>OX411545.1:55582913-56782913 GCA_948146395.1 Fragum whitleyi | reverse complement strand
AGACTGCACTTACGTGCAGGCTGGTCTTTGTCCATACCTCCTGCATGACAGGGATATTTCTCGGGTTCAGCATGACTAATAATTAATATTACAGTGGATGATCGTTTGTTACAGTGTAAGATCAATTTATATTTCATTGAGTGAACAACAAAGGCTATATCTTCACAAGTGTCGGAGTATAAGATTTTATTATTATTTCGCTGATTAAGCTGTGAGTTTATCAACTGAAAATCTTTTCGCAATTTACCGAAAAGTAGTTAATAGAAAGCTTGTTCACCTTGTTCAGAGGGTGCTGTTGATCCACAACTACTTCCGGGTGTCATGACAGGAAACCATCCACCGGGACCTTGAGTAGGCCATCCTCCACCACCACCGCCGCCGCCACCTGGTGTCGGAAAACCGCCACCACCACTACCTGGTGTCGGAAAACCGCCACCGCCACCTCCAGGCGTTGGCCAGCCACCACCACCACCACCGCTCCCGGGTGTTGGCCAACCACCGCCACTACCACCTGTAGGAAATCCCCCGCCGCCGCTGCCGCCAGCTGCTGTCGTTGGCCACCCTCCGCCACCACTACCACCTGTTGGGAATCCACCGCCGCCGCCACCAGGTGTTGGCCAACCACCGCTACTACCACCTGTAGGAAATCCCCCGCCGCCGCTGCCACCAGCTGCTGTCGTTGGCCATCCTCCTCCACCACTGCCACCTGTTGGAAATCCACCGCCGCCGCCACCAGGTGTTGGCCAACCACCGCCACTACCACCTGTAGGAAATCCCCCGCCGCCGCTGCCACCAGCTGCTGTCGTTGGCCATCCTCCTCCACCACTGCCACCTGTTGGAAATCCACCGCCGCCGCCACCAGGTGTTGGCCAACCACCGCCACTACCACCTGTAGGAAATCCCCCGCCGCCGTTACCACCAGCTGCTGTCGTTGGCCATCCTCCTCCACCGCCACCTGTTGGAAATCCACCTCCGCCGCTACCTGGGGTCGGCCATCCACCGCCACCACCTAAATCAGTTAAGAATAGGTAACGAATAAAAAAATCTTTTATTGAGATAGATAATTTTTTATATTAAATTTCAGCACGAGCTTTCGCCGACATAGCCGCCTTCATCTGGTGAATCATGCGAATTCAATACCAATTCAATTCACAGGATTCACCTCTCGAAGGCGTCTTTGCCATCGAGAGCTTGTGCTGAAATTTAAAACTAAAAAAGTAACCAGCCTTTGGTCAAAACGTTTCTAACAAATTCACATTTAACGCGTTACGATTTGAGAAGTGATTTTATCATGAAATGCACTATTTTTGTTTCACTTTCATTTATTTATTTATTTATTTATCTATCTATTTATTTATTGAAGAGGACCAGCAAAATTCCTAATTTTAACCACTTTATTCAAACAAATAAAGTTCAACTATTCTCAGAAATTTAACACCTGCAAAAACAAAGGAATACAGCATTGAAAATAGCAAAGTTCATAAATTTACGAATTTTGCCATTTTCAAAGCTATATTTCTGAATACTTAAATTTTGCTGGTCCTATTAATGACTACGTTTTTCATCGGCATAATGTGAGTAACAAACAAACAAAAAATAAAACACTATGAACTCTGTTAAATCAGTTAATCTACCTCTACTGTATCATGCAAAAAAAATCAATGTAAAATTGCGCAAAAAGTCATTTTTTATAAATCTTCGTCAAATTTCAAGATATTTTGGGCGTATAATAATTTGGTTACAAAACGCAGTAAAACACTGTGGCGTTTTTTTTTTTTTTTTTTTTTTTTTTTTTTATTAAATCATAATATACCTCTTTTCATTGTTTCATTGATTTTATCTTGTGCAGAAGAGATGCGCTGGATGTTCGTTGATGTTTGTGACGTCATGAAAACCCACGTGAGGAATAACGCGCTTTCATGGCTGCGCACCTATTATTCCCGAGGTCTATTCCGTAGAATCGCCGAGGGTTCCCGATTGCCGCTTTTAAAAGTATTCAATCAAATATGGCAAATACAACGCCAAACTTTATCATCTAGAACTTAGAACATTGTGAATTGTCAAGATGATGATTTTGGATTGAAAATGAATAAGTGTGATAATTGAGTTTGGAGGATTTTAGGGGAGGTAAAACACAAACGATAATTTCGTCAAATAGCGACAACATTTAACCTTTCAGTGATAAAATCTGCGAGTTTTTCTCATTTTGTGTATTCGCGGACAAATAAGACTCTGAAAAATTATCACCAGCAAATGGCATCATACATATTTTTGATCGGAATATTAATTAGTTTGAACGATTTCGAAGCGCTTTTGAACAGTTTTCGAGCGTTGATAAGTAATTTGAGTGAGTGTTTGAAATAAATAAATGGAGCACTGGGTGAGTGATTTAATAGGATTTTGATCAAATTGAGTGTCAATTTCACGATCTGATTAGCTGTTAAGACTCGAGCAAATAGAAACTCACCACCGTCTGCAGTCCTATCAAAGCACCATCCATGGCTGGTTAAAAAGCATGAGAAAAAGAGTTCCCGAATCAACATAACTCTAGGTGGACAAAGATGATTAGCATGTGGCCTGTACCACGTTAGTCATTCAGTTTAAACGATACAAAATGCCGTCTTTACCTAAAATCCAGTCTTAACCTTATTATTCAGTAAAAACAAGAAAATCTTACCACCAGCTACAGTCGTCCCAAAGTACCATCCATGGCTGGATAAAATGATCGTCAAAAAGGTTGCAAGAATCAACATGATTCTAGCTCTACTCTGATGTTGGTCTTATGATTCGGGCTACCGTTGTTCATAATTTATACGGTATAATAGGTTGTAAAAGACGAGGGCACTATTAAAGCGTCATTTGTAAATGGTGGGCTATCGGCGCCAAGGTTCTGAATATCTCTTGAATGATGTCGCTTAGAACGTCGCAAATTTGCTGATCATCTTTACCATATTTCAAAAAATCCGTAAAGTACGGATAGGCCTACCATAAAGTTTTTAGTGCTTAATTTACTTCTTTTATGCATGGGAACTATTTATTTACATAGTTTGGGAACCAAGTTCTTTCAACTTAGATTAATCCCTTTCGATTCTGCTTCCTGGAGAATGAGCTATACTCGCGCCGAATGCGTGGGCTAAAGATCGTTAGCCAAAAAAGAGACTTATCCTGACAAACATTTCAAAAAAATTATATCAGGGCCCGAGATTATAAAACTTTTTTCAGGCTCAACTGAGCATTTTCTCAAATTTTAAATTTAAATAAAAGCATTAAAATATAAGATAATATTAATAAGTTGTTATACATAACAAGTTATTAAAATCATCTTTTATGTCGAAACATTAAAATGAGTATCAAAACAGAAATACGGCTTTAATCTCAAATTGAAATTTGAGATAATTTTGAATTTAGAAAGAAAAAAGTTTTATAACCTCGGGCCCAGGTGAATTGTTAAACAACAACAAAACTTGTCGGTGAACGAACACGAAAATGCGCTAGGCGTTTCTGTGTCAGGTATACAACTATGAATCGAAATTCAAACTATGTTTTTCGATAGAGATACATGAAAGGTTGGCAAAACACGAAAGAAATTGTATAAATTCAAATGAATATTTTTTTTTCCAATTTCGAGGGGCATTTTTTCTGATTTTTAGAGTATTCAGAGAAAACGACAAGTAAGTATTCAATATTTCTCCTTGCTTATAAACAACTTATGAATATGTTCAAAAGAATCCCTTCCTCATATCCCTGAACCAAATTACCATCAATCTGTTTTGAAATTTGATTATTTTTTGTGAATTACCTTAATCTTATTTTAACAAATGAGTTATAATATCTAAAAAAAAATAAAAAAAAAAGTAAGACTGTGACCCCCATTTTTTTCATATCAAAATATTCCACATTATGTCACAAAAATATATTGAGAGTATAAGAAAAAGTTTAATAGTAGAACTGTATTCAATTTACTGTGAATTAGTAGGCCTTTATATTTAAGGAAAATGCTTCTATTGAGGACCGAATAAAGATGTCATATATTTCTTTTGCTTGATCAAAATTCCGATTTTTTTGTAATAATTTAGTGGAATGGGTTGTCGTTTTTAAATAAAAGATCAATCAATCGCTTTCAGAATATTTATTTGTCCAAAAATAACTTCAAATCAAAAGTGTACTTTTCAAAGAAATTCAAAGGCAAAAACTAAAGGGCACTACATGATTTTGGTACCCTTTTTTATACGGCTCTGAGAAAAAAATTAGCACGATGACCCCATTTTTTCTTTTCAAAAGTCGAAATTGAGAATTTAGATCTTTCTAAAAAATCAGGTTTAAGGAAAAGTTTAATAGTAGGAAAAAGCCGAGCGAACGTCATTCACTCAAAAACTTGCATATTTAATTTTTCCATTGAAAAGACATTTTCTCCTGGATTTCCGACTTTTTAAATTATTAGTGAAATTTAGAAATTTATTGAATACTCTTTTCATATGAGAATGTTTTAGCAATTAAACATTTGTTCTGGAGATAATTATACGCGATAACCCCAAAACAGCGTTACGTTAAAAACAACAACACACATTTAAGTTCATTGGCACTCAAATATTACTGAACGAGGCCTCTGGTAGAGCGTGTATTAGAAACTATATAAGACTTCACAGAGCTTAGTGCGCTTAAATTTAAAATTAACTTATTAATTCGTACGGTTTTAAATGATTACATTTAGCACTAATAATTAAAAATTAAATATATACATTTTTAGCTCGGCGGTTTTTGAAAAAAAAACAAACAATAAGGTTATGCTACATGTAGGGCCTTTGAGTCGTCTTCGTTGTCGTAGTCGTTGTCGTCGTCGTCGTTCGAAAACTTTGACATTTTGTGATATCTCTAGTGTAACTGAAGGTATTCACTTGAAATTTAGCTTACATGTTAACTATCAAAAGAGCAATTTATATCATCAAGGAAGACAACTGTAGATGCATTTTTTGCGAATTATGCCCCTTTTTTCGACTTAGATTGTTTATGTTCTATAAAGCACTGAACAGCTGAGCGTAAATACCCGTAGGCGGTGCTCTTGAATTTGAATCGTATTGTTAATCGCTTGTTGAACCATCCTATATCACAAAGCTCAGTTGTTGTTCTTATTGGTTTGTTTATTATATTTGAGCCTGTGCGTGACATTTCCAACAATTTGAAATGTTTGTGAGATGCAAACATTGAGTGACGTAGACAGCCACATACTGTAAATATGGAGTAACCTGATGTTCTACAATAACTTTGAGACCTTATCTATCTACTAAGTGCAAAGTGAAGACTCTGGTCAGACTGTGCGGATGCACAGCCTGGTCAGAGTCTTTGCTTTGCGCGTATTTGAAATTGTTGGAAATCTCACGCAAAGGCGTATTTGTCAGTGTTTTTTTAAGTTGTTATTGTGATTGTGGTTGTATTTTCGTGGTGGAATAAAAATTAATCTTATTGTTAATCGCGTGTTCACCAAGCTCAGTTTTTATTCTTATTCATTTGTTTATTCAATTTTTTTCATTGTTGTTTTCAAGTTGTTGTTGCTGTTATTTTGGTTGCGGCTGCGTTTTCGAGGTGGAATAAAACGACATTGATTTCCCGCTTCATGTTAGATATTTAAGGTGAGCCTGTGCATGACATTTCCAACAATATCGCATGTGAATAAAGCAAAGTTTCTGGCCAGCCTGTGCATCAGCACAGTGTGACCAGAGTCTCCACTTTGCATTTAGTAGACAGATAAGGTCTCAGAATATCTGTAGGCCACTAGGTAACTTAATATTTACAGTATGTGACTTTCTACGCTACTCATTGATGTACCTCACGAAAATTTCAAATTGTTGGAAATGTCATGCGCAGGATCAGGTAAAGAAGGCTTCATATATACTCGTCACAAATATACTTTATATTAAAGCTTCAACAATTCACTTTGGAATGTTTATAAAGACTAGTTAGCCTTACGCCAAAAAAACATCAGTCAAACCTGCGTTAGCGGCCACCTGTATTCAGCAAGCAACCTGTATTAAGCAAGCGTCTGCCGAGTTCCCTATGAATCAATTGCACTGAAATTGACCTGTATTAAGCAAGCACCTGTCTTAAGCAAGCGCTTTTTGAATGTCCCTGGGTGCTTGCTTAAGACAGGTTTGACTGTATTTATCTTTTTTTCTTTATTAGTTTGTTTAAACTATCACTTGTTGTTGACATGATAAACATTCGCTTATGATATTCCTAGTGTGGAGCAAAGGTAACAAGAATGGGACAATTATTCCTCTATTTTATCTGAATTTTGAATGACTTTCACCGCCCCGTTTCAAAAAAAAAATCGAAAGAAGTCCGTTTTCTTGAGTGGTTGTGAAATCGGCCATAAGATAGGAAGGGGTCAAAGTTTCTATAAGGTCTCTTGAAAAGTAAACGAAACTTTAGTGGAAGTTGTGGGAAATAAAAAGTCGCTGAATTTGGTATTATAAATCACCCTTTATCTAATCTTATGAGTAGGCATTTTCGAACGATAGTCCCGTATAAATGTGTGCTTCTTCAAAATATTTTGCGTAAAATTGATAAATTTGAAGAAATTCTACATTCTGACCCCTTGTCGACGTTCACCACATTTCATTTGACACGTTCAAGTACATCAAACTAACCCTTGTCTTACTGAACCCGGAATATTACTGCTTTGGCAGGAGGTAAAGACAAAGAACAGCCTGCTGGTATTTGCAGTCTTGTCTTAGTATAATACGCCTAGTTTTAAATTAAAGAAAGATGAAAAGTTATATTTTCGAAATAAGCCTCGCAATCGAACGAAGTAGAGTAAGTGTGAAGAGTAATATATTGCTTACAACTACGAGGAACTATGGGGCCATCGGCAGAGTAAGATAGAGGATGTATCACAATGACCACCTTCGCAAGCCAAGGGTTCTAGCTCCACTATGTTCCTTACGAACATAAGGAACATAGTGGTGCTAGAACCCTTAGCTTGCGAAGATAGACAATGACGTGAGAGTATGAAATAGAAGAGACCACAATTGAAAAGACCACAGGATGACGAGAGTAGGAAACTACAGTAAGACAGCGATTAACGACACTAACTTAACGACGACGTGAGAATAAGATTGGGTCAAAAATTAGGTCACGGGGTCAAATCTTAGAAAAACTTTGTAGAATCTCAAGAGGCCATATTTGTTGCCCAATCACCCAAAAAAATGCTTGGTCGATTGTCTTTATGAAATCTCAGTCTGGTTTGAAATGGGTCAAGTTTGGTTTGAGAGGTCAGATCTTAATACAGTTAACTCAGGCGAGCGGTTTAGGGCCACTATGGTCCTCTTGTTTTCAAAACTAGATATACAGTCAAACTTCAGTCTCTCGAACAGGGGTACTCGCGAACACTAGGGGAAAATCGAATAATGATCTCAGTCCCCGCGAGATCGCGAGAGTATATTGACAACAGCACGAAAGTATTGACAGAGAGATCTGATCAACTCGATAAGGAAGCGAGATAACGAAAGTTACATCACGAGAATGCTAGAGAAATGCAGCGAGATCTCGACAGATTTAAAGACGAGGGCGCAAGGAAATCGAAATCTCCAGAGTACAAAGACTTGATGATCACGAAAGTAAAATGACAAAGACACGAGAGTGAGACATTGATATCATGTAGTACCATTAGAAAGGCTCGAGAATACGAATGTTTTGGAAATTGGGATTAACGCCGTTTTCACCAATATTGAAATTGTATTGAGGTAGTGGACCCGTAATAGTTCCGCAACGTTTAAGGAAGTCGTGAACTTTAACAGTGTTAACTGAGGTTTCCTAGTGATTTCATTAGGAAACCTCGGTTAACATCGTGAAAGATCACGAGTTCCAAAATGTTGCAGTACTATGATGGGTCCACTACCTTAAGGCGGCTAGTGCACCAGCACCTACCAACCGTTATCAGTCGTTTCTCACACCAACACAACCACAGCATTTCATTAGGGCAACCAGCTGCCAATCCTTTTGAGACTTAGTAAACTAGCTTCGCGACCTCTATAGTTCATAGTAGGCGGAAAAGATAACTAACTTTAGCAGCTACCTCACTTAATCGAGACGGACACAAGTATACATTTTAGGGACATTTATAAGTCGACCAACGCTTATCAAAGTTTATCGAGTTCACTTCCGTATCATTTGTTAACAGCTAACATTTTCTTTTGTATAAAACAAAAGCATCATGGATGGAACGGAATTTAAGGAAATATTTGACTATATACCAATTGGCGCCCTCAGATCGTCGACTATGAGCAAGATTTGTCAATTCTTGGATTCAGAAGGTGAACAAGTAGTTGTAGGCGAAAGAGAGCTCGTGAATAATTATATAGGGCTTGCTGAGCTTATGGGATTAACCTGTGAAGAATTTGTATTGATCCGCGGAAAGAAGTCGCCAACTAAAGAACTTATGAAAATGTTGATGTTGACAGAGCCATCTATAGGCGTTGACGCTTTGTTGAGGTTTTTAAATCAACTCAAGAGATTTGACGTACTAAAGGAATGCAAAAATGATATTGGTAAGTGTGATGACGCGATCCGTCGCGAGAAAAGGCACTATACGTGGACTGGCTATGGATCGACTGTTCGTCTTGTGCAAGCTGGTCAGGGCGAAACCTCTTGTCGATTCTCTTGCATTTGCCATTTTCTTTTCATTTTTTATTTAAATTTAAAATGCTACCCCTAATTGATTTCTCGAGCAATCAATTTGTTTTTCAAACATGTCTTGCGAGAAGGGATCATCCAGTAACTGCGTAAAAGATCGACCCTGGTCAGCCTGCGCGCGATGTGCAGCCTGTCCAGGGTCGAAACTTTTCGTTTTTGGACATTTTTAAATCAAGAATGCTTTTCTACCTTCTTATATACTTATTTTGAAACGCATACCCTGTTTTTTTGTCGGCTCCAATCTCTATTTTGAATATCAAATTTATAGAATTATCAGAAAATACATATTAGCGTGACCGGAATCACATGGGGATATATAAATACATATGGCATCTCTTTTCTTTTCATTGACGGATAAAGCAGGGACAATATATTGGAATCCAAAATCCTTTCCTTCCAGGCCGAACCCGGCTAGCTTAATCGGTAACGCGTTCGATTGCAAATCCTTAGATCGTGTGTTCGTATCTCTGTTCGGCCAACTTTCATTCGACAATCGGCAAAAGTCTTTATTCATATATTTTGATTATCATTTCTATTATTATTTTTTTATCTCATTACTGATACAATTTCATTTCTTTTCGTGACCCGTTGTGCGAAAAAGGACCGTCTTTGTACGACGTAAAGTGTCGACCCTAGTCAGACTGTGCGGATTGCATATGCTGACTTGGATTTATCTTTTCACAGTTTGCCCGTTTTATGGATATTTATATATAATACATACTTAGTGTTTTGTATGAAAAGAAATATCTAACGAGGTTGGGAGAATTGATGATTGTCGAGGCTCTGCCGAGACAATTATCAATTCTCACAACCGAGTTAGATATTTTTATACAATACACTAAGTATGTATTATATTTATCTTATAACCTCTATTTGTCTTGTTTTCGTCGATGTATTTGACTGGAAAGCAAGTTTCTAGAATAACCGCATTATACCTTTGTTATAAAAATAACTATGTGATATCATAAAATTATCATACGGGATGTTATCACACGGATATTTGTATAGTTATAAGATAAGGTATGATCAAGCTACCTTCCTGTGAAAGTTGATCAGAAATACGACCTTTGGTTGGCCTGTACTTGAACCAATACCTTTTTCCAATATTTATTATGCCGAGTTCCGAGAAGGTCCCTTTTGGCGTGACAGGGCATATTCCATTTTTTTCCAGTGGATGCTTGCAGGAGGTATGAGGAAAACACGTCACAGCTAGACCTAGGACTTGATTGATCCATTTCAAGACGACAAATGTTAAGAACATTAGTTTCATGCAAAGACAAATCAATTTCAAGGATTTGGGTAAAAGAGTTGTTTGAAAAGGACCGTCAGAACAGTTATAGCAGAAAAAAAAGACAACAACCCTACTTGAAACAGTTATAAAACTTGCAAAATGCAGGGAAATTTTGAAATTTAATCATTATTCTTAAGATGCCTTAAAGGCAGCTGATTAAAAAACGTAAAGAAAACATTATTTGAGACATTCATTTGCGTAAATGAGACGAGTTTGTTAAATTTACCCCACCCACCAATGTTAATTTTGAAGTAGGGGGTACCGGTGTTCTCATGCAAGTTAAATTGCTTTCCCCGGAGAATTTTTCGTTGAATTTGGGTTTCGCTATCTACCAACGGGCTATCAGATCTCAACAAACACTTGGATCTTCAACACTTTTAAGCGATACCTTTCGTGTTTTAATTAAGTGACCGATGAAAAGTTGGTTTAAATTTATTCAAATTGCGCAGATTTATGAATTCACTTCTCGTGTCCAAAAATAAATGTGAATACGTTTGTGCTTGTTTGTTTTTATTTGTTTGTTTGTGTTGTGTTGGTGTGGATTTAGTTTAGTTGATTTTTTAAGTTTCATGCCTCCATAGGGTGAAAATATATATTCAGTGTAAAATATTTTCTTTTCAAGCTAAAATGTTTGAAGATTGTACAACTGCGAACCACATAACTTCTCATACTTCTTCATGCGCAAACTAAGAAAAATGGTCTTGCACTCTAAATTTATTTCGTGCGGTTAAGAAACTTTATTTTCATTCAATCAGGATGCGTGATTTATGGTGGACAACAGAAAAGATTTAAAACATGTACGTATAATGATTGGGTCTAGTTTGTCCCTTTTTGTGTCACGTCTTCTATGTATTACATATGTCGTATAATGATTGGATCTAGTTTGTCCCTTTTCGTGCCACGTCTCCTATTTATTACAATGAAAACAGTTTAGGGTTACATATATAATTAAAGGTGGGCAAATTTAGGGGATTCCCCGTCAGGTAATTATGAAAATACCCAACTCGCTTTTCAAGGAATTGGAGAACGTTCAATGCATTATACACAAAGATCGATCGTTGATAGCTATTGGGTCGATTCCAAATCAAAAGTTCCAATGGTTTAGTGAATCGATTAGTTTTGACTGAGAGAACTAGATACGGATAACGTATCCCTCCTTTGATAATCTGATGATGCCCACATCAGATTATCAAAGGAGGGATACGTTATCGTATCTAAGAGAGAACATGTATAGAGAGAGCATGCATTGTTTTGGTTCTTGGCTGTCGAATATGCTTCTTAATTTCACGGTACTAAACAAGATCGCCGACTTTGTGTGAAAGGGTAAATTTTACCCGTTCACACAATGTTTCTATTTATCCTGATATAACTGTCATGGTATTTCTTCAGTCAAGAGGCGCATTGACGTGATCTCAACACGAGTTTTGCGTGTAAGAAGAAATAAATATGGGATAACAAAATGAGACTCAGACTGCTGAATGTTTCGTTGGTGTATAGTGCGGTTTAATTGACTTGAATCTGACCCCTGCTATTTAGATGAATAAAAATCGTATTAATTCTAATCGGCTTCGCACGTGCTTTCATAGGAATGAATAACAAACGGTATTGGATATAATATATATTTTGTTAATTAATAAATATGTCGATAATTGTTATTTAAGCATTTTTTCCACAAAGGTCAAAGTCGGGTCAAATTAACCAAGGTATACGACTAGAATTGCTCCAGTCCTAACTAATTTGAAGTATTGTGAAATGAATAAAATCCAACAAGAGATAAAAAAAAATATCATTTCTTATCAGCTTATATTGCTCTGACTGGCCGATTAGGGTCAGACTATGAGAATATGGGATATAATTTGATAGGATGTAATAGTAAAACATAAGTGGTGTACCTTATTTATTTTTAACTTAGCACTAGCTTATAGCCTGAGAGCCAGCTAGTGGATGACATTAACCTCGCAATTGAAGCTTGGGTATTCACGTGCTTTCGCCCCTCCCCCATACCACTAAATGTTTGCAGAGGTTATACAACATCGTGAATAAATTGCTTAGGTGAAAAACTTTGGAATGGTTTTGGACTAAAATTGAATGCGTGCGATGAGTGAGTTTTGAGCGAAATAAAAGGGAGGTAATCCAATATCGCAATATTTATTATCTCCCTTAAAAATGCATAAAAGTTCCATAAATAGCTTCATATTTAATCAAGAGTTATTTAGAGACTTATAATTTCAATTATGTCAGTGAATTCGATATTTTTCCTAGCTTCATTTTATTTTGAATGAAGTTGTTAATTTCAGCTTTTTTCATGTGATTTTTGGCGTCTTTGAATGGTCTGAGCGAGTGTTTGGAATGGACGATCGTAGCGTTGAGTAGAATGGTTTGATTAAGATGAATGTCAATATCACGATGTAACTAACTGTATGCACCATGATTCAAATTGGAGAGAGTAGGCGGACCACTTCAAGCGTTATTGAAATTCCTTCTTTTCCGTATAACCTAAACAGTCCTATGAAAAATATGCAATTTTTCGCATTCCCAAATATGTAAGCCTGTAATCACACAGTCCTGTATATCAACTACCGTACCCATTCGGAACACCACTCGGACAATCTCACGATCAACCTCGGATGTACATAGACGGACTATTTTTAAAAGTTACGGGAAACCCATAGAAAACTCGATGACGTCAGTAAATTAAAATGGCGTTAGCCCTCGAAACTTTGAGTGAAAACATTCGACGTCGTCAACGCTACTCGTTTAAGTCACTGACGTGAAACCATCGTATCCTTATATAAATATCTCTAGATTCTCAAATTACGGCTGAAAAATCTTAATATTTGAGAATGATTCGTCATTCTCAAAAATTAAGATTTTTCAGTCGTTATTTACTGTAAAAGATATAAATCAACAGTGCTTATTTTTCTTACACTGTTTCCACCTAACAAAATGCACGATTTTGTTATATACCCATCCGCCTTACGTACATCGGAGGTCTGTTGCAGTTTACGGAATTGTCCGAGTGCTGTTCCGAGTGCTACCCTACCAACAAAGGGCCCGAGAGCGCCCCATCTTGAGCCACGCATATGATACTCTTCACTCTTGACCTCGGGGTTCTTGAGATCATTATAGTTCGCTCGCGAACGCGTTGTTACCCTGAACTATTAAGACACAACGAATGGTCGCTTGAACAGTTTATAGTTGAATATTGAAATATATACGGGATTAATATGCCTAGTAACGCAGTTATGCTATTACAATTTATCATGCAGAAACGGAAATAGCAAAATCATGAACCCTTAATAATCTTGTCTGCAAAAGGAGTGTTTATATGCATTGTAAAAAGCTTTCAAATAATGACTCATTAATAAGGTGCAGGAAAAATCCCTTACCCCGATGAGGTGTGATATTTACTATAAAAATGTGCTGATTTTAGGACCCCCCTCCCCCCCCCCCCCGGCTCAAGTCACCCCGCCCTACATACACACAAAATAATGGAGTAGAAAGCGGGCAGTGTAGGCTAAGATCAGGCTGCACGTATGTGAAGGCTGATCTTAGTTTATTCTGACTGCTAAAGATATGTCTACAACAGAAATATGTTGCGAACAGCTGATTGATTGAATGGAGTTTTACGCCGTTTTCATTATTTTTTTCAATTATATCGCGGCGCTTGCACCTTACAATGGTTTCATAGTATTTCTCTCACCAGTACAACCACCACACATAGGTCTACGATTACCAACCCATTGGTGAGAGACAAATAGTCGGAAAGAATAAGTGCCACCGTCGGGGATCAAACCCGGGACCTCTAGATTGACAGTCCGTTGCGCTCCCAACTGCACTATTGCGAACAGCTGATGAGGATTAAATAAGAACGAGTTCCCAGCCCTATTTGTCATGGTAGTTTAAGGGGGCTCACTCCCGAAATGAAGATTTCAGATTGGCAAGTTACCCCCCCCCCCCCCCTTTATCTAGACCCTTGAACATATTTAAATTTATCAATGAGACCTTTTCAATGGGTACCTACAACATTAGGGTTATAGTAAAAATACAGATATTCAAATATCATCCAAGATGTAACTCTGGCCTTTTTCTAATAATAAGTCGACGGACGAACACACAAAACTGCACAGACGTACAGAATGGTGGGAGAAGGGAGTTGGCAATTAAGAAATCTATTTCATGTCTGGACCTAGCGAATTCAATTCTCTTCCGGATTTCATAATAGCTTTTTACATTTCATGTGTATTTGCCAAATCGAAACAGGAAGATTAAATAAGAAAAAATAAACGTTTAAAGAGGTCAGTTTGTGTTTGTGCGTTTTTGTGTTCGAACTAAGAGTTTTTCTAAAGAGTGTGTTCTAAAGAATACTGCACTTTATGAGATTATTTGATTATCAGATACATTTTAACTTTAATCATGTAGAGTTTAGAGTAATCCTTAACAATTTCGCGTCTGATACTGTTTTCTGTGTTAACGAATAGTTAACTGACCCTTTTGGGGAAAAAAACAAAATGGATGAAGCGGAATTCGAGGAGTTAATTCTTCCAGTTGAATTTACGCACACGTCAATTCGGGCTCTTGGACCTTCGACCCGAAAGAAAATTTCTCAGTTTTTAGATTTGGAGGGTGCATTAGTGGTTGTGGGCGAACTAGATCTCGTGAACAATTATAACGGACTCGCTGAGTTAATAGGTTTCGCGTACCTGGAAATTCGAAACATCGGCAATCAGAAGTCGCCAACTGAAGAGCTCCTGGATAAATGGACAATAAAGGAGCGATGTGAGAATGCGACTGTAGGCAACTTGTGGGGCTTTTTGTACCAGCTCGAAAGATTTGATGTGATTAAAGATTGCAGGAGAAATATTTGTAAGTATATCTTTATTTGACTTCTCAAATGGAATGAATGCATTCTTTGTATGTTTCCGAGACAGAAACTTGCCAAGCACTTGTATATGTAATACATATACAAGTGCTAGGCAAGTTACTGTCTCGGGAACAGGGCTCGCATTTGACCCTTAAAGCAGGGTTTTGACTCCCAAAAAATCCAAAATTGACCCTCATTAATTTCCTGCAGGGGATCATTTTGACTCACTGAATTTCCAGTGGTGCAACCTATGAAAAATGAAAGATTATATAAATCAATTGTTTTCTTCATACTAAATGACAAACTGATGACACATTCGATGTGTATGCCCTAGGCCGGAATTGATTCCTAGGTTTTGGTTTCGTTTAGCGCACTATAATACCCCTCCAAAGAAAGCAGGGGTCAACAAAGAGTACATGCAGACTACATTTTCTGGGGATAAGGGATGTCTACCGCGGTCCACAGACCTTGATTTGACTACAGATGGCCTGCATAGGTGATAGGCTGCAAAAGAGTAGCAAAACAACTTTGGACGAGACTCAAATCACATTACATGAGAAAACGTCCAAAAATATTTTCATTTATCTGAGAGGTTGGTCATAGGTTAAAATGCACTTCAATGACTTAGGCAAGCACCTTTACAGGAAAATAAAACCAATTTTCTCGATTTTTCAGAATGTTTTCTTCAGCTACTGTTCCGTGTTATCCGCATTTAATTGCCCCCTACTAAGTTTAAACCGCTGTCCCGCTTCCATAGTTTACTAACACTTTCATTTTTTTAAAAAACGCTCCGCCAAATAAGCTATTTTGTAATCAGAAGAATTTTATGTACCTTTTATTCTAAGGTAATAATTAAACGCAATTTTATAAGTGGTCTTTGGGATCTTAAATCCTCAGCATTTTGAAATCATATATTGGCGACAAAAACCTCGCAACTTTGGTGTTATTCGAGCAATAGTAAAGCGATCTTAGGTCGCTCATTGTGGCTATAAATTATCGTGATGAGATCTCGATTGTTTACATTGTCCCTATTCGTTTAAAATTAAGCATTTTGATAAGACATGTTTTCAGTTATTATACACCACTGTATTGTACGAAATAACCATATATGGACAAATGCCACATAAGTAAGGAGTTAGTCGTCCCATAGTATTTTGATCTAAAAATAAACCACTTGCGATACCCCGGGTAAGTCCCATAAACCACCCTCGTCATAACGAAATTGATCAAAAGTCACGACGCGTTACGCGAAGAGGGTCTATTTTTAGAAAGATAAAACAGATTTTGAATATTTTCATTAGAAAAGAAAGATAAAAATGGTTAGATAAAGAATACACAAAGGGTGCTAAGAAAACTTACATACCAAATGCGTAAAAATTGGCGTTCCTGAAATTTAGCGATTTTTTTGACGTACCGCGTTTGTCTTGCTCCAACTTTCGACGTGAGGGTAATGATTCCGCACGGTAAAACGTCACAAACAGATGCGAGCATATAAAACAGAAGCTTGCCAATAAATATCATTTTTCAAACAATGTTCATCGGGCCATTTTTTAAAAATAAGTTTACAGCTACTTTTTCGGACCGCAAAATTTTGAAAATTCAACTTTAATGCAATCTCCTGTATCTATCTTTAAAAACAAATTCCTAATTACACGCCAATGTTCCCAATTC
The DNA here is from genome assembly GCA_948146395.1 of Fragum whitleyi. Taxonomy (NCBI): domain Eukaryota; kingdom Metazoa; phylum Mollusca; class Bivalvia; order Cardiida; family Cardiidae; genus Fragum; species Fragum whitleyi. Next base: position 56,766,399 of record OX411545.1, on the reverse strand, counting down.
ATTCAACTTCATTTTGGTGTATTCCATTGAATTGAATCACCTTAAATACGATCAGGGTATGCGTTAAAGAACGCGTGGGTCATTTCTGAAAAACGCGCGAAATCGTCATCTTATCGACGTCATGGTAACGTAAATTCCAAATCGAACGTTAAAAAAGATACACCGTTGAGATCGCGCAAACACAATGTTTCCATAGATACCAATATCCATGTTATCTCAAAAAATGCTATTGTCCTCTTCCACCTAAAGTTCACTACTGTTTAGCATTTTAAGCTGAATTTCATAAATTCTTCCAATTTTTCTATAATATCAGTTTCAAATACATCTCATGAAAAACCGTCGAGACACATTGTATCAATTACTTGCAATTATGTTGCATAAGCACCGTACCCCATATCACTGGCGCACAAATAAATTGCTGGTAGTAGGTAGGTTGAGTGATTTAATGACGTTAAAATCTGTTGAGTCTTTCAACTACGGGTAACTTTTAAATAAATTGAGCCTGTGCGTGACATTTCAAACAATTTGACATGTGCGTGAGGTGAAAACATTTGACGGCCTAGACAGCTACATATTGTAATTAGAAGATTGTCTTACTATCTACAGATGCTTTGAGACCTTATTCATCTACAAAACGAGAAGTGAAGACCATGGTCAGACTGTGCAGATGCACAGACTGACCAGAGTCTTTGCTTCGTGCACATTTCAAATTATTGGAAATGTCACGCACGGGCTCAATTAAGAATGGTGTTCTGACATTTTTGTTAATAGCGCGTTCCTTTCCTTTCATAGATTTGCAACAAATCTTCAATGTCAGAGTAACAAAACTGTAGTTAAATTGCCCTTCCGAATGTTGTCTCTATTACTCTATTTAATCTGCTATAACTTAATTGTTTTTTATTATATTTGTTAAAGAATCAAATAAGGACCTGAAAATATGTTTTTGTAGACCCAGATTCACTTCTGAATAGACTTTAGATCTTGGTTCGGGAGAAGCATTCTTAAGGTAGCAATGGACACATGACGTCATTTTTTCCCGCCCAATGATTTTTTTTCTTGTTCACATATGTTGTAGATTAACATTGTCTAGTCATTTTATCAAAATTTGAAGGTACCTTTCCATGCTCGTTTTCATGCTAGAGTTATCTGCCCTTGAGTGGTATTGGCCATTTTTCAGTAAAACGTTTATATTCGTTAAAGGTCTAGTATGAACTAAGTACTAGCTTTTAGCTATAAAACAAATACATTTTGATAGACCTTATACATGTACACAATGGCTGGTGCCAATAAAATTTCTCTTTGATCAATTGCATTTGCACAATTTGCCTTTAAAAGTTAAAAATACACTAATTTTTGTAATTTTAAAGGAAAAAATGCCACAAAAACCTGTTTTTTGAAAAAAATACCCAATGATTTTTTCTTGATTTCCGATATGTTTAAACCCCATATTTTTCCTTTATTTTGTAAAAAAATCAGCATACCTTTCCATGCAAATAAGAAAGTTTTTCGTTCTTTTACAGTGACCTCTCCTAATTGAACGACGCTTGTAACGCATTTTTGTTGTTAAATTTAATGATCCAGTCATTAAGTTGATATCATATGTTGAAAAGAAGCTAAATTATGAAATTTTACTATCATTATTCTACGTTATTTCCATAAGCAGAACCTTACGAAAACCTGTCTTTTTAAACAACGCGCTAAAAAAGCCGTAAAATAAACGAAAACCAACTTCCGGTTCAGAGAGTCGGGAGGCGGCTGTCCATTGCCACCTTAATCTCGATGCTCAGAGTTTGAAATTTAAACACAGTGGGAATGCATGCATACCTACAAGTTAAAGGAACACTTGGCAAAAGATTTTGCTGTCTAAAAACTACATTTTGAGTAATCCACACTCGATTTTGATGTTTTTTTATCATTTCTTTTGGATAGCTTACAGCAGACAGCGTTCATTTAGCTATGCAAAAAGATGACACGCCATTCCTATGTTTTGTCATAAATACTGGTACTTATTTGGAGTGGAAAAGCCTTTATCTTATGTAAAAAAATGCAAAGTAAAATTACGAAATTTGGCAGGAAAGACCCTTTTAGCAATAGCTCACTAAGATAATGGAATCTGGAACACACTTTGAGGATTTGTACGTTCATAAAATACTAGTAATCTTTAAAGTCAAAAGAGGGCAAAGATTTTGACTTTTGACGAGATTTCATGTGAAAAATTGTGTTTGCCCAAGGACTTTTGGACGACACTGTAGGTTTATCATGGAAAAAGTAAAGCAAGTGTCTCGAAGCCCGTATGTTTGAAGAGAAGTTAATCAAGTTTCCTTTTCTGTATTGTTTTACATGGTTATCTACCCTGATCCAAGTCTAGCTTTTCACGGATGGTCCATTTTCATTTGTTTGTATTGGGTTTTTACACCACTTTCAACATTATTTTAGTCATATCACGGTGGCTGGTACACCTATTCATGTATTACTGCCGTTCCGCATACCGCTGTACAACCGCAACATTTTATCTGAGCCACCAGATGCTCATCCCACTAAGGAGTATTTCTATATTGGTTGGAGACAAAACGAGGTGTCAGTGCAAAACTATTGTAAGTGCCTATAAATATATAGACACTTACAATAGTATTTCACTGACCCCTAAAAATAACTCTTATCACAATAACTTTTGTTAAATTTTGGGTTAAAAATTGGCCGAGCCTTGGAGTCGAACTGACGATCCCAGGGGCCAGTTTCATCAAAACATTTAGGACATATTTTTGTCTTACTGATGTCTTCCGAAACAGTAAAAACATCAATCACTTTACATAGATACTGATAGATTGGTGATACATGATTTTGAGCTAAATATATGGTAAGTCATGGGTAAGACAAAACTACGTCTTAAATGTTTGATTAACATCCACGGGCTCTGTGTACAATTTTGTGTGACGACGACTCCAAAATATCATTACCAATTATGGTTTTGTTGCAGTGAACGATTGTAGAAAGTATGAAGAATATATCGTGTATGAAAGAGAGGCGGAGAGATACAGATTGGAAAAACAGATGGAACAAGATCCGAAAGGTAAATTTATACCTCGTGTTTATGAGCGACCAAAACATCATAAATATAGCTTGAATAAAGCTGTATTTACGACGCTTTGTTATACCAGTGATGATAAAAAGAACATCATAGTTGTTATTCCAAAACTTCGCAACTACAGCTTGGGTTAAGCTGTAGTTACGAGGTTTTAGAATTACATTGATGCCAAAATATTAAACTTAGTAAATAGAAATCAAAACGCAGGATTCAGTTTGGGACGAGCATGTTTGCGAAAATGCTATGTAGACATGTACACAGACCGTCATAAAGGTAGTTACAGTGTAATGCACAATTTAGAAATCGGCTGATCGCAGAGATTTCTCAGTCATCTTCGAATTTTTTTCCGAAATCATGGGAATCGACCAATGGAAACAAATGACTTTATAATAATGATAATGAAACGCAGTTTTATCCTTAAGAATAAAAAACAGACAGACAGAAATGTAACATTTATGGACAAATAAAAAAATGAACTTCACCGATCCAAGTGCTTAGAGCCGTACGTGCCCGTGAACTCTTTATGGACATTTTACAAAGCATTTTAGCACGGGAATGACGAAATCTACATGTAGCTGTTCACATGCGGAAATTCACATGTACATCTATAGTTAAATACAAACTTTGAACAAAAACGAATAATTTCTTATGCATATGTACGCGTACACATACATACACAAACAGAGATTCATATACAGTAGTTTTATTGAACAGTGGAATATCATAAATTAATTACACAAAAACAGACACTGTTGTATTTCAAAATTAAAATTTTGGCTTAAATAACATTTAAAAACCTTTCTAATGTCACAATATTTGGATTCTCTGGTTCGAAAACTTACTGAACATAGATCAACATTGTTTTTGAGGAATGATTTATTTTGTTTTGGTTTTTTTTTTCTTTCTTATTTTACATTGTGTAGTTTGATAATCAAAGATCATCAGGAAATATAGGATATGCAATTTTGTTTTCAGCGACTAGTTGATTTTAACCAAGTCTAGGATAGAAATGTTATTAAGCCAGTCTTGGCGCGCTTAAAAACATTTCTATTCTAGACGAGGTTAAGTTCAACTTTTCTGAAACGAAATCGAGTAACTGATTCTTTTTTTCGCGGACTTTTCAGACGTAAAAAGAACCCACAACTTTTCGAATGCCCAGATTAGGGAAATGTGGCAAAAACGTGCGTTAAGGTAACTGCGGACACATAGAGGGCCATCTTAGGACCAAATTTTAAATTGTCTGCAAATCATGTCATATGCGATAAAACTGAACTTTAAAGTACCAGCTTTCATATTTCGGTCATAAAAAGGGATTTCATAACGTAGAGTTGACGTCATGACGTCATCAAGGGGCCGACCCCTTTTTTAGGGACAAAATTCAGTAATTGTCCATTTTTTCGGAAATAATGAACCGGTTTTTATCCCGAAAACGCCATTTGCTTCGTTTAAAGACGCCTGATGTTATGTTTTGTTTGATATGAAGATCTAAGCGTAAGAAAAACAATTAAATGTAACGTATTAAAGGTTAATGCCTTCTGCATTGCTGTTTTCAAGTACAGTTACTGAAAATATTGTCTTTTTACTCGAAAATTTGTCCGGTGACCTATGCTGAAATTAAGATATGTTGCTGCCAAACAGTTCCGCTTAAGATTTTTGAAATAAAAACCACGTGTCCTCGGGTTAGATTTTTTTGTAAAATTCGATTCCGCGAAGATATCGCAAAACAAAGGATATTTCAACGTCGTGTCAAATGTTCACAAAAGCTGTCTTTTTAAACGCATAAAAAATTAAGGGTATTTTTATATTTCTTAAAATCACATCCAGATTTAATACTTCTGAAGCCTATATTTTACAATAAACCTTAATTTCAAGTATTTTAGAAAACGTTAATGCACGAAGATTGGCTCCAAATAAGCATAGTACCGATAGTTTTGGTGCGACGTCGAATTCGTCGAAAAATGTTGCATCAACTTCACAAAATCGAATTTAATAGGAAATCTAACCCGAAGACATATCATTTTATTTGATTAAAGCAAAGCATATTCCTTTCGCTTCAAAATAACAAAAAATCAGCATAGGTCACCGTACAAAATTTTGAGAAATTTCTAGTTATTTACAAAAGATGAAATGAAAAATTGAACGTCAAACCTTAAAATTCGCGAAATAGATAGCGTATAAAGTCTGTTTTTCTATTTGAATGTGCAAAGAAATTAAACGACTAGTTCGGGCGTTCTTGGACTTTCTAAATGAAACTTTTTTCGTAAAAATCGGCCGATTATTTCAGAAAATATTCGCAAACACTAATTTTGGCGGGGCGAAAAGGGGTTGGCCCCTTAATGACGTCATAACGTCAAATGAAAGAGCTTCGGGCCCTTTTCATTGCGTCTTAGCTAATGCCCACATTTCATTAATAAATCTCAGCAATTATTGTGAGATTTTAAAAAAGTCGAAAATTCGACAATGTTATCTGTCCGCAGTTACCTTAAATGACGTCATTATTACGTCGACGTCATGATGACGTCATTTAAAATGTAATCTTACACATGTGAAAGAAAAGGATATCTCTGATGCATGTTTGAGATAAGACAAGGGGTAACTGTGTGAGAAATTTAAATATTTTATCGAAGTTATTTGGACAGATTAACAACATTGTTTGATTAGGTACAGTTACTTTTTAGATAAAATGTAAACGGTAACAAAAATTCGAAAGATCTAGTTTAGCGCAATTATAAACAGGAAATATTTCTTTCGTTTTCTTATCTTGTAAGTCTAGATTCTATATTTCAGTCTCCAACTCCGAAATGAGAGTAGACGAGACGAGGGTAGCGACAGTGGATGATGGTAAGGGCAATTATTCTTCAATTAAGAAAATACTATACTGAGCGCAAAAAGTTTAGTTAATTCGTCATAAATGTTTCCAAATGATATATCACCTTTCGTGGTCATGGATTTTTATCAATATTTTTATCTATATATAAAACGTTATTTCTACGCAAGACGTAATTTGACAATATCAAAACGCACTATGCGCGCTAAATAGAAAACACGTGTCATATTTCAAAGTTCCTTATTCACCTTTACTTGTTAATTTTCTGACACAAGAAGAAAAACTTGTGTATTTCAAAGAACCTGCGTTTTCTTAAAAATCAGAGCTATTCATACCCTGTGTTCAGAATGCAAACTTATTTGCGTACATTTTAAAATTATACTCCGCTTTGCACGTTCAAAGTGGGGTAACTTTTCGGACATTTTTACGATTAACGCATGGCTTATTCTTCCGCCATATTTCAGTAAAGACCGGCAAAATGACGCGCTATGACGCCTTCATATGTTACGAGAGTGAGGGAGAAAAAGATCGTCAATTCGTGTACAAAATGATTGAGAAACTGGAGGTAGAACGGGACCTGAAACTGTTTGTACCGGGTCGGGACGATCTGCCGGGGTCCGCCGAACATACGATTACAGCTTATCTCATAGAGAAAAGGTATGTTGGACTGAACATGTAGGCCTATGTAGTTTAAGGTGCGTCTCTAACCTAAAACAGTATGGTGACTGTTAGAAATTAATTAAATTGTTGTTTTTTTTAAATTTTACGCTGATGTTGGTGGTGGTGGTGGTGATGGTGATGGTGATGATGATGATGATGATGATGATGATGATGATGATGATGTCGTTGTTGTTTTGTTTAAAAAAAATTCAATAGTCGTAAAATACCAAACTTACGTGATCGCATCATTGAAAAGTCCCATTTTAATTCTTATAAACTTTTCCCTTTCAATTTGTCATATTATAGAAGAGGGTCTTTCAGTAATTTGCATACCGCTGGCCCAGCGCTTAAATACTTGTAACTGCATTTCTCCTTGTAGACAGTTACAACTGTTTCATGCTGAGCCAGCGATATAAAACGAAGATGGATGTGAGATTTGTTTCTATGCAAAGTGTCACTTACATTTCAGATGTAAAAGAATCGTGATCCTTATGTCAGAGATGTTCTTGCGCAGTACAGTTTGTGACTTCCAAACCAAGTTCGCACATGCACTTGCGCCTGGTAAGTTAATATTAAGATTTAATTGTAGAGTAATTGGCGGCTTTTTTTCCAGAAGAAGAGCATTTAACCATTCAAATTAGTGTATTCTTGACAGGTAAAAAACTGATATTCGACATTTTCAATTAGAAAATATTTAAGACAATAAAGGAAAAAAGGGGGAAAATATAGATATTTATCTAGCTGTATCAAGTAATTTCTATTCTTTTCTCTTTAGTCTAAGATAAATTGTGTAGGAATGAACAATTCTTACAAATTTTGTTTACGGCCTTTTTGGAGCCCCTACTTACTAATTGCGCTGATCATTTCCTAGATAAGTACTTATTCATATCTTAATGCTAACACACGACACTCCTGGATCGTCTTATGTCTTAGCTGAATGCACCTTCCCCTAAAATATGTCATCTCACATTGAAAAAATATGAAAAGTACAAAAACAGAATTGCTTCGATAGCCAGATGTGTCTGAATAATTTCTGAAAAGAAGGTTGAAATACTTGAAACGACACCACCTAAGAAAATTTTCACATGCCTGGTACAATGTTATACCATAAAACAACATGTAAAACAACCCACTTGGCGAAAAAACACGTTTGAAAAGTGTTGAAAGTTTCGCCTCTGGTCAGTATGCACAGATTGCACAGGCTGATTAAGGTCGAAACCTTTTGTCATCAATTGTTTTTTAAGAATATAGAATTCAACAATTCTACCTTCCAATATAAACTTTTTGAAATGCAATCTCTAGCTGACCTATACTCGAACCAATCTCTCATTTTCTTTACTAAATGAGCCTGTGTGTGAGATTCCAAACCATTTTATATATGTACAAAGCAAAGACTCTGACCAGCCTGTACATGCGCACAGCCTGTCCAGAGTCTTTACTATGCGTGTGGTAGATAGATAAGGTCTCAAAGTATCGGTTTACCATCAGGTAACTTTATATTTACAGTATGAGGCTGTCTACGCTACTCAATGTTACACCTAACGAAAATTTCAAATGGTTGGAAATGTTACGCACAGGCTCATTAATGTTAATTTCACGGTGTGCCAAGTTGGTCTCATTTGAGCCAGTGCGTGACATTTCCATCAATTTCAAATATGAGCCAAGAAAAGACTCTGGCCAGCCTGTGCAACTGCACAGTCTGTCCAGAGTCTTCACTTGGCTCTATGTGGTTAGCTAAGGTCCTAAAGTATATTTCAACAGACAAACAATCTTCTATTTGCAATAGGTGACTGTCAAGGATTCTAAATATTTGCACTTCATGCACATGTCAAATTGTTGGAATTGTCACGCACAGGCTCATTTTGTATCACTTCAGGCGCAAGAAGCAAAAAATTGATACCCGTCATCACGGAAAAGAAAGTGCCATTACCTAGAATCCTGAAATTTTTGGCAGTTTGCGATTTTACAAAGTCTGATATGGAAGATTGGGTGTGGGACCGCCTTTATTCCGCCATTATTGCACCAATTCCCATGAGCAATGACGGCGAATTCGAATCAGAATACAGTTCCGTAGACGAATTGAAATATTTAAATTTTCCCATTTCTCACATTCGTCGACTAGACACATCCAGTAGGGACAGTGGGCACGCTGGATTTTCTGGATCGTCAATGTCCAACAGTACAGCGTCCATATCTTCAGAGTCATTCATTCGAACACAAAATAGTTACGACAATCAATCCTATCCTGGAAATCAAGGAAACAAAAACATTGCTCCTCAATTGGCTTCCAAATCTGAAGGAAAAGAGAAACCTATAAAACCCAAAAAGGGACTCTTCGGCTTATTTGGTGGAAAAAATAAGGAGGACAAATCGAAAAGGAAAACAAACAGTGACGTACAAAAGCGAGAAGCAAATATAGTGGGTACGAGGGACTTCTCATCTCTACCAATTCCAAAACAAAGGTCGGGTGAAAGGGGGCAAGAGTCAAACGAAATGAGCATAAATTACGAAAGAAATGCAGGATCTTCGACGAGAAATGGTCCCATGGAACATTTGGATTCTACGCGGCGTATTTCGTCTGAAAGTATGAGTACATCGCCATATGGCGGAAGTATGTCGTCCATGCAGTCCACGACATCCTCTCGAAATAGTGCCGAGTGCAACGAAGTGACGTCATCAACTGGAGTGATGGTCTAATCGGACTAATTCCTATTCACTTCAAAGTGCCGATTTGGAGTTAAAATACCTAAACATTTCTCATATTGCTATCTATCTCATCTTTTCCAAAGAAAATCTCATGGAAAAAAATCATACAACGGCTGATGGTTTAGACAAAGGGAAGTATAAAAACGCAGTATCATTGCCTTTTATGACTGATTGTCGCGGGTTTTAGGAACATTTGTTTTTTTTTCCATGAAGACTAGCTCTGTATAATCTACAGAAGGTCACGCATAAGTTGTATTCTTTTAACTCGATGATAACACAAATCGAGAAACTTCGGCAATTCTATGGAATAGACCTCTGGAATAATAAGGGTGTCGCCAAGAAAGCACGTCAAATCGCATGTTGGTTTATATGACGTCATAAATATTACTGAATATGACGTTATTACTTAAGCAAAATCAACGAAAGGTAAAAATTGGGCATATCAAAATTTGAAAACAAAACGTAGTGTTTTGAAATTATTTAATACAAAAAAGATCTCCAGGGAAGTATTTTTGAAATGTGTTATTCTTCAAGCGTATTGACCAAAATTACTACACCTACGTCCGAGGTACTTTTCATTTACGGAAAAGTCCGAGCGATGTTTCGAACGTGATAACACGATAGGGTCGAGTGACTCCTATTTCCATAGCGGTCTTAACTCGTTCTAGATTTTATTAGTAATTATTATTTATTAGATGTTAGAGTGAGAGGCAATGGATTTCAGCCACTGTTTACCAATTGCTTGGTGGATCACTGCTCTGTCTGTTAAGTGCCCCGCCCAATCAGTCAGACATACTAATATGTGTTGTTTAACCCTTCCCTGTTTTACAACATTTTGGACCTGTCCAAATTCAAAGGTTTTGCAGACGAAAATTTAAGGTGGATTTAATTTGAAAAATAACGATTCAGTAGGGTAGAAAATAGTGTGGAAAATGGAGAAATTGCTTGTCAGAAGCAATTTCTTCTTTTTTCACAATTTTTTCTCAGTCATAAAATCACAGGCACGTAAAAAGCAGGGATTAAACAGCAAAGAGTTAAATGGCAAATGACCGATTTTTTTTCAAGTGGTACATGTATTAAAAAATTATATATATCTAGATCTTATATACGACCGAAGACTTACTTTGATATTAAAAATAAGGTTTTGGTTTATTGATATTCTATACTTCAGCCCTTCGTTGTGCTTTTAAGCTGTTGGTGTTTATAATCTTCATGTTTTATTTTGATTTTGCTTGCGTACAGAAATATTTGTAAATCTTTGTTGTCTATTCGTCAGTCCATCCGCCCAAAACTCTTTGTGCAACTACAGACGGATTTGTGATTTTATGTGGAAAGGGAGCTTTAAAATGTTTCGTTAACGCAACTCCTTCTTAAATTTTGAGGAGGTTAATTGAAAGCAATTACAAAACGATCTTCATCGTGGGACTATATGCTCATATCATAACAATTCGGCGATTTAATGCAGTTTCACAGAAAAAATGTGTATTCATTATTTAATGTTCCTGTGGCGGCGGAGTTAATTGTTTTCTAAAGTTAGGATTATAATGTAATTGTCCTTGTATGAAATGAAAGGTGTGACATTTAAAACAATTTCATTTGCGCGTGTGGCACAACAATTGACGAGTGCTGGCCATTCCCCGTCACAACGCAGCCCTCACCTGTTATTTATCTGCAAAATAAATTGTCATGGACTTGAAACTAATAGCAAATTACTTGAGATCACAAAAGAGATAAAGAATTATATTTGCGTCGCTTTCGGCCATCAAAAAAAAGCGCGAATAACCATGAAATTTACACAAATAAATTACACTGACATTTTTTGTTGACCTAAGCAAGAAGTACGATATTAGCTTTAGTGATCGGTCATCGTCCGTCGTCCGTCCGTCCATTTATCTGTATTTTTTATGTCCGTCAGTAATTTCTTTTAAATATCTCTGAAATAAACACGTAAATCAATTTTAGATTTGGCAGGATTGATTATTGGGTCCAGAAGAGAATCGTCAAATTAGACTGTTTAACGTCCCCAGTTCCTTTACAAATTGTTCCTCTTCATGAGACTTTTTGTTTATTGCCACCGTTTGATTGGTAAAACTATGCTGCGACACTAGCAAAAATGGACTTTATGTCAAATATCAAGGGAAAAAATCCTCTAACGCCTGTAATGCCTTTGACTGACCGTTTCATATTACATTAAACGTTCTTTATCAGCAAAATATATAGTCGTACATATAACAGAAAAAAACACAATGTCTGGCGACCAAATAATTGTAACTATAGCTTGGGTAAGTTGTAGTTTCGACGTATAAGTCTCCCACAATCGGGAACCTTCGGCGATTCTACGGAATAGACCTCGGGAAAATGAGGGCGCAGACATGAAAGCGCGTCATTTCGCACGTGGGTTAATGTGACGTCATAAACAGTACCAAGGATGACGTTGCGAAAATAAAATCAACGAACGGTCGTTGTCTGCGCATGTCATATTCTCCGAAGATTGACCTGTCTTCGGGACCGTATCACTTATCCAGATTGGGATAAATATTACTACCTCGTACGCATAACTCCGTATTATATCGCCAAAAAGGTAGTAAATGAAGAATTTCAATTAAAACTTCATTTTTGTGGAAATCAAACTTAATTTTGCCTTAAATAAATTGACAAAAATATTGGTTTAAATTGCCAAAGTATATATATATATATTTTTTTTTAAAAAAGTTGTTTGCTTGAGATCTATTTATACTGTACACGTGCATTTCATGGCCGCTGACATTTTGAAAGTAGTTCGACGGAATCAGCCGAGTTGTCACGAATAACACCACCCAGAATGCTCAAATCAGATAGGTCAGTGTTTGAAAAATGCCACCTATCGGAAGATAACGACGAACGGTTGAAATTGGGCATATTATAATATGAAACAAAACGCAGTGTTTTACTGCTTTTTGTTTTCAAATTATAACATGTCAAAGAAGAGCTACACAGACAATATGAAAGAATTAAATGAATTTGTCCTTCTTAAAGCGTATTAGCCAAAGTACTACCCGAAACCGATTTACCTGAAAATGACCCAAAATTACCACTCTTACGTCCGATATACTTTCCAGTTTACGGAAAAGTCCGAGCGATGTTCCGAAAGAGTCTCCATTCACGGAAATGGCGGAGCATGACGGAGATAAAAGAATCATTTGATGTTTTTAGTTCTATGTACACTTCAACATTCTTTCTCGCTTTCGCTATCGCAAACTTGTCCTTTTTCTTCTTCTTTTAAATTTCATATTTATCCCCAATTATCCAATATCACAAACTTATTCATCAGGGAATAGATTAAACACTGTATAAAAACGCTCTTACTTTCAATATTTCGGCAAAAATTGCCTTTGTCAAAAAAAAAAAAAAAAAAAAAAAAATACTTAAAGGCAAGGTTTGCTGAAATATTGAAATTTAGTGTTTTTATATATTACCTCAATTATCGTCTGCAACTTCTTTTGACTAGTTCTTATCTTATGTCGTTTGAAAAAAATGCGAAATATATTATACATATATTTAAAAAAAAAGGAATTTTCAATCAATAGGCAAAAAAGAAACGTTTCAAGAAAAGCGTAACAGCAAAAATGCAATTATTGACTAGATAATGAAATCCTGAGTGTTTTGGGTTTGTTGGTTTTTATATTTTTTATGTTTATGTCTATTCCCTGGAATATTTTTCTAATACTGAAATAATTACATTATCAAATGACTAGAACAGAAAAAAGAGACGTTCGCCAAAGTTGATTTTTGCGGTGAAGGTCAGGGGGTATAAAACGATTCATCTGTAACGTACATGACGTTAACGTTAATGACGCGAACAAATGAAGATAGATTACTGATTCAATTAATGGACGATAACGACGACAGACAAGACAAACAACTCGATAATTTATTACACACATCCATTTAAACAAGACACGTTTACAATAAACATCTTAAATAAAGCAAGTTGTCAACCAATCCCATGCAAAAGTAATGTAGCAGTGTTATTTCCTTATTTGACGTTATATTACTTTTGTATCGAAATGTCGAAACTCTCGGATTAAAGAAAAAAGAAGCACGACCAATTGAATAAAAATCCCCAAATTTGCATTTAAATGAATCAAAAGCCCTTTCCTATGCGTTTTACTAAAATGTCATTAAACAGATTTATAAAGCCATATTTACAATGTTTTGTTATTTCATCTTCATCACCAACGAAGTATTTCGTTGACGATAGGACCGAAATATCGTACCTACAGTCCTAATTAAGCTTTAGTTACGAACATTTGGTCACACAACGACGAAAAGTCAGTGTTTTAAGCATTGGATTTCTGTCTCTTCACGTAACGAATGTCTTCGTCGATAATGTCCCTTATAAATTTAACGCCTGTAAATAAATCTTTTTAGGTGTGCCCTGCAAAAGTATTTTTTTCTACATTCATATAGAAAAAAAGATTAGAGGAATATTTAAATCGGTGTAAGGTAAACTATTTCATTTACGACATGAGATAAATTATACGTTGTAATCGAGTACTGATAAATTATTTTAAACATACCATCGATAATTTGTTAGACATTATAATTATCATGACAATGAACTTGTCAATCATTCTCTAACAATAAATTCATATAGAATATCTCGATGGCTCATTGCTAAACAGTTACAACTGCCTATAAATATACAGGCAGTTGCAATTGTTTGGCGATGAGCCATCGATTTATGTGGTTTCCTTTATCTTAAGAAAGAAGGCTTTTTACAAATGTTTTTAAAACAATGATTATTCCTTTACTGAACCAAATTCGGAAATCTTCTTATATATTGCTGGTACTCATTGGTTAAAATATTCTTTGTATCAATAATAAAGGGTTAAAATCAGTAATCTGGAACCCCAAAAGCACCAATTTAAAGTTGATTTTGTAACGACGATACTGATTGGCTGAGACTAGTGTCTAGTCCAATTAAATTCTTTATTACTCATCTCTTCATTGGTTGAATAGACTGAATTTGGAAAATGAGCTCCAAAAGCTCAAATTAATTTACTTTAAGTAATTGTAAAATAGCGACAAATATCGGTTCAGCCCAAGCCACAATTCTGGTAGAAATCTAACCATAATGGTTAGAATTCTACCAGAAAACTTTGTTTTCTAAATGAGACAGAATAGGAAAAAAAGCACGACATAAGCTATAAAATGTAAATAAGAGACTAAATTGCAAATATTGCGATCTAAATAAAGGCCCTTATTGACATTTTAAAACCTTTACAAGAAGCCAAATAAAAAAGGGTGCATTATACAGAAAATATAAAAGTGCTTTATCATTATAAACAGATGTAATTTTGTTTAAAACGGTAAACAATTTAAGACTGAGCTAAACACCAAATACACATGTACATGTACATAGTTTGACCTGCACATTTTCTCTCTAAAAAACATAGTTTTACCGAAATGAAATTCTCGTTGATAAATAGCTTAGAAAAAAAAACTTGTCTTTAAAACAACGTGAGAAAAGATTGGATAGTCTAAGAAGTCGAAAAGAAGGCAAGCGTGTAAGTCCCTTTCAGCCCACGAATAACCTTTTAAAGAGAGACTACGCTGTGAAGCCCGTAAGTAATGGCTTTAAATTTCAGTGAAGACCCATCAATTTGTAAGCGATTTGAACTATCGAAAACAAAAATACACCAGTTTACAATGTAAAATGTTTGTGTCACTCTGCGAAACCAAAAACCCACTATAATTATTTGAAAAGATGAAAAAAAAGAAGAAACTTAAAACAATTAAACAAAATCCGACCTGAAAATATGTTAAATATGTTATGTGCATTAAATTCAAGTTTACTAGTACAAAAGCACTGCTCGGCCTTTGCGATTTTTTAAAAGACAAAGATGTTTTTCCCTTAAAACTATCGCAATGTTTACGGCTTTCGTAGAACCGAGTGAAAATCACACGGACGCCGAACGTAGTGGACGTACGGCGTCTGTGTGGTTCCCAATGGGAACCGCTGGTTAATACGGGTCTCCGTTGTGTTTATAAGCTTAAACACATTCTGTACAGTCTATGTAAACGTCCATGCCATCATCTACCTGAGAAATTATTGTGGAAAATGAAGAAAATTCAAACTTGTTCTCCCTAACAGCACAATAATGGCTACTAGATGAGACCGTTTGATGTCAACTTGTAAGTAGTTCGCTTTTGGTTGACGTTTGCAAAGTTTTGAATTTGTCTTATAATTATACAAATATCTGTGTGTTAACATCCCATATGATATTTTTCATGATATCACGTGAATATTTCAGAACAATGGCATAATGCGGATATTTTTAGAAACTTGCATTTTTGTTAGAAACATCGACGAAAAGAAGGCAAGTAGAGGTTATAAGATAAATATTATACGTACATAGCGTATTATATGAACAAATATTTAACTCGGTTGTGGGAATTGATAATTGTTTCGGCCGAGCCTCGAGAATCACGATTCCTCCAACCTCATTAGATTTTTATTACATAAAAAATACGAATTACGTGTTATATATTAAGACCTGTCTAAGGCTTCGAAAACCAGGAAAGTGTTCTTGAAACATAACAACATCAAAATCAAGTAGAACTACATAATTTACCATTTGTCGTCCTTTTCACATGGAATAATTCATTCATTCGTTGTGTTGAATTTTTGTTTTGTTATAAATTCTTTGAAATTTCACGCATATCCGTAAACTTTTGTGATTCAAAGTCTTTAAGGTCTGTCGGCTTCCTTTATAGACTGGATATTTTTAGCCTGGCATCTAAAATGCTGTAGCTGGCACCAGTGATCCCATTGGATAAACTGTATCTGAAAGACGAGATATTATTGTTAAACGTCGTGCAATAAAGAAGGGGAAAACATTTAGATTTGCCTTATTTAAGAGATGCAGAGAGTATTCGTTGATATTTCGGGGGTATGGAACTAAAAACCTAAGGAGACTGTATTAATACGCGAAGCGGATTCAGATATGAGTGTGATTAGGTTTTTAAAAAGTCATTGCCTCCCTGATGTCAACAAATATTCTCTTCATAACCCTTAATTTGAATTAACGAAAAAACAATTAAGGATAATTCTATAATAAAACAGATTTCTTTTGGAACTACTTCGCGCGGAAAGTTTCAAAGAGGGCCCCAACTCAACATACGTTGTATTTCATTGCCGGATGAAACAATCTTTCAGCCAATCAGAATGCTTGTATCTTGATAGACCCAATTAGAATTTTATTGTGGGTTTATATACAAGTTCCTGATAAAATATTGGATTATGAAAGAATGGACTGATGCTAAATTAAGTGTTCTAAAAGGAGATTATAACTCGTTTACACTTCCACAAATAAAATTTTGAACGTGCAACTATTTTGATGTCTTCTGACGCCCCCCCCCCCCTTATGTCACCCCTCTTAAATTTTTCGTCTATTTTTATCTAAAACAATGTTTGGTTCACAACTTCTGGATCCTATCTCATTTTAGATTATTTCCTTAATAGAGTTTCCATTTGGGCCTTTTTAGCAGGATAGGTCACATCTTCGGATTTCGTCGTAGGACATTTTTTCGAGATGGAACTACGTACGACAATATTTTAAGCATTTTTTTTCAATAGCTGGATTTGAAACGAATTTTCGATTGAAAAAATATCTCATGTTGGTGAAAGCAAAATTTGAGAAAAATCTATAGGCTAATAAGGCGAGGTAATTTTTTTTTTCGATATGTTAACAGGGCTAAATTGTATTTACGATGTTTTGTTAGTCAATAAAATTTTTCATCTAGATCTACGATTACTTAAAAACCGTCTTAACGTTCTTACCCTAAAAAGTACCATTAACTACAGTTCTTTATTGTTAGTAACTATTTTTGTGACTCGTCAAGCTAAAAAGAACCATCTCGGAACTTCGTCAAATAAAGATTTGAAAAAAACACCGAATTTCTATAACTCCTACACAAGAAGGTAGAATGATCATTCTGGATTGAGAAAGTCAGTCAAGCGGGAAAAGTTTCGACCCTAGTCTGTCTGCGCGGACTGCGGCCCGTGCAGATAGACTTGGATCAACACTTTTCGCGTTTACGCGGGACGGATGCAAATTTCTCTTCCATTATTCAGGTTGAAATGTTCTATATAATACTTACATGGAGCGGACATGACCGGTGAAGGTCCTGCCATGGATGCAAATCGTGTCATTCGAGACCCGAACCTCGGATCCGAGGATCCAATCATCGGTCGCCCCATTCTGGAAGACATACCACCAAAACCGCCAGGGGAGACAAACCGCGGTTCTGTCATCATACCGCTTGATCGAGGACCACCTCTGAAAGACGTGGAGCCAAAACCGCCGCTCATCATGGGTCCGCTAAAACCTGGGCCCATACCACCGCGGTCCATTCTACCCATACCACTGTCAAATCGAGAACCCATATCTCTGCCCATGCCCATTCCCATACCCATACGTGAATCCATTCTACTGTCCATACCACGGTCCATAGAGGAGCCCATACCACGGTCCATAGAGGAGCCCATACCACGGTCGCCGCCGTTTCGAGAACCGATACCACCTGAGCTGGATGATTGATTAAAGTCTGAACCACTCATACCGCCAGTAAACCCTCGATCCCCACCCATTGATCCGAACCCGTCTGATGGTCCCAAGGGGTCACCGCCCATACCTCTGGAATCAAATCCACCTCTTGAGAAACCGTCCAGACCACTAGATGATCCCATAAAGCCTCCAGATCGGCCTCCCATATCTCCCGAGAATCCTGATCCCATATCCATTCCACCGCCTCTTCCCATTCCCATATCTCCCATTCCACCAGAGGAGAAACCGCCCATTCCGCTTGGCATTCCACCGGAAGAGAAGTCTCCCATTCCACCGCGCATTCCGCGAGGAGAGAAGTCGCCCATTCCACCGCGCATTCCTCTAGAAGGCATGCCCCTCATTCCACCGTCCATTCCTCCCATCGACATGCCTCCCATTCCCCCTCTCATTGGTGGTAAATCTCTCATTCCACTACCGAAGGACGGCATTGGTCCCATTCCTCCTCGACCACTGAATCCCGGCATTTCTCTCATTCCACCCCTCATTCCTCTTCGGCCGTCGAATGGTGGCATACCGGGACCAGATCGCATACCGAAATCTCCACCAGAAAATGATGGACCGAAAGAATCGAACCTTGAACCTCTAGACATCCCTGGACCTCCTCGTCTGTCGAAGCCTGGGCCCATTGGCATCCCACCGTCCATCATTCGGAAGTCACGTCCGGCTGGACCGAAGTCTCCAAGCCCTCGACCCCCTCTATCCATACCAGGTCCCATTCCTCGGTCCATTCGTCCATCTCCCCTAAAATCTCCTCTTCTGTCCATTCTGTCCATCTGTCTATCTCTCCTCATATCCATGGAACCTGATTGGGATCCTGAGTCGAAACCGGACCCGCCCGAGCCGGATCCTCCATGTGAGTGAGAATCAATAGAATTCAAACCTGGAGGACCTTGGCTCTTCTGGTCCACTGAAAGACTGGCCATATCTTGAGAAGAACCTGATGCGGAACCTCCACTCGAGCTCGAACCTGTATCCCCACCACCACCACCTAGTCCGTCTAACACCTGGCTAAGGTCTGGTACACCGCCGCCGTGTGAGTGTGAATCCCCGGCTCCTCCACCGCCGGAGAGATCTGTGATACCGCCAGATTGACCATGAGCGAGAGATAGAAGTACGAAAAGCACGGAGGACGATAACAATAACATTTTTGTGTGATTGAAAGTATTAAGTCCAAGTAAAGTTTTATTTTCTCTCTTTTTATAGGAAGTTTTTTTTTCTATAAAATATTCACTCGTACGTCCCCCTTTTTAGTCCCAGCCTTCCTCTGAATAGCGCGTTACTTTGACGTTGACGTGTCACAAAATGATCGCATTGTCGATTGATGTATACTATATATACGACCATGTACACTGCTTAATGACGCAAAATAACGATTTGTCTTTCTATTGTCTTCAATCACAATTTCTGTGAGGTTATCCCAAATATTGAATATGTTGTCTTACGTAAATCAAGGTTAGGTAATGAAATGTACTACTGATGAATTATACAGGTAAAGCTTCTTGAGAATAATAACTTTCGAATATTGAGAGATATAAAAGAAGTGTAAGATGACTATTCCCGTTAGTCCCATAAGCTCAGTCGGTAGAGCACCTGACTTTAAAGCAATTGAATGTCGATATCGTGGGTTCAATCCACGAGCTATTACACTAACAAACTAATGCTCTTTCGGATACGATATCAAACCGAGACCGCGTGAGACGGTGCTTTTCATCGAGCACATTAAGGAGCCATCGCAAACCCAACAGTAGTTTCATCATGTACCCTTGCACTAGTCATTGTAACAGCTAACCATCTTTTGGGAGTGTCACTTATTAGAGGGATAAGTGTCTTTTTGATTGCGTTTGTCGGATAAGCAGCAATTGCATTAGCGCATGACAAAAACCGCCCCATAGGCCCTTATGTTTAAGCTCTGTTCTAAGGCAATTGGAGTTTATAGGCCTACTTAAAAAAGAGCAACCAAGGGCATTATTTGCCATGTGCTAAGTTAATTGCAGTAATACTTCAATAATTGCAAATAAAAAACACACTCGGTCCTTATAATTGCAATCCTTCAGTTTTTAGAAACAAAAAGAAAAATACTCATATAAACAATAAAGATTCAAGTCTTTGCATGTTTAGATCAATGCACAAATGCTATATCTGAACATGAAAGAAACACACTTTTTCTATGCAATTATTCCAGGCTATGGAGGTTAAAACTGACCTCATTAAAAAAGAGGTTTTTAATCGATTGTAGAGAAATATCTGCGAGTAGAAGCTATGTACCGTATTATTTCTATGGTTTTAAATACCAAATTTGGACAATTAATTTGGTACATATTCCAAACCAAATGGTGACCGTTCTTTGCTGTATCAGATCGCAAAGGATTTTAATGATGGAAAAATTCTTTTATCTTGTTACGTTTTACGGCGTTTGTTCGACCTGCGCTGCTTTACCATACCCCCATTTGGAACATCGCTCGGACTTTTCCGTAAACTGGAAAATACCTCGGACGTAAGCGTAGTATTTTTTTTTTATCATTTTTTAAGGTAATTTGGCTCCTGGTGGTACTTTTGTTAATACGCTTGAAGAATATCAAATTTCCTTAATGCTTTCCGATCGTTTGTGGAGATCGTTTTCGGTATGTTTTTGTTTGAAAGCAAAACACAGTAACGTTTTGTTTTCAAATTATAATATGCAAAATTTAACCCTTACGTTAATTTTGTTTTTGGCGACGTCATCCCCGGTTATGTTTGTGACGTCATATAAACCCGCGTGCGAAATGATGCGTTTTCATGGCTGCGCCCTTATTATTCCAAAGGTCTATTCCGTAGACTCACAGAGGGTTCCCGAATGCCATACCCCCTGTTAAACAAACATCCTGATATATGAGAAAGCAGAGTAAATCTTAGGGAGTCACCGGAGAGAGGAGACGTTGTTCGAATTTAAGAGAATTTGCAGGCGTTTTCAGATTGTTTAAAAAAAAACGGCGTTGTCTCAAACAAAACTCTCAGAATAACTTTTTTGGCTTCAATAGCTTTTTTCAGATACTTCTTAAGTTCAAGGTACTCTGAAGGGTGGAGATTTTGATGCGTACTGCACTGTGTCATTTTATCAAAATAATCGTAATTACTAAATGTTAATAGGGACCTTGGTGGAAAGATCGAGTAATTGATATCTTAAGTGCAAATAAAAGTGAATTTCATAAATAAGTTTGTAACCGTCTGTTATATCTACGTGTTTCCAAAAATTTCACTTATGAAAAAAACATGAACTAAACGTCATGAGTTTAACGACGTTTATATTTGACATGCATAGCGATACGACTCCCTCTGTCAGATAAATATTCTGTTTTGTGCTTTTAATAAAAGCAATGTGCAGTTTTTTTTAAGTCTCTGAGAAAATTAATTGTTGTTCAATGACTATTTTCATAAGTGTACGTTAATTTTTTGGTCTGAAAACTTTCCAAACAAACGTCTTCTATATAAAAAGTAGGTCTCGTCGCTGACTGTGTTTTACCTGCCCTGCATTCAGGATGACAAATCGGTGCGATCTGTTTGTAAATTATACCCCGCTTGGCACTTGCATTAGCATGCAAAGCAGGGTACAAATTTCAAACATTTTGCAAAATTTTGTCATTTGAACGCAGGACTGTTTTGATTACTTTTTGAAACCCTTGTCAGTTATTTTAGCTTTTTCTGGAGGTATGGACAAATATTATCCCCATACCAAACTAAGAAACACAACCAGGGGCAAGCCATTTCTTTAAAGAAAAAAAAAGATAATGAAGACACATTGGTTCGCAAACAAGCTTGTGTTTAACGAAATAAAGATCATATTTAAAACAAAATTACACAACGCTGCCGGAAAAAATAATCAAATTATTTAGTCTTGTTCTTCGGAAAAAAGTGTCGACTTTGGAACTAGGGCGATGAAAAAAAATATTGACTTGGACTGAGGAAAGCGCATATGGGAACAATTTTCATAATTATGGTATGCTGATAAATATGATTTTATATGTGTAATCGTTTTGCTTTTTTAGGAGCAAATCTGCTTCTAAATCTGAGTTTTAGTTACATCGTAAAAGTCTTTTCATCCATGAAAATGCCTGAAAAAGAAATATATAAGGCAGTGAAATGACGGAGGTCAATGATGAACTGATGTTTTAATTGACTATGTATATGAATGCCCAGTTTCGACCAAACAGACGCAACAAAAATGAATTATTGGTGTTTGCTATCTAAGACATCATTTTTAAGCTCAAAGCGCTCAAGGTGAGCTACTGTGACCGAAGAATTTCTGTCGTCAGTCTGTCCGTCTGTCTGTCTGTCCGTAAACAATTCGTAAAAAATCTTTTCCTCTGAAATTACTGGACAAAAGTACACCAAACTTAACAGATATGATCCTTGGGTCATGCTTTTTTCGAAATACCTGAAAGATATTGAATCGGGGTCAAATTAGGGTAAAAAAAGAGGTCAACAGGTCAATTCTTCGAAAAATCTCCCCTGAAACTACTGGTATGATGCTAGAGTCTTTCTCTTTCAAACTACTTCAAACATTTTAAATCTATGTCAAAATGGGGTCAAAAATAGGCTCCGAAAAAAAATCAAAGGGCAAATCTCATTTTTGCTCTAAACCTTTTAATTTTGATTGCATTCTGAGGTATGTTGTGGGAAAGGAGCTTTATTAACAATGTCACCTTTATCATTTTAGAGGTCACAATTTAGACTCAATCTCTTCAAAACTTGTTCAAGATGATTTTCTGATCTTAGGAAGGGTCTTATTGGTTTTGGATGGAAAATGGAGTCTTTAAGACTATATAGCCACAAGTTAATCCTTTCATTTGATAGACCTACATTTTGACCCCACTTTATCCAACAGGAATTTTTTGTAAGATTTCATCATGACGATCAATCGGAAAGATTAATTGGGCAAAAGACAAGGTCTCTATGGAAAAGGAGCTGTAATCTCTTTTTTCCTGTAATAATTGGACTGCTGTATGTATTTATATGGTTGCAAAATATTTCAAGCATTTACCAATATGGCTTCACAGTATGAATGTAAATTGATATTTCAGCATTTATGTGTAGTATATTTCTTGATGAAATATCAAAAAAAAAAAAAGAATTTATAATTTTACTAAAAATGGACAAATGATTGTCATTTAATTATCTTTCAAGGCAATTCAATTTGATGAGGCAGGAGTCAAGGACACGAAGGTGAGCGATATAGGACCATCATGGTCCTCTTGTTTTATATGGCGGTCGTCTTGTTCGGCAAATCTTAATGTTTAGTACCTTTTGTCTGGTGAAGAAGTCAAACTAAAAACAACCCTGCGTTCACGATGACAAAACGGTGCAAACAGTTTGCCAATTGTACCCCGCTTTGCACGCAAGTGCACGTGCAAAGCGGGGTATTATAGGAAAACTGTTTGCACCGTTTTGTCATTCTGAACGCAGGGTAGGTCGTGTAAGTTCATCATAAATTTCATAGTTGTACTTTCAATATAATCGAAACAGCGGTTACTTTGCAATAATTTAATTTAAACAGTTTCCATCAACTTTCAAGTATTTTGATTGGCTGTAAATTTGATTTAACCCTTTGTTGTTTAATCCCTGCTTTTTACGTGCCTGTGATTTTATGATTGAGAAAACATTGTGGAAAAAGAAGGAATTGCTTCTGATAAGCAATTTTTTCTTTTTCCACACTATTTTCTACCCTACTGAATGGTTATTTTTCAATTAAATCCACTTTCAATTTTCGTCTGCTAAACCTTTGAATTTGGACAGGTCCAAAATTTTGTAAAACAGGAAAGGGTTAATTCGTCAATACAATTTCGAGTACGCAGCAATTTTGTAAGCTTGTGCATAAAGCTTGGTATATGATATCGGTCTCTTTCTGGAAATATCTACAATTTTTACTTCAAGCTTTTAGATAATAAGGTATGAAGGTTATGGTTTTATAAATTCATGGTGGTATAAAACTCAAAAACCAAATAACGCTTTTCAATCCGCGTCGCATATTCATACAGTGTAATTAAGTTTTTCTTTTCATACCACCCGAAGAATTTCCGGATCTATGCTTATATCAATCGATAAAATGCTGTTTTCATACAATGTGATAAGGGATTTTATTTAGTTTCATAACCCATATATCTTTTTAAAAAAACATCACTCAAATATTCAATTGATTATTCATATGTTCAATATTTTCATACGTCTCTTGGTTACCATAATATCGTAATGTGCTACTTCGTCAAAAGAGTCGTGAAATCTATTTCACTGAATATCAATTCGAATAAATGCGAAAAGAAATCGTCATTCAATGAGCTCAACCAATCAGACAAGAGGGGAAAACCCGTCATAACATTGTAGCCGTATCAGAAACAATGTTCATATATGATACAGTTTATGATTGATATAAATAACGTCAACGTCATTCAGACCGTAAAAAATGATTAGTCGTTAACCCTTATTCCGAAATACCGCAAATATTGAATCAATAAAAAGAGGGCAATTAGCTTCAAACGTAAGCTCAATTTATCTTTCAATAAAGTGAACAACAAAAGATATTCATGTATACCATTCAAAAAAGTTCTTTGACATCGATCAAAAAATCGATTTTTTATTAAATAAGATGAATTCTTAGATGACAGTTTATTGTTTTGTAAATAGTGATTGTTTTTCAAGAAATTCACGCATATTGCGATGAATTACTCGATAATGTTTCTGCATAACGACGTCAACGTCTAATTACGCAAAATCTGCCGTTTGACACAGCACATACAGTTTCAGATTCAATAGATAGTACTGGAAGTTCTTCATTATGCTGTGAATAAAATGCCACTACTTGATCGTTTTTTTGAATCATACGTCTTTGCACAGATTTGAAATGAAATATAGTTAAATGTACGGAGGAACAACGTCATAACGCTAAAGGTCGCTCTTAGGTAGGATTCATAAGATAAAGCGTTGTAAATGACGTTTACTGTTTCGGGACCCTCCATCTCCAACCTGTAGTAGCATTAAAACGCGACTCGCTGCTTTATGTGTAGAGCTAGATAAGCCTGACACGTAAAAACAACGTTCGTCCAGCAAGGTAGATACCGCAACGACGTTTGCATTATTTCACTGTTACCGCAAGCTCAAAGCCAATCTCAGTCTCTTGACGGCGTAAAATCTCCGAATCAAAAAATATAGGACAAAATTCAAGAGGTCGGATCTGTGACACTTTCGACTTAACGGTCTTAGTCGACGCCACCATTTCATTTTTAATCATTTTCAATCCGCGTCGCATATTCATACAGTGTAATTAAGTTTTTCTTTTCATACCACCCGAAGAATTTCCGGATCTATGCTTATATCAATCGATAAAATGATGTTTTCATACAATGTGATAAGGGATTTTATTTAGTTTCATAACCCATATATCTTTTTAAAAAAACATCACTCAAATATTCAATTGATTATTCATATGTTCAATATTTTCATACGTCTCTTGGTTACCATAATATCGTAATGTGCTACTTCGTCAAAAGAGTCGTGAAATCTATTTCACTGAATATCAATTCGAATAAATGCGAAAAGAAATCGTCATTCAATGAGCTCAACCAATCAGACAAGAGGGGAAAACCCGTCATAACATTGTAGCCGTATCAGAAACAATGTTCATATATGATACAGTTTATGATTGATATAAATAACGTCAACGTCATTCAGACCGTAAAAAATGATTAGTCGTTAACCCTTATTCCGAAATACCGCAAATATTGAATCAATAAAAAGAGGGCAATTAGCTTCAAACGTAAGCTCAATTTATCTTTCAATAAAGTGAACAACAAAAGATATTCATGTATACCATTCAAAAAAGTTCTTTGACATCGATCAAAAAATCGGTTTTTTATTAAATAAGATGAATTCTTAGATGACAGTTTATTGTTTTGTAAATAGTGATTGTTTTTCAAGAAATTCACGCATATTGCGATGAATTACTCGATAATGTTTCTGCATAACGACGTCAACGTCTAATTACGCAAAATCTGCCGTTTGACACAGCACATACAGTTTCAGATTCAATAGATAGTACTGGAAGTTCTTCATTATGCTGTGAATAAAATGCCACTACTTGATCGTTTTTTTGAATCATACGTCTTTGCACAGATTTGAAATGAAATATAGTTAAATGTACGGAGGAACAACGTCATAAAGCTAAAGGTCGCTCTTAGGTAGGATTCATAAGATAAAGCGTTGTAAATGACGTTTACTGTTTCGGGACCTACCATCTCCAACCTGTAGTAGCATTAAAACGCGACTCGCTGCTTTATGTGTAGAGCTAGATAAGCCTGACACGTAAAAACAACGTTCGTCCAGCAAGGTAGATACCGCAACGACGTTTGCATTATTTCACTGTTACCGCAAGCTCAAAGCCAATCTCAGTCTCTTGACGGCGTAAAATCTCCGAATCAAAAAATATAGGACAAAATTCAAGAGGTCGGATCTGTGACACTTTCGACTTAACGGTCTTAGTCGACGCCACCATTTCATTTTTAATCAGGAATTGGTTATTCTAGTTTTAATTAGTGGATACAAGCCTCAGCTAAACTTTCTTTGACTTACTTAAAATATATTTAGATATGTTTGTCTTTATTAAAACATGTATTCAATGTCAAAGAACTTTTTTTGAAGAGTATATTTTCAAACGTGGCGGGGGCACTGACATTCTGGCTTTTTAAATGTTTCAAGGCGTTAGGATGAAAAAATAAGTGCAAGTAGCTTCTAATGTGCATACAAATTTTACAAAAGAGCCATGAGTAAAAATAGAGCTTTTGTTGTTCAAGAAATAAAACATTTAAATAGCCTGCAAATAAGATGTTCCTTTAATGAAAACAAGAGCCGTCAGAGACGGATTATGCTCCCCGAATAAGGCATTGTCACAAAAAAAGAGCCATGTTGGACATGGACATCCCCAGCCAAAAAAGCTTGATAGTAAACTGAAGCCCAATAGATTAAAGATTCTTTTGTACTGTCAGAGATTTACCTCCTATAAAATCTACGTATTAAAAAAAACAAAGGGCAATAACTCCAAAATTATGCAAGCAAGAGTTGTAGTTCTGGTGTACTGCACTTCTCCTCCATGAGACCTATCCACCCATAAAGTTTCAAGTTGATAGCTATTATACTTTAGGAGATATGCTCCAGACATAATCTAAGTATCAAAAATAACAAAGGGCAATAACTCCAAAATTATGCAACCAAGAGTTGTAGTTCTTGTGCATAGCGCTTCTCCTCCATGAGATCTATCCACCCATAAAGGTTCAAGTTGATAGCTTTTATACTTAAGAAAATATGCTCTGTGGTAATATTGCAAGGACTCAAATAAGGTGTTTTCTTATACAGCTAACATAAAGGTTACAAACATTAAACCCCCTTTTTGCATGACATACTTTCAGACACAAATTTCAAATAGTTTATGGTATAGGGCATCTGATTTGCTACTCAAATGTGAAATTTCATCAAATTTTGAGCATAAGACTATGAGAAATGAAAGAATAACTGTATTTTACACGCTAACATAGGTAACAAACATTTAGCCCCCTTTTTCCACAATATATATTTTTTTACGTAAATTTCAAATTGTTTATAGTAAAGGGCATCTGATTTGCCACTCAAATATGAAATTTCACTAAATTCTGACTGTAAGACTAGGAGAAATTTGAGAAAAACTGTTTTTTACCCTAAGTCCCCTTTTCCCGTGACGAGGCCTCAAATCCAAAAACCGTCACAGATGCATCATCCCTATATCATAGGGAGTTCACATGGTAAGTTTCATTTGATTTGGTCCAAGGGTTAGTGAGAAATAGGTGGGGACGGACGGAATTACGGACGGACGGACGGACAAACAGAGCGGCGGCTATTTGCTCTCCCTTCGGGGAGCATAAAAATCAAACGTAACGTGATGATAAATTAAGGATTATTCGTCTTATGAAATTATTCATTTTCTACGTTGCATCTTGTTGACGTCAAGTTGTATATATTGGATCTCACAAAGATGACGGCAACTAACGCGAAATTAACGAAAATAGCGGGCAGCGTTAAATCTAGCTAATTAGAGAGTTTCGCATTTTTGCAATTTCAGGTGAAGAGAGCAGTTGTTAAATTCATTACGTTGTGGAACTTTAAACCTAATCACATTGTAAGAAAACGTGAGGCAGATTTATACATGAGTTTTATTAGGCTTTAAATTTCACATCTCTATGAAACCAACAAATGCTAACTTCATTTCTTTTCGTATATTATTTTATATCAAAAAGCAGAAATATTCAGATATATCCACGATAAAGCAGCCCTTCTCTCATGAAGACAATACATTGCAAACTGCTTGCGAATTATACCGGCTTTTCGTGTGTACTTGCATGCATGGCGGGTTTTAATTTGCAAACACCTTGCACCGTTTAGAACGCATTGCAAGAATGAGTCGAATCACAACCCATAGATCATAACAAAAGTACTGAAAGCTTGAAATTGACGTACTTTGGTTCACAGTCGTACCTGTTACCTGGTTACCAGAATTTTGGATTCATTACAAGAGAAATAATAAATTATAAATATAATCTAAAGTTATAACTAATATTCGTTTAAACAATATGAAGGCCATGTAATACTTACCATTCAAAAGTTACGGCCAATGTTAAAGTTTTTTTTCTCGCAAATTTGACCTAAAAAATGACTTTGACCTTGACTGATGACCTTGAACTTATTTCAAACAGAAAGGCTTCGTCCAAAGCAATCGTCATGTGAAATATGAAGGCCCTATCACTTGCCATTCATAGGTTATCACAAAATGTCAAAGTTTTCGTACGACGAAGAAGACGACACCAAGGCTATAGCAAAACCTCGGATTTTCTCCGAAAACAGCAGAGCTAAAAATGAATGTAGAAAAGATATGATAGGGGAAATAGGGGATATAAACAACAGAATCAAGAAACATGACGAAAGAAGGCGAGAATCGTCAATCTTCCGGAATCTGAGGTTGATTCTCCATACAAACGAATAGAAGATGACTTGAGGAACTTCATTGAGAATGTGACTCATTTGACATCTAAGTCTATGTGAAAACAGCTTTTCGTATTGGAGTGCGGAAAAGTAAATGAAATAGACCATATAGATAAATCCTCAAAAAAATAAAACCAATAGGAGAGATTTGCTGCAGAAGGCAAAAGCGATAATTAAAAAAGCCCCCTCAAAAAACGAAAAATGTTATCTTCGCATTAGATTACACACCTATACAACGGAAAAAACGAAAGAAACTTTTGGAAGAGCTTCAAATAAAACGTACAGAATATAAGGATGTCTTTACAAGGATGGTAAAATAGAAGTTCTGACACTTCAAAGGGAAAAAGAATCAAAGCAAAATCAAATCAACAGAAGCAAACATCGGAAAAGATAGGTGAAATAAACAATGTTCATGACGAAATAAACATGAATATGTCGATCATAATGAAGGCAATGACAACATTGATAGTGATGATTAAACGAGTATAACTCAGAAAAAAAACTACAACAACTCAACTTTCTTAGAACAACTGCAAAACACAACTATAATAGTAGATGAAACGGTAATGGGCGGCATTCGAAATCAAAGAGAATCGGTATCCCCAGAGGTAAACAGAGACGAGGGGGAACTTTTAATTTTAAATGTACAGACAATACCACATCCAAACATGAGAGCAGCCATTGTGAAAACCTGAAAATCATGTACACCAATGCAGAAACCCTCGCAAATAAGATGACGGAACTTATATTTTACGTCGAAGAAATTGTACTAGAAATAAAAGCACTAACAGAATATTATCCCAAATCCACAAAATTTGATCTATTAAATAGTACATATAACATCGAAGGCTTTAATCTTTTTTTCTAAAAAAAACAACAACAAAAGAGGAGTTCTTGTCTATGCTAAAATGAACCGCAATGCTATAGACTCAAAATTAAAAGTGAATTGATTGATTCAGTATGTATTAGCATAAAACTAGAAAAAACTGAAAAATTGACATTAGGCTGTGTGTTCAGAAGCCCCTCATTGGTAGTATCCTTTATGGTAGTTTTTCTTCTGTTATCCATGGTCGTTTGGTTTTTGGTATAATTTTGTCATGCATACCTCTCATTGGGCACTGACAGCATTGAAGATTTAAATAATGTTTTCAACATGGCTGTTCCCCCGTTTGTATAATGGGAATTTCAATCTAAATGAGATAGACTGGGAAAAACAAGAATGCACATCATATTTTAACTACCCGGTCAGTTTGTTTTAGATATTGTCAATGATAATTTTTTGAATACAAACTAGAAAAATAATACAATGATAGGGACAACGTTATCATAAATCAGAGATATCCTAAAAGCCCAAAGGTAGAACCCAGACAGTAATCATTAATGGAAACAAATCTACATATAAATAAAAGTTCTTAGTGGTGTGCCCCACGGAATGATCTTGGGCCAACTTTGTTTCTCACTTATATAAATGACATTACCAACAGTAGCTTAAATAATAGTAAAGTAATTTGCTGAGGACACCAAGATTAACTCTCCAGTATGTATTTCAGATGAGCAGAATAAAAGTCCAAGAAACAGCTAACAACTTCTACCAGTGGACGAAAGAAACAGACTTAGATCTTGATACAAAAATATGCAAAAGGCTTCACATTGTGAAAAATGGCACCTGAAAACTCACACTCTCTAATAAGATAATTCCAGCATTACAAAAATTTAGAATGTTCATGAGGAAAAGGTTTAGGAGTCATAGTCGACCAACACTTGAAGTTCAAATCACACATCACATCTAAAATAAAAATGCCAAATAGAAACTTGGGCCTCATCTTAAGGACTTTTACAAAATTGGACAAAACATTTTTTCTTAACTTATACAAGTCTATCGTTCGTCCGCACCTGAAATATGCGAGTTCAATATGGTTACCCTACATAAATAAACCCAAAGTTGCAGTAGAAAAAGTTCAATGGAGAGCAACGAAACTAGCCACAAGTATGAGAACTTAACCTTACACAGTTAGTCAAAAGCGGTTGGGTCAACCTTCCCGTGAAATATCGACGTACTAGAGCAGATATATGATACAAGTATTCAAAATCTTACATGGCTTTGAAAAAACTTCCGATTCAAATTTATTGATACAAGCAAATACTCACGCAAAAGGAATCGTTTAGAATTATACAAGAAATCTAAAATGCCCTAAAATGACGTCTTTGCTACATGACCAGTGATCATTAGAAAGACGTTTACTCCGTTAGATATTTCAATTTATCTTATAACCATACAAGTATCCGTGTGATAACATCCGTATGATATTTTTTAATGATATCACATAGTTATTTTTAGAACAGTGATATAATGTGGTTATTTTTAGACACTTGCATTTCAGTTAGAAACATCGACGAAAACAAGACAAATAGAGGTTATGTGATAAATATAATACGTACTTAGTGTATTGTATGAAAAAATATCTAACTCGATTGTGAGAATTGATAATTGTCTCGGCAGAGCCTCGGCAATTATCAGTTCTCCCAACCTCATTGGATATTTTTTACATACAATACACTAAGTACGTATTATATATATAAAGACCCCAATAATATTTCGTTTGTAATCAAAGAATGTCATTGACGACATTATAACATTAATGTCATACAGAAGAAAAGCGGGGTATATTTTGCAAACAGTTTGCACCGATTTGTCATTCTTAACACAGGACACGTTTGACTTCAGGAAGTAAGCAAATTCGTTCATATTGTATATTTTGTTTTATTTATTTATTTATTTATTTTTCATTTCTTTACAAAGTTTCGCAACATTTTCTGACATTGTTATAATTATTAGTATTGTACCACTGAGCATATACCTCAGTTTTTAAGCATGTGTCACTGATTTTAAGCATATCACTGTTTTTAATTAATCCTCCCACCCATCGTTAACATCGTCTGGTGGTACACTGTGCCTGAAAGAAAATCGGTCTCACAAGTTAAACATTTCCTTTAAAATCCTAAGGTTTTAAATGAGAAAACATTTTTGAACAAGACGAATAAGTTTGTAAAAGAGAATAGACTTAAATTCATCAAAACTTCAGACGAATTTGTATTTTTCTTTGTTTTATTTCACGAGCTTTGAAACGAAAACCCTAATCTTACTTCATGAATACTTCAAGTGGATTCATATATTAATGCGATCAAATTGCTTATGTTCGCCGCCAGCTTGAAGTCAATGATTTATTTCGACAGATATCTCTAAAAACAAACTTTTTTTTAAAATATAGAGAGAGTATTTTAATACATGCAGGTACGAAAGTAGAGGCCTAATCACACTTATGTATGAATCCAATTCGCGCATTCATACAGTGTAAGTAGGTTTTTATAAAAAAAAAAATACCCTCTTCATCTCTTATAATTTAATGTCACAAAACAAAAATATAGTCATTTGTCATAAACAAAACATATTTCCTATGGCACTACTTTGTTTGTAATTTCACAAAATAGCCGCACAATTGAAATATTCATCTTTTCAATTGATTTTGTCATACTGATAATTGTCACTCTTTGCGTAATAAGTATGCATCTTATTTTGTATCTAAGGCCTTATATAAGCTGATTAAGATGTTATGTTATGTTATTTTTTGTTATAAATGATTACTTACAATTCCTTCTCTTGATGTACATCGACAAATATTGTTACACTGGTCCACAATTTTAGATTGACCGAATGGTATAAACTGATTATCTACTCTACACCCTGTAGAAAATAAAGAAAGTATTATTTTGAATGTTGTTACTTCTTATCTATGCTTAACGACATGCGAAAAATTAATGCACTTCTTTCAGGACAAAGTTGCACAATTTGGGCCTGTTTACTAAACATCTTACGATCATTTTTTGCTTAATTAAAAAATAAAGTTGCTTCTACAGTAGTAACTAAATATGGAATTCTGAAATGCGTCATCTCATAGGAATCGTCTCCCAAAAGACGATTCAAATAAAATATTGCAGTGCAGAATCTAACAATGAAAGAAAATACCAGGTACGATTGTGATTTTGACTCACGATGATTTTTTTCGCAAGAAGTTTTGTAAAACGGGCACCTGGTCTCCAAAAGGTTGATACACGCATTAGGGACACTTCCCTGGGCTATTTATGTTACAATATCTTGGGCGCTCGTTTGTGCCTAGTTATCCAGAAGGCAGGGCTGGCTACATCTTCACTTACTGTTCTGAGCAAAATTCTCTCGAAATTTCATAACGAATACTTGATTGGAAGAGGCATAAGCATTCGCCTGGTAACACATCGATGAGTCAGTGCAAAACTATTGAAAGTGTCTTAACATTCTTAGGCACTTACAATCGTTTTTCCCTGACCGTTCGACATATACGTGGCACTATGAAAGCTCGAACACAAATCATTAATGAACAAAAAGCTTCCACATCTACACAGTACCCGTCGCAAAGATGAGATACATTAACAACACGCATTGTGTTCCTAGAATTGAATAACCCTTTAACTATTAGCAGAAATAAGGCTCTTACCTCTGTCAAATCTTCATGGTACCCTCCGTACTTATATAGGCCATAAACCTCACATAAAAACATATTTTGTTCCTAAGATTGGACATTATCAAAACAAGATTAACAAAAATGAGACTCCCATCTCTGTCACATCTACACGGTACCCTACGTACTGATCTGGAAAACAACCTTCAAATAAAAACACACTCAGCACCTAGAATTGGGCATTCCAAAAAGAAAGATTAACAAAAAATAGACTTCTACCTCCATCACATCTACACGGTACCCGTCGTACAGACCTGGGACACAACCCTCCCATAAACATACATTGTGTACCTAGGGTTGGGCAGTCCCGTAAATGATTAACAGAAATATGGCTCAAAATAACCTTTTCACATAGATCTACACGGTAACTGAGCTATGAACGAAATGACTTTTCCATAAACACGCATTGTGTACCGAGTGAGTCCCAAAATATGATCTAAAATATCACTCCTAACGCTTTCACATCTACAAGGTACCCGCCGTCCAGATTTAGGACACAATCCTCCGATAAACACACACGGAGTACCTAGGGTTAAACAGTACCGTGAAGGAAGATAACAAGATTTGATTTGAATTGGGGTTTTACGTCGCTTTCAACAATCTCTCAGTTATATCGCGACGACTGGAGCACCTAACGATGAAATCCTGGTATTTCTCAAACCAGTACTACCACCACACCCCTTTCCTAGCCTCCAGTTGCTATTCCACATAGGTTTACGATTATCTACCCATTGGTGAAAGACAAATGTCGGAAAGGATAAGTGCCGCGGCCGGGGATCGAACCCGTGCGAATATAGACCTCTGGATTAGAAGTCCGGTGCGCTACCAACTGCGCTATTGCCGCGGCTAAATTACAATTTGAAACTCCTTTTTACGAAATCATACGAAAATAGTTGGCAAAAAAAGTTTGATTAATAAATTGGCCATGGTTTAAGCGTTATTTAGATATAAGATATAAGGATGGTGCGACCAAAAAGTCTTGTAATGATTAGTTTTAAAACACAGAGGGTGACGTTTATTAAAAAGTGCCGCATTACCGTGCGCAACGTCATAGAGAAATGACCTCCACCCATAAAATGCATTATTTTTCATCTGATCTAAATAATCTTTTGTAGATGTTTAGTAAAACTGGGCCCTGGATTAGAAGTCCGACGCGCTACCAACTGCGCTATTGCCGCGGCTGATGATAACTAGAAAGCAATGAATGGCTTAAGTCGCTCCACAGGCTTGAAATCCTTGTAATAGCAAATAAAAGTTTTGACTAGACTTTTAGGTATTTTTTGGTTCTACTAACGTTGAAAATGATTTTTATAATTCCGCTATATAACATATAGAGAAATGATCTCTGCCAATAAAAGACAAATTTTCCATCCAATCACAAATTCACAATAATATATATACATGTATATATATATATATATATATATGCATGATGATAATGGGTCACCCAAGGATCATACCAATACTGTTTGATTGATTCATTCAAATCTTTATTTCCTCCAATTACATGAAGATTCCTTACAAACACAATCAATAACAATACATAATCAACATACATATACAGGGAACATTTCAAAAGAACAGAAACAGAAAAGAAAGTATTTTGAAGAACTTTAAAAAAGAGGATAAAGAGAAAAGAAGATTGCATTCAAAATAATGGTTTTACTCAATCGTCTATGAATTAATTGTCCATATTTTTCATCCGATCACAAATATTTTTCGTGGACTGATAAAGGGTCACTCATGGATCATTCCGGTAAAATTTGGTTGATATTCATCAATAACATTCTGAGAAAATGATGTTCAAGATTTCCAATATATATCATTTAGAGAAGTGACCTCCGCCTAAAAATGCATATTTTTCATCCAAGCACATTAATTGTTGGTGGACTGATAAAAGGTCACTCAAAGATCATTCCAGTGAAATTTGGTTGATATCCATCAATTATATTTTGAGAAGATGATTTTCAAAGTTCCCACTATTTAACATTTAGAGAAGTGACCTCCGTCCATAAAATACTTCCTTTTTTTCTGAAATACATGTACATATTTTTCATCTGATCATAATAATGTTTGGTAGACTGATAAAGGGCTACACAAGGATCATTCATGTAAAATTTTGATTGGTATCAATCCATTAGAATCTGAGAAAACTCACTTTTTACCCTATTTGGAAATTAGCCACACCCATTAAATCCATGTTTTACATTGGATCAAAATTTCTTGAACAACTTTGAAAGAGGGTCACACAAGGATCATTCCTGTGAAGTTTGCTTGAAATTTATCTAGTAGTTACTTAGGAGAAGATTTTTAAAGAAAAAGTTTACGACCGGACGCACGCACGGACGGACGGCCAGACGGACGGACGAGCGCACGACGGAAACAACGCCATGACAATACCCCCAGTGGCCTTTGGCTAGTTGGGCTAAATAAATTCCTACTCCTTCCTCTATCACATCTATCCGGTACCCGCCGTACAAATCACGGACACGATTTTCTCATCCTAGGGTCGGACATTCCAATTAAAGACTTTTAGGATAAGCTCCTACCTATATTACATCTACACGATACAAGCAGTACAGACCTGGGACAAAAACCCTCTCATGAAGATGCATTGTGTATCTAGGATTCCAATAAAAGATGTACAAAAATTAGACTCCTACCTCTATCACATCTACACGGCACCCGCAAAACGGACCTTGAACACAAACCTCCGATAACGACACAAAGTGTTACTAGTATTGGACATTCATATAAAAGATTTACAAAAATTTGACTCCTTCCTCTATCACATCTACACGATATCCGCCGTACAAACCTAGGACAAAACCCTCCCATAACAATGAGTACCTACGATTGGAAATTCCAATAAA
Source organism: Fragum whitleyi (assembly GCA_948146395.1). Lineage (NCBI taxonomy): Eukaryota > Metazoa > Mollusca > Bivalvia > Cardiida > Cardiidae > Fragum > Fragum whitleyi. Next base: position 56,730,052 of record OX411545.1, on the reverse strand, counting down.
ATATTTACAAATATTAGACTCCTACCTCTTTCACATCTACACGGTACCCACAATAAGGACCTTGAACACAAACCTCCAATAACCACACCTAGTGTTACTAGTATTAGGCATTCGTGTGGGTATTTCCGTTTATTTATCGTCGCTACCGTAGCACATGCCCATATGAGCGACGCCACCAGAAGACGGTAAGTTGTTACGGGGGATAGTGCAAGGATACATAACGAAACTACTGCTGAGTTCCGCCATGGTTCTTTAACGTGCTCGGTGTAAAGCACCGTCTCACTTTCCCATAAAAGATTAACATATGACTCCTACCCCTATCACATCTACACGGTATCGGGCGTACAAACCTAGGTCAAAACCCTCCCATAACAATCTGTACCTAGGATGGGAAATTCCCATTAAAAACAGATTTGCATAAATTAGACGCCTACCTCTGTCACATCTACACGGTGCCCGCCGTACAGACCTGGGACATAAACCTCCCATAAACACACACTGAGTACCTCGGATCGGACAGCCTCTGCGGAATAGATATAGATATTGCATTGATTTCTGACCTTTTTCCTAATAATGTTGAAATTCATCAACCTTCAACCTTCAATATAAATCATACTCTATCAATAATATTGCCTATAAAAGTGATCATGTATGGGCAATATTGAAGATTCCTGTAAGAGATGAAATAAGTATTTTTTTTTTTCAAATTTTATTGAGGTATGAAATTAAAGAAAAAAAAACAATCACACTGTATGAATACGCGAAGCGGATTCTTGCATGAGTGTGATTAGGTTTTTTAGTTGCATACCACCAAGAAATTAAAATATTCTCATTTTTCATAATCTAATATCCTAAAGCAAAAATGAGGAAACAATCTTCACAATAAGACAGATTTTTTACGGGACTAGTTTTCGCGCAAGCTTAATAAGTAATTGCATACTCAAAATTGTTTTCTTCGAGGATTAAAACCAGCTTTTCAGCTAATCAGAATGCACGAAATTTGATGGAAACCAATAGAATTAAATATTTTCAATATTAAAGCCGATATCATTACCAATCATATCGGTCGTGTATGGGCCGATTTACGATGTTTTTCGAATAATATATTATAAGACGATATTGTTCGAGCGACCACGTCTGTTAGGCGACCAATTTTATTAAGCGACCGTCATAAAAAGTCCCTTCACCGTAGCAAACTCTCTTGAAAAATTGATACCCTTAAACGAAAAATGGTACATTATCTCAAATCTTATGTTTTGGAACCCATTAGAAGCGTTTAGATGAGACGATTCTAATTGGTTCTAACATCAAACGGATTCAGTAAGATTTATATATATGATGATCCATAAAGTCATTTAAAAATTATCTGCCTTATTTATGAAATACTGTATAAAGCAGCGATAGCCTTTTGGTGGTCCCATAGCTGATCGCTTAACACATTTTTACTGTAATCAAATTCATTTGCAATAAAAGGATATTTCGAAAATCAATTATATGGGGAAAATGTATGATTATGTAAATGTCGGAAATAAAACAAATATAGGCGCAGTATACAAAATGGGATCATAAAACCTCGTTAACGGCACATGACAGTTGTATAAACCTATTTTGATAGATTAACCTTAATTATTAAAAATGATCATGCATAATCTATACGTAATTTTACCCTTATCTCGTGTGAAGTGAAAACTGCCCCAAAGCATCTATAGGACTTTTTTCTGCCTTTAGATTTTTTAGTAGTGGACTCGATGTTTAAAGAATTTGAATAACCTAAGTTAATGTTCAAGAAAACTTAAATTATTTTTTTTATCTCAGGGATGAAAGGTAGTGCAGTCGTAATACATGTAGTAACATTTTATATATTCTGATAGCAGTGCTCTTATTAAAGGGAACATACAAGTCAAGTTTCTAAAAATAATCTGTAATATTAAAGTTTGTCGCGGCCCATACACCTAAACCTACGACGAAAAGCAGCAATCATATAAATGAATAACGTCCTGACGTATTTTGTGATGTTTGAATCAAAAACTTTATAGCTACCTTAAGTTATGACGTGAAATGATACTTGAATCAAAAACGTCAATGAGAGTTCACAAGGGTTACGTGTTTTCCATACTCCACCCCTACAGTTTAATGTCATCATGAGAATGCACGTAGTTAACGTTATTAAATACAACGTTAATACAACGTTAATAAAAGTGGTAATGAATGTCAATTAGGGAACAAACGGCATGTCGATGACAGTTATGTGACGTCTTGATCTAAAATAAGACACCTGCTTGTTTATAAACACGTATTTAACTCTTTATATTTCATATGTTAGCAAACTGTTTCAGTACTTCGAGAAAATATGCGGCATAAATATGATGCAGGCTGACCGCGGAAGTCATCATTTCATCATGCAATGAAACCTGCATTGACCTGATATCACCACATAAAATGATATCAGGCAGTCTATTTAAAAAAATATATATATATATACAATGCGTACTTAGTGTTTTGTATGAAAAAAGTATCTAACGAGGTTGGGAAAATTGATAATTGTCGAGGCTCTGCTGAGTTAGATATTTTTTTCATACAAAACACTATGTATGTATTATATTTATCTAATGACCCCTATTTGCTTTGTTTTCGTCGATGTATTTACTGAAATGCAAGTTTCAAAAAATAATCGCATTGTATCATCGTTATGAAAAAAAAATTTTGATATCAAAAAAAAATATCACACGGGATGTTATCACACGGTTATTTGTATAGTTATAAGATAAATTATTATCTTGATCACTATGACCTGATATTATTGTTTTTTTTTTTTATATTTCACTGACTTCATAAATTATGTGACCCGTCACGCGAAAAGGGACCATCGGGGGAATTCTTAAAATAAAAATTTGAAAAAGAGATTTGTTCTAGAACAGACCAATCAAAGGTCGTATTTCAAAAAAAATTTCACAGGAAGGTAGATTGATCATTCTAGATTAAGAAATAAGCACAATGTGAAAAGTTTCGCTCCTAGTCAGTCTGCGCAATCCGCGCAGTCTGACTAGGGTCGACTCTCTCCGCACTACCAAGATAGTCGCGTGACCGGTCACATATGATTATCGAAAAATTATTGTATGATAAATAGAATACCATGTTAGTGACATGAGGTATAAATCAAAATTAGTCTATGCTGTGAGACGGTTCTTCCTACTTCGACAACATAATGATGTCCTTTCTGTGAAATATGGATAGAATAAGCCCAGTGGTCACTGAGGATAATATGTTTAAGATTTAAAGGTCAAAATTTGACACCCTGACACAGCCATATTTTGAGGCCGATAGAAATTTTAGGAAAATCTTTAAAGGGTTATCCCCGGTCCATTTCTGTCTAGTTTGGTCGAATTTGGACCGGTGGTGACAGAGGATATGTTTTAAGATTTAGGCGTTAACCACAGCCCCACCCTGACACGCCCATATTTTGGAGGTCAATCAAAGTCATGAACAATTCTTAAAAAGGGCCATCAAAAAACCATTTCTGCCAAGTTTGGTTGAAATTGGCCAAGTGGTTACAGAGAAGAATATGTTTAAAGATTTAGGGGTCACAACAGCTCGCACTGCCACGCCCTTATTTGTGTATAAAACACATTTTTGAACAGTTTTTGAAGAAGGACTTTTCTACCAAGTTTGGTTGCAGTAGAGGGGTTTTTTTTAAGATTTAGGTGGACAAAAAGAGTCCCGCTCTACCACGCCAGGCCAGTATTTGGGGGCCAGTCAAAATGTTATTATCAATGTTTTAAAGAGGGTCGCTCACGGAATATTCTGTCAAAATTTCATTTCAATAGGCTCAGCGGTTTAGGAGGAGAAAAAATTCTAAGAAAGTTGACGACACACGACGGAAGATGGACTCAGGGTGATCTTTGAAGCTAACCTTGAGCACGTCATGCCCAGGTGAGCTTAGAACTCCAAACACGCCTTTTAATTCATTGTGATATAATGCATTTTATTTGTATATATTAATTTTAGTCCCATCTATCAAGATTGTGCAATTTGACTAGGAAAAAACAAAAACACCCTACCGCTATGTGAGTACGCAACTACTTTTTATTTGAAATCTGCACACAAAATAGTTTATCAAAAAAGGATTTAATCTTAATTATTTTTATTGGTTGTAAAAATTGCCGTATTTTAAAAAGTTCATCGTTTTCATATAGGCTAGATAGAACAACCATGGAGGTCCGTACTTTTACCACCTTTCAACCTAAAGACTAAGAAATTATGGAACTTGTTGGCATTTTTTAACAATAACTTATATATCACGAATCTTTGGATAACCCCCGTAGATAAGAAATATCTTTACCTTCTCTGACAAGTTTCTCTAGGTGGACCAGGAAATACCCATCGTGGTTCTCCGGGTGACCATGGCTCAATTCGTGGTGAAATAAATGTTTGTAAAATCGGCCCTGCCTGACTTAGTTGTGGTCCTATTCTTTGGAAAGGTCTTGTATTAACCACCGGGCCCTGGATACCAGTCGGTCTTACAAAGGGATTTCTGGTATTTGTAGGGTTTTGTACGTTGTTGTTCATTCCAGATGACGGTTGTCCGGTCTGTCGAGCAGTTCTTGCAAAAATGGGGTTTCCGTTTGGCTGCCAGTTCGAATTCATTCCGTTATTCTGTCTACTTGGAATTGTTGGTATTTGGTAGTTAGGATCCATAACTGGGTTTGGTATTCGGGGCGGCACTGCTGGTGTATTTTGTCCCAGAAAAACCGGCATATTAGCCTGTCCCGAAATTACAAGAATTTGTGAAATAAATATGGCACACAAGTATAACATGAAACTCATCTTCAATTTTTTTAGTATAATCCTACAAATATTTAAAATAAAAAAAAATGTATGTCTCGTCTAAGAAACAAAGATAACGAAAACAACACAGCTCTACTCATAAATTGATTTGATATAGATATATAATTTTAATATATACTTAATAATTGACGCAAATCGTTTTATTACATGTATGACAGGACGTGGTCAAACTTGTTAGGCAAAAAACAAAATAAACATAATTATTACTGATATTTTGGGACGTGCTCGCCATTGATTGATTCGCCCTGTCAATAATCAAATATTAATTTCGGGGTGACCTTGCTTACACAGTCTGTTCTGATTAAACCTACGTCATTCTGCAGTCTTGTCTATGGTGCAATGTCCACCCCCTCATTGTGCCGGACACCACGATTACAGGATTGGTGTGTTATCCTTGTTTTGCGTCTTCTTTTAATATTTGACACAAGTATATCACAGGCGGCTGTTTTATATTTGCGGGGGGTGGGGTGGGGGTTTTCTCTCTCTCTCTCTCTCTCTTTTTTTTTTTTCAAATTATCACATAAGATTTATATATTGACCTATGTATATGGAAAAAATACGATATATACTTAGCAAAATAAGAAACTTTACATGACTAACTGAGTGCTGTGGTATCGCTATGAAACCATAAAGAATACAGATGTTACTATTACATGAAACTTGAAGGCAATATCTGTCGGTTTATGGAAGGGTCAGTACCGGATGTTTGTAAAATGAGGTTTTTATTGGTGGTCAAATGACATACGGGTCGGTTTCAAAAATCACAGAAATAAATTCAAGATTGTCGGTGATGTTTTGAGTATAGGTCCTTGACGTTTTCGTGATAAGAGTCGTTCCAATATCACGATAGACCAACGTCTGAGCTAAATACGCATACTTGTCTTGCAGTTATCCTTCCTTTGATGAAATGAATTAAAAAATATGCAATGGTAACAGGGCCTCTACATTACGTCAAAAGTGGCCTATCTCATCTCGTCAGACACACTATGTGGTTGCAACGGATTTTTTTTTTTTGTTAATTAATATAGGTTTAAAGGTCACTTTCGATAGTTTTACATTTAAAATTCGACCGCTGGTGCACCTATCCATAGTTTCTTGTCGTTTCTCACAGTACAGCTAGAGCTTTCATCTGAGGCACCAGTCGCCATTCTCTCCTAGGCGTATCACTTGCCAATTGTGTGGGAGAGAAATGACACTTATCACAATGCTTTGTGTCAAATATGGGATGAAAGACGGCCGAGCCAGAGGTCGAACCCACGACCCGATGAATGAAAACCAGACGCGTAACCGATTGTCCTAACCGGGCGCGGCAGTTCTAAACCAAGATGTTTAAATGTGAATTGCCTGTCCCGAGAAGCCAAACTTAAGAGTGGCGTTATAAACAAACATTCAAGCTCTATGTATACCTGTAGTCTGGTTCCTGCCTTTATTCGATTGTTGTTACATACCCGTTTCAATAAAAATGTACAAACAATTTTGTTTTTTCGTGCCGATGCTAAGGAATGAGTGTGGCTGTGTAACAAAAATCACTCGGAATGAACTTTGGGTAACTCAACACGAGTATGTGACCAAAACCGGAAGTTACAGACGCAATAGCTCGGACTCGCTTCAATCGCGCAAATTCCTACGTCTGTGTAGTCTCTGTAGCTAGTCCAACTAACACATGTAAATAAAGTTGGCCTATAGCCACTGTAAGTCATTCAAAACAGACCAACAAGTATGTAAAGTTTCTTTTTTTGCTAAGTATATATGAACACACACCGGGGACTATGCTGCGGCTTCTGTGGAAAAAAAAACTTAACAAGAATTATTGATTTTATCTTCTGGTGTAGAAAAGATGATTTGAAATAAAGAAATGTTATTGTAAAAAGTCAGTGTGTGCTTAGATCAGGGCCCCGTTTTACTAAACTTGGTACGAAAAAATTAATCGTAAGTGAAAATCACAACTCGTACCTGCCGTGCGTTCAGGATCACCAAACGGTGCAGACAGTTTTCCAATTGTACCCCGCTTTGCACGCAAGTGCATGTGCAAAGCGGGGTACAATTGGAAAACTGTTTGCACCGTTTGGTGATTATGAACGCATGGCTGGTGTTTTCATTCACTGTGAGATTCTGCCTCACAATAACTCATTGGAATCGTCCAATGAGATTATGCAAGGCAGAATTCCAAATTTAGTTTCTACTGTAGAAGCAATTTTAATGTTTGACTCTGGCAAAAAAAAAATGATCGTAAGATGTTTAGTACAAGCAGGCCCCAGATTACGCATGTGTAAGCTGGTCTAAGGCTGTATTGTCTTCCAAAGCAGGAATATGCTGTTACCAGAATGAACGCCCCGTATTAAATTGTTTCAACTATACTTCCCATCTTTTGATAGGGATCAATATGAAATCCCGTATATTTTCTTTAATGAATTTAATTTTAACTAAATCAAGTTACGTCTACTCTTTTTCATGTACAGTATACCACCATAATTACAACAAGAGCGCCGCGTGCGCATCCCAACGCTCGGCAGAAGGTGCTGGATAATGCAAAAAATATCTAAGTAAAAAAGGGGGCATAATACTTCCCTTTTCTACTTGATATTCTTAAGAGTTCTTGTGATGATGAAGGTACTTGCCAAGTTTCAAAAAAAGATATCTTTAATGACAACAAACCTATGGCCAAGGTTAAAATTTACCTCGCAAACATCAACGCACATAGTCACGTAAACAACGTTTAGATAACTCTTTGTTCTAAATAAAACCATCGATTTGATAGAAATTAGAAAACAATTGGTTACAATTTAATGAATATAAATCTAGGGATACAAGGTACGCATGTACATTCTTCATGTTTTGATCCCTAGCAAAAATTGAAAAGTATATGTACATATACTTACTATAGACGTAACTAGGATATTGAATTTTATACGCACTCAGAAGGCGACCAACACAGAACATATAGGAAAAAGTGATATGTGGACTTTGACAAAAGACGAATGTCCTCCGTCTGCTCCCCTTTTCTATGATTTGGGCGTAGGTGAATCATCAAAACATCGTAACTATATATAGGAAAAAGTGATATGTGGACTGTGACAAAAGATGAATGTCCTCCGTCTGCTCCCATTTTCTATGATTTGGGCGTATACGAATAATCAAAACATCGTAACTACAGCCCGAGAAAGCTGTAGTTTCGATGTTGTGATCCTTCATCGACATTTTTCGAAAGAAGATTTATTTCTGTTGTGCACTACCGTACTGTGCGTAATGTGGTTACGCCCTTGCTTACGTATTAAGCTAGAAATATTGATATTTATACATTGTTTAAGAAGACCAAATTGTTGTAAAAAGTTTGGATACAGCTTAAGTGTCGTCATTTTGTCGCAAACCAATGATTAGAGGTAGATCTACTAGTATTTCTTACGTAAATGCCGAATGGTAGTACGTCACCCGACACTCTTTTGAGTATGTGTGACCCGTCATGCGAAAAAGGACTATCTGGAAACTCCGAAAAATAATTTTTTGGAAAAAGAAATCTGTTTCAGTATAGGTCAACCGGAGGAAACATTTTAAAAAATCTTTCACAGGAAGGTAGAATGATCATTCTAGAATCAGAAAATGGTCCAAGTACGTAAAATGTCGATCCTAGTCATTCTGCACAGTCTTACTAGAATCGACACTCTTCTCATTACCCAGATTGCCCCTTTTCCCTCGACGGGTTTTAACCCTTTGCTGTTTAATCCCTGCTTTTTACATGGCTGTGATTTTATGATTGAGAAAACATTGTAAAAAAGAAGAAATTGCATCTTACAAGCAATTTCTTCTTTTTCCACACTATTTTTTACCCTTCTGAATGATTATTTTTCAAATTAAATCCACTTTAAATTTTCGTCTGCAAAACCTTTGAATTTGGACAGGTCCAAAATTTTGTAAAACAGGAAAGTGTTAAGGTAGTTTGGGTTACGGATGGTAGGTCGACGTTAGATTAAACTTAAGAGTCAAGCTTAAGGTAGTGGGACCGTAATAGTTCCGCAACAATTCGGACCATATGTTCTTTCAGAGTGTTAACCGAGGTTTTCTGATGAAAATCATTAGGAAAACTCGGTTAACACTGTAAAAGTTCATTACTCCTGAAACGGTATGAAACTATTACGGGTCCACTACCTTAAGGACGTGTTTCGTCTTTTCAACTCTAACGAACATTCGTTCATTAGACTTATCTTTCACATTTGCCCATTCAAATAATCAGAGAAAGGAGGCATTAAACTTTGAGATCGATTGCTTCACATAAAATGTTCGTTTTTACGATCGATAAGATAATCGATAAACACAAATCACCATTAGCGATCCGTCATTGACGAAGACATTCCCGCAACTAATTTATTAGACTGACCCCCATCCTTCTGAAATTTATATATACAGTCAACCTTGCTCGAGCAACCATTCTATTAAGCGACCAATTTTATTAAGCGACCTTTAAGCGACCTTTAAGAAAACTTATTTTAAACAAAGTATCTTTTTATCTAATATACAAATTAGAAATCTATTGTTCTTAAAATTGCCGTAAATTAATCTAATGTTGTTTAAAATAATTAAGGCGACTCTAATGTGATGTAAGGACACAAGATTTGAGAAATTTACAATACTATACATATTCAATCAAAATCATGTTTCTTGTTTAAACAAAACATATACTAAGCAACCATTCTCTTAGAAGGACGAATTTTGATAGTCTCGTAAGTGGTCGTTTTATATACAATTTGACTGTAGTTTTTTATTCTTTTTTTTTTTTTTTTTTTGGTAACATGACTCGGCGCACTCTGATCAAGGTTAATACACTTGGCACTACCGAGATATTCCAGCGTCCATCTACACCTTTTTCTTTCTTGACAGGTGCATATAAAGCTAATCCTAATCCAGCTCGAATCGAAGCTTGTTTCAAATAAATATACACATAAAAAGTATTGCATTGCCCGAATTTCAAAAAAAGTCGTTCTTCATAAAAGGGAACTGTGGTGAATTACCGTAATTTTCACAAAAGAAATAATTTTCGGTGGGCCTTATAATTGTTAATAAAACTGAAAAATGAGCCTTATTTTTTCAATTTAGCCATTTCATGCATTTCAGTGCCAATTCAAAAAGAAAATGTTTTCAACGAATATTCGTACAGTTTTAACTATGGCTGCATCGAATATGCTGGATGGGATTTTAACCTGATCACCGTCTCTAATCCTAGAGTGATCAATACACTAACTCATGTTACTGTACAGCAAATATCATGGACATCCATACGCGACGACAATCACGGCAATCACTTTTCTCCTAATACCCTGGATCAGACGGTTGGTATGAAACTAATGAATACTATTGCAACATCTGTGTCAACGGAATCAGATTTTGAATAAGAGTTAACAGTTCATATACTTGGTGATCAAGAATGTCCAATGAATATTCGATGGGGTTCAAATTCTGTTTTGTTTTTTTTAACTTACTTTTGAAGTAACTTAAATTGGATGTTGCAATACTTCTTTCTTTGTGTATAGCTTCAATTAAGATATCGCGCAATCGCGCAATGATCTATTAGAAAGCAGTAAGCGATGGGCTCAGATCAGCACTGCGTTCAGGATGACCAAACGGTGCAAACTGTTTTATAAATTATACCTCGCTTTGTACGCGCACTTGCGTGCAAAGCCGGGTATAATTGGAAAACTGTTTGCACCGTTTGGTCATCCTGAACTCAGGGTAGATGATGCTTATGAGAAGTTTGATCTCGTTTAAAATGTTGGTTTAACTTGGTTATTTTAAAGCTATGTGACCAGCGGGAATACGCTGATAACAGTATGGGAAGGTGTTCGAACAAACCGAGTATAGCGAAAGCTACGGCTGATTATCTGCAGGACTCTTGCCAATTTTATACACAACGCAGCCGTACTTTTGTTTGTATCCTTTTACTTACGTAAGACAGCGACAAGCCACCGACGCCGCGAAGGCGCATCGGCGTCGAGTCAACATCTCGCCGGCTTATCGACACCACGCTGCGTTTAATCAATCAAGAAATTTCTGCCTCAATACTGACCAAGCAATTAGAAAATCGTCTTATCAGCGATTGTTTTTAGCTGCTCTAATGTAGACCTCTTTCTTATATTTGGATGACGAGACCCCTCCCACATCAGACTATTAAGGTAGTTGGTCCGTAATAGTTACGCAACGTTTCCGGAGAAATAAACTTTAAGAGTGTTAACCGAGGTTTCCTAATGATTTTCATTAGGAAACCTCGGTCATCATTGTGAAAGATCATGAACTCCGAAATGTTGCGGAACTATTGCGGGTCCACTACCTTAAAGGGGGCGTTACGTTATCGCAACTAGAATGTTGTCTGACTGGATATTTTAGAAATATTTAACAATATCACTGACGTTGGCTGACGCTATTGTTTTTATCGATTGATGAAAATACGTACCGCCGACGTGTCAGCGTCTTCCTTATTTATGTGACTAGAGCATAGGGAAAGATACCTTTAGTTGAATGGTGACTGATATCTATTTTCGGAGACTCGGCATTTATTTAGAATTCATTAATTAAAATCTTAGACCTACTACTTTTCGAGTCTGGGTCAAACTGTCTAAAAATGTCTCTTTCCAGTAGGCCGGTACCAAACCATTGCAAGTCCAATTTCTTTTACAGGCATTTACATTAGTTTTGTGCTGACCCGAAGACATGCCCATTAAAGACAGATCTTCGTATAAAACAATAGGTCAAAGAGGCCATGCTCACACCTGCTTGGACGATGATGATGATCAATAGGTATCGATTAACAATAATCGATCTATATCAATTATCTATTCTTGGTCTATCAGCTACCAAGAAATATGAACAGGTTCAATGAAATTAAGTCCGCTCCGCCGAAAATATAATTGTGTACCGTCACGCGAAAAGGGACCATCTAGGTAGTGGGTAAAGTGTCGATCCTAGGAAATCTGCGCAGACGGACTCGGTTGGAAATGGAACTCAAAAAGAATACAAATTAATTCATATGTTCTCAAACAATTTATTTGGTAATAAAATACAGATTTCATAGCTTAGTTAAATATAAGAAAAAAAGATACAAATACTGTAAAATTTGAAAATTGTGCATAAACCTCTTGCATCACTGTATCAAGCAATCATTTGTTTGTATTTTGTGAAGAAAACATCAAATAAAAAGCTGAGAAATAAGTTACAGACTGACAAATGCTGGATGGGGGATAAAATTTAGTCGAAAAGGGGGCATGATTTGAACAAAATGCATCTAAAGCTATCTCCATTGATAGTATAGGTAGACTGGTCCCACTGTCGACTATCAAAAAGGCTTCATACAAGAGTCGATAGTAGTTCCAGTCTTTAGTATAGGTTGCACTTTTGATGGTGAACATGTATGCCAAGTTTCAAGTGAATGCCTTAAGTAAAACCAAAAATATGACAAAATGTCAAAGTTTTTGCACAACAACGACGACACCAGGGCTGTAGCAATACCTCAGGTTTTCTCCGAAAACAGCAGAGCTAAAAAGGTTAGAATTACATTCAATAAAAGTCTACTACCGAATAAGTCTAGTAACTCTCAAAATGAAAATCAATCTTAAACTGTATCATTTTATAAATTGTGTAACTTTAAAATTAAAAAAAAAAATTATAAAAAAAAGTGTAAAGTGTACACATATCTACAAAGATTACATGAACTTGTCATGTAGCATGGTTAAAAATGGTTTATTTCTGCTATTTTACAGTGTATTTACATACTATCACAATCGATTGTGTAGATGCACAGAAAACAAGTGCATGTCGTATTGCGATGCAATACAGGAGTCCCCCACCGGATAACAAAAAATCCTTTCTTATAATATATCTCCTACTTACTAGATCTTCTTCTCAATGAGATCTACCAGTGTACAAAGTTTGAAGTTGCTAGGGCTTATAGTTTAGGAGATAAGTACGGGACAAAAACGTACAGATAGAAACAACAAAGGGCAATAACTCAAAAAGTGGACATGGCAGAGTGACAGTTCTTGTACATGACACTTGTCCTCAATGATATCTATAAGTGTAGCAAGTTTGAAGTTGCTAGCACTTATGGTTTAGAAGATATGATCCGGACAAGAATGTAAGACTAAAAACAACGAAGGGCAATAACTCAAAAAGTGGACATGGCAGAGTAACAGTTCTTGTACATGACACTTGTCCTCAATAAGATCTATCAGTGAACAAAGTTTGAAGTTGCTAGCATTTATGGTTTAGGAGATATGATCCAGACAAAATTGTAAGGGTAAACACAACAAAGGGCAATAACTAAAAAAGTGGGCGTTGCAAAATAACAGTTCTAGAACATGACACTTGTCCTCAATAAGATCTATCAGTGTACAAAGTTTGAAGTTGCTAGCACTTATAGTTTAGGAGATATGATCCGGACAAGAATGTAAGGCTAAAAACAACAAAGGGCAATAACTCAAAAAGTAGGTGTGGTAGAGTAAGGGTTCTTGATTATGACACTTCTCCTCAATGAGATCTATAAGAGTACAAAGTTTGAAGTTGCTAGCACTTATACTTTAGGAGATATGTTCCGGACAAGAATGTAAGGCTAAAAACAACAAAGGGCAATAACTCAAAAAGTGGGTGTGGCAGAGTAACGGTTCTTGAACATGACACTTCTCCTCAATGAGATCTATAAGTGTACAAAGTTTGAAGTTGCTAGCACACATACTTTAGGAGATATATTCCGGACAAGAATGTAAGGCTAAAAACAACAAAGGGCAATAACTCAAAAAGTGGGTGTGGCAGAGTTACGGTTCTTGAACATGACACTTCTCCTCAATGAGATCTATAAGTGTACAAAGTTTGAAGTTGCTAGCACACATACTTTAGGAGATATGTTCCGGACAAGAATGTAGGGCTAAAAACAACAAAGGGCAATAACTCAAAAAGTGGGCGTGGCAGAGTAACGGTTCTTGAACATGACACTTCTCCTCAATGAGATCTATAAGTGTACCAAGTTTGAAGTTGCTAGCACATATGGTTTAGAAGATATAGCCCGGACAAAAGCGTGACGGACAGACGGACGGACGGACGGACGGACAGACGGACAGACGGAATCGAGCAAACCTATAGTCCCCCAACCGGTAACCGGTGGGGGACTAATAAAGATCACAATTTTTTGTGTTTTTTAGTTACACTGCAAAAATTCTACTGAATTAAATTGTACAGCTAAAGAACAAACTTCTTTACACTGTTTTGAAACAGTATATGATCGTATTTCTACAACAGTGCATTTGCATGCTATCACAAATATTAGCTATGTAAAACTGTGTATAATATATCACAAAGTGCTTTGACTGGACGGACAGGTAAAAAACACACTACTATAAATACTAAGGATCTATAAAACATACCAAAACAATCTAAGTCTTAAATTAAAATCTAGATCTATAACAGAAATACTTTAAGTTGTACTACATAGCGTGCTATGTAGAATGAATCATACATATATTCCAAAAGGCTAGTGCAGAACTTTTGTAAGTGACTATAATTATATAGGCACTTACACTAGTTTGGTACTTGCCCTCTTTTTTAGTTAAATCATTAACACATCTTTTAAATCATTATCATCATTAAAATTTTGAAAGCCTTGGCAATATCTGAAAGCAGCTATGTTAAAGCTAACTCCTTTATCTGTGGTCTTAACCAGTAAATTTATCATGAACAATATCAACTTAATAAACATCATTCATAAAACACGAGGCCCGAGAGGGCCTGTATCGCTCCACTGACAATAGATGCTCAGCATATCAATGACCCTTAAAGATTAAATTGCTTTAAACAGGTAAAAGCTTAGATCTACTTAATTGACCAATTTATCTAAGAAGAGAAGAATCTTTAAGTGAAAATAAGCCCATCCCTGCCAAACCCATAATTATTTGGGTCAATAAAAAATTCTTATAAATCTAAGTAAAGGGTCACACAAGGTACATTCATGCCTAGTTTCAATGAAATCTGCCCAATGGAGTAGGTAGGAGGAGATTTTTAAAGATTTTAAAGGGAAACTAAGCCTCACTCCAGCCAAGCCCCCGATTGTGGTCAAATTTTCTTGAACAACTTAAAAAGAGGGTTATACAAAGAACATTCAAGCCAAGTTTCATTGAAATTGTCCCAATGGTTTGGAAGGAGAAGATTTTAAAGTGAAAATGAGCCACGCCTTCCCTGCCACACCAATATTTGGGGGTCTATCAAAATTTCTCAAACAACTTAAAAAGAGGGTCACCCAAGGAACATTTCTGACAAGTATTGTTCAAATCAGCCCATTGGTTAGGAAGAGAAGATGTTGAAAGAAAAAGTTTACACACTCAATGACACACGACCGACACACCGCCATGATACTAGTTTGCTGGCCTTCACCAAAAAGGCTAAAAAATTCAAAGTCTAGTTTTCTCACATTTTAAAAGCAGTTATTTACAGAAAAGATGTCAATCTCTCTAATTGAAGACCCCCCTATGATATGTCAATATATATGTTTTTTTTTCTGAAATATAAGGATATTTCTCTACACAATTGTAAGTATGACTTTAGACGTATAAACACAAGTTAGTGGAATATCGAAACATTAACATTCATCTGACAGAACAATCACTTTATAAATAAGCACAATATAAAACCTCCTTGTCCGTGTGTTTAACATTAGCATTTATCAGGGGAAGTCCTGTATCAGTTAATCATCAACTCAAGCCATCTGTTCCAGAAGCTTCTGTCGGTCTCTGTAGTATTGCTGTATATCAATGACACCATTCCTACAATAAATATAGTAAAACTTGTGTTAAGCGACGACTTGGGGGACCACCAAAAAGCATTGGCTTATGGTTCCTTTAATACAAAATATGATAAGCCACACTTAATCCTACGATCATAATGGGCTCCAACAATATAAGATTCATTAATTACCAATTTTTCTTAAAGAATGTCCACTTTTTCAGAGATGCTGCTTACCTTGAAAGGACTTTTTATGCTGGGCGCTCAATAAAATTGGTCCCTTAATAGAAGTGGTCACTTGATCAATGGCAACTGTACAGAACATTATGTTTAAAACAAGAAGTTTTTGTGAAACATGAATGCCCAAGAAAAGTCATTTTTTCAAAAGTTAAACTGTGATAGATGACCTTGACCTTATTACATGAACCTTAGCATATTATCTTGAGTAGGCTTGAAGTAATTGAACGAATGTTCGTAGTTTAATAGGTGAAGTATTGCATACAATAAGACAGCAATGCAATCAAGATAACAAAGCATGGCAAACTGTCTTCAAATTATGCCCTGCTTTGCATGTGCACTTGCATGCAAGTCAGGTGTAAATTGCAAACAGTTAGCCAAGCTTTGTCATCCAAAGGGCAAATTGCACTTCAATTACAGATTCTGACAGATAGAAAGTCGTGTACCATATGCTCCCAATCTATCCAACTTAGTTGCATGCTGAACAATTCTGGTCATAATGGCTTAATCCTAGGATAAGATTTTTTATCAGATATTTTTGACAAAGACAATATGTTTTATTTTGTCATCTTTCCTTTACATCATTTGGGAATAGCCCCAAAGAACCCATCAACTTTTAAAATACTGGCCCCTCCATTCAGGATGATAAAACAGTGCAAACTAATTGCAAATTATACCCCACTTTGCATGTGCACTTACATGCAAAGTGGGATATAATTGGCAAAAAGTTTGCACTGTTTTCTCATCCTGAACGCAGGGCAGACCATGATGGTCCTCCTATAGTCTCACCTGACTTATATAGTTCTAGGCCTAACAGTTCAAGAAGATTAAAATATTCAAAGATGAAAATGCCAGTTCAAATGTGCCAAATTTCCAACTTTCTAGCCTGATGACATTGCAATGGACACAAATTACAAAAGCAATGACAAGGCCAAAGATAATGAAACCTTTTTAGTTCTCAACTGAGAATTTACTCAAAATCAAGTTGGAATATTATTTCTGTGAAACACCAAAGACATTTGTTACTAAGCTATGAATTTGAGTTAATTCTTAGTTGAGAAGTAAAAAGTTTGGGACCTGCCCTGTGTTCAGGATGTAAAAATTTTCAAGAGCACTTTGAGATGATACCCCGCTTTGCACATGCACATACGTGCAAAGCGAGGCATCATTTCAAAAGCGCTTTGCTCACGTTTTCATCCTGAACTTGGGGCTGGTTTTCTCTTAAAACAGTTGAGCTAAAAATGTAGACATGCAAAATGATACATGGGTATAACCTACCAGAAATAAAGGTGATTAAAAGGAGATTAGGTTATATATATATGTATATATATGGGTTATGACAAGCTGCAAAAAAATATAATCAAGATTGCTTTTACTAAAAAAAAACAACAACAAACAATGGCCAAAACAAATCAACTTAGACAAAAAGCACTAAAAACAACTTTTAACAATCCTGCTCTTTATTGTTTTTTTTTTTGTTGTTGTTTGTTTTGTTTTCTTACGTCAAAAACCTATTAAGGAATATAAACAATTCGTTTAAAAAACAAACAAACTATGCCTGTTATATGATATCGCGTCATTGATCCATAACAATATTATAGTACAAAGGTCCAGATAAGAGTCTCAGAGTGATGGGAATTCCCAATATGCAATTCAAAATGTGAACCCCCATGTTGTAGGTAAACATAGAAATCATCTTGGTAAGATGATTCCAATGGGTATTCATGACAAAAGTTTTGAAAGACTAATATAGAAATTTAGTTTTTGAAAGTGGAATCACTCCCTCTTGAGAGACCCATGCATAACCAATATTATTGAAAGAAAATTAATATTAATATTTAACCAAATATTCAATAGTGCCATTACATAATCAATAATATTGGCAATCCTTTAAACTAGCAGTATTATTGAGTTTGTGTGGGCAATATTGAAGATTAATCAATAAATCTATATAGTGATTGTCAATATTATTGACAGTATAAACAACCACTTATATGGAACTTTTGATTTTGAAAGTGGAATTTCTCCCCCCTGAGAGACCCATGCATAACCAATACTATTGACAGTCATATTGATATTTAATCAATATTCAATTGTGCCAATACATAATCAATAATATTGATTATGTATTGGCAATATTGCATATTGATGAATATATTGATTCAATATTAAAGCCCTTTATATTAATCATCTATGGGCCTTTTAATATATATCCTGATTACATTAATATTGCTGGTATAACTGGTTGCTTATCAGGATGCCAAAATGGTGCAAAATGTTTGCCATTCATACCCTACTTTGCACATGTACCTGTGTACAAAGCTGAGTATTATTGGCAAAAGTTTCTCCATTTTTCATCCTGAATGGAGGACTGGAACTATGATACATATAGCATGCTATATTATGTTGTTAGTAGTGGAAAGACATTTTACCTAGAGAAGTTAGGAGAAATGAGAGGTGGTTAGGTTGAGGCTACGGACAACCCTATGAGATGTTGCCGTGTATATTTATCAATGAGGAGGTCCGCATACCGTCTCTCTTCCTCGTTCAGCAGCGGCGACGGGTCCTTCTTCACACTACAAACCACACAAAAACTCAAATCAGTCAACGGTAAACCACAAACCAAATGATTAATGCGAAATAACCCCAAAACCTTCAAATTTTAGGTACTGTTTTTATTTCCTGTTTTAGTAAACACAACACATCCTTAGTAAGTAAATTTATGTAAAATCAAAGTCTCATGATATTGATTTATTAAAATTCTTCAATTTTGAAAAAAATCCATGAAAAATTAACATTTTTGGATACATAACATTCATTTTTTTTGTACTGTTTTTTTTATCTTTTTTAAATGTAAGTGTCATATTTTTCATTTTAATAGATACATGTACTTTAATAAATAACTTTGTAGACTTAATAATTTTGTAGCAGATGTAAGATAGTAATAATTGAGAAAATCGCTTTTAATATCAATTATGATGAAACATATAAAATTAATTTTCCTTAACTATGCTTCACTATGTATCTTTAATATGATTTCTATCATTCTAAAGGTTCATTGTAAAATCCAGAAATATGCTGCATATTAATTATCAAAGAAATGAATAATTACAAAAAAATACTCACTCAAACTTGGTTGTAGCAGATGGAGTTCTAGGTCTGTTATAATCTCTGTTGTCATAGTGACCAGATGACCTTGACCTACTGGTATGCGTTGGAGTACTATAGCCACTATCTCTCATACTTGTGTTACGGAATCTGTCCCCAGGGGAATGTGACCTATTTCCTGGAGAGAATGACCTTTGACCTGGTGTGGCTTTAACATTTGGTGAAGAATATGCTCTGCTTGGAGTGGATGTTGATGCAAACGACCTTGTTGAAGCACTCTGGTTATATGACCTTGGTGTTCGAGAATCTGGTGTAAATGACCTTGAAGCTGGTCTTTCTGGTGACCTTGCTAAAGGTGAACGAACAGCAGGAGAGTACGACCTTGATTCTATTGACCTTTTTGGTGACATATTTTCCTTGATGGACATATTTTGGACACTCTTGGCGGACTTCAGGATTCCTTTTGAGGGAGATCGCCATCTTTGTGGTGACATATCAAGACCATCATTCATTCGATCTAGTTCTCGGTTAAACCTTTCCTGAGCAAGCTGGGCAGGTGTCTGTTTGACAGCAGAATCCAATGCTTGTACAAACATCTCACTCTCTAACTCTTCCTCTAGTGATGATTTTCTCTGACTAGTCATATATGCTTTGGCAGCAGGTTGAACAGGTTTACTTGGAATCTCCTTTATGTGATCTTCTATCTTCTTACTTTTAGGTACATAATCTTTATCCATGTAGGGACTGTATAAAAGCTGCCTTTTAACACCAGGTTCATTATCCTGTTTAACATTCTCATTTAAGTCAATGTCAAAATTTAGTTTACTTTGAGGTTTTAACAGTTCCTGCAGTTCTGGATCATTTAGATCTACTGGTGTAGAATCTTCCGTGTTTCCAAATTTCTTCATGTAGGACCTTGTCCTCCTGTGTGGATATATTTCATGACCATCTGACGTAACAGCTGGAGAAATATCCTCGAAACTAAAGTTGTTACCTATGGGTGTATGTGGCCTTGAGACTGGAGTTACAGGCCTTGAAACTGGAGTGTATGTTGTGTTGTAGAAAGATCCTAATTTAGAAACAGGGCTAGTAGGTCTATACATGGCAGAATTTCTCGTTAAAACTGGAGATGTGCTCCTGGCTCTCTCAAATCTGGAAGGTGAACTTGACCTTGACCTTTGTTTGAAATCCTCTTTTTCTGGATCTTCATATAAACCCTTCTCCATATAATGGTTGACGATTGAAGATACAGTGTTATTCATTCCATTTTTGGCAAGTTTCTTCACCTCCTCTATAAGTTGTTGGCGTTCCTTTCGAGCATCATCCAAGCAGGATTTCAGGTCTTTAATGGTTGTCTGTGCCTTGTCATTGTACATCTTCAACTCGTTAAAATCCTGAAATCATTAAATAGCTTTTTGGTGAGTGTTTATGAGTACATTTTGAGGGATTTAGTATAACACCCTGTGAGTTATTTACTACATAAAAACATTCACTTAACAAGATGTTTTGCATCTACCTTTCAACCTGCTTGTAAAACACTAACTTCCTTTCTAAAACCTCTTCTTTGTTATATTGTAGTATTCAAGGAATGCAGCAAAGTGCAGTTGTTTGTTTTATAACATTCTTTAATATTTTTAACTGTTAGATCAATAAAAGCTGAATTTCCATGTATAACTCAACTTCTTTTGACCAATCAGGAGGTCAGCACAACACTATTGTAAGAGCCTATAAATATATTGGCACTTACAATAGTGTTGCACTGACCCATCAGAATATTGTGTGGTTCATTCAATAATCAAACATCATCAGTGGATAACCAAAAGGTTGTACTTACAGCTTACCGTAAAAGTTCTAATAGAGCATCATGCTCTAATAAAACCCCACCCCTTCTTTCCACTTAAAAATTGACCATTTTTTATGTATGTTTTATGGAAAACTCTCATATAAGCCCCCCCCCCCCCCCCCCCAAATCGATGGCAAGATGATTTCAACAGAGAGTAAATGTACCTTTTCCACCTTCTTCCAATATAAACATTATGATTCTAATAAACTCCAGGGGTTGTATTAGAGCTTTTAATATAAACATTTTTTTGGGGCCCTTTACCAAAAATACAGTATATTGTTCAGATAAAAATGTCAGACTTATATGGACCTGATTGCATGATCAAAGTTTTGTGCTAACCTGAGGTGAACCATATAAATATAATGGTAACCCCAAAGTTACCCCCTAAATTTTTGTAACGCAATCGGCCTAGATGTTTGAAGTTTCTGTATGTGTGTGGTCAAAGGTTAATTGTGTCTATACGTTTGCCGCTTTCAATAATTTTTCAGTTATATTGCAGGGGGTAGAGCACCTAGCAATGGGTTCCTGGTATTTCTGTCACAAGTACTAGCATTACATCCTTTCCTAGCCTCCAGCTGCTATCTCACATAGGTCTACAATAGACAAAGTTGACTAATGATCTCTATTTAAAATTGTACATCTTTAAATTAGCTGTTTTGTTTTCATGGTGATAAATAGAATTGATTTTCAGGAAAGCTCGGGACTACACTTGTAGAGATTTCACTAACAAACTCCTACAATTCAATGAAACCTTTTAGATTTGACCAACAGTTTATCTTCATTAACACAGCCCACTATTTAGCACATAATCTTACTCTCTTAAAACTACATTTGCTTACAAAGTAAGGAAATAATAATTCTTTCTGAAAATAAATGATTTTTAGCATTTTGATTTTTTCCTTTAAGTAAATTACGTTTTTACAAGAAATAAGAATGTTGATATACAAAATTAATATGATAGGATTTAAGTGTTTTAAGGACCCTGCACCAATTTTCAAGATTAAAAATTAGTAAACAGTTTTTATTAGCCAAGAATTTTTAAAAGAAACAAAAGCAATTTTTCCCAAGAAAAGAAGTTTAAAAATGAAAAAATAAAATAAAATAATACAAGAGCTGTCACTGTAAGATGACAATGCCCCCGACACCGCTTTGATTTAGAAGTTATGGCCAATGTTAAAGTTTTTGGACGGAATGACGGACGGACAGACAGACGGACGGACAGACAGACGGACGGACGGACGGACAGACGGACGGCAGACAAGTCAAATTTATGATGCCTCCCTATCGGGGGCATAAAAAGTAAGTTTATTTGTTTTGATTGCTTAACAAAGGTTGAGTGTCAAGTTTAATATCATTCAGATATTTTGAAACAGTAATGTATTTACTGTATTTCCTCTAATAATAGCAACCTCCCTAATAGTAGTACCCCTACATTTTTTACTCAGAAAACCCACTTCAAATGCTTAAATTTTAGGAACTGTTTTAGACTTCTTCTTTAATTTGGGATGAATTTCCTCCAAACAATCATTTATATGATTGTTTAGAGGATATTCACCTCACATGAAAGGGAAAAGGGCAGAAAGGACATAAACTTAAATGATTTTCTTCATCAGAAAATGCATACTAAATCAAAACTCTTTGACCATGTTATGTATAGCTCCTGGGAGCGTTTATCAGGAGAAATACAGTAAAGCACAATTTCATTCTAATAAAATAGTTTTTTTTAAGTCATACTCCTCAACTTCCTGACAATGCAGTAATCAATTCGACTGTTTCTGAAATTTAATGCAAATGCATTATTAGAATGCACAGTCAATTATAAATACAACATCCGATTTGATTTCTGTTCAAGTCTAAATATTGACTTAATCTAAAGAATCTCAACAAGATTATTATGAAATCCGAAATGGTAAATGAAAATGAATTGAAAAACCAAAGATTTTATGTTAATATTTGAGAAGATAAAATAATACCACAAGCTGAAGTCTCTTGTAACTTAAAATAATGAAATATTGAGATAATAAATTGATCTATTCCTCAAAACTTTTTATAATATAACTTTGATACCAAGTAAATCAATGATAAGACAGACGGATGGACAGAATTATGGATGGACGAACAGACGAAGCAGCGAAGGGAGAGCATAAAAAATGCTTTCAGAGATATCCCCCTTGATAATCTGGATAGCTCTTGTGATGGTGAACATACAAGCCAAGGTCAATAAAGATATCTTTCATAATAAGAGATTATTGATTGTCCAAATCCATCGACGAATGATATTCATGTAAAAGGGTTAAATATCGGGCTAAATATACAAATATCAGGCTAAATTTCAGTAGAGGATTTTTAAAATCTAAGTAAGAGACTCCATGGTCAAAGTGAAGTCCACTTATCATTTTTGAAGTATAGATCACTTATGAAAAGTAAATATCTTTAAGTGAGTGTTTGTAAACCATTATGAAAACATGGCTAATTGCAATTAGCTAGCTAGATCTGTCTTACTTTATCCAATATCCAATTTCAACAGTAAATTTGACATTTTTAACAGATACAAAATTTTCATACTATAAGCATCAAGTTTTTTATATCCAATTCTGTGGTATAATTTATGAATGACAATGCGGCATAATTTTGTGAAATAAATGTAATGCTTTATCCAATGACTCGGTGTGAAACAGATGTAACTGCCTATAAACATATATGCAGTTACAACTGTTTCACGCCAAGCTATCAATATGAGAAGACATTCTTGTGAAACCAATCATTATATTTTCTCACTTCAATTCGTCGGACACATCAAAATATCAAGGGTTCAGTGCAAAACTATTGCTAATGTCTACCAAATATATAGGCACTTGCAATAGTTTTACACCAACACCCAAATAACAACTATTAAAGAAAATTCTATTTCATTGTTATATATAACATACATTCCCGTCCAAAGGGGATCAATACAGGGGATTTACAACATTTAACATATTAACCCTTGTCATGCTGAATAAATTTCTAGGCAATATCATGTTTTAACCAAAATGCTTAAGGCACTGAATACACTATTTAGGATCTAGAATTTCTTTTGAAAAATATATTTTCAAAGTTTTCTGGCTAAATATAAGGAAAAACAAGTGGAGGCTGATCTTTGTCTATCCCTCCTGTCAAAGCAGGAATATTTGAGATCCATTATAACAAAGGCTTACATATTTGAAAGGGCAGATTTTAATCATGTTATATCAAATGCATCCCCAATAGTTTTGAAAACTCCAAACACCATAATTATACAAATTAAACAATCAAAATAAGACTGTGTGCACCCATCATATATACTGTACTATATCTAACTGAAAAGGTCGGGATTCAAAGTCAAAATCATTCAATATATATTCACAGTAAAAGAGACAATGCAATCTATCATCAATGTTTTGTAATGATTCTAATACGTACTTATCATTCAATATTTATGAATTAAAGAAAGAGAGCTTAAGTTATGCTGCAATTATTTCTTCTGCAAATGTACTACTAAAGATAGGCTTTATAAGAAGATTTTATTTAGCTTCATATGAGTGGCTGATTGAGCAAGCGATATAAAAAATATTTTAATTGCAGTATTGTAAAGGACTTATATACCATATTTCCCCTAATAATAGCGCCCTCTCTAATAGTAGCATCCCTACATTTTTTACTAAGAAAACCCACTTCAAATGCCTAAATTTGAACAACTTATAAAGACGTCTTCTCTGATTTGATGTGAATTTCCTTTTAACAATCATTTACATGATTGTTTAGAGATCATTTACATGATTGTTTAGAGGAAATTTACCTCAAATCAAAGGGAAAAGGGCATAAAAGACATGAATTTTAATGATTTTTTAAATATAGAGGCATTCAAAACTGATTTGCACCGATATTTGATAATGATAGATTGCACTGCCTTTAAAGTTATCACGGTGCACCCATATTGCTATATATATATTGTGTGTGTGTGTGTCAGTAGTCAATACCTTTATAGCACTTGTACAGACCTGTTACCATTAAACATGGTACAATAGAAAACATGTGTTCATTATATCACAATTTCTTAGTTCCTAAATTCCTTCTTTGAATTTTATAAAACTTGCTAGAACCTGTACCATGAATACCAAAAATTGGTGCCATATTTGGCAAAAGGTTCTACAGTGAAAAACAAATTCGAAAGGGTAAAAAATTTGATGTTCCATAAAAGAGCCATATATGGCCAAAGTAAAATAATTTGGTTGATTTGTCTTTTTGGCTTGAAATTTCTACTCGTCCACTAGTCTAGCATGATTTTAGCAAGTCAAAAGGAATTTCAAAATTCACTTATAAAATTAATGTATCATTATATTTTTCATATAAAGCAGTATGAGTAGAAATTTTAAGAATTTTCAAGCCCTATAACTGCTTTGATACAATATCTAGAGTGACATGCCATGTCAGCAAACCTGAAAGTGAATTTTTCTGTCAATCAAGTACATTCCTTCTAAAAAATTGGACATAAGCATCAGGATATTCTTGATCATTTAGGCCTAAAGCAGGGGTGTGGAAATACGAGTTTTCTCCACTTGTCCCTGGACAAGTAAAAGCGGATTTTCTACTCGTCCAGGATCAAAATGAACTTGTCCGCTAAAGAGTAAATAGAATATTTGAGAAAAACATTGCCTTTTGATGAAGAAAATGCTGGTATACAGCATTTTCTTCATTTAAACCAATGTTTTCTATCCTATGATTTGAACATTAGGATGATTTCTCTCTTAATTCTTCTATGTAACATACCAAGATTTGCCCTGGTATTTACTTGTCCTTGGACAAGTGGCTTAGAAAAATTTACTTGTCCTCAAGTACAAAAGCCCGAGTCGGACAAGTCGGGCATGGGAATTCCACACCCCTGCCTAAAGCTGTAAAATGTAAATTCTTCTGTTCACATTACAACATACTGAAATCAAGCTATTTGATGTTCTAAAAGGACAATATAGGCAAAGATACTTGAAGCCTTAGAGAATAACAATATCTGAATGAAATTCTTTGACATTACAGTAATTATAAAACTACTTACTTCTTTTAACTTGACATTTTCCCGCTGGAACTCTGAAATCTTTTTACGAAGTTTCTCATTTTCAACTTCAAGTTCTTGCATTTGGCTTTTGTTTGAATTCACAATTCCTGAAATTTGACAAAATACAATAATTGAAATAAGAAACAATGAAAAGTAGTACAAACAAGTGAAACATGCAAATACAAATAAATTATACAATAAAACAGTGATATCATTATCTATTTATATTGATTTTGTAATGTAACAGTCTTAAGATATCAAGTTTGTTTCAAAAAGAAAACAATGACAATCTACTTTTTAGAATTATTTGATAGAGGACGATATGGACTTATGGACGATATTGCAATGAATAAACAACATCAGTTATTCCCCTTTACCTCTAACTCTCTTATCAAGTCTCTGATTCCATTTCCACTGTTCATTTTCCAAATCAGTGACATCAAAAACTATTTCTCTCTTTATATCCCTTGGTAGGGGTTTCATCATTCTATTCTCAGATCTGTGAGGATTTGGAACCCTGTACATGTTTGATCGTAAATCACTAAAGTTACTGTTAAAATATGTTGTTTTCTCTGTACCATAATCAGGTTTTGAATCAGTATTAAGGCAATCAAAAGTGTGATCTGAGTTTACAGTTGTTGCTCCCTTTAAATTTCTAATATAACTGTCTGCAATTCTTCTAGTGGTTTGTAGTGATACTAAAGTTTTATTGAGTTTATCTCTAGTTGCATTTACTGGATACTTTGGTGGTAAACTGTGAACCTTGTATGGTGCCTCACCTAAACTTGGTTCAAGGTTTTCAGTAGGATTCAATAAAGTTGTAGAAGCCAATGCTGTTTTAAATTGGCTGTTTAGATTAAGATTACTTCCTGCCAGACTCCTATTTGAATATGAGGATGGCTTAGCCCTTATCTGGTAGGATAAACCTCCCAAAGGAATCGAAGGTCTGTATCTTAAGTTGTCAGCTGTTGTCCAATAAGTACTTTTACTGCCTACTCTTTCTGCTAATGAAGTGCTCTTATTGATATATTTTCTACCCACATTCCCTTCTCTGTGATTTGTTCCATATGCCAAAGGAGGTTTAGCAAGAGATACTTTACTGCTATTAAGGAGAAAATCATTCTTGGGGACAATGGCAGGTTGGAAGTTAACTGCTTTCTTTGTGTTTACCAAACTTTTACTCGCTTGACTTTGAACAATGCTTCCATATGTAGAAGAAGTATCAAAAGGCTTTGAGAAGTCTATACATGTTTCTAACTGAGGTTTTGATGTCTCAGTGTTGTTACACCAATCATAACTGTATGTTTTAACATTGTCCCCTATTGGACTCACTTTGCTTGCAAAAATTTCACAACTAACTCCAGATGATACATCATCAATGACACTGTATGTATCTCCAATATCAGAGAGTGGTCTGACACTGCCAGCAACAGAATGACTTCCAGACTTTAATGTACCAATACTAAAGCTATCTGATAGATTAGAGATTTCATCTGCTTTTGACACCGAAATACTGAGTCCTTTCTTATGATTAGTGTATCCATGTGTCAAACCCAAATTCCTAGTATCACTATTTGTAGTGTTATTCCTGTGCCTACTTCTACTAAAGTTAAAACTATTTGTATTTGCTGTGTCATTCCTTGACCTTTTATAATTGTTTCCTATTGTGTCAAAAAAGTCGGCTGTGACAGTTGGCAGATATTCAGCACCTTTATCCAGCACAACTGACCATCCCGGACGCTTGAAAAATCCCCTATCAAGCAGGTCATAGAGCTCCACTGTGGCCTTATAGCCTTCATTGTACAAATATCCCTGCTTTAGTGTTTCTGCCATTTTGTCCAACTTTTCAATATTTTTTTCATAGAAACTTTTGATGATTTTTTTCTGAATTATTACAAGTTATTTGCAGATTGTTTTTGTGAAAAATCAAATTTTGTCAAAAATCAAATTTCACTTAAAAATACTGGTTTATCCTTTTAAAACTACAATGTAGTCTTTGTCAAACTAGACAATCCAAAACTGTATTTTGGCACTCTATTATTTCCAAAGCAATTCCTAAATATGATACAAAACTCTTTTTGTGAGAGACAATAGATCTTTAAGTATCAATTCATCAACAAATCATGAGTTAAATACACATTAAAGACAGGATTTGGAAGACAATAAGGTTTGAGTTAACAAAAGGAGGTACTAGATATCTTAACATGTTGACACTTGCAGGAGTAAAGGCAGCATATCCTATTAACCTTACTCACAGATGACAAATTCAAAGATGATGCAAACAAATGTTTTAAGTCGATAGAATTAAAAAATCTTTGTATTTTGGGGAAGAATGGTCCGTGCAATGTCTTTTTTATAAAAGAAAATAATGTGGACAAAAAAGAAATAGCTTGGAAAAAGCAATTTTATCCTTTCCTACTGTATTTTTTAAAGAGTTGTTTTCCAGGACAGTCAAAAGGCAGCACATCCTCTTAAACCTTGCCCAGTAAACATAAAGTGAGCAGGTGGAATTGACAAAATTAATGACCATGAAGGCTGATCTTAGTGTATGCTGCTTATCAGTTCAGAAATATTCAGGGGGCAGCACAAAAACATTTAAAGTACCCATATATTGAAAGAGATTTACTTAAATTCAAATTAGCGCTTATGCTTTGAATACTGTAATCATTTGGACAATGGATAAATCAACGCTAATGAAATGACTAGAAAAAGCCTACCCTTGCATGCCAATTATATAGTCTAAATTTTATTATTTACAGATTTATAAAAAGGTTTGGAATTTAGTTGAATAAAGTAAAAACTGAATCATTTCATGGTTTGACATCAAACTTATTTTCTACAAATTGCAATGGGTCATTAACCTTAAGGTAGAAGACCCATAATAGTTCCGCAACGTTTCAGAAGTAATTAACTTTAACAGTATTAACCAAGGTTTCCTCGGTCAACATTGTGAAAGTTCATGTGTTCCGAAATGTTGCAGAACTATTACGGTTCCACTAACTTAATAAGTTCTCAAAGTCATTTTTTTCCCTTCCCCTAAACTAAAACAAAAATTTACAAGAAAATTCATTATGATTATTCTTTTTTTTTAAATTTACAATATCTAGTCCAAATATCTTATTATCTGCTTTTGAATATTCTAATGATGAACTAACAGTAATTTAGATGAAATAAACATACTGATTATACAAAGTACAGCATTCAGAAATTTTATATAAGAATTGATTGCTTTTTTCTATAGAAAAGTGAACAATATGCATAAAAACCAAACCCACATTTCTTTTGTAAATGATAGGGTTACTTCAAAATAGTCGAGTGATCAATTTTAAAAAAAAATCTCCATTCATCAAAGTACATCAAGTAATAGTTTCAATCACAATTTATCAAACCCTTTTCAAGAAATGGCATCTCAAGGCTAGTTATTTTTTTTAAAAATATCTTTACAATAAAATTAGAAGATGTGAACTTGAGCAGCCAAAAAGGCTTGAAATGCCATAAACACTGTTAATTTTTGTCATGCTGAACCCGGATTATTCCTGCTTTGGCAGGAGCTATAGACAAACATCAGCCTGCACACATGTGCAGCCTGATGTTAGTCTACACCACCTGTTTCTCACTTTCAAACCAGAATTGTCAATAGATTTAGTTTTTCAAATAAAAATTGACCTACAGTTGGAACTTTCAGTGC
Organism: Fragum whitleyi; assembly: GCA_948146395.1. Classification (NCBI taxonomy): domain Eukaryota; kingdom Metazoa; phylum Mollusca; class Bivalvia; order Cardiida; family Cardiidae; genus Fragum; species Fragum whitleyi. Next base: position 56,700,514 of record OX411545.1, on the reverse strand, counting down.
TTTTTGCCCTTTGATTTTGATGAAAATTTTTAGCCAAAATTTATTCAGCATGACAAGGGTTAATTTTTGTAATGGAAAAACTTGCTAATTCAAAATCAGAATATTGTCGGCTTCGTCATTGTTAGGCCATATGAGCAAATTTACAATTTTTCATTTTTTGGATTTTTGAACATATGGTATTCCTGCATCTTTTGTGAAAATACTGGACCTGATAGCCAAGCAGATCCTAAATTTTTTGTTAAGTTATTTCAAAATGCAGTTAGGTATAATGATGGTGATTTTTTGAAAGCACAGAAGTCGCAAGAGCTTTAGTCCTACTTGATTTGAAAGTTTACAACACATGTATATTAAGGACTAAGTGCCTATTAAGCGATTTACAGTTTTTTAGTATCCATAAAGGACTTGGTAGCAATCATGAGGTCCATGGTTTGATCCTTGAATACAGCACATAATTTGATAGCTCAGCGCAAAACAGTTGTAACTGCCTATATGTTATAGGCAGTTACAACAGTTTTGCTTTGAGCTATCAATATTCTCTAAAATATTTGTCTTCTACCTATTTGTGGATAATCATTAACTATGTGGTATGAACAGCAAGAGGCTTAAAAAAGATGTTGTTGTAGTAGTAGTAGTAGTGTGAGAAATAACAGGAATCCATGATGAGGTCCTCAAGCCACCAATTTATGACTGCCACCATTATATGACTGCCACCATTTTATGACAGAAACCATTTTATGACTGCCACCCTTATATGACTGAATTGAGCAGCATTAATCTCTGTCAATACAGTTGTTTTAAGGTAGTGGACTCTTAATTGTTCTTTATTATTAATGCTACCTTCATAAATCATTATTTTGACATTTGGTTAAATGATGATATAATCTTTAGAATATCAGAAATCATTGCCTTACAGCGGCATTGTTGTTAAATTTATATTAGGCTTCTTTGAACGTAAAGATCAGTTTCAATTTAATCAGTGTTAATAGCCAATTGGAATGTGTACAAATTAGTCTATCATCTAGTATAAAATGGATGGGCATCTCATTACATATTGTCACTAGGCAACCTAAATCCTGTTGTATAGTTTATTAAAGATGCAGTTACAATGTTTTGGTCATTAAACAATGATACACCCCTTTACAAAAAAAATGCATTCAGAGTTATCCCCCTTCATATTCTGGCTAACTCTCATGACTGTGAACCCCAATGCCGAGTTTCATGAAGATATCTCCAAAAACAACCGAAACATGACCAAGGTTGAAGTTTGTGACACTAACACCAATGTGAACTATATGCCTGTAAAAACATCAATGACACCAAAAGATGACAATGGTCAACATACTGTTCCGATACAGCTGAGCTAATAAAATGAAATGTTTACCTTTGAGAGTAATGACGGATTCCTCTAGATCGAGCGTGTGATCATCCTGAGTGGCTTTAGACTTGTGTAAATTCTTCTCCATCTCTTTTATTCTCAACTCCTGTGCATCCGATTTTGTCTTTTCTCTCTCAATATGAGACCTTAGTTCAGCATTTTCTGCCTGAGACTTTGTTATATTAGCCCTACACTCATTTAGCACTTCAGTTGTTTTAGCCATCTTAGTTTTCATGTCTGAGTTAGCATTTTTCACTTTTGCTTGTAATATATCCAATTCTACAAGAGCGGAAGCAAGAGCTTGTTTTAATTCTAACATGTCCTCGTCAGTAACAGCATCACGAGAAATGAGTCTTTTCCAGCCTTCATATTTGGCAGTGTCGGCATAATAATCATCTTCAGTTTGGTTATAATTCCAGATTTCCTGAGTAACCTTGCTAATTGGGCTACTGTACCCTAGATCTACAGGCCTTGCTCCACTTGCAGGAGAGAATGTGACTTTACCCTCTGGGTCGTTATAAATAGAGGTAGACAGATCTTGAAGACTCAACACCCTGGCTGAAGGAGAGAATGGTCGTATTCTGTCTCCAGTTAATCTATCCGGTGTTCGTGACCTTACTGGGGATCTGGTCGGTGACCTTGAAGATGATCTGTCATCATATCTAGGAGATTTAACATCATCTGCAAATCTAGGTGACCTTGCCCTTCTCTCATCTAAATATCTAGGAGAGCCTGATCTTGACCTTGGTCTTTGTTCATCCAGAAGTTCAGTTGACCTCCATCTTCTTGCAGGAGAGTAATGAGACGACATGGTTCTATCTGGACTCACATCAGGATGTCTAGCTCGGGCTCGTGAACTAATTTGACCTGGACTTCTGTCCCTCTCTGGCAAACCACTGGTGACCCTAGGGCCCATTCCATAAGGACTATGTGCTCTTGAATGACTTTTTTGTTCAACAACAGCCATCTTAAGTTTTAAATTCTCGATTTCATTTGTCAAAAATTTGATAAGCCTTTTATCAGCATCATCTTCTTCCTTCCCCTTGGCATGAACAGAATTAGTGGGTCTTCTATCAGGACTTGACCATTCTCTATCAGATAAACTATCTCCATCTATCAATCTGGCATGATCTGATGGTGACCTGGTACTCCTATACCTTAATATACCTGCTGGTGAACTCAGGTGTCCATTAAATCTTGATGACGGTGAAGATGTTCTGTCATACCTATCCTTGGGAACTGTTTCATCTGGTGTTATATGTTGATTTGCCATGACATCCAGGATACCTCTAGGAGGACTTCTTGGTTCTCCCGAGGATGATGACTGAGGTTCATTTACTGGTGTTCTACTTCTAGGCTGGTGCTCTATATCTGATTTCTTCCCATCAAACATTTCTTTAGATTGAGCTTTGACTGCTGCAAGCTGAGCTTCCAATTTTTCTATATTTTGATCAATAACTTGTTTAAAATCTGGTTGATCAGAATTTGCACCATTTTGTATTAACTGATCCTGCACATTAGCTTCTGTCCTAGCATGTCTTAAAGCTTCTAGTAATAACTCCATATCATGTTTTTTACCAGGGACCACAAACACTGGCACACCGTTTTCAATTTCACCATTCATATGTTCTGACTTTGGTAAACTAGTTATCACACTGGGAGATTTACTTATATCCCTAACTATATCATCTTCATCAGATTTTATTGGATCTGGTTCTAAATCAGTTCTTATTCTAGATCCTAATTCCAATGGATCACCACCTTCACTAGCACTGCCTGTCATTACAGTTTCATCTTTATTCAATTCCTTTCTTTGTTTCTCCCTCTCTTGTCTATCCTCTTTTTCTTTTCTTTGTCTTTCTTTCTCCTGTTCTTGTTTGTGTCTAGCCTCTGCCATAATACTGTTAGGACTTCTTGGTCTTTGAACTCGGATGGATATTTTACGTGACACTTTGTCATCACCTTCTATTCTTCCTGGACTACTCATTGATCTTTGTTGATCGTCACAAGATTTTACCCTAATTGGAATTCGACTACTATGTAATTTACTAGTTTCACTGTCTCTTGGACTTATTTGTTCTTCAACATGTTTACTTATTGTTTCTTTAATAAGAGATTCGGCTTCTGGTGGCACTACTGGAATTTGTTTATCATTTGCATTTTCATGTGTCGATGACATTGGCGACCCCGAGGATTGTGAATTCCAGTCTGATGTGTCAGGATCTGTACCATAGGAAGCTTTACGAGGTGGTGATTGCGTAGGGGAAGAGAATGTAGACTCTATTACTTTAGGATGAGTTTCATCATCATTCGAAAAAGTAATTGATGGAACAGGTTGAGTACTATATGATGTTGTGACAACTGTCGTTGGCCTATCAGAGGACTGAAATAAAACAAAAGCAAAATGATAAATTTCTAAATCATTAAAAGAGCACTATCCGAGGGTGCCTAAGCTTGGCTGTTGATTGCTGGATGATGGATAAAAAATCTAAGTAGAAAAGGGGCATAATTTGCACAAAATGCATCTAGAGTTATCCCCCTTAGTAGTATAGATTGCTCTATTAATGGAGAACATTGTGAGCCGAGTTTGAAGTGAATGCCTTCAGTAGAACCAGAGATATAACAAAACGTCACAGTTTTTGCACAACAATGACAACGACAATAACAACAACACTGGGCTATAGCAATATCTCAGATTTTCTCTGGAAGCAGCCAAGCTAATAAGGGTGACCATGACCTGAGGATAACGTTTTAGACTAGTGTGATTTTCAAAGAAGCTGCAAACAGTAATTTTTAAATGTTGTGATTTTAAAAATCATTATATTTGGGGGTAGAAAACATAGTGGACAATAAAGAAATTGCTTGAATAATCACAAGAAAGGGTTTCATACCGAATTCGAGCCTTACTATTTCTAACCTATGAATTTGCCTGCATATTAAGTTTTTCTTCATCACACATCATGTATTTTGATTCAGATTGACTATGTAATCTATTAACCCCATTTTTATTTTCAATTTTTATTTGAAAAACTAAATCTATTGACAATTCTGGTTTGAAAGTGGGAAACAGGTGGTGAAGACTAACATCAGACTGCACATATGTGCAGGCAGATGTTGGTCTATAGCTTCTGCCAAAGCAGGAATATTCCGGGTTCAGAATGACAGTGGTTAAAGAATAATCCAACAAATGCCTATGAAATCATTCTCAATCCACACAAAATTCATTCAGTAGATTTTTCTGAACATTACGATTATTTTACCAATTCAGACATTGCGAAAGACGTCGGACCACGGACATTGTCTGATATTTTTGACTTCGGTCCGATTGAAAATTTGATACCGTCGGTCCGTATGTCCGACATATTTTGACCATTTTGCTTTTTTTCAATACCTCCCGTTTGCATAATTATGGAAGCTTATAACCAAAATATTTGTCATTCTGTTTGCAAGAAAATTGATAAACAACAAAGTACAAAGGGACGGCACTATTATATCGTGTTTTTGCCGATTATTTCCCTTGATTTGTAAACCGGAATGTGGTTGGCTGAAACAGGTATTGATTAGCCAATTGGAATACATATTACTTTTACTGTTGTAGTATAATGGCGTCCCTTAAATACTTCGAGGGTGCAAAGCCTGGTAAAAAAAAGGTTACATGTTATTTTTCCTTGTTTTTTTCGGTCTGACAGATTTGTTTTCGGTCTGACAGATTTTTCAAGCCTGTCAGACCGAATGTCTGACAGTTTTTTTGAGCTTTCGCAATGTCTGCCAATTACATTTCAAAGTTTTGTTTGTTTTTTTAAATGCACACATGACCCAAAGACTCATTATGATCATATGAAGAGTTATTTAAAACAAGGCACATATGAAAATTAAGTTACCAAAATAAAAAGCACAATAATCAATTTATAAAAACAAACCGGTTCTTCTATGCACAAACTTTTTGCTCTTTTTAAGCTACAAATGTTTGTAAAAGACTGACCACAGATCTAATGAAGAAGAGATGCAGATCAGAAAACCCCTAGGATTTACAGTAAATATTTGATGAGAAAATATTTGAATCAGTACAAACACTCCAATAGTTCTTCTATTAACTCTAAATCCTTAACTTTTTAAAAACAGTTTTTATGTAGTGGAACCTTAATAGTTCTGCAACATTTTGGAAATCATGATCTTTTAAAATGTTGAAAATCATTAGAAAACCTCAGATAACACTGTTAAAGTTCATTATTTCCAAAACATTGCAGAACTATTATGGGTCCACTACCTTAAATTAACATAACTTATATTGCATTAAAGTGCTGAAAGCACTGGATGCACTAATTGTGAGTTAATATTCATGTGAATAAAAAAATAGTTTTAAAATTATCTGTATTCTGGTTTTGATCAGGTGGTAAAGACTATGATCAGACTGCCAATATGTGTTTTTTTCTCTCTACTTCATGCCAAACCTGAAACTTATTGGATTCATTATGACAAGGTTTGGTTGTCAAATTACATAAAGAAAGAGTATACATTTTGAAAAACTATTATTTAATGAAAAAAATCTTTCACTTAAATTTTTATCTTTTGTGAACAATATTTGTTTTAGTTATTTTGTACACATGTTTAATAATTCTTATGACAATAAGTAATGGTCTCTTTTCAATCGTGTTTTCAATTTCACGAAAAAGCATCCAATTTTATAGGGTAGGATTTATCAGCAGAACACTATTTCGATGGCTCAGGGCAAAACAGTTGTACCTGCCTACAAATATATAGGCAGTTACAACTGTTTCACGCTGAGCCATCGATTTCCTTTCATAGAAAAATCTGTTACAGAGTAAAAGCAAGAGAAACAAGATGTGTTTGTGAAACACTAATGTCCCGGTCACAGCATTTTTTTTCAAAGTTTGACCTTGACAGATGACCTTGTCAGATGACCTTGACTTTGACATCAGCAGATGCGGATCATTGAGATCTATCATCGTGCCAAATATGAGCCTTGTATCTTGAATCTTGAATAGGCTTGAAGATATTGGCAAAGGTTAAGACGGACGGACAGACAGACAGACGGACGGACAGACAGACAGACAGACGGATGGTCAGACAGTCAGACGGACATGAGTAAAACAATATGCCCCCGATCTCTCGATATGGGGGCATAAAAAGAAATAGAGATTGCACTTACTGTAGAATGAAATGACAGTTCTCTTGGTGACTTTAAAGGTACATCTGCTGAATCTCCAATCTGCAAAATGTAATTAAATGTACATGTTAATGTTTGTTTGAATAGAGTTTTGTGTCGCTTTCAACAATGTTTCAATTATATTGCAGACGCTGAGGCACCTTACAATGGATTCCTAGTATTTCTCACCAGTATTACCATCACATCCTTTCCTAGCCTCAAGCTGCTATCTCAAATAGGTCTATTGATTGAATGGAGTTTTACGCCGCTTTCAACATTTTTTCAGTTATATCACAGCAGCTGGAGCACCTAACAATGGTTTCCTGGTATTTCTCTCACCAGTACAACCACCACATCCTTTCCTAGCCTCCAGCTGCTATCTCAATAGGTCTACAGTTATCAACCCATTGATGAGAAACAAATAGTCAAAAAGAATGAGTGCCACCATTGGGGATCGAAATGGGGACCTCTAGATTAACAGTCTGCTGCCCTACCAAATGCACTATGACGGCGGCCTCTAATAGGTCTATGGTTATGAACCCATTGGTGAGAGACAAATTGTCGGAAAGGATGAGTGCAGCAGATACATATTAACAATTGAATGAGTTAATATAAACTCATTCAAAAACTGGCCATTTGAAAATTGCAAATTCTAGTTCGACTACATTGGACTGTGCAGGCTGACTTAGGTAAAACATATCAAGGGGTCAGTGCAACACTATAATAAGTGCCTATATATTTATAGGCTTTTACAATAGTGTTGCACTAACCCTTGATTTTTTCTTAATGGGTTTATTCTATATTTGATTTCTCTTATCACAAAGATGATCAGAAATGCTACATACACACCTTATATTAAAAACCCTCCCGTAAACTGCATTTTCTTCAAATTCTACATATATTTCTACCACAAAAGACAACTTTTTTTAAAATTTAATTGACTTAAAATGGTTGTCTAAAAATTGTTTAAACATAGCACAGTATAAAATTTTGTTACAAGCGCTGTATTATGGATACAAAAGATCTTGAATCATTCATTGGTTTTTCTGGGTACCATGTCAGAATTGCTTTTAAGCACTTTGCTATCACAAACACACATTTTCCAAGGGGTTAAAAGACTCAACATATCACAATTTTGTTAACCATCACAAAAAGCACTTAATTAAATTCAACAAGTTTAAATTTCTATTACTAAGCACAGTTACACAATTCAGACATTTAGTCAACATTTCACTTACCACACATTTTCAAACATGACTGATTAAAGAGAAAAAAACATTGATCATACAAGTATGGATCATATGAAAAACATATGTGATCTGTTAGGTGAATAGGGACCATCTGGGACATCAGTAAAATGAATATTTGAAAAGAGATTGTGTTTGGCATAGGCAAACCAGAGGTCACATTTCAAAACTCCCTTCACCGGAAGGTAGATTGATCATTCTAGATTCAGAAAATCAGCACATAGCAAAAAGTTTTGACCCTAGTCAGACTAGAGTCAACACTTTACGCACTACCCAGATGGTCCCTTTTCACGTGATGGGTCACATATGAATTCTTCCTTACATTTCACTTATTATTTCTGTTTCTTTTTTCATTCAATTTTCAAAAGTCAGACTTATGCCAACCATACAAAATAGATACTATAAATTATCAATATTGACAGTCATATTGAATTAATCCACAATATTGCCAACACATGATCAATTCTGATTGTCAATAATATTGATTGTATGGTGAGACCCTTTAGTCAATTTTATTATCATTTTGGGTATTATTACAGAATATTCTTTCATTAGCTAGACACAAAAGTACCTTGCAAACTTTTTAACCTCTGACATGCTGAAGCCAGCCTGTTTCCAATTTTGCACATAAGACTGCACATATAAATACCCTTTTTCATCTTAAACCTTCACAACATGGTTGTTTCATTAAAACAAGATGTAATATTCAGATGAAAAAATAATCAACAATTAGTGCTGTCAGTGCTTTGACTTTGGTACAAGTTTCTAGCTGGATTTTATTCAGCATAAAGAGGGTTAACCTAACAACCTACCTTTAATCTAAGTAGAGAAATATATATCATCAAAGTGTGCTCATCTACTGTCCCTTCTGTTATATCTGATGGGCTGAAAATATAAAAACAACATTGAAAAATAGTTAAAGCTCAAAGAAAGTAAACATGCTTTATCCGTAAGCACACCACAAGATACTTGATTGGTTGAATTTCAAGGAGTTGAAAGATATAAACTTTTAGTTGATAAAATTTTTAAAATCTTGTGGACAATGAAAAGAATTTTCTTCCAGGGCTTCAAAACATGAGATTGTGGGTGAATGCCTTTTGCTAGTTAATTAAGTTTCAACATTTTTTTACCTTTTTTTAAAAAAAAAACAAAAAAAAACAATCATTATCATCTAAAGTAATCATTATGCCATTTGATCACACAAAAATTGAGTTCTAGTTTTTTTTTTTTATGTCATTATCGTTATTCTACCTGATTTGAATAATCCAAAATGGGAATGTTTGTCAAATCATCTCTCTTAAAGAATAAAAGGGAGATAACAAATACCACACTGTGATTGATATTTTAAGCAGTTATAGTTCCTCGTGACTTTAAAAAATTACTCACTTTATGAGGGCCTTCTTTATACCATACTTTTTTTCAATGGAAGACAACTGTGTTGAGAGATTGGATTCCCTGTCCTGAAATTTATAGAGGATGGCTGATTGTACTGTGTAAAATCAATACACTAAATTGTGTGAACAACAAAAGCTATATTTTCACAAGTTGTAAAGCAATGAGTGAAAACATAGCACCTATTGTTCACAAGTTAAGAAAGATTTTAAACTTTTATGAAGATTAAATAATGATCAGATTTTTTTAATGCAAAAATGATAAAAATGTGAAAAACATAGGATCAATTGTCTTAATGTGTCATTTAACTCATTTTGCAAGTGATTATATGGCAACAAGATAAAGTTTATTTATTGGGAGTCTACAGCATATTGATGGCCCAGCGTGAAACAGTTGTAACTGCCTATTAGCAAAATAGGCAGTTACAACTTGTTTCCTGCTCAGTCATCAATATTTACTATAGGGCTGTCTATGGTGGACTATGATAAAGAATCAATGGAATAATAGACAGCCATTAATTATCCCTTTCTAAACATGAAATCTTAGCACATGATTATTCAAAGAAGATGCAGACAGCAATTTGAGCCCAGGAAATTTAAAAAAAAAATCTCTGCTTTTTTGGAGAAGTAAAATCATTGTGGATAACCAAGCAATTTCTCTTTTTTCCTCAATATATTTGCTTAAGGTCTTTTCCAGATCAAGGCTGGATTTGAATGGATTAATTGACCTATTCAAGATGAGTGATCTTTTCTCTCTTTCAGGTTCACAATATTTTGCAATTCTGAGCAAATGCCTGTAAAACTTGAAAAAAAAATAACCCAAAAAATAACCCAACAATTACTTACCAGAGATTCATTGATTAACCTATCAGAGTTCTTGGCTAGAAGTTTTAGAAACCAATCGCCGGTACACAAACTGAAAATACAGAAATAACTTCTACAGAGCATGACTATGGCTCGAGAGGATTCCAGTCTAAATGTGTATTTTTTCAAATTTTAGACTAGTAGGCAAACTGAAAGAGGTTGCAGACAGCATTGAAAAAATTGTGTAATTGGCAATGAAATCATCTTATGTGTGGGAAAAGATGAAATTGCTTGTTACAAGCAATTTCTACTTTTTCCACGATACTTCTCAAGAGTAGAATCAATAGGACACAATTTTTTAAAACACTGGACTGACATGACAGTACAGGAAAGAGTTAACAATGTATCAATTTAACTCAGAAATCACTGAAAGTGGTTCAACCCCACATAACTCAGAACTGATGATAAAGAATCAATGCAATTAGTATAATATGAAAAAAAAAAATAATTTTCAAATTCTATCTTCTTAAAATTGTTACATTGTTTGAAGTGGGTGTAAATATATATTTCAAGGAGACCATATGTGCTCTCTAAATGTTGAAGAGTTCTCATGTCCTAGTAACAATGAAGATTTTCACAATATGGTTGGTGATTTTAGCGCTTTTGAAACATTTTAGCCCAGTTTTTCTTCAATGAATTCACACTTGAGTCATATTCACTGAGGCCCAAGAGTCTTCCAAACAGCTCTTTTCTCTGTCTACTTTTTCTAACTCTTTCAAAAAATGCTTTTAAGACATTATTTTTTCAGCAGAGTATATATGTACAGAAATCAATCTTATCCAGAATTTGATGAATCATGTGTCACCAATCTGGGTTCAAGCTTGCTTTTTCACGCTGTATGTTAATAATCAATTCAAAAATTTACTTTTTATACCTATCCTATAATCATTCAATAAAATTATGGTTTTTGGCTAAACTGTAGGCATCATTCCTGAAATTACAGTCCAATTACACAGAGCAAAAAAAAAACTACAATATATATCATTTATTCTTTTGAAATAGTTGTTCTTTCAAAAATTAAGGTTTATATGTTCAACTTCACTTAATATAAAGTCTAAGAAAAGGTAAGGAAGCTATATTATGTGCTCAAGAGTGTGTAAATATCAAAATTGTCAAGTACATAGAAATTATCTCAAACAGTCTAACTAGATCCTCAAATGTTTCATTTGGAATTAGATACTCTTCAAATTTATGATTTGTCAATAACTGAGATCAGGTCTTATCAGGGAACAACCAAATCTTGAATTTTCTACTGCACAATCTTTGATTTGGTGAAAGACAAACTAAATTATGACATTGCATGAAAACAATAAAGAGGATCAACCAACTTAGCCGAGCCATAAAGATGCAAAAGCTCAATGTGAAAGGAAATTCAGCAGATATTAATTAAGCCTGTGTTTGACATTTCCAACAATTTTACATGTCAAGGGTTTAGTGCAATACTGTACTAAGTGTATATACACTGTATATACACTTAGTACAGTCTTGCACTGAACCCTTGATATGCAAAAACTACTTAATCTAATGATTAGATGATCGTACCACGTGTATGGGTCCGCAGGTTTGGGTGGGTGATCGAAGGTCGAGTCGGTCTATACACTGTAGGCGGAGTCGACATTTGATCGCTCACTCCGAATTGTGGAGATATCGTGGCTACTATAGCGATATTTGTAATCATGGCGCGAGTATACATGCGTGTGAGTGTTGTTTTTTTTTTTTTTTTTTTTTTTTTTTTGTGTGTGTGTGTGTTTGTGAGCCTTTTTTCACGTGTTATTAGTATATATTGTTGTAGACGATGTATGTTATGTACAAGTCTGAATAAAGAGTTCTTCTTCTTCTTCTTGATAAATAGGTCTAGAGTACCTGTAGACAGTTAGGCAATCCTCTACTTAGTAACTGCCTAGGCTGCTAAATGCTTGCACCTCACACAGAAGTCAAATTGTTGGAAATGTCACACAAGGCTAAATTAATGCTTGGGTGATAGCTCTTTCAAAGATGGATCAAAAATGGAACCTACAGTCTTAATGCGATCTTGTACCCTTGGTAAGTTTGATCAACTAAACTCTTCTAATCAAGTTTTACTTATTTATGCATATCAAAATTGTATGTATTTATATGCAAGTGCCGTTAAAGTTCTAAAAGAGCCCAAATCCCTTGGAATTCAGTTGAGATTGGCCATTTTGTATGATTTTCAGTAAACTTAAAGCCTCTAGTAAGCCCCCATCCCTAAAAGTTGTTGTCATGATGATTTCACCAGAGGTAAATGTACTTTTTCCAAACCAAATGTTAAGTTTTTGTGTTTATTCAATGCTTAATTTAATGAAATGCTTTAAGTTTTTCTTTGATTATTTTTAAATGCCTTTATAAATAACATAGATTTACAGTTGTGAAAACATGAAAGAATGGCTAAAAATGCAGTAGCATTTTTGGCCATTTTCCACGTCTTAACAACTAACCTCTAATAAATCCCCAGCCTCTTCCAGTAGAAACATGATGATTCTAATACCCCCCTGGGGTTGTATTAGAGCATTTAATTGATTAATTGAATGGAGTTTAACACCGCTTTCAACATTATTTCAGTTATATCGCAGAGGCTGGAGCACCTATCAATGGATTCCTGGTATTTCTCTCACCAGTACAACCATCACATTCTTTCCTAGCCTCCAGCTACTATCTCACATAGGTCTACGTTTATCGACCCATTGGTGAAAGACAAATAGTCGGAAAGAATGAGTGCAACATTAGAGCTTTTAAGGTATTTGAAATTTTGACCAAAAAATAATTTAAGGTTTGAGCAAAGTTCTAATAAATAATTATAATGGCAGAAGTTTTTCTTGATTTCTAAATACCAAATATCAGTAAGCATGTATTTTCTCATTGCAGAGAGGAAACTATTGCACATTTGTTACTTCTCAAACGACAAGTTAGCAAATATACCGGCAATATCCTAGATATTCGTAAGTATATAGGAATAACAGGCATATGCTTTGTACTTCCTCATCTTATTTCAAATACAAATGCTTGTTTCACACTTTCATTGAAAATGTATTCAACCTGTGCAAACAATATTTAGCTTGCCAATTTACAATTTTCATTCCATATCAATGGCTGAGCTCGAAACAAATATAACTGCCTTATTGAACATATTATAGGCAGTTACAACTGTCTTGCACTGAAAAATTGATATATTATTAGATGAGATATAAATTTTGCTTTACTCAACAGTCTATTGTCAGCCTGATTAGCTCTGGTGCACTTGACTTCAATTCGTGAAATTCCATATCAAGTTTTAAGCCATTGCATTGGTTCAAACCAGAGCTTTTACAAAACTTTTAAGTTTTTGCAAGCTTAAAACAATGGCAAGGCTTTAGCAATACCTTGCTGCTGATTTTAACTGCAGAGCTAAAAAGTTTTCTCACTTTGAAGTCACAAGGCGAACAAAGCTCAAAGTATATTGACCCAGTAACAAATAAACTACCTTTAATAAATTTGGATTTCAATTTCAATTTACATGATTTTTTTCCTACAGAATATAAACAAGTCTAAAGTTTTGTCATCTTCATATTTAGCTAATCAAGGGTTTATAGTAATATAACACTATTATGTTTTGTGATAACTATTAATAATGTTCTTTGTCTATAATGCTAGACCAAATCATAAATAATTAATGCTTCTTGTCCCTATTTTAAGTAATTTGTAATAACAAGTATGTTAATTAATACCAACCATTTTGAAAATTCTAATATCTCCTTGGATCAATAAGAAAAGAGTTCAGACTTCCAACTCATCCTATTTAATTCATGCTTACCACAAAATCAGGGCAAGTTGTTTTGAGTAAATAAATCTTGGATCACAATTTATTGATGAGTATTTGAGGAGTTGATCAGTGAACTATCATTGTCAATTCATCAAATAAAACTAAATCTATCCTCAAATATTGGAACTTAAGATGAAATATCTTCTGACAACAATCTTCTGCTAGCTCAATACACAAACTCACACATCCAATAATTGAGACCTTCTCCAAAATAATCCTTCGTTTTAAGATAGAGCAAGAAGGCCCCAAATGCCTTTTACACTCACTTGAGATTCATGGATTCTTGATTCATTTAATTACTTATATTTAAAAAAAATTGTGTGTTTTTTTCAAGGAACATTAATAAAAATTAAAATTATGTTATTGTAAATCTCTTTTATTAGCAAATGTTATATTTTTCTATTTGAGATTAATTCAAGTATTCTTGAAAAATAAAGGAAAAAATATCAATCGCAAAAATAAAGTTCTAACAAATACGTGTAAAGCTTGAAAATCATGTGATGCAATAATTGTCCATTTCACAGTTAATAATCTTAATTGTTGAAGCCAAATTTTACTAAAATCTTTATTGGCTTTGACAACTTTTTTGATAATTTACAACTTACATGTCAACAAACCCATCAGTAAATGCATACTTCTTGTATTCAAAATTAAATCAAATTTAGAAAAATATACTATATAATACTTTAGTTAAACTTAAAGTATGAAATATGAGAAAAATCAGTGATGCCTATAACCTTTGTCCTTTAGAGAAAATAGTTACAAATCATTGACCATTTATTATAACTTATCATTAAAAATCGATGTTTATTGAATGAGGGTTAATTTATCAGAACTTCGTATCAATGTTAAAGTTAATCCACCATCATAAAAATGTCAAGTGCCACAATAAACAGAAATCTATCTTTCAAAACTTTAGGAAAAAATTTTGGACTCTCATTCAATATCAAAAGGCAATGATTTAATTCTAGTTGTATTCATCAATGTTTTCGTGGATTTTGGTTGGCTGAAAAGTTGGTTTGATTCCCCAGTGAAAATAAATTACGCAGTACGCAGCTGTTTTGTAAGCTTCCGCAAAAAATAGTCCCATAAGAAATCTGTTTCTTAACTTACAAAACTTTACATCTTTGCTACATGATATTGAATTATAAGAAACAAAGATAACATTTGTTGATTTCAAAGAGGTATGAAACTAAAAAACTAATCACACTCATGTATGAATCCACTTCACGTATTCATACAGGGTGATTAGGTTTTTAGTTTCATACCTCAATGAAATCAACAAATACTCTCTTCATCTCTTAAATTAATTAAACCCTCCTTCTGCTGTTCACAGTATTTGCTTCCTGCTGCTCACACAAAGCTTAGATAATTTTGCCAGTATAGACATAGATCAGTGGTGCATGTCTAATCTAAGTCCACCCTGTCTGCTTTTTAGTCTATTTCTGAAAGCCTCATAATAAGAAGACTGGTTAAAAGTTTATAGAAATGGCAATTTTATGAAACAATTTAAACTCAGCAGGATATTGGCTAATATCAATTGCTACCTTGACCTTTGATCTTCGTGACACCTAAATCTGTTAAATCTAAATTGTAAAAATTCGTTTTCCTGGTAATTAACAAAATATTCTCAATATCTATCTACATTTCGAATTAAATTCTCAAAAAAAACCCAAAATGTTTATTCAGATTTACCTTGCTGGAATATATCAGGGTCACTTTGCAATGAAAATGACATTACTACAGCTTGGACTAGCTGTAGTTATGACATTTTGGCTGTCCATTGACAATGTATAAAAGCCTAAGTTGCTGACATTAAGGCAGTGGAACTGTAACAGTACACAACATTTCAGAACACATGAACTTTCTCAATCTTGACAGAGGCATGCCGGTTTCCTAATAAAAATCATTCAGAAACCTTGGTCATCACTGTTAAAGTTCATTACTTCATAACTTTGCGGAACTATTACAGGTTCACTTCCTTAAGTATGTCACTCATACTTAAATGGCTTGAAGATTTGACCAATAAACCAAATTATACATTTAGCATCCAGTTAATAATAAATCTATTCTCTACCATAAACAATCCTATCACAATGATTGAGGTAAAAATGATACACAATCTAAAATCCCTGTCAATATCTTGCCGAACTTCAAAAAACAAACTTAAGGTATGTACAATAGATATCTGATCAATCAAGGCTCATTATTAATTGGAACAAAGTCATAAAATAATCATTTGTCCACCCTTACCAGATTTTGTCAAGATAGAGGTGACTCTAGTATGCCTAGTTTTGAATCTTTTATTTGCTTCATATTTTATACAAGAGCACTACAAGCAGATGGCAAACTCAGCTGAAGGCCTTTATAGTAGGAAGGAGCTGCAAGTCATCATTCTTTGAAAAACAAGAGCACCACCTACCAGGGGTCGTAACTAACTCCTGAGAATAAGAAGTCCATTGGACTTCTAACACATGAAATCACGCAGTCCAAGCTCAAAGTAAGGAGTCCAAACTTTAATAATGTGAGAACATTGTGGAAAAGAAGACATTTCTAGTAAAAAGCAATACTTTTGGAGAAAAGGCAAAGGTTAAGTTTTCGGACAGACGGACGGACAGACACACGGACGGACGGACATGAGTAAAACAATATGCCCCCGATCTCTCGATACGGGGGCATAAAAAAAGAGGCATAACTCTTACAAATATGCTTTGAGAGTTATCCCCCTTGACAGTCTGAAAAGCTCTTGTGATGGTGACCACACATGCCAAGTTTCATGAGGATATCTTCAATAACAACAGAGATATGACCAATGTTAAAGTCTGTCATGCCAATGCCAACATCAAACGTAAACACCAACATCCCCAAGGTGATCATGATTCCTCAGATTTTCTCTGTAAACAGCCAAGCTATAAATGAATATACAGCATTCAGATGGCACAGCATGGCTGCAGGTGCTTGATGATGAAAACAATCCATTTTGAACAGGAGGCATATTTATCATTATGACACAAATACTTTAAAGAGTAACCTCCCCTGATAGTAGGAGTTTCACTGAGGGGGTTCTGTCAGCATAAGGGCAACCAAATAAAAGAAACAAACAAAACAAAGTTGCCATACCTTCATTATGAATGAAGTACTTAAAAACATGCCAAGCAAGTATAACTTTTGTAAGAATTTTTCGATAAAATGAATTTAGATTTGAATACATCTAGAAAATGCTGTTTCAGTTACATTCTAAACTTTCCATCAATAATCTTGTCCTCTACTCAAGCTGGTTGTCAAGGGTATATCAAGCTGGCTGATTTTGGTCTTAAGCTTCAAGAAAGTTCAAAAGGTTGAAATTTTACCGATTTTAAATCCTATTTCTGTCAGATTTTTTTTTCATATGACATAGCTTAATGATTATTTTATATAAAATACAAAGACATTCTTTGATAACAATACTACAAACTATTGTGCTCTAAAAGACAGACCATATTCCATTACAAACCTGAACTTGCACACAAGTTTATATCTTATAGGTTAGGGAACAGCTGAAACATCTTCAACAGGGCTCGTGTTTGACCTTAAACCAGGGTTTTGACCCCCCAAAAATCTAATAGTCTTGTTTTGACCCTTAGTAATTTTGTCTAAGGGGGTCATTGTGACCCCCTTGTGAGAAATTTCTAAGAGTCAAAACTTTTTAAGATGTATTCAATAAACTATCTTAAAATTTACAAATCAGTTGCTCACTTCATTTCTTTAAAAGAAAAGGTCAAATGACTCTTAATCGTATAAAATTCTTACTCATGATTAGCTCTTTCTTGTCTTTTGGACCCTTAAAAATCTGTATCGACCCCTCAGAGTTTAATGGTTAAGTTGTCAATGAATCCCTTATTACAAACACTAGCATGAGCCCTGCTTCAATAATACTTAAACAGTTTTCCCTTGATTATATAGATACTTACAAAATAAAGGTATTGCTATTGAATATCTCAAGAAAGTTTGAAATACTATTTCTAAATCCAGAGCATTGCAAGCAGATGTCTTACTGGCCCCCAGTCTTTGACAGAGAAAAGTCTAAGTGGGGCATAATTCCTAAACAAATGTTATTTCCCTTGATAGTTTGGATTGCTTCTGTGTTTTGTAATGGCAAATACAAAAGCCAAGTTTCACTTATATGTAATCAGTACTATGGGCAGGTTGGAAGTTTTTTAAATCTAGGGTAGTTGACAACGAGATAGGCTCTTTAACATATTGTCAAATTTAAATCTGCCTTTTTTTAACTATTACATATTAATATTCAATGGCTTTCGGGTTTAACTTTGAATCACTTAATTTCCATCTTTAATTTTGACATCTTTTTTTAAGTGTTCTGATTGTGGGTACTACATTTTTCCTTGTTATTAGGACAAACACAGTATTATTCAAACTCAAACATGGATTATTGCAATGATTGAGCTGATATCTTCGGTATTTGATATCATTTACAGTAAAACTTGTGTTAAGGGACTACTAAGGGGTCCATCAAAAAGAGGTCGCTTACGGGAATGGTTGCTTTAAGCAATATATCATGATAAATGAGACAGGCCATTTTGATAGCATTTGTAAATGGTTGCAAAAGTAAATCTAACTGAACCCTATAACATTTAAACCTATCAGAATCGTCTCACTAAGACAACTCTAATGGGTTACAACAAAATAAGATTCAATAATAAACAATATTTAGTTAAGAATTTCCACTTTTCCAGAGATTTTGCTTTTCTGCTTTTTTATGATGGTCGATTAATAGATGTGGTTGTTCAAGTACTATCCGCTCTACATGCAGTATCATGTGTATGATTTGATCACTGTCCTGTTTGATCTATTCTACATTATCTTAAATTCATTACCGCCCATGTTTACAAAGGAAATATTATTCTTATTTTATCATGAAACAACAATTTCAAGTGTATGATAGTACATTCTGCACATATTCATAATACAGTTACGTTCTTCACTAGCAAGTGACTTTTTACACCTGTCCCCCCAAAAAGGGTATTGTTTCAAAATAAAAGGGCAGTCCACTAATGCAGCCTTGCCTGATGCCTTGGTGGTAAGATAGTGGGTCTATAATAGTTTGGCATAGTTTTGAAATCATTGTGAAATTTCAGTTTACACTGTTAAAGTTTATGACTACGTTGCGGGTCAACTTCCTTAAGAAAGTTGTCTATACCTCCAAAGTGCAATTTAAATCAGTATTTGCAATACAAAAGTAAACCATATACAGGGAAAAAATATGAGAATTCTTCAAAAAAAGTGGACATACTAATGGATAGGGAGGTGAATGGACATACAAACAAAAATTAGTTGATACCAACAAACATCAACCTTCTGCAGTGTAAAAGCAAAATGTTGACATCTGAATATGAAGCCCTTTGACAAAGCTGTTTTAAAATCAAAGATCAGACTACACATTTAAGCTTGCCTCCTGCCAAAGCATGAAAATTCTGGGTTGAGCATGACAAGGGTTTACCAAAATATGTGCTGGCTGATCTTTATCTATATCTCTTGCAAAAGCAGGAATATTCTGAGTTCAGCTAGTCAACTGTTTTAAAAATACCATACCAAATTACTAATTACTATTTCTTTCCAATTTCACCTGACCTTATTTGACAGTGTTTTCCTAATCAAACCAAATGACCTGATTGGAGGATTTTACCAACCTGTTTTAAGGTATTGGACCTGTAATAGTTCCTCAACATTTCAGAAGTAATGAACATTAACTTTAATGATTTTCATTAAGAAACCTGACAGTCAACATTGTCAAAGATAATGAGTTCCGGAATGTTGCGGAACTATTACAGTTCCACCACCTACAAAATTGTCATTGTATATCCTTAGTCCTACTTAGTACTTACTTATAAGTAAGGGAGTTTTGCGGATTGAAATCCTGTTCCAGTTCTCGTTGACACCAATCTAACAGGAGTTTCTTTCCGATACCAACACTACGCTGATACGGGCTACTTCCTGAAAGTAGAATTTAAGTTTTATTTCATAACTATTCAAATATCTGTGTGATAACATCCCAAAAGATATTTTTTATGATATCACAGGGATATTTTTAGAACAATGACATAATGCAGTTATTTTTAGAAACTTGCATTTCTGTTAGAAACATCGACGAAAACAAGGCAAATAGAGGTTATATGATAAATATGATACATAGTAAGTGTATTGTATGAAAAAATATCTATCTTGGTTGTGGAAATTGATTATTGTCTCAGCTAAGCCTTGACATTTATCAATTCCCCCAACCTTGTTAGATATTTTTTTCCATACCAAAAACTAAGTACATATTATATATAATAACCTTGTCATACTGTACAAAACCTTGGAAAGCACTTGTTCCCATATTGTGAGTCAGTATTCGTTTTGAAAAAAATATTTAAATGGTTTTATTTCAAAAGGCAAGACAAGTGGTATACACTAAGATCAGACTGCATAAATGTGCAACCTGATCTTTGTCTTTACATTTTGCAAAACAGTAATATTACGGGTCGAGTATGACAAGGACTATTGACACTCTAAAAAGAAAGATTTTGTTTTAAACAAGACAGAAATCAAATAGGAAAAATAGATGGATTGAGTTATATCATAGATCATAGGTAGTTGTTCCATTATCCTGATTAATTCATACAGGTAAATATGTAAATCAATGGAATTCAATTATATAACAATCACACATCACTACCAGAAACAATTTGATAAATATTTTAGTGAATATACCTCTTCATTTGCTTCTTATATTTCTTAAAGAACTTTCCTTTCAATGCATTGATACAAAAAAATGAGCCAAATAAGTTTAACATAAGTCAAAGCAAACAGCATATCACCATAAATTAGATATAGATATATTTTTCAATTTCTTCCTATGCAGACAGTAAAAAGAAAATACTAAGAAATGATAGTAAATGACTTTACTTACAGTACAATTCAATCTTAAATAAATTATTTGAGTTATATCCATTTCACAAGGATTTAAAAGTAAATTAAAAATGCAAAGTGCATGACGATGAATACATTATAGGGCCAATGAAAAAAGATTAAATCCACAGGCTCTCTTTGCTCACCTCATAGCCTCCATCTTAAAGTCCAATAATCCTTAAGAAAATTCAAACACCCCCACTGATATGACAGGGTTTAATGGTATGATCTGAACAAGTTGATCAAATATTGAACTTACTATACAAAAACTGATAACAGAAACCTTTGAATAGCACAGTCAATTCCACACTGGGTTAGAATAGTATAGCTGTACAATGATAAATCCTGATATTTGATATCAAAACAATATCAATTAATTTAAAATTCTTTTTCAGCAACCAGAGATATGAACAAGAGCACCACTCAAGGGTGCTGCAGGTGCTTGATAATGGAAAAAATCTATATTGTAAAAAGGCATAGCTCTAGCAAAAATTATTTCAGAGTTATTCCCCTTGATAGACTGGAAAGCTCTTGTGATAGTGAACAAACATGCTAAGTTTCATGAAGATATCTTATTAACAAGAGAGGTATGAACAAGGTAAAAGTTTACACAAATGCCAACAACAGCACCAAGTTGATGATAATACCTCAAGTTTTTTTCCCAAAAACATCTGAGCTAAAAAGAGCACCTAAAGCAGATGCCACACTTGGCTGCAAGCGCTTGAAAAAATACAAATGAAGTAAAGGGGGCATTATTCTTTAAAAAAATCTTTCTGGATAATCTCCCTTGTTAGAATAAATTACTCTAGTTATATTTTATGCTGCATGAAGGATAAAACAAGGGTTTGAAATAAAGGACAGCTAAACTATACTATCTGTATATGAAGCAATATCCTAATACTTTGCTGTATCAAAAACCAATAGCCAATAATAGATTAGAGATCATTACACTGATAATCTTAATTATTTAGTCGGTGACATCCAAAAGAGGCACTGGGATATCGCAGTTGAGAATATCAGCAATTGGAAACCACTGAGTAAGAATACTAAGATTTGAATGCTGAAAATGGTTCTGCATTCAGAAAAATAAAACATTTACCAGCTGGAAAAATGGCTTTTTGTTTGCTTGAATGGGGTTTTATGCAGCTTTCAACAATCCTTCAATTAAATAGCGGCAGCTGGAGCACCTAACAATGGCTTCCTAGTATTTCTTATACCAGTGCCTCCATTAAATCGTTTCCTAGCCTTCAGCTGCTATCCAACATAGCTCTATGATTATTGACCCATTGTTGGGAGACAAATAGTCAGAAAGGATGGGTGTGGTCGTCGGGGATCAAACCTGTAAAATTGGTGTCCTGCTTTGCACACAAATACCCATGCAAAACCTAAGATATTCATTAATTTCACTACTTGAAGTTTTACAAATTAATTGCATACTTAATATCATTACAAGAATTAAGTGACTCTTGAATGTGCAAAATTCTACTTATGATTTGCTTTTTCTGTCATTTTGACCCCTTTAAAATCAGTTTTGATCCCCAGAATTTGTTAGATGAGGAGTCAAAGACTCTTCAATATCAAACACTAGCACAAGCTTTGTTCCAATGAATGTGTTGTTTGCAATTGGTCATTTCAGCAGATCTCAGGAAGTAAAATATATCTTACCTATAGAATGTACTGCATAATTCAGTATAATGAGCCATAATACATCAAGTATGGACTTGATATCTCCATCCAGGATATCTAAAATTGAAAAAAAGAACAAGTTGTACATTATTAAATCAGTATAGAATTTAAAACATGGGAAGCAATTTATCACATACTATCTTTAAAGGCATGAAGAGTTATTGTTAATTAAGTAGTTCTTCTTCTTTTTAGTTATTTTTATATTAACCCTTTGCTGTTTAATCCCTGATTTTTATGTGCCAGTGATTCTATGATTGAGAAGACATTGTGAAAAAAGAAGAAATTGCTTCTGACAAGCAATTTCTTCTTTTTCCACACTATTTTCTACCCTACTGAATGGTTATTTTTCAAATTAAATCCACTTTAACCCTTGTCATGCTGAACCCGGAATATTCCTGCTTTGACAGGAGGTATAGACAAAGATCAGCCTGCACATATGTGCAGTCTGATCTTAGATCATACCACCTGAATTTCATTTTTAAACTAGAAAGGTGTAAAACAGTGCATTTCAAATATCAATAATCACTCACATTTGGTAACTTCCAGTGCATTAAGCACTTTGATTTTACATTTATTTTGCAAAGATATTTATTCAGCATGATGAGGGTTAATTTTCTGTCTGCAAAACCTTTGAATTTGTACAGGTCAAAAATTTTGTAAAACAGGAAAGGGTTAAATAGGCATCTGCCATTACAACCTACATTTGCAAATGCAGTTGAATCCTCTTAATTGCAACTATGATTGTAGCATCTCACTGCCTAATTGCAAATGACTGTGCACACTATACCTATAAATAAACTGGCAGTTTTAAAAGATTTTTGCTGACTCATAGAAATAGCTCCTTATAGCCAGGATTTTGAAAACACAGATTTTCTCCACTTGTCACTGGACAAGTATAGTGTGAAATTATTGACATGACTTGACCTTTATGCAATGAATAAATTAACCGATGAATACATTTATCATCGTGGATTTTCGCAAACTTTCAAAAATCATCGTATAAATCCGTGTAGAATATGGGTTTTAAAAATGTTTGTATAATGTAATAGTTCCATAACACACTGTTTGACTATGTGGTCGAGAGGTCTAGTCTGTAACTACAGGTGCAGGGATCATGAGTTCGAATCTGCTTGCATCGCATTCTATCTCCTGAACTCAAATATGGAAAATATAAGACGCTGTCAAATAATATAAAGGGCAAATTTGATTGATAATCGAAGACCTATGTGGGATTAGTAGATTAGTGAGTCTCAGAAGAGTTGTCGGGGTAGTATTCATAAGAAAAACACCAGGCATCCATCCCCAGCAATATGACCGAAAAAATATAAAGAGGCGTTAAACCAATTCCAACAAATAAAAAAAGAAACTAACGGGAAAAAAAATAGTTTATAACATACCGCAAATCTCTTTTAGAATCGAGTGATATTCAACATTATTCAAAAAAAATAAAAATCTATAAAATGGATTGAAACATGGAGGAAAAATAAACATGCTGTTTTAGTGACTCGAACCACTGTCTTTCGTCTTCTGAAGCTTTACTCTTCCACGTGCAATGACATGTGTCTACTCATCACAGTGTCATTTAATAGGTATATATTATGAAACTAAAAGTGGTTCACGAAGTTGAACGAGACCTAACGGGGATACCATGTGACAATCAGTCTAGCATGTAATGTATGCTAATAGAGGTTACGGTCAGTCATGTCAATGATTTTACACTATAAAACAAGATTATCCACCTGTCCAGAATCAAAATGGAATTGTCCACTTAAAAAGAAAGTAGATAAATTTTGAGAAAAGATTGTTTTTGAAGAAGAAAATGCTTGAATTCAAATCAATGCTTTCTTCCTATAGATACAAACATGAGTTACCCGGTACTTTATGCTAATTAAGCTCTTCTATCTATTAAGTATCATTCCAAGATATGGCCTTGGATTTTCATTCACTTTTCAGAAGGTCCTTTTTTGAGTGATGTGCCATATATTCTCTTTCAACAAATTTTTGAGAGTAACAAAAATAATGGGCACAATTATATTTTTCAATGTGTATTGAAATTACATTTTCTTTACAAGTATAAACTGTATCCTGTTTAAAAATTTAATCATCAACTTCTCCTTAATTTCCCTACTTCTATTGATATGCCTAGCTGATTAATAGTTTTAAATCAACCTGAATATTTAATGAGCAAGCGGTTTGCCACAATAATCAATGCACGATAATGTCGATAAATGCCATTGAATCTAAATGAGCTTTTAAACAAGATGTCAGGGATAGTCTCCCTTAATTGATTGATTTTTGCTACAATTTTTATGTATTCATTTATGATTTGAGCCTGTGCATGACATTTCCAACAATTTAAAATGCATGCGATGTTCAAGCGTTGAATAGCGTAGGTACCAACACAATGCAATATATTGATAGATATAGATTGATTAAGACCTTACATATCAATATAGCGCATAGTGAGATTCTAGTCAGACTGTGCAGTTGCACAGGCTTGCCAGAAGCTTTGTGCACATTTGAAATTGTTGGAAATGTCACACAGGCTCATTTATTATAATTGACAGATCCCCGCTGTAAAATCAGAAAATAGATTGGCCAATCAAATTTTTAAATAATACAGTGATGACTGTTGACAGCCATTTTTTCGACCATTTCGTTTTAAACATTTCTATGGATGGCCAACTTTGATATTGGTACTAATTCAACATCAATTCAGAAGGTGACCACAATCGAAGAGAATTTTTAGATTATAGAATAATGTGCATCACTAGACACCATTCAGACTATAGAGAAGTAGATAAGGAAACAAGATAGAAAGCCATCACTGTAAAGAATTTGATGAAAGATAGAATCAGTGAATTTAACACCATAGTTAAGATGTCATAGATAAGGCGGCAAAATGTCACAAGAAACACCGATCACACTCCTGAAATAGATTATCTATGTACAGTCGATATTGCTCGAGCGACCACGTGTATTAAGCGACCAATTTTATTTAGCGACCACCATAAAAAGTCCCTTCATCGTTAGCAAAATCTCTGAAAAAGGGGGCATTTTTAACGAAAATTTGGTTATTGTTGAATCTTATATTGTTTAAACCCATTAGAATCGTCTCAATAAGACGATTCTAATGGGTTTAAGCATCATAGGATTCAGTATAGCTTGACCGACAATCTAAAAATGCGATCAAAATGAACTGTCTCATTTATTATAATATTTTGTATTAAGCGACCATTCCCATAAACGACCGGTTTTTGGTGGTCCCTTAGGTGGTCGCTTAACACAAGTTTTACTGTACATCCATTTCATTTAATCTGAGCAAAGAGATGGTGAAATGATTAGATGGTTGATTGAAAGAAATGATTTAAAGTAATGGGTTTGAAATCAATACAATGCAGTAAGACAGTATTGTTTTAGATGAATACCATGAAAAATTAAAGATGTGTTGGAGATAAAAGATGAAGCAAAAAAGAATCCAAGAGAAATGTTTCAAAATGTTCCAAAGCACATCCCTTTTCCATCAACAATGAAAACTTTGATTTATGAAGTAGGAACTAATACACTTACGCTTTTTCCATTTATTCCAACCTAGAAATAGTGATAACTACATAATCTTTAATGCTTTTGGGTGGTTTATCGAGAAATAACGGTAGATTATCACTTGAAAATCTCATTGCAAAAGCAGTGAAATTATCAAAAACTTATGTCATGTTTTTGTGCATTTCACCCTGACGTCATCTATGCTGGGCGAAATAAGTGACATCACAATGAACGTTGCATAGCAATCACATGCAAAATGACGCGCTTTGCGAAAATATGTCCTAGAAATTTCACATTTTGTCTCATTTTTGCAATAAAGAAATAGAATAATTGTTTGTATTTCGAGTTAGATTGATTATTATTTCATTTCGAGAACAACAAAAATTATATTTTTTTGTGAAAATAGAGCTTTTGTTGTTCACTCAATGAAATATAACTTGATCTTACATTGAAACAAACAATTATCCTCTATATTTTAAAGTTTTCTAACTCTTATGTCTATACTTGGACTCTAAAACTTAGATGTACAGGGAAGAAGAATATTCTTTAACTATGCTTTATACAAATCTGCATGTATTCATTAAATTTTTTAGTAAGAAATAAATCAAATCAATTAATAATCAAAAATATTTTGATTGCAATGCCTGATTAACCAACATTTAATTAGTGGACCTGTAATAGTTCCGCAATGTTTGGAAGTCATGTACTTAAACAATGTTAACCATGGTTTCCTAATAAAATCATTAGGAAACCTGAGGTTAACATTGTGAAAGACATGCCTTCCAAAATATTGCCGAACTGTTATGGGTCCGCTTCCTTGAACCACTAAAAATTGTACAAGCCTTGCTTAAGTCTGACATACTGTGTAGACTAAGAAAGCATCCTGTATTTGCATGCTGACTTTTCTCCACTTCTTGCAGTAGGTTGACAATGTCATTGGTCTAGCATTTATGGCTTATTTTGAAGGCCAAATCACTATTATTGCAAATATTATTGTCAACACATTGATGGCTCCGCACGAAACAGTTGTAACTGCCTATTAACATATAGGTAGTTACAACTGTTTCGCACTGAGCCATCGACATGTAAAAATTAATTCAATATGCATGATCTGCTTTTTGCTACATTATCTAGATACTAGTAATTTGGTGAAAAAAAAAATCAAAGTTACCATTTTATCTTCAATATACACATCTGTATATTCATTCAGAAAGCACATTCAAAAGACTGACATGTTTTGTACATAAATAGAATGAAATTCAAGAAGGTTGTACGAAAATTGATCTTAGTGCACTGTGAAGCATGACTTAATTGTTGTATTGTTATCAAGATTAACTCCCTTTGTTTTCAGTAATTGGTTCATTTTACTCAATCATTCACTCACACAGTTAAGATTGTAATCTGGCATTCTTTTCTTTTGTCAAAATAAGGTCCTTCCTTAACAGTAAGGGTTTTTAGCTCCACTGGCTGAAAGCCACTGGGGCTATTGTCATGGCGTTGTGTCCGTCGTGCGTCCGTCCGTGCGTGCGTGCGTCCGGTCGTAAACTTTTTCTTTAAGAATCTTCTCCTCAGAAACTACTGGATGAATTTCAACCAAACTTCACAGGAATTATCCTTGGGTGACCCTCTTTCAAAGTTGTTCAAGAAATTTTGATCCAATGAAAAACATGGATTTAATGGGCGTGGCTAATTTCCAAATATGGTAAAAAGTCAGTTTTCTCAGATTCTAATTGATGGATTCTAATTATATTTTACATGGATAATCCTTGGATGACCCTTTATCAGTCTACCAAAAATTATTGTGATCGGATGATGAATATGGATTTTATGGGCGGAGGTCATTTCTCTATATGTTATATAGTGGAAAATTTGAAAATCATTTTCTCAGAATATTATTGATGGATATCAACCAAATTTCACTTAAATGATCCTTGAGTGAACCTTTATCAGTCTACCAAAAATTATTGTGATTGGATGATGAATATGGATTTTATGGGCGGAGGTCATTTCTCTATATGTTATATAGTGGAAAATTTGAAAATCATTTTCTCAGAATATTATTGATGGATATCAACCAAATTTCACTTAAATGATCCTTGAGTGAACCTTTATCAGTCTACCAAAAATTATTGTGATTGGATGATAAATATGGATTTTATGGGCGGAGGTCATTTCTATATGTTATATAGTGGAAACTTTAAAAATCATTTTCTCAGAATGTAATTGATGGATATCAGCCAAATTTCACTGGAATGATCCTTGAGTGAACCTTTATCAGTCTACCAAAAAAATATTGTGATCTGATGAAAAATATGTATTTTTTGGGCAGAGGTCATTTCTCTTTATGTCATTAAGTGGAAAATTTGAAAATCATTTCAACATCAGTAAAACCCAAAATATCTTAAAATCTAGTCAAACCTTAGATTTGCTATTTCAAGAATTTCAAGCCTGTGGAGCGACTCAAGCCATTCATGGCTTTCTAGTTTCCAAATCAAGACGGTTTCACCGTAAATCTTAATTATCACACAAGTTTAGGAACTAAATTTGACTAGCTATTCTTTCTGCCAAGCAGGATAGCTTGAAGACAGTAACAGCTGAACATATTGGACTGTCAATCCTGGAATTGTAACATTGAATCCCAGCTCAGCCAACTATTATCAAACCTTTGACAAATGTCAAAATGACAAGTGTCATTAAAATGATGAAAGTTGCATTAAAACCTTAATCAACCAATCTGTTTTTCTTGCTGCTAGAACTAGTTTGATCTCTTTTTTTTATTGAAATTTAAGACTACAATGTACACTCAATTAAAAGGTTGGAGATGAATATAGATCTGAGTTTGAATTGAAATGATCCAATTTGGTAGAAAAAACTGTAGGAAAAGGAGAAATTTCTTAAAACAAGAAATTTCTTCTTTTTCTACAAACTTTTCTAGGGTATAAATAGGTTTGTTTGTTTGTACAGGTTTTATACTGCTTTCAACAATCTTTCAGTTATTTCGTAGGAACTCAAGCACCTAATAATGGATTCCTTGTACTTCTCACACCAGCACTACCAATACATCCTTTTCCTAGCCTCCACCTTCTATGTCACATAGGTCAAACAGACTGAAAGGATGAGAGCCATGGACGGGGATCAAACCCGGGACCTTTTGAATGATATTGTCAGGTATGCCTTGTCACAGAGATTGAACGGAAAAAGGTTAAAAGGGTTGGATAATGAAAGTTGGATTAAAACTTGAAATCCTTTCTGTTTGCCGTATCGTTAATGCTGAATTTGTATTATGAGTTTATTCAGTAATATTTACCTCTCAAATTATCTTGACATAATAGTGATTTATTGCCTCATGAGCAAAAGATCAACAATAAATCGATATTTATCCACTTCATAATATCTTATGAAGGGCTCCATAAATTAAGGCTTTCTTTCATAGAAATTGTAATATTTGAATGATTATATGGGTTAAACACCCCTTTTAATTTTTTTGCAGTTATATCACAAGGGCACCTACCCTTGGTTTTCTGTTGTTTCTCAAACCAGTAAAACCACATTTTATCAGAGCCAACAGCCGAGCCATCCCAATTAGACGTACTAAATAGCATACATCCACGGGTGGGAGACAAATGACTTGTGTTACGATGACTTTTGTTAGATGTTAGATGGAAGTTGGCAAGCAGTGGTTAAGGTAGTGGAACCATAATAGTTCCACACGTTTTGGAAGAAACGAACTTTAACAGTGTTAATTGAGGTTTCCTAATGATCTTCATAAGGAAACCTGGGTTAACATTGTGAAAGATCATGTTTTCCGAAATGTTGCGGAACAATTACAGGTCCACTACCTTAAAGCTCACAGCCACAGGATTGACTGCATGGTGTGTTACTGCTGAGCTAGCAGCTTGGCTCAGCAGAAATTATATAAAGCAATACATGTATTATGAATAAGTAAGTATGAATTAGACGGTTACCAAAATCGAATGAAGTTTATATCAATTGCAGTTAAAAGATTATAAATACTTATTCTGGAGGCAAAAAAAAAATTGTGTAAAGAGACTTAATTGCTGGTAAATGCAAATCATCCTTATCACTAAGAAAATTAACAGAACCATACTTCTTTACAAAGACCATTGCAAAGGGGAGCAGAAATAAAATTTACATTTCTTTTAACTATTTGCAAAATATAGGAGAAAAATGTAGAAATAAATAAGAGAATTAATAATAATAAGCTGTCAAAAGAACTTATGCCTATAAATGTAGCTATATGCATAATTAAAAATGCTAAAAAGTTGTGACATGGCAAAAAGTTCTGGACCCATTGATTTATTTCCATGTATCAGTAAAACTATCAAAGTTTGATAAAGGGTGTTTGCGACTCAAACTGCTTAAGTTCTGAATAAATATTTGATTAAGAGAAAATAAAAATATTTGCGATTATGTGTTGTGAATGCAGTATGTATTTTGTAAAACCTTTATGCCATCATAATATGTCATAATTTAAGACTTTCAAACATTTAAAATGAGTACATTGACCTTTTACCATACAATACCACATTTTGTTGCACTGCATGAAGCAAAAAAAGTTTTAGAAAACAAAGTGCTAAAAAAGGAATAACTCTTTTCCACAATGCTTCTTCATTCTTTGACACTAACTTTGCACGAAAAATTCTTTGAGTTGTCATACTGTATTTCCTCCATAGCGCCCTCATTATTAGTAGCACCCTTCATTTTTTTACCAAGAAACCCCCTTCCAGCGCCTTAATTTTCAAGAACTTTTTGAGACTTTTTCTCTAATTTGAGATGAATTTCACCTCAAATTAAAGGAAGAGGGCCTAAAATATATCAATTATAATGATTTTTGTATAAGAAAATGCATACTTAATAACAGCTCCCTGACTATGTTGTGTATAGCTCCCAGGAGCGTTTATTAGTTGAAATACAGTATGTACTCAGTATTTTTTCTTTAATTTGAATCAAGCACAGATCTAGAAGGGGGACCAGGGATCATGACGTAAATGTATGGCTATCAGGTCATGCATACAAAAAGCTTCTTGCAGATTGGACAAAGATTTGAAACGTCATCAACTGTGAATTATTGTAGTTGCGACTCCTTAGACTTCTTGCGAAACTGGACCAGTCTAAAATTTTGTCATATGAAAATGGATAAAGGGTTTAGAAGGAAATGATTCATAAAAATAGTTACAAACAAGCACAAGGAAAGTTGAAAGATAAATATTTTATCAGAGCACAGGCAACTTCAAAAGATAAATTCAATATTTTCTTCTAGAGCTAAAATTCAACAATGGGTTTTACACATTAATTCTTGTTTTCATTTGGATCACTAGTAAAAAGGAGCCTTTTCTCATTGTTATAATTACATGTATACATATATTTTTTAACAAATTTATGTTTTTTAACTCATTTAACAAAGTGCTTTGCATGATTTAAAAAATTCTTCCTCAATGCATATAAAAGTAGTCTGAAAGTGATATAGTGATATATATATGTTATTTTACAATTTCCAAAGATTTCTTTTATTTTCTAAAGTTAAAATAATTTGGTAAATAAATCCTGTTTAATTCTTTATTTTGGTTTTGCATATATTCTCTACTGTTCGAACATTCAAAATTAGGAATATTGCTCAATTATGATGTAATAAATAAACAATCTATATTCTCTCTTTCAAATTTTCATTTGCCCATATGTATGTCAGTCTGGAAGATGTGGAATTAAGCAGACGCAATAATTACCAACATTATAGTAAAGTCCATCTTGTTCAAGCCACTATGTCAATTAAGCGACCGTTTTTTATTAAGCCACCATTTACAAAATCTGCTTCTGGAAATTCAAATACCTTTAAAAGTATAAAAAGTGGTCTAAAAAGTATTCTTTTGAATCATATGTTGTTAAAACTCAATAGAATTATCTCAATAAGATGATCCTGTTGAAACTTAACAACAAAAGGTTATTGAGAAATGCCCAATTACTTACACATTCAATCAGATTGTCTCTCTAATTTGTAAAGTAAACATGTACTCAGCTAGCAACCATTGTTTATAAAGACCACTTTTTGGAGATTCCATGAGTTGACTTACCTTGAGGAGTGAAATGAAACTTTATTCCATGTTGTCGCATGTGGTCGAGGGCAACTCGTAGATAGACTTGGGGTGTTACATTCTGAGAACACTGAAATATGAAGAAATAAAGATTTAACCAATGTGAAAATAAATGTTTTCTTGTAAAAAGTTAATATGGGCCTACATAATTGTGTCTACTTGTTTTTGGGCCAGGCATCTTCACAAAGGAGTGGTTTGAAAGATTTTAATCCCTTACAACAGTATAGTCTTTTGCCCAGATTTATTTACATCAGTGGATCTAACAAAATAAAGTATATAAAGAGATCATTGGATCATTGAGATTTAGAAACCAGAACAAGTGTAATTAGCTATGCATAATATATATGAAAATTATGCTAATTTCATATCTATTCTTCATTTATGAAAATTTCAAAATCTTTTGAAAAATTGGACATTTTAATACTTTATAGCTATGTGTTACATTACTCTTTACATGATGTTAAAGAGCATAGCAAGCATGCGTGGTACTAAGCTCTGCAGTGCGTGCTTGACATCACACTTTGAACCTGTTTTAACTCAACTTCTTACGAAAAAATAGTCAAAATCACAAATTGTACCCGGTGTTTTGTTTTTTGTTAGACTCTGCCGTGCAATGTCACATTAGAATAGTCTTAAGAAGACGAGAGATTTTGCTTGTGATGAAGGGACTTAATGTAGTGGCCCCTTAATAAAAGTGGTCAATTGAAAGTTTTGCTCAAGCAGTTTCAACTGTATTAATATGTGAAGTGGCTTGCTTTCAACAAGATATTTAAGTGTAGGAATACCATCAAACATGATTTACAACCTTTAGGTGTGGTAAAAGTCTGACTTATTCAAATGATCAGTTGGATTGAGACCTTAAACTTTACAGTTGAAGCCTTGTCTGAATGAGCAATCTTGCTTGTTATTTGTTGGTCAGGGGTTTTACACTGCTTTCAACAATCTTTCATTTATATCACTGTGGCTGGAGTACCTAACAATGTATTCCTGGTCTTTCTCTCACCACTATCACCATCACATCCTTTCTAACTGCTATCCCACATAGGTCTCCATTATCAACCCACTAGTGGGAGACAAAAAGTCTGAAAGGATGATTGGCGCCGTCAGGACCTGTAGATCAGGGATCATTTTTGGGCGAGATCTGTGCAAATTCTCTCATTTTTCTGCCAGAAATCTCATTCAAATTAGCTAAATCTCACAGCAAAATATGTTTTTAACAAAGGATTTGGTTTAATTTGCTGTTGAAAATTCAGTATTTCTCATAAGTTCCGACTAAATGAGATTCATCGCAAATAAAATTCTGAGCCAGAATTATCCCTGGTAGATTGACAGTCTGAAGCCCTACAACTGCCTTATGACAGCAGCTAAGGAATCTTGCTCTTACCAGGATGTTAAAGTATATGGAAAACAAGAGTTGTTTAACATTATTAAGAGCTGTTTTCAACAAACATTCAGTTTCAGTGGATTAAAGGTAAACAATTTAGAATAATGTGAATTTGCTCTTATGCAATTTCAGAATTTCTATTTTGATATTTTCCGGAAGTACCAATAAGCTCCCCTTGTGAAATGTTCAAGAACTGGTTCTTGAATATTCTAGAACATAGAAAAGATCAAGAATTACTACTTTTATGTTCTAGAATGTTTAATGTTAGTTATTTAACATCTAGAACTAGTTCTTGAACAAGTTCAATAATTAGTGCTAGAAGTTTTCAAGAACTAGTTGTAGAATTTCTTAAACTGCCATTTAGCATTATAGAATATTCAAGAACAAGCTCTGGATCTCTTTCAGATATTTGAATATTCAAGAACCAGTTCTTGAACTTTTTTTGCAGGGGTCATGACTTAAAAGAATTTTCCTGTAAGTGAACTTGATCTAAGCATTGTGAGCAGGACCATCTAAATGAAAAGGCAAATTTCTCTTTTGGAGTTGATTTCCATAAAACACTCAAGGGTCTTAAGAAAGTGACATGATAAATAAATCATTATCAGCAAATTGATACCTTCTAAATTGAGACCACTTAAGCTAAACTGATAAACTTTCATTTTAAATAGTCCAACTTTAAATATTTGATATTGAATTTAAATAATTTTCGTTAATGTCTGACCTTCTCTCACACTTAATATTCAGTTGGAAATATGGCGTTATTAAAATATCCATTTAAAACTTAATTATCATTGACATTTGATTCTTAATCTCAACTATAAATCAAATTTCACTCTTACCAAATGCAACAATTATTTTATTTTAGAATATTTTTTCCCTTTAGTACTTTTAAGGCTATTCATGCAGTTTGTGTATTTATTATTTATTTATTTGCGCACATTTGAAATTGTTGGAAATGTCACATACAGGCTTATTTAGTTTACAAAGTAATTTTTATCAGGGTATGTGTTTTACCCATAAACAAGGGTTTTGACCCCAAGAAATTTCTCCCGATTTCTGGGTTTTATGGCTCATATCTTCAACATCATATCTTATATACTATTCAGAGTTCAAAGAATGAATAGCTTACTTAACCCTTTCCTGTTTTACAAAATTTTGGACCTGTCCAAATTCAAAGGTTTTGCACACGAAAATTAAAAGTGGATTTGAATTAAAAAATAACCATTCAGTAGGGTAGAAAATAGTGTGGAAAAAGAAGAAATTGCTTGTCGGAAGCAATTTCTTCTCTTTTCACAATGTTTTCTCAATCATAGAATCACAGGCACGTAAAAAGCAGGGATTAAACAGCAAAGGGTTAATATCTTTACTGGTACATGAAAGGACACTGAAACCTTCAAAATTCTACTAACAATTTGCCTTTTCTATTATTTTGACTCCTTTAACCCTTTCCTGTTTTATAAAATTTTAGACCTGTCCAAATTCAAAGGTTTTGCAGACGAAAATTTAAAGTGGATTTAGTTTGAAAAATAACCATTCAGAAGGGTAGAAAATAGTGTGGAAAAAGAAGAAATTGCTTGTCAGAAGCAATTTCTTCTTTTTTCACAATGTTTTCTCAATCATAAAATCACAGGCACGTAAAAAGCAGGGATTTAACAGCAAAGGGTTAAAATCAGTTTTGACCCAAAAAATTTCATGATTAAGGAGTCAATGACTCCTTAGTTTCAAGCACTTACTCAAGCCATGTTTTATATCAATCTTTTTGTAACATGGCTCTCCTTACCTCTGCTTTTCTCTGTAACTGTGCTTCAGGACAAAGTCTGTCTATCAGCTGACACACAATCTTGCCCTGTTGAACTGTTGTGACCCCTGGACATGGTAAACCTGGGCTATCACTTAACACAGAGTTGGCCCAGCTCAGGTAGACCTGCAATAAGAAAATACACAGAAATATACATCAGTAGTTAGAAAATACACAGAAATATACACCCAAACTGTTGAACTTTTGGGAACTCAGGCATTGTTAATTGAGCTAGGCTATCACTTAGTACAGAGTTGGCCCAGCTTATTTACATCTGCAAAAAGAAGATAGACAGAAGTATACTCCAAAATTGTTGAACCCTTGATGTGGTAAATCGAGGCTATCACTTAACATGGAATTGGCCAAGCTCAGGTAGATCTGTAAATGGGAGATACAAACAAAGACTCAGTACAGACTTACTTGAAATTGCCCAGGACATTGGTAAACCTTGGCTGCCAATCGGCACTTTTTGGTGGACCTGCACATTATAACATTCTTTTACAAAGAACTTGTATTGGCCATGCATGGTTTACCAAGATTACAGATAAAACACAGAGCTCACCCTGAGTGAGATACGCCAAAAATTAAATATCAAAATACTTAATACAGATATTTTTGATGCTATAATGCAATAAATTATTGAATATATAGATGGCCCTAAACCCTATTACAGCTAGCTTACTACAGAAATTATGTATACTATTTGTGACAAAATTAGCTAGAAAATCTAAATGAAATAATAACCATGCAAATTACTTAAATACTGATTTTGAGTATAGTACCATAAAAGAATCATTGGCACCAATATGTGAAATCATAAATAATAAATAAACATGTGCAACGATATACATATTGAATGTGGGGTCACCTTTTAAGAACAATCCAATAGGATTATGAAAAAAGCTGTTAACTCAAAGTATTTTTATTGTAAGTCTTCCTCACATTGACCACCCTGTCACAGGTTTCGACACTAAGGGGAGTCTGTGAGTCTGAGACTCCTGATTTCAGGGACAGGACTCCTTTGCTTTGCAAGTGGACCCCTTGGTCATAGAATATTTCCTAAAACGAATGATTAGGGAGGTGTCCTAAGTTTCTACCCATAAACTAACTCTATTTGTCAAAGTCTCAGATCTTTTTTTTACAAAAGTTGTTGCAAAAAACATTTGATTGTATGTAATTGTTATTTTGAAAGAAAACCATCCTATAATTCTGGGGGAATTATTGTGGAAAAAGAACAAGCACTTTCTTCTTTTCCACAATTTCCTCCCAAAAATATGAAAATTTGGACTTCTGAATTTGAGTTCCAACTCCTTCAAATGAAAAGTTGGGAGTATGCCTCCTTTTTCCTCAAAAGTTAGTGTCAAACCTTGCCTCATGCTTAAAATTCACAGAATTATAATTTCTGTTGTATAAAAAGCTTTGGCAGTCCATTAGAAGACTAAGATCTGATATATTACAACTTCCTGTACAGTAAAACCCCTCTATTAAGACCACTTGGGGTACTTTTTGAAAGTGGTCTAAATAGCGGGGTGGTCTTAATTCTGAGGTTTGGTTGGATGCGAAACTTTCAACACAAATTATTGCTAATAGAGAAGACTATGTAATTTAGTTTATTTTATCATAATTTAAACCTTATCGTGTATTTTTACATTACATAATTAAATCAATAAAATTGCATTTTACAGGTCCTCTGCTAAGTTATGTTTTCTCTTTCACTATAGCTCTTTTCTCCGTTACATTTGTTTATTTGATCTGATTTGAAATCCAACATCAGAATAATTGAATCAAAATAAAGGCCATTTATTGTCGAACTGTAAATGCAGTGATTACATTCCACAACATTTTCCTAAATACGAAGCCTATCAAACATTAGCTAATTTACAATCATGTTTAATTACTTATAAAATACCGGCTGCAGATCGCCGAAAACGAATTTCCGTAAGTTACCCGAATTCGGATAACTTTCGGTTGCTTTACTATAATTAAACATGTAACAAACATCTTTAATTGATAAACGAATGTAGTGTATCAAAACAATTGACAACTTAGTTGTTTGATTAAAAATAACACCATAACACAATATACGTTTCATCACGATATCGAAAAATCAATAATCTATTGTTGATGCAATCGTACCCAATAAGTGTCATACTTACTAAGCGTGAAATTCAGATGGTCGATCCGGAGGTGTGAAGTTACTGGTCTTTTTATCAAGGTTCGTAATAGTGCATTACATGACATTATTTTGTACTGGAATTAGTGGTCGTAATTTGGAATAGGGGGGTGCTCGCATTAGAGGGGTTTGAGACCATTGAAATAAAGAACATATAATTCCGTTCTGTCAAAAATCGTTCGTAATAGCGGGGTGCTTGTATTTCCGGGGTGGTCGGAAGGAGGGGTTTTACTGTATTTTGTGTGCAATAAGCAACAGCTAGATTTCAGTATCTTTAGCACTTTGAATTGGTTCAGTGTATAACAAACTCTCTCAAATAAAAGTTTTACAACCTTGTCTTTCTCAAATTCCACTTTATCACTTACTTTTGTTTAACCTTGTGGTGATAAGACCCCACTCACAACTTAAAGTGTATGTATTTTATTAACCGGATCAAATTCTTATCACATAAGTTAACATTCCAGACTTAATTTTAAGTAAATGTTACTTTTTAAATCCAGATGTAGCATTTATAACTTCCTGTATTCTCTACCGAAGGGTGAGTGCAAAACTATTGTAAGTGCCTATATATTATAGGCACTTACAATGGTTATGCACTGACCCATTAATATATCATAATGAACAATTTTTATGATGCTTTGTGAAATGTACTAATAATGATCAAGTCTATGCAAAGTTAGTCTCAATTTTGGACGTTACATAAGGGACCAGTCAAAAAAACACATCCCGTTCCGAGGACAGAATTCTGTACTTATGCAAAGTGTGCAGAGAACCCCGACTAGGTTAAACATTTTTTTCTCTTTTCTAGTCTCTTGAATCTCGAATAGTCATTCTATCTCACCACATGACTGTTTTCTAAGTAAACCTCATAGACAGAGCTCAGAAAAACTAAGTCAACCCTTGTCATGCTGAATAAATTTTGGTTAAAAATTTTATCAAAATCAAAGGGTAAAAAGCACTGAAAGTACCAATTGTAGGTCAATTTTTATTTAAAAAGCTAAATTTATTGACAATTCTGGTTTGAAAGGAAATAACAGGTGATGTAGACTAACATCAGACTGCACATATGTGCAGACTGATGTTTGTCTATAGCTCCTGTCAAAGCCGGAATATTCCGGGTTCAGCATGACAAGGGTTAATGTCAAAGAAAACAGGATTTACCCATTGATTATGAATTTCTCCTTTCAATACTCAAGTCTTAAAATTTAACACCCTCAGACCCGATTTGAATAATTGTTTGGGGTTGAATGCCTCTTTCAACATTATTGTACTTATATTATCACATGGGCTAGTGCACCTATCCGTGGCTTTCTTTTGTTTCTCACACCAGTACAACCACAACATTTCATCTAAGCCACCAGCTGCTGATCCTACTTAGGGGTACTACTTATCATTTGCCAATTAGTGGGAGACGCTTGTCCCTTGTCACAATGCCTTTTGTCAAATATGTTGGACAAGAGTTTCCAAATCCAGGATACAAATTGGTGATCCCAGAAATGCATTACTCAGAGCTAGCAATTCATGAGCACAAATCATGGAATGTGTCAGTTTTTGTGGGTTTTTTTTTTCAATTTATGCACAGAACTTGTAGAGCCCTGCATTCAGGATAACATTACAGTACTGTTTGCCAATTATAAGCTGGTTTGAAAGTGCACTTGTGTGCAAAGCTGGGTAAAATTGGCAAACAGTTTGTACTGTCATGTTGTCCTGAACACAGGGCTGCCTTTAGGCCACTGGTACCAACATTAAGCAGTCATAAGTACTTACAGACAGAGATCCACCAATCCAAGGTTCTCTTCTCATTTTAAAGTGTCTGATCAAAACCCTAATTAATTCCCACACATTAATATTCACCAAAGATTCCAAGGCAAAAATGAAGTAAAATTATCCAGATCCATTTCCAAGGATAAATATATAATACACCTAACACCAAAGTTCCGAGTCAGAGGGCTGCAAAAAATGTCTACCGTATTTTCCATACTAATAGCGCCCTCCCTAATGGTAGCACCCCTACATTTTTTTCTAATAAAACCCACTACAAATGCCTTTTTTTTTTAAAAAACTTGCTGAAACTTCTTCTCTAATTTAATGTGAATTTCCTCTTAACAATCATTTATATGATTGTTAATAGGAAATTTACATTAAATTAAAGGGAAAAAGGCCTGAAAGACATAAGTTAAATGATTTTTAATCACAGAGAGCATACTAAATAAAAGGTCCCTGACCATGTTATGTTTAGCTCCGGGGAGCGTTATTTCGAGAATTATGGAAATTAGTAACTTTTGAAAAAGAAGAATTTTGTCAAAATTAACCCCTATTCTGTTACATTTAAATTTTATCTCAAACAAATTGCCTTTTTGTCAGACATTTCAATCAGTAATGCCCAAGTTTTCCCACAAAAAAAATCAGTATTGAAAGTAAACAGTGTAGGCTATGATCAGACTGCATGTCTATGCAGGCTGATCTCAGCGTATATTGTCTGCAATTTAAGCTTTATCTGAAGTAGGTTATGCAAAGAACTGCATGATAATCAAGCATTAAAAATTCAGTTTTTTTTCATTGAAAGAGCAGTTTTTGTCTTTACAAGTGATACACTACTATCTCCCGTCGGAATCCAAAATCATGAATGCAGATCTAAAGATAACACATACAAATTGAATCATCAATAAGCCTTGTGCAATAAAAGACAACTTATTAAAAAGACCTTTTGTTAAAATCCTTATATTGAAATTCTGTCTGGATATTAGAATAAATGGGCTTTAGAAACCCATCACTTCAAATCATTTTCTTTTCACTTCCTTCAGAATTCAAAATTCACTTAATATAAAATGTTTTCTTAGAGTGAGCAATATATAGAGACTCTCCTAATGCCCAAACTACTATCTGCTATCTTATTTTCAGTTACTAATTACGCTTCTTACATTTTCAATACTTTGTAAATGAGCAACCAGAGACATGCATTTTGGTTGCCTTCTCATGAAACAAATCATTAATGCAAAATTTCACCAAAACAATCACTTAAAATAATTCCATTTGCAAAATCAGATCCTTCTAAAAGCAGCTTTAATTAACCTTGATA
Organism: Fragum whitleyi; assembly: GCA_948146395.1. Lineage (NCBI taxonomy): Eukaryota > Metazoa > Mollusca > Bivalvia > Cardiida > Cardiidae > Fragum > Fragum whitleyi. Next base: position 56,659,932 of record OX411545.1, on the reverse strand, counting down.
GTACAACTTGTGTCTGCAACAACAATATGTAGTAGTAAAAAAGTTCCTATTATTAATAATTCCCTCAATATTCCTATAATTAAGTTGCATTCACAAGAATGATGTTTCATTATACAAAACAGAAAAAATATCGTGATGTCTCCCTGGTGCTTGGTTGATTGCTTTGAAAATTACAGGCTTTGATCGTAAAACTGTACTTAACAACACGGGACAGCCGTTCACCCTTCTTTTTATGGTGACAATTAAAGGTTTGGATGATGGAATAATTTGGTATTACTGGATATTGTCATTCAAAGTAGGATTTTTAATCACTATAATAAACCAGTATATAACGAAGAAGTTCTTAGCTCAAATATGTCGTCATAACTCTCACAGGCAAAAGAAGTATTCCTAATCATAGTAATGATAAAAGCTTGAGACAAGTTTGTACAGACTGCCTGTTTATTATCTGCTATACTATAGCGATCTGTCAATTTAATAGCACAATTGAATGGAGTCAAATTAGCTACAATGTGTAGGAAATCCATTAAATTGCACCATGTTTTACCAAAAATTACCTTCAGACCATTCCATAGTAAGTTTTGTGAAAAAACTGGTAATCTGCATGTTTCATAAAAAAACTTATAATGCACAATCAAGAAATGAATTCCAATTCTGCAGTAAATATTTCCCTAAGTTGTCTTTGTATTGCAAATTACATTTCTTTCCTCAGAGCATGAGGCAGATCCCTGGTTTTCTTTAAGTGGGTTTGGCCTACAGAATTCGAGAATTAGTCCAATAGTATAATTTCAAAGGACAATAACTCAAAAATAAGCTAGGTAGAATTATGATTCTTAAAATTGTGCACTGCACTGAATAATTACGAGAGAAATATAACTGCTTAGTTTCACGGCAATTGGACTTATGAAGACAGAAATTGTTTTGGACAATGAAGTGGGCACCGGAAGCTGATGCAATTTGCAGGACGCCACAGTTAATAAGTCCCGTCTTTTGCAGGGGTATAAAAAGATGTAAAGAATTTTAGCTTTAGCAGAGATCAAACCTCAAACCCCATGATATTCAGTTCACCATGCAACAACTGTGCTACCATGTGAGACACTGCCGCCCATAAATCCAAGAAGAGGTGCTGCCATGTTTGAAATGACCAAATAAGGTTAATTCAAGTTACCAGACTGATCAAGGGAGAAAGTTGTAGGATCAATAAAAGGAATAAAACTTTTATGTATTACCTACTGTATCAGATCAAAGGAAATTAACCATTTACCTGACTGAAGACATTTTGTGCTTGCTAGTAAATTAAATAGTTCAAATGTATCCAGCTTTGTTCACACTTTGATTTAATATTCCATCATAAACGCTTCGTAGTGCAGTTGACTCCCAAACGTGGAGTTCCAGGTTTAATTCCTGCTATCTCCACAAATCCTCTCAGCAGGGGTGTGGAATTCCCATGCCCGACTTGTCCGACACGGGCTTTTCTACATGCAGACAAGTACATTTTGCAAGTCCACTTGTCCAAGGATAAGTAAATACCAGGACAAATCTTGGTATGGCCCTATATAGATCAAAGAGATTAATAAGCTTAATGTTTGTACCAAAGAGTAGAAAACACTGTCTTTAATGAAGAAAATGCTGGTTTCAGCATTTTCTTCTCTAAAAACAATGTTTTCTCAAAATCTTTCTATTCTGTTGTTTTGCGGACAAGTAATTTTTAATCCTGGACAAGTAGAAAATCACACTTTACTTGTCCACGGACAAGTAGAGAGAATCCGTATTTCCACACTCCTGCCTCTCAGACATTTTTCTCCATCCAATGGGAGTATAATTGTAAACCTATGGGGGATTAGTAACTCTAGGCTAAGAATTTAGGGTGTTGTGGTAGTTCTTGGAGAAAATTCTAGAAACCCATGGTTAAGTGCCTCAGTCCCTGCGAGATTAAACTTCATTCAAAGAATTCAATGTTACATGATGGTTCAGCACAAAACAGTTGTAACTGCCTTTATGTTTTATAGGCAGTTACAACTGTTTTCTGCTGAGCCATTGAATTTTGACAATTTGGACCCTTTTAAATAATTTGGAAAAAGAAGAAATTGCTTTCTTATTGCCATTATTATTTTCTTTACCACAGGATGTTTTTTAAATTTTGCCTGTCGTCTTCCACATTTTTCATGCATTCCGCTTGGCTGAAAGAAATTCTGAGTTTCATACCTCCGAGAAATGAGTGTCTCTATCAATAGAGCAAATATTTCATCCGATTTGTTTTGCTGTAACCATCTTTACAAGGCTAAAGGTTTTTCATCATCTCTTTCATCGATAATCCCCTGAATAGCTTTCATTAGCACCAGTCCTTATATGAATGAATTTAACTTAGTGAGGCAGAAGTAATGGAAGTGTTTGACTTCACGCTTTGTACAATATAAAAGGTTGCACTTTCCAACATGTTATCATTCACCGTATATTTTCTGTTTAATCTGATTTCCTTTCAACCTCGAGGACTTACAAGCAGATTTTTTTTTAACTCACCCAAATTCAAAGATGATGCAGGGATGAGGCGGGAATCTAGATTTTTTCTCAGAATAGAGGCCCCCTTTTTTTTCTTTATACACCAGGCGGGTAAATTGTCATAACTGTATCATGAACCAGACCAAATGGTTACCCATAAAATTCAAGAATTGTTTAATGTATTTTTGCCATATTTGATCCACTTTGGGATGGGGGGAAGAAAATGAATATTGTCTGTGTTGAATTTTACAGTAATTCCACCATTTTTCTAGGCTTTTGCTCTTCTGCAAATTGGGGAATGACAAATTATTGATGGCTGCCAAAAATTTGTATCTATATTGGTTTCAAGTTTGGTCATCCTAAAATATATTTCCTCTGGCTGAAATCCATTATTTTCCAATTAACCATTTTGCCTTCACTTTGCATGTGCACTTGCAGGCAGAGCAGAAACTTATTCTTTTAAAGTTTGCAAAGGTTTTCCGATCCCGAATGCAGGGCAAAGTTAATATCATACAAGGGATCAGAAGCACCTATCTCTGCAACATTAGTACTAATTGTAGGAGTGAGAAAGATGGCAGCTAGAAAGGTGAGAACGCATCTATTTCATTATTGGTTTTTGCACCCAGGATGTGAATATTTCACCTAAATAAGGAACGGGCATCATAAAACTGTGACTTTATTATTCAGGTGCTGATTAATAATGGATAAAAACCAAACAAACAGATTGTACACATGATAGGGAATCATGGGAAAACCGGACTCAAATGCAGGGCTGACTATCATACAGATTATTGCCAATATATCTTTTGTTTTTACACGCCCAACGGGTCGTATTATGTGCCTCGGTCGTCCGTCCGTCTGTCTGTCTGTTGGCAATTTTTTGTGTGCAACTCCTCCTAAACTATCCATGGGAATGAGCTGAAACTATGCACAATTACTCCCTATGATGTCTAGTTGTGCATAAGACCTTTGAAATTCAAATCGCTCCAGTCATTCCTGAGAAATCTTGAGTTATCTGCCCTTGAATTTAACGAAAATCACTGTTTTTTGTGTGCGCAACTCCTCCTAAACTATCCATGGGAATGAGCTGAAACTATGCACAATTACTCTCTATGATGTCTTGTTGTGCATAAGACCTTTAAAAATCTAATTGCTCCAGTCATTCCTGAGAAATCTTGAATTATCTGCCCTTGAATTTAAAGAAAATCACTGTTTTTTGTGTGCGCAACTCCTCCTAAACTATCCATGGGAATGAGCTGAAACTATGCACAATTACTCTCAATGATGTCTTGTTGTGCATAAGACCTTTAAAAATCTAATTGCTCCAGTCATTCCTGAGAAATCTTGAATTATCTGCCCTTGAATTTAACAAAAATCACTGTATTTTGTGTGCAACTCCTCCTTAACTATCAATTGAAATGAGCTGAAACTAGACACAATTACTCTCTATGATGTCTAGTTTTGCATAAGACTTTTCAATTCAAAATGCTCCAGTCATTCTTGAGTTATCTTGGATTATCTGCTGAAAACAAAATTCTTGTCAGCTCATTTTCTCCTACATTTTGGATGGGGATGAAAGGAAATTTGCCATAATGACTCTGTAGGTTGTCTATTTGTGCTAAGGACTAAATATATTTTCATATTTAAAGTAGTTCCTGATTTATCTGCCCTTTACTTCACAAAATAGTTTAACTTTACAGATTTATTTGTGCGTGTGTGTGCACAACTCTTACAAATTTAATTGGATTGAAATGAATCTTGCCACAATGTAACCCTGATATATGGTTTAAGCATAAGACTTCAGAAATTCAAAAAGCTTGGGTCTTTCTTGTATTATCTGCCCTTGAATTGATTGAAATTCACTATATTTCTTTTGTGAGCAACTCGTCACACTTTGAATTGGAATTAACTGAAACTTACAAAATAACTGTTTGGCATATAGTTGTGCATAAAATCATTTTCAATTTGAACTCAAAAGGTCAAATTATATTATGGCACCAGTTGTCTGTCTGTCTGTTTGAAATATTTTTATCTATCATCCAAGCTCACATTACTGACAGGCCAAGGTTACTGACAAGCCCCATCAGGCGTACATGCGCCGCTCTGCGAAGCTCTTGTTCTCTTTTCTTTTTCTGGACAGAACTACTCAATGATAAGCTAATCAATATCAATGTATCAAAATTCATAAGAAGCACCAGTGATTGTATTTCATAATGATGTCTCAGTGTCAAAAAGTTATAACTGCCTATATACATATAGGCAGTTACAACTGTTTCACACTGAGCTATCAATATGGCAGTCTCAGGGTTCAGGTATACAGTTGGTATATTAAAATCATCTTCAAAGCTTAAGAATGGGTGACCTAATCTGACAATTGCCCTAGGTTTAGAATGAAAAGAAATTATGCAAACTGTTTGCAAATTTAACCCCGTTTTGCACCCAAGCGCACAAGCATAGAGGGTAAAATTTGCAAACAGTTTGCATCCTTATATCATCCTGAACACAAGGTAGGTGTAAGCTCACTGAAAGCTGCCTTGACAAAAATGTAGAAAAGTTTTGGTAAAAAGGCAATCATAGTGTCATTATAATTGAGCCTGTGCCTGACATTTCCAACAATTTGACTTTTGTGTGAAAGTTCCACATTTAGCAGCCTCGACTACCACATAGTGTAATTACATTGTCTAAAGACACTTTGGGACTCTTTCTATTCACAAATTGCAAAGCGAAGATTCTGGTCAGGCTGTGCAGATGCACAGGCTGGCCAGAATCTTTGATTAGAGCATATTTGAAATTGTTGGAAATGTCACACTTAGGCTCAATTGGCAGTACAGTACATACCTGTCTCAAGCTTCCTGTTACTGTCATTTTCAACAAAAATACTAAAACTATTCCATGTCCCCAAGAAAAAATAAATTCTTCTAAAACAAATTCCTGAGTCACAATTACAATTTCAAACTCAATATATCTCTATTCTGCAGAATTAGAAACACAAAAATACCAAATAGAGGAGCACTCTAAACAAATTTTCCTTTAGAATCTATAATTACTTTCACTTTTTCAAAATCCATATATTCAGTGTAATTCAATATTCTGTAATGAACTTAAAATAATGTAAGCATGTACTGAAATGCTCTATTGGAAATTAAAACACTGTCAAAATACAGTCAACCAAAATTCAAACAATGTGATAGTGTTACAAACAATTATGTATATACTTTTTTACAGCCAAAATGAAAACAACAGTTTATGCATCAGGAGCGTGTCAGAACTTGACAGATTAATGATAATCTGGATTAAACATTAAAGACGAGAAAAGATTTGTGAAAAATGTTGCTTTTGATCATATCTTTCTCACTAAATAGAATTGATAATTCTATCAAATTCCATAACTATGATTTTGTAAAATTTAATATTTGTATAAATTAAGTGAACATTCATAGATTAATTCTGATACTGTAATTCTCCTTAAATTTGCTCCTGGGAGCTATATGCATAACATGGTCAGGCAGCTTTTATTTAGTAAGCACTTTTCGATTTGATCAAATCATTAAAATTGATGTCTTTTCCCTTTATTTTGAGGTGAATTTCCCCTAAACAATCATATAAATGATACTATTAGGGAGGTTGTAATTATAGGAGGAAATATGGTATTTGAACATTTCACTATTATACTATTGAATGAAATTGCATTCAAATCAAAGGGCTGAAAACACTTGTTATACCAATTGGGCCACTTTTTTGTACTTAATTGAAAATCTTCAATTCTATAACATCAAAATGAGAATAAAGATTTATTTTTGTCTTCAATATCATAGTGAAAACATTTGTATCTCCATAATCAAGCTATTATTACAGGATTGTCAAATCAACCCTCATTGTCATGCTGAACCTAGCATATTCCTCCTTTAGCAGGAGGTATACACAAAGATCAGACTGATCTCAGTCTGCACCACCTATTTTTTTTTCTTTCGCTAAAATGAAGCAATCATATTTTCAAAATGAATTATGACTAAACATCAGCTCATCCAGTGCATTAAACATTTAGACTCTAATGTAATTTCGTAAAGTTTTTACAGCATGACAAGAATTAAACTTAAAGGTGCTCTTTCACATTTTTCATAAAAAAAACCACAAAAATTGTTCTTAGATTTGGAAATGTGTATATTTAGTCGATTAAGAATGGCCCAAGAGCATTGGCACTAAAAACAACATATTTCAATAATTTTGTTACTTATTTTTTCAAAGCCGCAAGATCAGTAAGGGATCCAGTCTATCAATTTCCAGTCTATAAAAAATTCAAAATCGTTCTTTTCTGTGAATAATCTTCCAATTTTGCTTGTATTGATATGATATTTCAGCTGCATAAATACTTTGCCCGAAATTGAAGAATTATATTTTAGGCGTTAGTAGTTGCTTTATTTTTCATAATGAATTTTGCTAAATTCAGGAGTATCAGTCTTTCTTTCCATGCATTACCAGATTGAATCTTTTTAACATGATGAGATCATTTCTTCCGATTGACTTTAAGACAATTTTCAAACATTAGATTTTTCCAATCTGTAAAAGAGCAGCTTTAAAGCATGTAAAAACTCATTAAACAGATACAATGCTTAGAAGCATGCACTGTAAATCATTCAAAATGTTGAAAATTTCAATTAAGTTTTATTTTACTTGATGATTCTTCAATTAACACTAAAACCAGTGTTCCCTCAATGGTAAAAACAAACAGAAATCCCTTATCGATATTTGAACAGAGCAGGTTTATTTTTACAATTCTTTCACAAATCCATTTTATCAATCAAACAAATACTACAAATCTACTTCTATTTGGGACAAGAATCTTACACTAAAATGTCAATCACTACTAAAAGATTTTATGAAATACAGAATTTACAAGTCTACAGACTCCAATTTTTCTAATTGATTTAATCTTTTTTGTGTCAATTTGGTTTGTTCAGTGATAGCACTTGTTGGGCTCGCAAATATTTGACCATTAAGTGCAACTTCAGCCTTTAAATTACAGCCACAACTAGTTTAAATGGCACTTCCACACAATGAGGAGAACACCTTTGCCAATTTATGTGTCTGTATTTCCGTTTATTTATTGTCGCTACCGTAGCACATACCCATATGAGGGACACCCCAGAAGACGGTTAGTTATTACGGGGGATAGTGAAAGGATACATGACCAAACTACTGCTGAGATCCGTCATGTTTCTTTAACATGCTCTTTGTAAAGCACCGTCTTACCGGGCCTCGGTATAAAGTCTCATCCGAAAGACAATTAGTGTTTTATTAGTGTACCAGCCCGGGAATCGAACCCACGCCGTGCAACTTCAATGGTTTTGAAGTCCTGTGCTATACCAACTGAGCCTATTTATTTTGAAATCCACCTTTAAATATATATGTTATGCTCTGGACAAAAGCTTCTATCTTGACCTTTAGTGTGACCTTGACATGATACAGCAAAAATTATTTCAAATAGCACATCTACTCATTGTGGGAAATAGTAGGAATAATGCCCAAGACAAAAATAGATGAAATGAAAGGCTATTACATGCTGCAAGCAGGCTAAGTTACAAAAATAAAAACATACAAATTTAAGAACACAGACAACACAAAACTTGATCTTTGACTTATACCCACATCTAATTCAAATGGAATTTCTTCCAAGTAAGGGAGGAACATCATTGTTCCAATTAATTTGCCTTTCATCTATAGATGTAGAAGATAAACTCTTGGCAAAAACTTGATCTTGATTGTGACCTTGACCTTTTACCCTTGTCACGCTGAATAAAAACCTTAATTGAATTGAAACTGAAATCAAATTAAATTGCTGAAAGCATTGAATACACTTATTGTGAGTCAGTATTTATTTCAAAAATATCATTTTTCAGCTTTAAAATCAGAAGGTGTGGACAAAGATCAGACTGCACGTACATGTAGACTGATCTTTGTCTATACCTACTGCCAAAGCAGTAATATTTTGGATTTAGCATGACAGGGGGCTAAGAAAATATCCTTAGAAATTCACATCTTTTAATTCTATAAGGCCAAACATTTGTAACATCTCAGAAAACATCTTTCTCTATTTTTTCACAATGCTGTATGAAAAGTTAAGGCATGCTTCTTAGTTTAAATACAGTCGTTTCTATTTATTTATTCATTCAAAATTATCAGCACAATAAATTTTCTCATAACTCTTTCTTATATCATCATGTCAAAGTGATTTTTTTATATATCAATAAAGACGCAGTGTCTTTTCTAGAAGGGGGGACTGCCTATTTTAGCACATACTTTTGAAAAATCCCTGTTTTGAAAAGTGAAGGGTGTTTCTTTTACATAGAGACAGAGTACAAGTTAACATCTTTTTCGAATGTTGATGATTTTCAACAAAATTCCCCCCCCACCCCTATTTTTTGAATCCTAGAATAGATACTGGAAGAGGATTTCATAATTTCATAATGCTTTGAAAAAAAGAGTTATCCTTCATTAAAAGCTTTTTTCCCATGTTGTATTAATTCTCATGCTTCTTTTCCAAATGGTCTGTTAAGCCCTTATAGTTCATATTTCAAATAACTGTGTCAAATTTCACCTGTTAAATCCTACTTGATATGTTAAAGACCCGCTTATAACTTTTGATATTCGGAATTCACCAATTTTACTATGCACAGTGTACCATATTAACCTGATAATATTCATGAATTAATGGCCATATAATTAACAAAGGAAATAGGTTGCTTAAAAAACAAATTGTTTAGAAAAAATAAAAAAGTGATATACCAGTACCATGCAGATTTTTGGTCACATAGTGACAATTTATCATTTTAATCAAAAAGAAAATCACGTTCAGAAAATTTTAGATGCAAAGAACTAGAGTTTATAAATCTGTCATCTCATTCTGGCAAATGATTATGAACAATTCTTTGAAAATGCCTTTAATCTGAACATGTCACCCGTCACACAAAAAGGGACCATCCGGGAACTCCGTTAAATTACATTTGAAAAAGAGATTTGCTCTAGTACAGGTTAGCCAGAGGTCTCATTTTAAAAATTCTTCCAGGATGGTAGATTTATCATTCTAGATTGAGACAAGATGTGTTTGTGAAACACAATGCCCCTGTTACAGCATTTTTTTTTTCAAAATGTTGATCTTGACAGATGACCTTGACCTTGTCACATGACCTTGACTTTAGAACCAGCAGGTGTGGATCATTGAGATCAATCATCAAGCCAAATATGAGCCTTGTATCTTGAATAGGCTTGAAGATATTGGCAATGTTAAGTTTTTGGGTTAACTTTTTGGGTTATTTGACCTTGACAGATGACCTTGACCTTGTCACATGACCTTGACTTTGGTATCAGCAGATGCAGATCATTGAGATCTATCATCATCTCAAATATTGGCCTTGTATCTTGAAAAGGCTTGAAGATATTGGCAATGTTAAGTTTTTTGAGTAAATGACCTTGACAGATGACCTTGACCTTGTCACATGACCTTGACTTTAGAACCAGCAGATGTGGATCATCAAGATCAATCATCATCCCAAATATGTGCCTTGTATCTTGAATAGACTTGAAGATATTGGCAATGTTAAGTTTTAGGGTTAACTTTTTTGGTTATTTGACCGTGACAGATGACCTTGACCTTGTCACATGACCTTGACTTTGGTATCAGCAGATGCAGATCATTGAGATCTATCATCATCTCAAATATTAGCCTTGTATCTTGAATAGTTTCGAAAATATTGGCAATGTTAAGTTTTTTTGAGTTATTTGACCTTGACAGATGACCTTGACCTTGTAACATGACCTTGACTTTGGTATCAGCAGATGCGGATCATTGAGATCTATCATCATGCCAAATATGAGCCTTGTATCTTGAATAGTTTCGAAAATATTGGCGATGTTAAGTTTTTTGGTCAACTTTTTGAGTTATTTGACCTTGACAGATGACCTTGACCTTGTCACATGACCTTGACTTTGGTATCAGCAGATGCAGATCATTGAGATCTATCATCATCTCAAATATTGGCCTTGTATCTTGAAAAGGCTTGAAGATATTGGCAATGTTAAGTTTTTTGAGTAAATGACCTTGACAGATGACCTTGACCTTGTCACATGACCTTGACTTTAGAACCAGCAGATGTGGATCATCAAGATCAATCATCATCCCAAATATGTGCCTTGTATCTTGAATAGACTTGAAGATATTGGCAATGTTAAGTTTTAGGGTTAACTTTTTCGGTTATTTGACCGTGACAGATGACCTTGACCTTGTCACATGACCTTGACTTTGGTATCAGCAGATGCAGATCATTGAGATCTATCATCATCTCAAATATTAGCCTTGTATCTTGAATAGTTTCGAAAATATTGGCAATGTTAAGTTTTTTTGAGTTATTTGACCTTGACAGATGACCTTGACCTTGTAACATGACCTTGACTTTGGTATCAGCAGATGCGGATCATTGAGATCTATCATCATGCCAAATATGAGCCTTGTATCTTGAATAGTTTCGAAAATATTGGCGATGTTAAGTTTTTTGGTCAACTTTTTGAGTTATTTGACCTTGACAGATGACCTTGACCTTGTCACATGACCTTGACTTTGGTATCAGCAGATGCAGATCATTGAGATCTATCATCATCTCAAATATTAGCCTTGTATCTTGAAAAGGCTTGAAGATATTGGCAATGTTAAGTTTTTTTGAGTTATTTGACCTTGACAGATGACCTTGACCTTGTCACATGACCTTGACTTTGGTATCAGCAGATGCAGATCATTGAGATCTATCATCATGCCAAATATGAGCCTTGTATCTTGAATAGTTTCGAAAATATTGGCAATGTTAAGTTTTTTGGTTAACTTTTTGAGTTATTTGACCTTGACAGATGACCTTGAACTTGTCACATGACCTTGACTTTGGTATCAGCAGATGCTGATCATCGAGATCTATCATCATGCTAAATATGAGCCTTGTATCTTGAATAGGCTTGAAGATATTGGCAATGTTAAGTTTTTTGGTTAACTTTTTGAGTTATTGACCTTGACAGATGACCTTGACCTTGACACATGACCTTGACTTTGGTATCAGCAGATGCGGATCATTGAGATCTATCATCATGCCAAATATGAGCCTTGTATCTTGAATAGTTTCGAAGATATTGGCAATGTTAAGTTTTTTGGTTAACTTTTGCAGACAGACAGACAGACAGACGGACGGACAGACAGAAGGACAGACGGACAACGGTAAAACAATATGCCCCCGATCTTTCGATACGGGGGCATAAAAATCGGTAAAATGCAAAAAGTTTGGATCCTAGTCATTCTGCGCAGTCTGACTAGGCTCGACACTCTAAGCACTACCCAGATGGTCCCTTTTTGTCTGATGGTTCACATATGTCTCTGGTTATGAATGGAGGTGTAACAACTTCATATTCTTCCAACTGAAAAACTTGTTGCTGACAAGAAAAAGTATAGGAGAAATTTGAAAAAAAAAAATATATGGAGGATTTGTTTGTTGTTATGGGTTTTAACACCGCCTTTAACAATCTTACAGACATATTGTGGCAGTGGGGGCATCTAACAATGGCTTCCTGTTATTTCTAACACCAGTACTACCATTAAATTTTTTTTAGCCTCAGCTGCTATTCCACATAGGTCTACGATTATCAACCCATTGGTGGGAGACAAATAGTCAGAAAGAACGAGTACCACCATCAGGGCTATGTGAAGGAAATTAAAGTGGAAAAAGAAGAACAATTTCATATTCTTCCACAATACTTCTCAAGTATAAAATCATACGGACATTAAACATTGGACTTTTACATTGTTATAGGAATAGAAACATGAAAATACTATCTAGATTTCTTTAATAAACAACGGTTGAAATACCAGACATACTATGACTGAATGAGGTATTCAAAGTACTTGAAATGACAGATTGTTAACAAGAAATATGAGTTATAACCAAATTGTCAACAATACTTTTCATGTTAATGAAAACTATCAATTGTTATATGGGCAAAAAAAATAATGTAAGCCATAATCATTTTAAGCTCAATTCCTATGAAAAGGTGACACAAAAATTTCTTCAAGGATGAAATTTAATTTTGATGCAAGTGAAGATCCAGAAATCTTGCCTCTTATTCTAAATTTCTTGTTTTATAAATTTTGTCAGTTGGTGAGCTGATAAAGCTGTAGTTAACCCTTGTCATGCTGAACCAGGAATATTCCTGCTTTGGCAGGAGATATAGACCAACATCAGTCTGTACATATGTGCAGTCTGATGTTAGTCTACACCACCTGTTTCTCACTTTCAAAACCAGAATCCTCAATAGATTTTGCTTTTCAAATAAAAATTGACCTACAGTTGGTACTTTCAGTGCCCTTTGCCCTTTGATTTTGATGAAAATTTTTAGCCAAAATTTATCCAACATAACAAGGGTTAAGATATGTAAGTTCCTCACCAACAATTTGGAGATTGAAAAACTGGTGGTCCCTGATCAGAAAGCTTAAACAGTAAAAGAATGTATTAAGCGAATAGGAATGGGACCACCAAAATGTGGTCGTTAAAGAAAATGGTTGCTAAATACATGTTTTGTTTACAATTTAGAAACATGATTTTGATTGAATATGTATGTTTTTGCAAAATTCTCAAAAAACCTATGCTGTAATAAACTCAAAAGAATCGTCTTATTGAGACAATTCTTTTGAGTTTCATCAGCAAAGGATTCATTTACAATATTGTTTTTACCAGTGATATCTATTTTTTTCCGATATTTTGATTTAAAGAAGGGGATTTTGAAAATGGTTTCTAAATAAAAATGGTTGTTTTAAATAGACGGGGTCGCTTGGGCAAGATTGACTGTAATTCACAATGCAATAAATTTCATTTTTCTATCATTCTGTCTTGTATTTTCAGTGAATCATATTCAAAATAAGCTGTATATTATAAATATGTAAAGGAGAGAAGATTAAACTAATTTTCAATTAACCTATTGTAATGGGAAAGGATTAATAGTAGTTATAAACCCTCTTAACAAATACCTGACGCCTCATCTTATTTTGTTAATCCATTCAGACGAATAATCACACAGGAATTCTGCAAGCCTTACAGAGTATCTATTCTAAATACAGACCATTTATAGAAGCCAATTTCCATGGTGTTAACCACCTGAAATATTGATAGATGAAAAACAAGAGGCTTCCACTCAGGATAATCTCTCTAGCTGATCAATAATTGATGAGAAACAATATAACAGCATTGTTTTAATTCGTTTGCTCAGCATTTTTGCATGCATTCTCTGGAATAATCTATCTATTTTTTTTTACAATTAAGGTTAGAATTGGTTTAATAATCTGTTTCTTATACATGTATGCAAGCAGAGCTTGAAAATTCTACTCGTCCCCTTGTCCTGCATGATTTTTTTTTTCTTGGTCTATATAAGCTGGACGAGTGGATTTTGAAAAAAATTTAACTTATGAAATTAATGTATCACTATATTTTCTTGTATAGCAAGACGAGTAGAAATTTCAATAATTTTCAAGCCCAGGCAAGGCATATTCAAGACTTTACACCAAACCATCTATCATCAAATCAGGAGCTTTAGGTACAACAAATGGGGTATTTTGGAATTCTGCATTAAATTACTTGAATACAACATGTGCAATTCTTATATTACAGGTACTCATTAGAATTGTCTCCTCCAGACAATTCAAATGAGCACCCACACCATAGCATTTCAATGAGAAATAAATATTTCAGACTAAAATCTTTATTTCTCATTGAAAACCTCTGGTGTGGGATTACCCTCTCTCATGTGTTCCTCAGAACTCTGTTGAATTGCAAGTCAGCAGTAAATATGTGGTGCCCCTTGGTCGCCACAGCACTTAAAATACATGAAGGTATAATACGCAAAAAAAGGAGACTCTAAGAGGAGTAAAACGAAGTTAATATTCTGCAAAGGCAATATTTCGACTAGACCAGACAGATTTCAATCCCGGATCCCTCCACTTCTGAAACGACCATGATGGCCCTTACCACTAAGCCACAGACTCCACATGGAGGTTTTACCAATTCTCATGCTATTCATGGAATATTTGTTTTACACAAAGCACTGGCAGACAGTATTGATTTAGATCAGCCTGCACTGCCTGCTTTCAACTTGATCTATCTTGGAACAACTTGAGCAAGATTAGTTGAAGTTTTCTCAATATTGACATTTCGTTTGAAACAAAATAGAAATTTAGCATGATAAAGGTTAAAATTGTGTTTCGTTTTGACCTCCTTGTAAGAAATTTCTTAGGGTCAGAACTATGTTCTATGACTCAAATTTTAATGATGTATTTTGCATACTGCTTAGAATTTTATGACTTATTTTACATTCTTACTTCATATTATCTTGACAAAGAATGTCTATTGACACCGCATAGTTCTACTATGTTTTTTCTGTTGTCTTGACCCCTTTAAAATCAGTTTTGAACCCTAGAATTTCTTGAATAAAGAGGCACTCACCCCCTAATTTCAAGGGCTAGCATGAGCCCTGCTGAGGTGTATATTTTAGATTAAGAATTTTAAGATTTCTAATGAGGATATATCCCGCAATTTAGTTGACAATCTACATGCGAGCTATCCCAATTAAAATCTTACGAAATCATTAAATTCTTAATCCTATGAAATACACCTCTGATCTTAGTCTTCAACAACCATTTGTAAATTTTTTACCAGTTTTTTTATTTTAAAACAAGAGTTGTCTGCGGACAACATAGCTTGCCCAATCTGCTGCTTGTAACAATCAGCTCTTGACAAAACATCTAAGTTAAAGGTAAATTTTTCTATGTTAGCTTCCTTGATCTAATATATATTATTCTGTTCGAGAAGAAATTAAGATATATTCAAACTTTTTTTGTTGTTTTAAGTACATGTAAAAGGTTAAATTATAGTGAAAACCTACAGCCAGATGAAGTTACTAATGAAATTTCATTGTATTGAATATATTGTTGATCATCTAATCAGTGCATTTATGTATGAAGTATAATTGTCCTAGCTGTAAGAATTCAGAAAATATATGCAAGTTTAAAGCAGTATATTAAATTTTTAAAAGAATGTCAAAGGTCAAAGGTCACAGCATCAAAGATCTTTATCACAATTTAAAGCCTATCACCTGATGATTGTTGATATGAAGTATGATAAGGTACAAGCATTCAGAAAATATAGGCAAGCTAGGTTAAAGTTTTTGGTTAAAGTATTTAGGAAGGTCAAAGGTAAAGGTCTCAAAGTCAAGAGACTTTATTACAGGAGAGACTATCACTTGATAGTATGAAGTAATGGTGTCCCTTGGTAAAAGCATAAAGTCCATAAAAAGGTCAAGGTCAAATTGTCAAGGAGCTTGGTCACTGGTGAAAGCCTATAACCTGAGTGTGTTTATGAAGTTATGCTGTCCCTAGGTAACAGCATTCAGAAAATAAAGGTAAGGTTAATACTTTTTGGTTAAATTTTATCGTTAAAGTATTCATAAGTCCATAACAGGTCAAGGTCAAATTGTAAAGAAGCTTGGTTTCTGGTGAAAGCCTATTACCTGGTGAGTGTGTATATATGATGTTCCTTGGTGAAAGCATTCAGAAAATAAAGGTGAGGTTAATGGTTTTTTGGTTTAAGTTTTTTGAGAGTGTGTATATAAAGTGATGTTACTTGGTGAAAGCATTCAGAAAATATAAGCAAGGTAAAATGTTTTTTTTTGTTTAATTTGTTTGTTTAATGTTTTTCTAAGTTCATAAAAGGTCAAGGTCAAATTTCAAAGACCTTAGTCCCTAGTGAAAGCCTTTACCCTGATGAGTGTGATAATGAAGTTCAGCAAAGAAATATTTATGTGGTCAAACCCGAAAATTCAAAGTACCATTTGGTTAGTGTTTAAGGAATAATGTTGTACCAACAGCTTTGAAGTTATAACCTTTTTCTCTCCTACTGGGGAAAATTATGAGAAAATGCATTTTAATTATGAGAAAACACATTTTAAGTTCAAGTTCACCTCCCCCCCCCCCCCCCTCCGACACACAAACTGTCTTTTTTTTGTTTGTTTGTTTTTCAAAAGAGGCCTACTATAAATAGCTACCTTCCCAATTCGAAATTTCCCAAATTTAGGGCTTTTTTGCATTATAGTTATCCATTTTCCTCCAAATTTATTTTCTTCAATATTCCTACTAATTATATCACTGATGAGTCGTAAGATCCATACAAAAAGCTATTGATAATTAAACGCTGGAAATGATTCATGAATTATATCTTCAATACTTTCTTTTATTTATACTTTTGTTTCCAAATTCTTCTGAAAAGTGTGCATAAATTTCCCACAATGAACAGACTAAGGCATCCTCCCAAATTTTACAACCCCCCCCCCCCCCCCCCCCCCATCCCACATACATACATAGTCTATATAAAATTTTTCCTGGAAACTCTTTTTTTTTTTTTTAAAAAAAATCATCCTTTTTTTTTTTTTTAAAAAATCATCCTTAATTTTTCTATCTATCTATAAATACTGTCTTACTCCCCTTTCGGGTATTACTGGCCGGTGCGCGCCTGTTTCTTCTTATTGATCAACTTTATCTATTAAATAATCTTGGTTTTCAGCAATATTTCATACAACACAAAGTTGTAACTGTAATATATAAAGGAAAGTTGAGACTTAAAAAATCAACCATTCATTATCTTGGTTTGAACAGTTAATTATTTTTGAGTATTTTCTCCTTTTTCTCCAAAATGTTAAAAAAAAAAATAAATAAATAAATTATAAGTATAAAAGTTCAAGTTAAAAAAAATGATCTTAATTAATGACTTTTAATTGAACTTTAAATTGAGTACATTTCTGATAATGGATACTTTTGTCACTGAAAATTTAATATAAGAATTTGCAAACATTGTAAGAAAGGGAGAAGGTGATATGGATGCTTAATTTGTAATAGATCTATGCAGTAGTGATAAATAAATGCATTCCCCATATTTTCAAGTTACCAATAATGATATCAATTTGAATCACTTTATTTATTTCTTTTTTTTTATATTTGTGTATTCATTAATAGTCTATTAATGAATAATTAATTTCAACCCATCTAAAATACCCCCATTCTTTGAAATACAAAGCGGACTCTCATAGATGATCATAAAACCCTAATCTGTTTACATTTAGCAAGCCTAATCTTGTTTATTCAATACATGGCGGTATAATCCTTCTAATAAATGTTAAAACCGCTTAGAAAATGAAGTCAAGAATAAAAATTATATATTGATAAAAAGCATACTGTAGATCACACAAAATACCCAACAGACCTAAAATTTTAAAAATTGTGTTACCTGAAGAACTGACATTGTCAAAAGATACTGTCCATTTTTCCAATTCGCGAAGGTGTAATTGCTTAATTGAAATTATCCGCTTTCACTTTTCATAACCCGCCATGTGTGACTAAGGACGCCACGGATTACTTCGGACTTATTCCTCTTTCCGATTATCAGCGCTGAGAACCATGAATAAATTCAGGCTTAAATTGAATTTTATTTATGGAGCCGGGTTACAATTTCGTGGGCTCGTGCTTCGCGCAAGCGCTGTTGCGAATCTAAAACTTCCGGTTTAAAAATGACCAAAAAATAATAATCTTATATTTTTTCCTATTTTGTGCAGTATTCCCGTCGCATTTTAGACTGTAAGTATCTTCGGTAGCCACCTTAATTCTTATTAGAGTAAGCTGCACTCCTTCTGTCGAAAATTTTAGCAGGATGTCCTCTATTTATGCTACAGTCTAGTCTGGCTTTTTAAAAATCCCTTTCTGTCTACTAGACAGAGTAGCTCCAGTTATCCCCGACCAACAACTGATATTTGGTAGTAGTGGATCTTGTGAGAAAAGCCTGTCTTCTACACCTCCTCTTAACCTCGACCTTTTGTCTGCCTTCCTGGTTTCACATTTTTGAGGTAGTTTATGACAGTGGTTATTTGGTTTTTTTCCCTATTGGTTGATATCCACAGTTGTTTATTGAACACTTTGCATATATCTATCATACTGAGATTTGAAGTATAAAACTGTTTGTGAGTTCACACTGTAGTCAGGCTAACTGTTCCAATTGTTGACAGTTCTCACTCAAAAAGAGTTTTTTAGGCTCTTGGTTTCTTTAGTTTTTGCAGTTACCACAAGTGAATGTGTCTGTGAATTCAAAAAGTCCATTTTTAGAGATGTCATCTATATTTTGTACTATGTTAAAGATTTGTGATCATGTCAATGCATTTTCTTCTGTACAGCAAAGTTGTTAGCAATAGTTTTTCAAGTCTATCTTCAGAACTAAGTCCTGATAATTCTGGTTATACTATGGTAAGTCTTCTTTGTACATTCTCAATATCCTTTTTAAGCGTTGGATAACAAACAAGATTAACATAGTCCAATACTGGTCGTGTTATGTCTTGATATGAAAAAGAACATTTTATTAGATGAACAAATGTGTTTGCTCTATTGACTGTTAAACTGATATCATATGATTGTCGAACTTCATGTTGTCTTGTACATAAATGCCAAGGTCTTTTTCATAGTAAACAACAATGAGATTAGAGATGCTGCCATCTTTCTCTTCCATTTGATAGTAAAAGTTTAGGTTGTCTTTCCTGATGTGTAGCACTTTGCATTTGTTTACGTTGAAAAATATGAGCCACAGTTGACGGTCCATTGGCATAGCTTATCAATATAATTTCATAGCATTTCCAAATCTTCTATGTTTTGAATGTCTGTACCCTTATAACTCACCTGTTTGCTGGGTTTTCCTCGTGAAAATTACAAAAATTTCGTTATAATATCCATTTTGATTGGTCTGAATAAGGGAGTATGGGATTCATCTCAAAATAGATAAAGATTATTATCAATATATGGTCAAATGGTTTTTGTACAAAAACAAGATAAACTCATTTTAATAACTCGTAAAGTAAATTACACAGACAAAATTTATCTTATAAATATACTTGATTTTATGCAAAAGCGGCTCACTAAAAACTGTTCACTTTTGACTCGACCCCTATGCAAATTAGACCTATTTTTGGAGAGATAATTCGCTGTTCTGTTTATTATAAAGACAACTTGGCATGAAAGGCCAGGAGTTAACATGAAGACCGATGGACAAAATCTTGATTTATCTTTAGAAAAGTCTGAAAAACATAATTTTTCATGGTATTAGATGGAAAAATTGATATGACTAGCAAAAATTAGTTTTCATCAATTCATATTTGAGATTCTTGGCTAAATGTTGGTTCATATAGAAGTCAAATAGACTATACTGTTATGTCACACACACATTGAAAATTTCAGGTAAATCGCCATCCTCACTTTTTGTTAACACAGAACTGAAGAATGTGTTAAGTTCATTTGCCTTCTCGCTATCATCACTGACCCAGTCTCCATCATTATTTTAAGGTCCCTAATTCCTGATCTAGTTTTAGTTTTATTCTTTACAAACTTTCTGAATGATTTTGGGTTTTCCTCCACTTCTAATGAGATGCCGCTTTCAAATTTCCATTTTGAACATAGGAAACACTACTTGTAGTCTTGTTTCTAATTTAACAATAATCATGGTAGTCTTTTCGGTTTTTAGAAAATGTATAGCCTTTCCAAGCCTTGTATTTCTGCTCCACTATCTTTAAACAGTAGTTGTCCATCCACAGAGGCTTGGGTATTTTCTTTGGGTCCTTATAGATTGGAATTGTTTCAATTATCACTGTTTTTACTTTTTCAGAAAGGAATTCCTAGCATTTCTCTACATCCATTTCTTCCATAACACCCCAGTCTATGTTACTTAATGTTGCATTAGCTGCCTTATAGTCACAGCGATAAGAATTCCTTTGTCCTGGAAAATTCTTTTTTGGTCTTGGGGAAAACAAGCTCGATTTCTAGGCATAAGTGATCACTATTTCTGAGTCTAGTGGTTATATCTATAAAATTGATGATATCCAAGTTATTTATGAAGCATAAGTCTAAGACATTACCAGGAGTGTCATTTAGCCATCTTTATGGGGTGATTAATTGGCTGTTCAAGAAAATTGTCATGTAAATTCTCAAGAAATGAAAATGAGAAGTGATTTTCACTCTTTCTTGTTGTCCACATGTTGCAATCAAAACAACAACAACCCTTTGTTAGCTCACCTGAGCACAAAGTGCTCAAGGTGAGCTATTGTGATCACTCACTGTCTATCGTTCGTCTGTCTGTCCATTAAAATTTTCTTTAAAAATCTTCTCCTCCTAAACCACTGGGACAATCAAACTGAAACTTGGCAGAGATGCTCATTTGGGTGAAGCTCTTCAAAAGTTGTCAAAAGAATTTAATTTCATCGAAAATTCTGGTTGCCAATGGTAACAGAAAGGCCAAAAATTTCTGAAAATCTTAGAAAAAATTCTCTTGCTCCTAAACAACTAGGCCAATCCAGGGTTCACTCTGGCTCTCAAAAAGTTGGGGCCATCACTTTCGCCAAATGAAAAAAGTTGGGGCCAACCTGGTGAAAATTGGGGCCACATTTCGGGTGTCTGGGCCGGTACTAATAGACAAAATTTTTATCTATTTTGCATCATTTGTATTGAAATAGAAAACAAAAGTAAAACAAACTGTCTATTTAGACTTTAAAAAAATCTGTTTTCTTCTGGAAACCTTCCTCTTACACACTTAAAATAGCTACATTTTGTAATTGAAACATAAATAGAAAAAGATAAAATCCTATCCTAAAACTGTCGTCAACCTATATTCAATGGTGTTTGTTCTAACAAATTTATTGTTTTTTAATTGGCCAATTTTCTTTCAATAAATTGAAAGAAATGTATTTGTAGGCTGTATCTGTATCAATCTTTGTTTTTTTAGCTCACCTGAGCACGAAGTGCTCAAGGTGAGCTTTTGTGGTTAGGTGGATGTCCGTCGTCCGTCGTCAGTCGTCCGTCGTGCGTTGTGCGTCGTGCGTCGTCCGTCGTCAACATTTGCCTTGTATGCACTCTAGAGGCCACATTTTTTACCCGATCGACTTAATATTTAGTCAGAATGAATGTCTTGATGAAATCTCGGACGAGTTCGAAATTGGGTCAACTGGGGTCAAAAACTAGGTCACAGGGTCAAATCATAGAAAAACCTTGTATGCACTCTAGAGGCCACATTTTTTGTCCGATCGACTTAATATTTGGTCAGAATGAATGTCTTGATGAAATCTCGGACGAGTTCGAAATTGGGTCAACTGGGGTCAAAAACTAGGTCACAGGGTCAAATCATAGAAAAACCTTGTATGCACTCTAGAAGCCACATTTTTTGCTCAATCAACCTGAATTTTGGTCAGAATGATTGTCTTGATGAAATCTCGGACGAGTTTGAAATTGGGTCAACTGGGGTCAAAAACTAGGTCACAGGGTCAAATCATAGAAAACCCGTGTATGCACTCTAGAGGCCACATTTTTTGCCCAATCAACCTGAATTTTGGTCAGAATGATTGTCTTGATGAAATCTTGGACAAGTTTCAAATTTGGTCAACTGGGGTCAAAAACTAGGCCATGGGGTCAAATCTTAGAAAAACCATGTATGCTCTCTAGAGGCCACAATTTTTGCCCAATCAACCTGATATTTGGTCAGAATGAATGTCTTGATGAAATCTCGGATGAGTTCGAAATTGGGTCAACTGGGGTCAAAAACTAGGTCACAGGGTCAAATCATAGAAAAACCTTGTATGCACTCTAGAGGCCACATTTTGGGCCCAATCAACCCAAAATTTGGTCAGAATGATTGTCTTAATAAAATCTCGGACGAGTTTGAAATTGGGTCAACTGGGGTCAAAAACTAGGTCACAGGGTCAAATCTAAGAAAACCCGTGTATGCACTCTAGAGGCCACATTTTTTTGCCCAATCAACCTGAAATTTGGTCAGAATGAATGTCTTGATGAAATCTTTGACGAATTCAAAATTGGGTCAACTGGGGTCAAAAACTAGGTCACGGGGTCAAATCATAGAAAAACCTTGTATGCACTCTAGAGACCACAATTTTTGCCTGATCAACCAGAAAATTGGTCAGAATGATGGTCTTAATGAAATCTTGGACAAGATTGAAATTGGGTCAACTGGGGTCAAAAACTAGGTCACAGGGTCAAATCTTAGAAAAACCTTGTATGCACTCTAGAGACCTCATTTTTTGCCGAATCAACCTGAAAATTTGTCAGAATGATTGTCTTGATAAAATCTCAGACAACTTTGATATTGGGTTAACTGGGGTCAAAACCTAGGTCATGGGGTCAAATCATAGAAAAACCTTGTATGCACTCTAGAAGCCACATTTATTGCCCAATGAACTTGTTAATTGGCTAGAATGTTTGTCTTGATGAAATCTTGGACAAGATTAAAATTGGGTTAAGTGGGGTCAAAAACTAGGTCACGGGGTAAAATCTTAGAAAAAACCTGGTATGCCCTCTAGAGGCTGATTTTTTTGTTGGATCAACTTGAAAATTGGTCAGATTGATTGTCTTGATAAAATGTTTGATGTATTTGAAAGTTGGTCAACTGGGGGCAAAAAGTAGGTCACAGGGTCAAATCACAGAAAATTGTTGTATGCACTCTAGAGGCAAAATTGTTTGCCTTATCAACCTGAAAATTGGTCATAATAATTGTCTTGAACAAATCACACTTATATTTAAAATAGAGTCGACAGGCGTCAAAAACTACTTTACAGGGTCAAATCATATGAAAATCTTGTATGTTTTCTAGAGACCTCATTTTTTGTCAGATCATCTTAAGAATTGGTCAGAATAGTTGTACTGATATAATCTCACACTTGTTCAAAAATGAGTCAGCTGAGGTCAAAAATTAGGTCACAAGGTCTCATTTTAGAAGAACAATCAAATCATATTTTTTTCCAATCAATCTAAAATTTGGTCAGAAAGATTGTCTTGAAAAAATCTCCAACAAGTTTGGTCAATTAGGTCAATTTGGGTCCAAAGCTTGGTCACAGGTTCAATTTAAAGAAAACCTTGTTTGCACTACAGAGGCTAAATTTTTTGCTTGATCAACCTGACAATTAGTCAAAATATTTGTCTTAATTAGATATCTAACAAGTTCTAAATCAAGTCAACTCTAGTCAACTGGGGTCAAAAACTAGGTCACAAGGTCAAGTCTTTCAGTCTTTCAAAAACTTTAAATAAGAGGCCATAATTTTTTGCATAATCAATCTAAAAATTGGCCAAAATGATTATGATTATTTATTAAAGAACAGTCCCAAAATCTGTAAAGTATTAGGTCATGATATCAAATCTACATTCTCTTTTCTTTTTTCTTTCAGATGCATTTGAATTACACTCAAAGCACAGCCAGATCATATTTTGCTCATATATTGTAATCAGCACTGTACCCTTGTAACCCATTATTATTGCCTCAGTGAAAAATCTGTGTACTCTAGCATTTCAAAAGAATATTCTTTGAAGAAGTGGGAGTATATTTCTTTGCACTTGTGGGTCAGTTGGTAGGTTGGTCCGTTTGTAGACCTTTTTTTGTCCAGGGCATATCTTAAAAATATATGCAAGTTAGAATCATGAAACTTCAGTCTAATTTAGGAGAAGTGCAGTGCATAAAAACCATAACTACTAATCATTATTTTGAGATATTGCCCTTTGTTGATTGACAAAGATTAGGCCATTGATCTGCACTTAAGGGAGGGGGGGCGGCATAAATGTTATACAAACATCTCTTGTTGTCTTTGTTTAAGAGGCAATGTTACATAACTGATGTATTTTACTTTATTATAAACATATAAATTTGTACAAAATTAGATACAATTATATGTTGACAATAAAGAAAAAAACATGTCAGACGTCAACCCGTACCAGGTGAGTGTTAAAAATTGCTACAAATTAAGTTTGAAATTAAATGTTTTGTACCGTTTTTTGTAATCATTTGTATGATATATAAAATGATCACAGGAAACAATGTTGATCAATGGAAAATCAACCCACCTGTGCATCAGAAGGGCCTCAGACTGGGTCATACCGCCTTGTTGATAACGTAATTTCTAATATTCAATGTTTTACTTATCATTTCTGTTATATACTTTTTCCAAATTAAGAAAAATCAAATCATTAGCTACTTTTTTTATTTAAGTGAAGTAGTTTGTTAAAAAAAATAAATTTCTTCTTATAGAATTTTTCATATTAAAAACATTCAAACAGACTCATTTCAAGATAGTTTAAAAGTTTCACCAATTTCAGGGTAACATGTACTTATAAGTAAATGATATTTTTGTAATAATTTATAGTCTATTTCACTTATCGAAAGTTAAGTTACATACTAGAAGCATTTTTGTTCTGCTCTCATCGAAAAGATTAGGGCCATATTGTTTCACTCATGTCCGGCTGTTTGTCAGAAACTTGCCTAACTTAAAACGTAAACTTGACATCATTTCTATAACTGCAAAGGTATTTTATGCAAAATACTCAAATTTGGCATGAAGGTACATCTCATAGACGCCCATTATTTGATTTCAAGTTGATAGGACAGTGTAAAGATTAACCAAGGCCAAGCTTGCAAAAATGCTGCTACATGTACACAAGTACAAGGGCATTAGCGTTCCTGAACATTTTATGTTTACACCCCTATCCTTATTTCAGATTAAAAAGAATATCCTAGTTACCAAATACTTCAAGATTGACAGTGAATCTCTTGTTGAACTATAATACCATTATTGTATTTGTGATATTGTGACATTTAATTCTGTGTTTTTGTGATATTGTGACAATTAATTCTATGTAACATTTTGAAGTGCTTTGTGAATCATTAGGAGTTTCAGTTTGGAAACAATATATTATTGTGATCTGTGATAAAGTGTGTGGAGGAGACCTGTTATTCTTTAAAGCAGATTAATTTGGATTCTACCATTTTCTTCATACTGTAAGTAAGTCATATGCTCAATCCAATTATCATGAGTGATGTTCAAATGTACATAAAAGACACACACTGATAACTGGTTACAAGGGCGTTACTACATAATTAAGTTCGACAACTTCATTTGATTGTTTAGTGCCTTTGCATTCATTGTCTTACCTTGTTTTAGCACAAAACTATAAGCACTTGTTTAATGTTCGTTAGGGGCTCTTGATTTTTATAATAACTTTTCAGCCATAAATGATATTTTTGCTTTCATATCAAGTACGTATTTTAGATATATTCATAGTATGTTAAAAAGAAAATGATAAAGATTTAGAGTAATTCCTAGGCTTATGTTACTGAGTTATTATGTCTTGACAAACTAAATCATATCTTAGTAAAGACTATGATGAGCCTGCTTAGATGTGAAGTCTTATCTTAGCTCACACTGCCTCCTTTCTACTCGAATAGATTTTGAAATGTATGAGCCTGATTGGTTAAAATAGTTTTGAAATAGGCTATTTATTTGAAATTAAATATAAATTCATTAGGATAAGGATTATGTTAATTTTTTGGTAATTTTGTAGTCCTTTTGTTTAAAATATCATTATTTTCATTTCAGGTCAATCATGCCTAGATTGAAGAAGAAATCATCATCCCAACGTGCTGCAGAGAGACGGGACTATTTAAGAGGAAGACGAGCTGCAGCAAGGCATACAGATGAAGAAAGTGAATCATTTGCAAGCCCTGTCAATGTGCAGGCAGTGCACCCTGTCCATGTGCAGGGTGCAGCACAAAGTCCTGTGGGGGTGCAGGCAGCTGTACCAAGTCCTGTCCATGTGCAGGCAAGTAAAGATTGCCATGTGAATTTGCCAAATGAAGATTGCTTAATGAATTTGCCAAATGATGATTGCTTTATGAATTTGCCAATTGAAGGATGTGACATGAATTTGAAAACAGATGTTTGTGTAGATAATGATTTTGAAGTTTTCACAGACAGGGGACTGAAAGAACATGAATTGCATGAGAATGGTTCAATTAAAGATATTCAATCATACACCCTTAACAAAGAAATGCAACATGGTTTGTTAGAACATCTTCTTATTGCAACACCTTATTCAAATATTTTAAATGCAAAGAGAGTTGTTTTTGGATCTTTTCATCAGGCAGATACATTAATATTCAGTGAAAAGTCTCGAGGAAGCCAGTGTGTTATGAACTGTGTTTGTGCAATGTTTTATGCAAGTAGCATCACTGACACAACAACTTTGGATAAAGTTTTAATTGAGGGTGATGTCTTATATCAAAAAGTCATTTCTGACCTGGGTAGTTTTAGCAATAGACTATTAAGTTTTGATGAAATTCCAGCTGTGGTCAATGTTTCAAATAAGACATATAAAATACTGAAGTCAGATGTGATGTCTGGTTTAACCATTCAACAAAATACAGACTCTGCTCTTCCTACATTGCAAGAATGTCTTATGCTTTCTTTAGATATATCAAAATATAATCTGGTGATGACTGGGGCAATATGCTCTGCTGTTTTCAAAGACAGTAATAATTACTACTTTTTTGACTCTCATTCCCATGGTAAAAATGGACTCTCTGATCCCGATGGTAAATCTATATTTCTTTCATTTGCTTGCCTTGAAGACTTGGTGTGTTACTTGTATGCACTTTATGATAGTATGAGAATTGACCTTGAATCTCAATTTGAAGTTCTTCCAATTAATTTCTTACCATACAATGCTTTGGATAAAGACTTTACTAATGAAAATCTGGCAACAAATCTAAGCACTTCAACATCAATAAAGAATTCTAAAAAGGACAAGAAAGATATGTCAAGTATCAGTAAGGAAGAAGGTCTATTGGAGGAATATTTTATTGATCAACAATTGAAAGAATCTTTGAAACAAACTACTAGAGTTATCAGTAGAAAAGAATATCTAAAGAATTATAAAAGAAATCAAAGGCTTTCTAGTGAATTTAAAAGAAGAGAATCACAAATCAAAATAAAAGCAAGGCAGAGTTTGAAGCAAAAACAGATAGACAAACTGAATTCAAGACTGTCAAAATACAAAGCTAGGCAAAATAGTGATTTCAAGTTAAAGGAGTTGGAACAGAAAAGAAGGATAAGAAAGAGTTTGATTCAAAAATGTAAAGACAAAATTAGTACTAAACAATCAATGAATAAATCTAGATTGAATAGTGATTTCAAGTTAAAGGAGTTGGAACAGAAAAGGAAGACAAGAAAGAGTGCAGTTCAAAAACATAAAAACAGAATTAGTACAAAACAATCAATGGATAAATCAAGATTAAATAGTGATTTCAAGTTAAAAGA
Organism: Fragum whitleyi; assembly: GCA_948146395.1. NCBI lineage: Eukaryota > Metazoa > Mollusca > Bivalvia > Cardiida > Cardiidae > Fragum > Fragum whitleyi. The sequence continues at coordinate 56,632,191 of OX411545.1, read as the reverse complement.
ATTGGAACAGAAAAGAAAGGCAAGAAAGAGTTTGGTTCAAAAGCAGAAAGACAAAATAAGTACAAAACAATCAATGGATAAATCTAGATTGAATAGTGATTTCAAGCTTAAGGAGTTGGAACAGAAAAGGAAGACAAGAAAGATAGCAGCCCAAAAACATAAAGATAAAATACATTCTAAACTTTCAAAGAACAAAGCCAGGCTAGATAATGATTTCAAGGTAAAAGAGATGAAAGAGAAAAGAAAGGCTAGATTAAGTGCAGCACAAAAACAAAAAGATAGGGTATGTACAAGAAAATCAAAACGCAAGGAAAGAGAAAATGAAGGTTTCAGATTTGCTGAACTTGAAGCTAAGAGAAATGCTAGAAGGTCACCATCTATGAAAGCTAAGGAGAAAATCTATCAAAATGCATCGAAAAAGAGAGCTAGATCAGACCCATTTACTAAGGATAAAGAACGTATAAAGAAACAAGAGTGGCGATCAATCAAAAGAAATGTTCAAATGGAAAAAATTGCTGATATTGGTAGAAAAGTGTTAAAGAGGAAAGACTCTGAATTTCATGATCAAGAAGTAGCAGCTGCTAAGAAAAGAAAATATGGATCCAGTATTGATGTTTGTATACATAATTTCCATCAAAATATTGCTGTTGGGCCAATATACATCTGTAGTTGTTGTCATCAAACTTGGTTTAAGCAAGGTGTCTCAGAGGTTTCAAATAAGGATGACAATATTACTGCTAAATATCTCACTGGTTTGAAATCAGTTTCTAACAAAGAATGGGTATGTAATACATGCAAAAGCAGTATTCTTAAAGGAAAAGTCCCAAAGTTGTCTGTTATTAATGGTATGTTTTGGCCAGAAAAGCCAAGGGAGCTTGATCTATATGCTTTAGAGGAGCGCTTGATTGCATTACGCATACCTTTTATGCAAATTAGAGAATTACCTAGAGGTCGCCAGCTATCTATTAAAGGAAATGTGATTAATGTTCCGATTGATATACAACCAGTTGTAAATGTATTACCAAGACCTTTTGATGAGAACGTTACTGTCGCAGTTAAGTTAAAAAAGAAGATTTCGCATAAATCTTGCGCCTTCTCAGAAAATGTTAGACCCTTGAAGGTATTGGTTGCTCTTGATTGGTTGATGAAAACAAGTGACTTATACAAAGACTCAAAAGTCAAAATAGATGATGTGTGGATAGCAAAAGTAACTGCATCTGAAACGCTTGAAGAATATCTGGACCCACAAACTAGTAAAGATTGTAAACAGGATGATGAATCAGTTAGAGATAATGAAATGAAAGGAAATGAAGAACTATATGACTCAGATGCTGAAGAAATTTACCAAGAAAATGTTGGTAATATTGATACCATGGTTCAGGATTCAAATGAGGAAAACAGAAACTGTTCATTTACTTTTGCACCTGGTGAAGGTCAACAACCTTTGAGCATTTATCAAGACAGAGATTCTGAGTATCTTTGCTTTCCAACAATCTTTTGTGGAAAAAGGAGACAGGCAAATGAAGAAAGAACAGTACCAATTCATTATAGTGATATTGCAAAGTGGGAACTGAGGAGTAAAGACAGGCGTGCTGCAAATAGTGTTCCAAATATATTTTTCAAACTTAAAAAGATTCAAATGAAGCAATTAAATGACAAGGTGAATCTTGCAGTCAGAAGATGTCAAACAGATGGCCAAAGTATTACTGCTGGAAATGCCAAAGATTCTGATTATCTTAACAATTTTGTTAAAAAAGATAATGGGTATTATATTTTTAAGCAACTTCGCAATTCTCCTGCTTATCTAGAAATGAAGAAGAAAGATGTTTTTGCAATGATCAGACAGCTTGGTCTCCCAACATGGTTTATGTCCCTGTCTTCTGCTGATACAAGATGGACTGATTTATTAAAGATGCTAGCAAATCTGAATGAAAATGTGGACTATACTGATGAGGAACTAGAAAATCTGACATGGGAACAGAAAATTAGCCTGATACAGAAAGATCCTGTGACATGCTCAAGATATTTTGATCATAGAGTTCAGGAGTTTATTAACACTGTCTTAAAGAGTGACCATGAACCACTTGGTAAAGTGACAGATTACTTCTACAGAGTAGAGTTTCAACAACGAGGTTCTCCTCATATCCATATGCTTGTTTGGATTGAAAATGCACCTAAATTCAACAAAAATACAAATAAGGAAATAGTTGACTATGTTGATAAATACTTGCAGTGTAGTAACTCACAGGATGAAATTAAACCACTCACTGACCTTCAAGTGCACAAACATTCACGAACTTGTCGTAAAAAGCAAGATAAAATTTGTCGATTTGGTTACCCATTACCTCCTCTTCAAACAACAATTGTGTTAGATCCCCTTGAAGAAGAAAGGGATAAGTATCAAAAGAAATACAAAGAACTTCAGAAAAAAATGAATGATGATAAAGATGGGTATAATATGAGTTATGAACAGTTTCTTCAGTCTGTTGCAAACATGCCTGAATCAGAATATCTGAAATGTATCCGCAGTTCACTAGCAGCTTCAAAAGTTTTTCTACAGAGAAATCCAAGTGAAATCAGGGTAAATATGTACAATAGAAATATTTTGAAAGCATGGAAAGCAAATATTGATATTCAATTTGTCCTTGATCCGTATGCTTGTGCAATGTACATTGTATCATATATAAGCAAATCTCAAAGAGGCATGAGTAATTTACTGTATGCTGCAGCAAAAGAAGCCCGTAATGGAAATTTAGACATTAAAAGACAAGTCCGACACATAGGAAATATATTTTCAAACAGTGTTGAAGTTAGTGCTCAAGAAGCAGTTTACCTTGTTCTTCAGATGTCTTTAACAAGAAGTACTAGAGATGTTACTTTTATCAATACATCTACCCCTGAAAAACGTATTCAGCTCTTAAAATCAAAATCTGCACTTGATGAGTTACCAGATCAATCAACTGATGTTATGTCTGATAATGTTTGTAAAAGGTATGCTCGAAGACCTAATGCCTTGAATGGGTGGTGTTTAGCTGACTATGTTTCTCAACTTGATATTACATACCCAAATGAATCAGAATTCGAGGATTCAGAAGAACATAATGAGGACGAACATGATAGTGGCAATGAGCAATTCAGTTCAGATGAAACTATCTTAAAACTCCGGAATGGCATAACTATTAGGAGGCGTAGAACAAATAAAGTAATACGTTATGTGAGATTTAATATTAAATCAGATGAAGAAAACCATTATAGAGAAAAGATCTTATTATTCCATCCATGGAGAGATGAGGAAAAAGACCTGATAGGTTCTCATAAGTCATACAAAGAGCATTATGAAAGTATTAGACATATAATTAATCACAAATGCAAGCAGTATGAGCACCATGTTGATGAACTTGAATTAGCAAGAGAGCAAGTAGAAACAGAATATGATGCATATGATGAAATTGCTCCAGGTACTCAACAAGTAGAAGCTGATACTGCTGAGGAAGAGTCAGTTGAGTCTGAAGAGTTTATATATTTCAATCCAGATAGAGTTAATGAACACAGAGAGTATGATATTGGTAAAGAAATAGGATTGTGTGTTTCAACGTCCCAGGTTAATGTGAATGAAAGCATCTTGTCTGAAGATGATTACAGAAAACTTCTGCAATGTTTGAATTCAAAGCAAAGGCAATTTTACAACCATGTTATCCACTGGATCAGGACAAATGACTCACCATTACATGCTTTTCTGTCAGGTGGAGCTGGTGTTGGAAAGAGTGTAGTTATCAGAGCATTGTACCAAACTTTGTATAGGATGCTTAACATGAAGGAAGGTGAAAATTATGATTGCATTAGAATTCTTTTGTGTGCTTACACTGGTAAAGCAGCATTTAATATTGGAGGGTCAACTATTTCTTCAGCTTTTAAACAGAAATATAAACAGTCTAATCAAGCCTTAACATGTGATAGTCTAAATACTTTCAGATCTAAATACCGTAATTTGTCAATTGTTATAATTGATGAAATATCAATGGTAAGCAGTACTATGTTGAGTTTCATTGATCAGAGACTACAGGAACTGAAAGGAACAAGAATACCATTTGGTGGTGTAAGTGTAATTGCTGTTGGTGATCTTTACCAGCTAAAACCTGTAAGTGGTGACTGGATATTTAATGATCTGTCTCAAGGGGCTTCATCACTATCAATGAACTTGTGGAAAGAACATTTTAAGGTATTTGAACTTACAGAAATAATGAGACAGAAAGATGATATAGAGTTTGCTGAACTATTAAACAGGCTGAGAGTAGATGCTTTAACAAGTGATGACAAAACCAAATTACAACATTGCATTGTTTCAAAAGATCAAGATCATTATCAATTTAATTCCCCACATCTTTTTGCTGAAAACTATTTCATGCATTTATTTAATGATTCTATAATAAGTTCCCTAGACACAGAGAAAGTTGTAATTCCTTCGCACGATTCAGTTACTGCACCTTCTTTATCTAAAGAGAAACAGGACCATGCTTTAGCTAGCTTACCAACTGACCCAAACACTACTGCAAATTTACACCATTCTTTGACAGTTGTTGTTAACATGATATATGATCTGACTGTGAATATCAATACAGAAGATGGTTTAGCAAATGGTGCATCTTGTACAGTGAAATTCATTGAAAACAGACAAGCTGAAACAAACCGCCCTAGTATCATATGGGTTCATTTTCATGATGAAAATGCTGGAATTGAAACAAGATTGAAGTATAGAAATAGAGGATTTTACAATAACAACATTGATGACAAATGGACCCCAATTTTTGATGTAGAGAGGACATTTATTTACAATAAAAAAACATTTCAGAGAATTCAGTTTCCTCTTCAGCCTTCAGCTGGACGATCTGTACATAGAGCACAAGGAACTACTTTAGACAGTGTAGTAATAGACTTGTCACAGCGAAGAACAAGGAAAGTCCCACATTTACATTATGTTGCAGTCAGTAGAGTAAAATCTATGGAAAAACTTCAAATTTTGAATTTCAATGAAGCAGCATATAAAATAGATAGCCAGGTGAAGATAGAAATGGACAGATTACTGAATGAAGCTAGACTTGATTTATGCTTTACCCCTTTAGAATCAGTTAATCCAAAGACACACTTCAAAATTGCTTTCAATAACTGCAGATCTCTACATCTACATTATGAAGATATCAAAGCTGATCCAAATTTAATCTCAACTCATATTTTTGGTTTAGCAGAGACTAGATTACACAGTGAAGATCAAACATCTGATTTTACCTTGGAAGGATTTAATCTGCTTCGAAATGATCAAGATAATTATTCAAGAAAAAGACCTGCGCATGGCTTATGTGTTTATGTACAAAATGATGTGATCATCAATAGTCATAAATTATACAGCTCTAGAAATGTAGAATTCATGTTAGTCAGTTTAACATATGGCTCACTAAACTTTCAGGTAGCATTTATGTATAAATCTCCTGGCACAACAAAGCATCATTTCATGAATTGTCTTGAACAAGATTTCATACCACATTTAAACAAAGGTAGACCATTGGTCATAATGGGAGATTTTAACTTTAACTACTCAAATGAAAATAAAGAAATATGGAAGAAAATTCAAGAAAAGTTGTCTTGTAAAGTTTTAAATGAAACTCCTACAACAGACTATATGACTATTCTTGATGTGGTGTTGTCAAACAGAAATGGTAATGTGGGTGTTGTAGAAACATACTGGTCAGATCACAAGATTGTGTACTTTTATACCTAACTATCATAAGGCTTTATTCTTTAAACATCACCCACCGTTTTTTATCTACAATACCAACCCATTAATATGGGTAGGTATTGCTTGTGGTTCTCATAATGATGTGGGTGGCCACATTAACTCTACAAAACTTTGAAAATAATTACTTGTACTCATTACCAGAAGCTGAAATTTCAAACCGATCCAAATTCATAATGATTAACACTTGTCATGCTGAATAAAATTTGGCTAAAACTTTCAACAAAATCAAAGTTCAAAAAGCACTGAAAGTACCAACTGTAGGCCAATTTTAATTTGAAAAACTAAATCTACCCACAATTCTGGTTTGAAAGTGAGAAACAGGTGGTGTAGACTTACATCAGACTGCACTCATGTGCAGGCTGATGTTTGTCTACAGCTCCTGCCAAAGCAGGAATATTCCGGGTTCAGCATGACAAGGGTTAAACAGTTGACAAATCAAGAAACAATCAAAGCAAAAATCAGAGATATTGTGATTGTTAAAATAGTTTTGAAAAAGGGAATTTGTATGTCATAAGCATTTCCATTTCAAAGTATCAACAACTTAATCAGTTTTAACTAGCCTGAAATTTGGTTTTTTGGTAATGAGTAAACTGATAACTACAAATTGTTTGTATGATATAATTTGTTATACTCTCCCACCTTGCTGGGGGCTAGGAAAAGATGTAATGGTAATACTGGTTTTAAAAAAAGGAATCCATTGTTAAGAGCTCTATCCTTTGTGATATAACTGAAAGATTGTTGAAAGCAGCACCATGCTCAAACAAACAAAGCCCCAGTGGGCGATATTATTTTGCTTTGCAACAGATCTAGTTTATCTTCCCTTTCTTTGAATCTTGATAATCATTACTGATGTGAGATATACTAGGAATCCATTGTTAGCGCCGTAAAACCCCATTTAAACAAACAGTTGTTAATGATTACCTATTATTATATGATGTAAATTTATAATGTGCTTTGAATTAACATTTCACCCATTACCAGAATAAGAACACATTGACTGTTTCATGAAAGTGTTCATGAGAATAGCACAAGTTAATTTGGGCAATAAATTCATAGGTCATTATTAGACTTGAATTCAGCATGCATTGCAATGACCTGAAAAGATCACTTTTAAATGGGATAATAAAATTAACTCTTATTCTGCTGTTCTTGCTGTACTCAAAGTTTTTTCAGACAATATAGAATAAGATCACCACACTAACACATGTGATTTTATCTTATACTGTCTGCATTCTACCTTCTACTTGCCTGATAATTTGAGCCAGACTTGAACCAGACTTGTTGAAATGCCCCTTGATTAGGCAATTTGTATGAAATAAAATCAAGTTCAGCAGGAAAGGGTTCATATATATATACTACTTGGCTGTTGATGGCTACTGCCTTATGAAAATAAACTAAATGGGTTATGTCTATGACATTGTAGCTTACTGTCTACCTACAATATGTGGTTTTTTTTTGATTTGGTGTACATTTGTATTTCTGTACAAACAGGAGGTCAAATAGCATATTCTACCTATGTTATATGTTTATTTTTTTATTTGTTTTTAAATGTCAATTGTTTGTCTGAAGAGAAAAATGTTACATTTAATATGCCCTTTTTCTTTAAATTTATGTGAAATATTTTGTAAAGAGGATAATTCAGACCAGGAAATTAAATTTGTTGTCATGACTTGTCAGTCTTGTGAGAAATAATATTGAAAGGAGTTAAGTCTGGTTCAGTGGTGAAAGCACAGATTTGAATCTTAAGTCTTTTGAGGTGTCATGAGACAAGGATTTAAGGCAAAACTGGAGCTGCTGATGACATGAAATATCTCCTGAAAATAATTTCAAGCTATTTAGATATGATATTCAATGAGAGGGCCATGTTTAGGTCAGTGGTGAAAGTAAGGAATTTAAATCTTAAGTCTGTTGAGGTGTCATGAGACAAGGATTTTAAACCAAGCTGGAGCTGCTAATTACATGCAATATCTCAGAGTAATTTAAAGTTATTTATTTATGATACTCAAAGAGAGGACCATGTCTAGTTCAGTGGTGAGAGCAAGGAATTTAAATCCTAAGTCTGTTGAGGTGTCATGAGACAAGGATTTTAAACCAAGCTGGAGCTGCTAATTACATGCAATATCTCAGAGTAATTTAAAGTTATTTATTTATGATACTCAAAGAGAGGACCATGTCTAGTTCAGTGGTGAGAGCAAGGAATTTAAATCCTAAGTCTGTTGAGGTGTCATGAGACAAGGATTTTAAACCAAGCTGGAGCTGCTAATTACATGCAATATCTCAGAGTAATTTAAAGTTATTTATTTATGATACTCAAAGAGAGGACCATGTCTAGCTCAGTGGTGAGAGCAAGGAATTTAAATCCTAAGTCTGTTGAGGTGTCATGAGACAAGGATTTTAAACCAAGCTGGAGCTGCTAATTACATGAAATTTGTTGAAATCTTCAACATGGACCTTTAGAAACTTTTGTAATTATAATTGATGAGATAAAGCTATTCTTTGTTCAGGTCTAAAGAGCTTGAAATAAATATCACTTGATGCTGTTTCATAAAGAAGAAGAATATAGATATTGATGTCTTATTAACTTATCTATATTTTTTCTGTACTATTATGGTAATCCTACAATTTGGAGCAATTTCACTTACATGTAGAACCACAAAATCATCTGATTTTGGCAACTTGGTTAAAACTAGTAAAATTTTTTACCTATAATTATCTGTTAAATGGATTTTCAGATACTAAAAAGATGTACTAAACCTTTGTTAATTATATGTCTCAAACGAATGTTGAGAAACAAAGTATAGACCTACTTAAACTTAATTAAGGATATTTTTCATACTTTAACCAGATATATTGGTAAATTTGTTGTCCAATTTTATCTATTGTTTAAGTTCAATAAAAAGATTTAAGTACTGACATTTTAAACATATTGTTAGTGTTTTTCTCACGCAAGTATTGCATGTGTCATTATGGCTGAATGTATAGTGCTTGTAATTTTCACACATTACCTGTCCTTTATGTCTGTTCATATTCCTTTTCATTTAAATTTTAACTTGATCTGCCTGCAACTTTGGCATTGTAATCTGCTTTAAAACAATCAATTCTAGTAATGGGTAAATTGTGGAATCAATTTGTAAAAGTACTATAATCATGATTTTGTAAAGAACTGTATCTTTGAAAATTTTATTATTAAAGTTCATTGTTATTAATATTTATTTTCATGCGTTTTCTTTCAATCGCCTTTGCCCTTGAATACTTTGATATAAAGTGTAAATGGAAAAAAATGATATCCACTGATCAAATGTGCATCATAGCATTAGCCAGTACTATCTATAAGTCACAAATCTTGAAAGGAAATTGCTCTTACAGACAGTAAACTCAGGTGAGCGATTAAGGGCCACTATGGCCCTCTTGTCTCATAGGATGATCAAAGAAACTCCTATGAATTTCAGCCTGTCCTGAGCTAAACTGTGCTTATTGTTTACAGTTATGACTTTTAAACATGATTTCACTATGTAAAATGTTTTCGTTTTATTATACTACTACAGAGTCTTGGCTAGGTTGACTAGTTCGCAAACTTGGCATGTGCAAATGTCTGACTTTAATGGTAGACACATATTTCACTATGTCTTCTCTACAGACTCTCTGGAGTAAGAGAGTTGATGATTACACTCAAAGGTTTAATGCCGTATAAATATAATCCATAGATAATTTTGATTTAGGGTTTTTGTAATAAAAATTTAAGTTTTTATGTTAAATAAGCGATTCTTAGTACATTGCATACTAAAAATCTTTTATAATTATAATTTTTCTAACATTATTTTCATGTTAGAAGTGAATTAGAACTTAATATAGAAAAAGTAAATTAAAAATTTTTAAAGGGAGGTAACTGAAATGCATTAATATGTCTGACAAATACTACACGAAAGTAACAATAATTCTTTTCTTACCAACTTTCTTCCTGATAAGAATTACTGTTTTTCATTGGAAATCCTTACAATTATTAGGGGTTTTTTTGCATGAGAACCTATTTTTCACCTCATAGAGATCGGGTGCCTGTAAAGTCACTCACTGTCGATCTCTGAATAATGTTCATGATACATAGCCTACTTTTCTGCTCGGAGATAGTTTTTGCCAAGACTTTAATTAACAATTTCTAAACGGATTTTGGAGAGAATACAGCCAGTTTTGATTTATTGATGAAGATTCTAATGATTGTTTTTTTCTACAAAACACAATGCTTTTCCCAAGTTAATAAAATAACCTGCCTGTCAGACTGTAAACCAGTGCATGGCGGATCAGCTACGTCCACGACAATATTTACTCGCTAATTGGAGTGGTATCTAGAGTTAAATATTTAGCTATCATTTATTAAATTTTCAAATAAAATTTATAATTGATAGGGTTATTCAGTTTAAAACTTGCCAAATAGATCTCTGGTTGATATTTTTGCATTGAATGGCCACAATTTAACAACTTCCGTGCATGTCGCATTTTGTATTCGCCAATATTCGGTTCTGAGACAGACGAATACGACACGTATTCGCCGAGAATAAGATATTCGGTTCACCGAATATTCGAGTGTATCGTTACAGCCCTAGTAAACAATGTAGTTAATGTAGCCGTTTGTAGCCGTTTAAAGCCTATTTAGTGTAATTGATATATGTATGAAATTGTTCAAAACCAATATGTATATACAGTGTGATAAACAACACGGGTCGAGCATGAATATGTAATGAGGTTAGATACTAGACCTGCCTACCGTGTTTGAAGCGTATAGGTAAATTAATGTGAATGAATCCAGCTGTCAATAAAAAATCGATAATCAGACCCCGTGAATGACGCGTGCCGCGTGTAGGCTACTAGACGGATTAGCGAGTTTATTCCCTTAGGGCAGTCTGGTTATGTATATTGATATTGATATTTGCTTATCGTGTATTGAGTTGGGGCCATTTGATAATTTTTGGGGCCACTTGATTTTTGTTGGCGCCAGGCATTTTCGCCAAATGAAAAATTCTTGGGCCACTTTTAAATTTTTATCGCATTTGGCGACAATGGCGACCGACAGCGCCAACGTTGCAATCAAGCTAAAACTTGGCAGGGGTGTACCTTGGGTGAAGCTCTTCAAAAGTTGTAAAAAAAGAATTTAATTTAATCAAAAACTCTTGTTTCAATGGAAACAGGCTGAAAATTGGCCGAAAATCTTAGAAAAATTCTTCTCCTAAATTTTTAGGCCAATCAAGCTGAAACTTGGCAGGGATGATCCTTTGGTGAAGCTCTACAAAAGTTGTTAAAAAAATTAATTTGGTTGACAAGTTATGAGTTGACCTACTCAGGTGAGCGATATAGGACCATCATAGTCCTCTTATTAAAAAAATCATTCTGAAAATAAATGATCATAGTTTGTCCAAAGTAAAAGATTTTATCTTTTTTATTTCAGAGAAATAAAAAAGAAAAAAAAATAAGTAAACAAGTATAGAATTTTTCTTATTACATTTGCAGGCACTTTGAAATTAGGAGGCAGAGAATCATGGCAACTATGATTATGGATGTGGAGATGCGTCCAAAAATATTGATGGGGAGTCGAGACCCAAGGCCGGCATACAAACACCCACAACACACAAATAAAGCATTTGAGTACCTCAATATGATGAGGAGGTAAGGCACATAGTGAGAGGTGTGTATTTCTGTTTATTTATTATGGCTAATGTAGCATGTGTCCATATGGGTGACGCCTCCAGAAGATGGTAAGTTGTCGGAGGAAATAGTGCAAGGATACATGACAAAACTACTGCTGTGATGTGTCAGGATTCTTTATAATGCTCAATGTAAAGCTCAGTCATACAGGACACGAAAGAAATGGGGCTGACCACACAGTGAGATCATTACCACACATCTTATAAATGGATGGGTCAGTGCGTAACTATTGCAAGTCTCTATGCAGCCACTTTAACAATAGTTTTGTGCTAACCCTTCAAAATGCCTCTTCAAAAATGGTAGCCCCTTGTGTGAGTTATCAAAATTTTCTTCTAATTATGAAGAAAATTTTGGATAATCACTCAAGGTGCTACTATTTTGGAAGGGGCATTTTTCTTCCAATTATGAGCCACTGTCATAGCTCAGCTGATAGCGCATCTGAATGTCCTGGGTTCTATCCTTGACAGTTGCACTCATCTTTTCCAACTTTTTTTCTCCTACCAATGGGTTGATAACCATATACTGATGTTGGATAGTAGCTGTAGGCTAGGAAAGGATGTAATAGTGGTACTGGTGTAGAAATACCAGGGATCCATTGTAGGTGCTCCCACAGCCGCAATATAACTGAAAGATTGTTGACAGCTGCATAAAACCCCATCAAAATCTTCTTATTATGCCTTGGCATCAATTATTTATAATTATGGATAGGGGCCATATTGTTTTTGACCTGTTTTCCCATTTCACTTTGACAACCTAAAAATTTTAAAATTTGCCAATAACTTTTGATTGGCAAAGTAAGGAGCCTTCATATTCCACATGGCTTTTACTTGTGACAAGACCTGGTTTTTGGTACGACTTACAATGTCATCTGTCAAGGTCAAATATGTTGAAGGTTCTGTAAAAGCAGTAAGATGGCATTGGCGTTTAACAAACATATTTAGTTAAAGTATTATCTCTTTAAACAGTAATTGATACAGCTGATTTATATACATGTAATAGAAAAAAATGAAATGATAATTATTTATTTCTGTATTGTCCATTGAGTGAGATACATGCACAAAAGCTCTGTTTTCTCAAGTGGCAGAGATTTTTGTTCTTCATGAAGTATCTATCAAAATTAATCTGAACAAAACCTTTTTGAAATGAAAATGAAAAAAAAGAAAAAAACAAAAAAAAAACTAAAATGAGAACATTTTCAGACAAAACTTCAGAAGCATGTCATTTGACATGTTTTGAAATTACATAGCAATGATATGGTGTCATGAGCATCTTTGTTTGATACCTTTGTTTGATTTCTTTGGTCAGCCGCCGGCATAGCGCAGTTGGTAGTGTGTCAGACTATCAATCTAGAGGTTCCCAGCTGATCGCCGACGGTGGCACTCATTCTTTCCGACTATTTGTCTACCACCAACTGATCGATAATCATAGACCTATGTGGGATAGCAGCAAGAGGCTAGGAAAGGATGTAATGGTAGTACTAGTAATGGATACTAGAAATCCATTGTTAGGTACTCCAGCCGCCGCGATATAACTGAAAAAATGTTAGAAGCGGCGTAAAACCCCATTCAAACAAAATTGATTCCTTTGGTCCAACTACTTCAGGTAACAATTATAGGGCTATATAGAGTATGGGCTACTGGGACCCCTGTTCCCCCCCCAGGGGGAATTTTATACACTATGATTTTCTGAAAGGTACATGTATAAGCAACATTTTAAGACATGTTAGCACTCTGGCGAGTGGGGCTTTTGTAAGATACGTTACTTTGAAATCACCCACCCTAGATCCTTATTAAATGCTACATTTTGCTACCATTTTGTGAAATTCTTTAGGCAGATTGCGATTTTTAGTACTATCTCATACACGATTCTTGAGTATGAGTGATAAAACATCCATAGAATCCTGTATGATTCAAGAAAATACGTGAAATATACGTTACAATTACAAAATTGCTTCTCAATATTTGCCTATATAAAGATATAGGCATTTGGGTGCCAAAAATATTCAAAGTCAACACTTGTTGGCAAAATTCACAAAAAAATATGATGAATTCATAATTAAATAGTTTATTTTGGCCTGCATATTACGTGTTGTATACGTAGAAATGACAAGATTTGAGCACATGTCCTTTCAAACCTTTTATACAATGTAATTTCAAATGCCGTTCATAAACAGAAAGAAGGAAAATGGCAGCTGCAATTTACTACTCTGATCATGCATAATAAAACAAGAATATCATTTATAACTGATATCCCTATAACAACAAATGCTTTATGGCTCTGGTGGAATGTTGTAACATACCTTACCTCAAAATATTTAACCAAAACCCGTTAAAACTGTTTTATTTTTAGCTCCACTGGCCGAAGGCCAGCGAGCTATTGTCATGGCAGAGTGTCCGTCGTGCGTGCGTGCGTCCGTGCGTGCGTCCGTCCGTGCGTAAACTTTTTCTTTAAACATCTTCTTCTCCCAAACCAATGGGCGGATTTTAATGAAACTTGGTAGAAATAATCCTTGGGTTACCCTCTTCTTAAATTGTTCAAGAAAATGTGATTGACCCCCAAATATGGGCGTGGCAGGGCGTGGCAATTTTTCATCTTAAAATCTTTAAAAATCTTCTCCACCCAAACCGTTGGGCCAATTTCAATGAAACTTGGCATGGATGTTCCTTGGGTGACCCTTTACTTAAATTGTTCAAGAAATTTTGATTGACCCCCAAATATGGGCGTGGCAGGGCGTGGCATTTTTTCACGTTGAAATCTTAAAAAGTCATCTCCTCCCAAAACAATCAACTGATTTCAATGAAACTTTGCATGAATGTTCCTTGGGTGACCCTCTACCCAAATTGTTCAAGAAAATGTGATTGACCCCCAAATATGGGTGTGGCATTTTTTTCATTTTAAAATCTTTAAAAGTCTTCTCGACCCAAACCGTTAAGCCAATTTCAATGAAACTTGGCATGGATGTTCCTTGGGTGACCCTTTACTTAAATTGTTCAAGAAATTTTTATTGACCCCCAAATATGGGCGTGGCAGGGCATGGCATTTTTTCACGTTGAAATCTTTGAAAATCTTCTCCTCCCAAACCAATGGGCAGATTTTAATGAAACTTGGTAGAAATAATCCTTAGGTTACCCACTTCTTAAATTGTTCAAGAAAATGTGATTGACCCCCAAATATGGGATTGGCAGGGCGTGGCAATTTTTATGCCCCCGATAGGGAGGCATCATAAATTTGACTTGTCCGTCCGTCCGTCTGTCTGTCCGTCTGTCCGTCCGTCCGTCATTCCGTCCAAAAACTTTAACATTGGCCATAACTTCTAAATCAAAGCGGTGTCGGGGGCATTGTCATCTTACAGTGACAGCTCTTGTTCATTTTAAAATCTTTAAAAATCGTCTCCTCCCAAACCGTTGGGCCAATTTCAATGAAACTTGGCATGGATGTTCCTTGGGTGACCCTTTACTTAAATTGTTCAAGAAATTTTGATTGACCCCCAAATATGGGCGTGGCAGGGCGTGGCATTTTTTCACGTTGAAATCTTTGAAAATATGGGCGTTGCAGGGGATGGGGGTATTTTTTTGGCATTGAAATCTTAAAAAAAAATTCTTCTCCTTCCAAATCAATAGGCTGATTCCAATGAAACTTGGCATGGATTTTCCTTGGGTGACCCTCCTTTTAAATTGTTCAAGAAATTTTGATTGACCCCCAAATATTGGCATGGCACATGCGTCAATCCGTGTGTGCAAAAACTTTTTCTTTAAACATCTTCTCCAAAACCAACGTTGCACACTTAGGAGTTAGTCTTGTTTTGAGAAAGTCCCAAATCATCATTTGTACATATCCATCCTCTGTAGTTGTGTGTGTCACAGACTTTGCGGTGCTCTTATTTCTATTTTCAGACAAAGACCTGCCAAAAAGAGATTTTGATTTAGAAGAAAATTGGGAAGAAATCACTGACACATCAACTGTGTGATTTTGGACATGTTCAAGCTGTCCATAATTTATACTCACGTACCTGAGTAAACCCTGTTATGAAATGTCCTGAAATTTATTTACGGATTTTCATGTATACTTCTACAAAGAATTTTGTTTATATGTATATATGGTAATCTTTAAAATTATTTGATAGATTGTACCAGGTGAGAGTGCAATTAAATGTTTGAATGATAATATGAATTATCTACCTCTTTCATTCTATTTCTGTGAATAAGTGAAAAAGGTATAAACTAAATAAGTAAGAACAAATTATAATCTATCAGTATTGTAATAGAAGGGCTTCAGACTGAGAGATACCGCCTTGCTAATGACGGAACAAAGATTTCTTTTGAAATCATAATTTTTATGATAATTTTAAGAAATTTTTAGCTTTTACTTCAAATATGATCCTTTTTCATTAAAAAAAAAGATGTTTAATAACACCCCAATCAAGAATAGCATAGAAGCTTATAATGAATAATTATTTCTATTTAACTTATTATTGTTGAAGTAAGTTTTTTTGTGAAAGCTTATAATATTCAGTAGTGAGATTTTTTTTCATTCCTGTATTCTTTCTGCCTAATGTTAGACTTTAAGTGAGAGGTTGTTTTTCATTTTTTTCAATTTTCAATATCCATCATTGTTTTCTATTATAGATTACAAAGAAGAAAGAAATTTATATTTGAACTATATATATACTATTATAGACATTTGAATTTCTATGTGTGCCATTGAGCTAATGTGACTCTATTTTCTTCATTGACTTAAAATTTTGCTGTAGTTGAGAATTTTAAATTATAGTGTATTAGATAAGTGATTTTGTGTGATTTTTGACCTGTGAGATCAGTGTGCATCAATTAGATCAGTTGGACTATTGGATTGAGATAGGTGGATACTGTAGCAGACTAGAGTTATTTACCAGTTTATTGAAGATACAGATTAATAGTCAGTCATCCTGTTGCATTATTTGTAAGTTGATTTTTTTATCAGCTGTTTTTGAAAAAACAGTCAAACTGTTGTCATTTCCCTAGCAGCACTGCTGTTAGTAGACTTTGATGTTAACTTTAATATTGGTTACCTTAGCCGAGCATTGGCACCTGCACAAAGTTGTTTTTTTATGAGAATATAAGATTTGTCATCACTGGTAGTGTAAAAAGAATAATTAATTGTAAGTTCTTGAAAGACTGCAATTATTTGAAAGAGTTGTCATGTTTTGAAGATAAGTATTTCACAATGTTCTCTACCATATATTACTTTTCACTTTTGACGTCGGTTGGTCAGTAGGTCAGTCCCTCCATAAGTCCGTCTGTAGACCTTTTTTTGTCAGGAGCATATTTCAAAAAGTATGCAAGCTAAAATCATGAAACTTCACAGGTCGATGGATCTCATTGACAAGAACTCAAGTGCACGAGAACCATAACTTTACTAATCATATTTTTAGATTTTTACACAATATTCCTAAGGGAACTAAATAAATATCTAGAATAGTTGTACTCTTTTTCAAAATGAAAAAGAGCCGCGGCAATAGCGCAGTTGGTAGCGCGCCAGACTTCTAATCCAGGAGTCTATATTCGCATGGGTTGGATCCCCGGCCGCGGCACTTATCCTTTCCAACATTTGTCTTCCACCAATGGGTAGATAATCGTAAACCTATGTGGAATAGCAGCTGGAGGCTAGGAAAGGAATGTGGTGGTAGTACTGGTGTGAGAAATACCAGGAATCCATTGTTAGGTGCTCCAGTCGTCGCGATATAATTGAGAGATTGTTGAAAGCAATTCAAACCCCAATGCAAATCGAATCAAAATGAAAAAGAGAACAACTATTCTGGAAACCTATTTTTAGAGTTGTAGCCTATGTTAATGGAGAAATAAGCGGCCTGCACTTATTAGGGCATAAAACATCTCTTGTTTTTATGACCATGCATTGATAGATTTGGGGAATATTGTTTTCCTGGACTCCATCTTTCTGTCCGTCTATCTGATTTTCTGCAAAACCTGACCTGCCAACATTTTCCTATAACTTCAACCCTATTTTAGTTACAATGTAAATGTCTGGTATGCAGCTAGGCCTCAACAAGGCTCAATTGGAAAGGGCCATTTCATTGAGGATTTTAACCCTTTTTCCTAAAACTTAAACGAAAAGCTTTACCTGCTAACCAAACATTTTCCTATAAATTCAACTCTATCTAAGTCACAAAACTAATACTTGGTATAGAACTAGGGTCAACAAGTGAAACTGGAGAGGGTAAGTTCATCCAGGTCAAAAAATTTAACCCTTATCTCTAAAACTTAACTGGAAAATTCTACCTATCAACTACACTTTCTCCTGTAACTTCAACTCTATTCAAGTGACAATTGATATATTTGGCATGGAAGTTCCTATCAATAAAACACACAATTGAAGGTCAAGGTCATCTCTCTTGGTCAAGTTCAATTATCAAGGTCAAACTTCTAAATATTTCCATGTGGGGAGGACAGTAGAATTTTACAAACTGGTCTTTTAATTGCAGTTCGAAAATGCCTCGCAAGAAGACCTGGAGAATGAGAAGAGCAAGAAGAGACATTCTGGAGAGATGCACAGCTGATCTGGGTGTCTTTGAACTATCAGATGGGGGCCCATCCCACCCTTTACCTGCATCTGTTTTGGATGAAACAGATGTAAGGCCATCTGTGTCTATAGAGGGCGTCTTTGGAATATCAGATGGGGGACTTGCCCACCCACAAAAACCATCTGTGTCTATAGAGGGCGTCTTTGGAATATCAGATGGGGGACTTGCCCACCCACAAAAACCATCTGTGTCTGGAATTTGTTCTGAAACTGCTCTTGAAACTGTTCTTGATACTGTTCATGATACTTTACCTGAAACTGACAATGATATACTGACTGACTCTGTTGCTGATTCTGGACCTAGTGCTAGTGATGATACTGTTCCTGTTACCCATGTTACAGTTGAAGAACCAAACACAATGATTTTTGGAACATTTCATCAAGGTAATCAAATGTTCAATCCATCCTCACGCAGTTTTCAGTGTACAGCAAATGCCTTATGCTCATTGATATACACAGACCTGAGACAATTGCGATCCTCTCAATGTCTTGATGATATTCTTATAGAAGGAGATAGATTACATAGTAGAATAGTGAGTGATTTGAAAGCAAGAAATGAGTTTCAAAGTTTGCTCTTGAATTTAGATGAGATACCAGATTCTGTAACTGTTTTTGACAGAAGTGTTTCTATAGTTAAAGGAAATATTGTATCTGGTGTATTAATCCAGAGTTCTAACAACACTCATATGCCATCACTTCACATTTCTCTTAATGAGGCTTTCCAAACAACTTCGTACCTTTTATTTATCATTGGCTCAGTTTGTTCTGCAATTTTCAGAAAGGATAGTAAATACTGCTTGTTTGATTCTCATTCACATGGTACTGATGGATTGTCAACTGATGACGGAAAATCATTATTAGCTTCCTTTAGTTCATTGGATGATTTAGTTACATTCATGTATTCTCTGTATCAAAGCATGAACATCAATCTATGTGAACAATTTGACATGCTCCCAATTGAATTTGTTAATAGAAAATTCCCTGAATCTGATTATAGGGAGAATGAGATTGAATTTCTAGATTGTTCAACTGAAAATCAGTCCAAATCATTGATTGAGAACTATTTTAAGGACCAATCAGTAAGACAAAAGCGCAAACAAGAAGTTGATAGGTTAGATTATGAAACCATACATACATGTAAAAGATTAAAAAGAAGAGAATATATGAGAAATTATAAAAGAGAACAGCGTCTGGATAGTAGGCAAAAGCTTAAAGAGTGTTTAATGACAAAAGAATCTATGAGGAAAATAAGAAAGGATTCGGGAAGACAAATCACTGAACGTACAATGTCTGATATTTCAAAGAGGAAAGCTAGACAAAATCCAGAAAGACAAGTCACTGAACGTAGTATGTCTAATATTTCAAAGAGGAAAGCAAGACAAAATCCAGAGAGGCAAGTCACTGAACGTTGTAGGACTAATATTTCAATGAAGAAAGTAAGACAAAATCCAGAAAGGCAAGTCACTGAAAGAAGTAGGACTAATATTTCAATGAAGAAAGTAAGACAAAATCCAGAAAGGCAAGTCACTGAACGAAGTAGGACTAATATTTCAATGAAGAAAGTAAGACAAAATCCAGAAAGGCAAGTCACTGAACGTAGTAGGACTAATATTTCAATGAAGAAAGCTAGACAAAATCCAGAAAGACAATTCATGGAACGTAGTAGGTCTAATATCTCAAAGAAGCAAGCAAGAAAAAATCCAGAAAGACAAATTAAGGAACAGAATCTGACTCTTATTTCAATGAAGAAATCAAGACAAAACCCTGAAAGGCAAGTCAAAGAAAGGTTAATGACAAAGAACTCTATGCAAAAAGTTAGAAAAAATGAGGAAAGAAATAAGAAAGAAAGGTTACTAACTCTTAAATCAATGCACAAGTGCCGGTCTAGTAAGTTGTACAAAGATGCAGAAAGGCTAAAAAAACAAAATAAGCGTGCATCAAGATGTTATTCGAATAAGGAAAATGAAAGAAATAAGAAAAAACGTCAATGTTTGAGATCTAATTTAGATTATAGGATGAAAGAAAAGTGCTACAAAACTTCAAAACGACATGGTATTGATATAGGAGACTGTATTGAAAAATTCAGGAAAAATATTTCTAAGGGCCCTGTTTATGTTTGTTCATGCTGTAACCAAACATGGTTTAAACATTCTGTTGTACTATTTGAGAAAATAAAATCCAAATGCACTTCTGATGCAGTTAAAAGGTTTTCTACTGGCTACATCTCTGTTGATGGTTGTGAATGGTTGTGTAAAACTTGTTATGAAAAAATTAAGCTTAACAAAGTTCCACCAATGTCTGTTTTTAATAGGAATGAATTCCCTGTACAGCCAAAGGAACTCAATTTACATCAGCTAGAGGAGAGGCTAGTGTCTTTGAGAATTCCGTTTATGCAGATAAGAGAATTACCAAGAGGAGGTCAGTTGTCTATAAAAGGAAATGTTGTCAATGTTCCTGTTGATATTCAGCCTGTTATACATAGCTTACCTAGAACATTTGATAGTCACTATACAATACCTGTTAAACTTAAGAAAAAACTTTCTTACAATAAATGTGATTTCACAGAAAATATTAGACCTCTGCATGTTTTAAGTGCTCTTCATTGGCTAGTGAACCATAGTGTGCTGTATAAAGAATCTGGTGTTACAGTAGACGATGAATGGATGCAATCAATTACTTCAGATTGTAGTGATACAGTTGAAGAATTTTTTGGTATTGAAACTGAAGGTGAAACTAATGAAGAGTTAAATTGTGCTGATGATGTGGATTATGATTCTGATCACTTCAGTGAGGTTGATGAGACTGAAAAGGTTATTGGTAATAGTGATACTTTGCTTGATGTTGCAGATCCAACTAGAGACAATGTTTATACTTTTGCTCCAGGTGAAGGTCAGACACCACTCAGTCTTTATCAAGATCCTGATGCGGAATATTTAGCATTTCCAACAATTTTTTGTGGACAAAGGCGAACTCCAAATGAGAAAAAACATGTTCCAATCCATTTCAGTGATACCTGCAAGCTAGAACTAAGACATATTGATCGCAGAGTAGCATCAAATATCCCTAACATCTTCTTCAAATTAAAGAAAGTTCAATTGAAACAAATTTCAGACAAAGTTCATCTTGCTTTAAGAAGATGCAAAAAAGAAGGGAAAACATTTACTGCCTCACAAATGCTTGATCCAACTTATCTTCAAAGTGTTGTGAGATTGGATGAGGGCTTTTATATATTCAGAAGTTTAAGGAATTCACCCCCTTATTTTGAAGCACGTAAAAAAGATGTTTTTGCAATGATTAGACAACTAGGACTACCAACTTGGTTTACATCCCTTTCATCAGCAGATACCAGGTGGCATGATCTACTGAACATGCTTTCTGAGATAAACAATGGGAAATCACTGTCTGAGGAAGATATAGATGAATTGACTTGGATTGATAAAACAAAACTTGTGCAGAAAGATCCAGTTACTTGTGTAAGGTACTTTGACAACAGAGTTCAGGAGTTCATCAATACTGTCCTACAAAGTCCTCATGACCCATTAGGGAAAGTAGTAGACTATTTCTACCGAGTTGAATTTCAACAAAGAGGTTCACCTCATATCCACATGTTAATCTGGATTGAGAATGCTCCTAGATATCATGAAAGTTCTATAGAGGACATAACTTTATTCATAGATAAGTATGTATCATGTGAGAAAAATCCTGATCAACACCTAGTAGAACTGCAAATTCACAAACATTCTAAGTCTTGTAGAAAGAAACAGAAATCAATCTGTAGATTTGGCTTTCCAATTCCCCCAATGAAGAACACAACCATTTTAGAACCCTTGAATGATAGTACAGACAAGCAGGATTACAAAAAATTGTTTTGGGAAATTCAAAAGAAATTAGATGAAATGAAAGATACAAATATTACGCAAGAAGAATTCTTAGCTCAGATCAAAGTGAAAGAGGATGATTATATGAAAGCAATCCAAAGTTCTCTGAATGGTCCAAAGGTCTTTCTGAAAAGAAGATTAAGTGAGGTTAGAATTAATGCATACATGAAACCTATCCTAAATGCTTGGGGTGCAAATCATGACTTACAATTTGTATTGGATCCATATGCTTGTGCTGTATATATAGTGTCGTATATTAGTAAAGCACAGAGGGGAATGAGCATTCTTATGAATGAAGCTTGTAAAGAAGCTAGAAGAGGAAACATGGATCTAAGACAACAGGTTAGACATATTGGAAACAAATTCTTGAATAGTGTTGAAGTTAGTGCCCAGGAAGCCTGCTACTTACTTTTGCAACAATCATTGACAAAGGCCTCTAGGGATGTTGTTTTCATTAATACTTCTTTGCCTGAAGACAGAACATTTCTACTTAAGTCTAAGGAGTCTCTAAAAAAAACTGTCAACAAACTCTACTGATATTGAAGCAGATAATATCATCAAAAGATATTCAAAAAGACCAAGAGCACTTGAGAATTGGTGTTTAGCAGATTATGTGTCTCAGCTTGATATCAAATACAATGATGGCATTGCAACTGCAGAAAATTCAGGACAAGGCTACTCTGAGCTATCAACAGAGGAAAGCATAGACAATGAAAACATGGATACATATTGTAATGATGATGAGGTACTGGACACAGTCACAAGTAACAGTGATTCAATTGAGGATAAAAAATTTTCTATACCTGGTGGTCGGATTGTTCTAAAAAACGGTATTGTTATTAGTGAAAGGAAACATAGAAAAGTCATAAGATATGTGAGATTCTCAAAGAAGACTGACATTGAACAGTTTTGTAGAGAAAGGTTGCTTCTATTTAGTCCGTGGAGAGATGAAAGTACTGATTTGAAACAAGGCCATGATTCTTACCTATCACAATACAGATCTATTAAGAATTCTATAGAGCACAAGGCTTTACAGTATGAAAAAAATGCTGATGAACTAGATGATGCGGTGGAGCGTGCACAAAATGAGGAAGATTTTGATAGTGTTGCTCCAGGTACAGAGCAGTGTGAACAGGATGATGCAGATATAGGGGCTAAAGATAGTGAAACTTTCATATTCTTTGATCCTGACAGACCTGAAAATCAGAGGCAAGGTGATATTGCTGGAGAGTTTGGTTTAAATGTTGCTTCTGTAGATATAAGTATCCGTAGGAAAACAATGTCAGATGTGGAATACAGGCAATTGATAAACTCACTTAATACAAAACAGAGAGAATTTTTCATTCATGTTTTCCAAACCATTAAGCGTAATCAACAAAAATTAAAGGTTTTTCTAACTGGTGGTGCAGGTGTTGGAAAATCTGTTCTTGTTAGTGCACTATTCGAAGCTTTGCAAAGATACTTGACATCTGATCCTGGTGATAATCCTGAGAATTGTAGAGTTCTGCTCTGTGCACCCACGGGTAAAGCTGCTTTTCATATAAATGGTGTAACTTTACATTCAGCTTTCCGCATTCCAGCAAGCCAGGGTTATGATTGTACACCACTGAGTAGTGACACTTTAAACACACTTCGAACAAAATATAAGGACTTATCGGTTGTTATGATAGATGAAGTGTCCATGGTTGGAAATAATATGCTAAAACTAATAAATGAGAGATTAAAACAAATAAAGGGCAGTGAAGCTGAATTTGGTGGTTTGCATATGATATTCATTGGTGATCTATTCCAGTTGAAACCAGTAATGGATGGTTGGATATTTGAAAATTTGAAATCAAGCTTTGGACCTTTAGCCACTAATCTATGGCAGGATTTTGTAAAGATGCATGAACTTGATGAGATCATGAGGCAAAAAAATGACAAGCAATTTGCAGAGATTCTCAACAGGTTACGAGAAGGAAATCACACAGAAGATGATATTGAAATTTTGAAAAAGAGGTTGACTGATGTGACTAGTACAGAATACCCACAAAACACAACACATTTATTCAATACAAATGACAAAGTAAATAACTTTAATGTGAGAAGCTTTCTAAACAATGATAATGAAAAAGTCAACATTCCTTCCCTTGATCATGTACTAGGAGATGACAATGTGACTGTAAAGCAACAACTTGTATCACGATTACCAAATGATTCGACAAACACTGCTGGTCTCAGTCAAATGGTAGGAATATGTGTTGGAATGATTTATGATCTTTGTCTTAATCTTGATGTAGATGATGGTTTAGTAAATGGGTCATCTTGCATAGTAGAAAAGATTGAATACAGACAAAAAAATACTTCGAGACCAAGTATTATTTGGGTTTCCTTTAAAGATGATAAAATTGGAACACTATGGCGCTCAAAGTACAAACATTTGTATCATAGTGCTATCAATCTGTTGTGGACACCTATTTTTGATTGCAAGAGAAATTTTGTGTATTTGAGAAAGACTTTTGTTAGAATACAGATCCCTCTAAGACAGTCAACTGCAAAAACTGTACATAAATCTCAAGGAGACACCCTGAGTCAGGTTGTAATAGATATGGATGGGAAACGTGTATTTCCACATGCCCATTATGTTGCTATAAGTAGATCAAGATCCCTAGAAGGACTTTACATTGTGAACTTGAATGAGAGTAAAATTTCTGTGTCAAGTAAAGTTAAAGAAGAAATGGTCCGTTTGAGAGAATCATGCAAATTAGAATTGTGTTACACTCCTGTTTACATGATCAGTGAAACTCATTTTTCCTGTCTTTTCAACAATGTACAATCTTTCAGATGCCACAAGGATGAATTATTTTCAGATCCAAATGTCGAAACTGCTGATTGTCTTTGCTTATTAGAAACATGGTTAACTGCGGATGAATCTATTGATTTAGTGCAAAGAACTGGATATCAAATTGTTAGAGCTGATGGGAAACAAATAGGAAATGTTCGCCCTCACAGAGGAATTATTGTTTATGTTAGGGACAACATACATATTTCACACAGTTTTTCTGTTGTGAGAAAGAATATTGAAATGATTGTTGTAGAGCTTGTGGTTCAAGATAAAGAAATAGTGATTGCAACAGTGTATAACTCACCTAAATCTTGTGTGGCTGACCTAAAGATATTCCTAACTCAGAACTTAAAGACCTTTAAAGGAAAACACCTCCTTATACAAGGTGATTTCAACTTAAATTTATTAGATAGAAGCACAGTTGTTGAGAGTTTTATGCAGGATTTCTTCAAATGTAAACAGCTTGTAAAAAAACCGACTCATTATTCTGGATCATTAATTGATCATATTTACAGTAATATACCCTTGACTTTCACAGATGTTATAGAATGTGTCTGGTCTGATCATTCAATGGTTTATGCTGCTGTACCCAAGTGAAGTTGACTGTATTTAAAAAAATGAACAATAAAGTAACATCAGAATGATACACATGTACCTTTAAATAGGTTTATGTGAAATCAAAGACAAAGATATATAGATATATGTAAGAAAATCGACTTAATGGTCATTTTGAAATTTCATCCGTCCTTGGTTCTTGCATTGTCTGCTGTTCTGGCAGACAATGCTGGTGGTTAATATGGGTATGGGTGACCACCACAGATATTAAAAAAAACACAATGAAAAGAAAACCACTCTGCTTAAGGTAGCCCACCCATAATGAAAAATTTTGAAAACAGCATGACTTTCCCAGATGAAGTCTTTTTCCCTTTAGGTTGCCAGCTGAAGGTAATGAAATAGTAATAACTTCATTGGCCCTTTAACCCTTATCTCTAAAACTTAACTGGAAAATTCTACCTATCAACACTTTCTCCTGTAACTTCAACTCTATTCAAGTGACAATTGATATATTTGGCATGGAAGTTCCTATCAATAAAACACACAATTGAAGGTCAAGGTCATCTCTCTTGGTCAAGTTCAATTATCAAGGTCAAACTTCTAAATATTTCCATGTGGGGAGGACAGTAGAATTTTACAAACTGGTCTTTTAATTGCAGTTCGAAAATGCCTCGCAAGAAGACCTGGAGAATGAGAAGAGCAAGAAGAGACATTCTGGAGAGATGCACAGCTGATCTGGGTGTCTTTGAACTATCAGATGGGGGCCCATCCCACCCTTTACCTGCATCTGTTTTGGATGAAACAGATGTAAGGCCATCTGTGTCTATAGAGGGCGTCTTTGGAATATCAGATGGGGGACTTGCCCACCCACAAAAACCATCTGTGTCTATAGAGGGCGTCTTTGGAATATCAGATGGGGGACTTGCCCACCCACAAAAACCATCTGTGTCTGGAATTTGTTCTGAAACTGCTCTTGAAACTGT
This sequence comes from Fragum whitleyi, assembly GCA_948146395.1. Classification (NCBI taxonomy): domain Eukaryota; kingdom Metazoa; phylum Mollusca; class Bivalvia; order Cardiida; family Cardiidae; genus Fragum; species Fragum whitleyi. Next base: position 56,605,890 of record OX411545.1, on the reverse strand, counting down.
TCTTGATACTGTTCATGATACTTTACCTGAAACTGACAATGATATACTGACTGACTCTGTTGCTGATTCTGGACCTAGTGCTAGTGATGATACTGTTCCTGTTACCCATGTTACAGTTGAAGAACCAAACACAATGATTTTTGGAACATTTCATCAAGGTAATCAAATGTTCAATCCATCCTCACGCAGTTTTCAGTGTACAGCAAATGCCTTATGCTCATTGATATACACAGACCTGAGACAATTGCGATCCTCTCAATGTCTTGATGATATTCTTATAGAAGGAGATAGATTACATAGTAGAATAGTGAGTGATTTGAAAGCAAGAAATGAGTTTCAAAGTTTGCTCTTGAATTTAGATGAGATACCAGATTCTGTAACTGTTTTTGACAGAAGTGTTTCTATAGTTAAAGGAAATATTGTATCTGGTGTATTAATCCAGAGTTCTAACAACACTCATATGCCATCACTTCACATTTCTCTTAATGAGGCTTTCCAAACAACTTCGTACCTTTTATTTATCATTGGCTCAGTTTGTTCTGCAATTTTCAGAAAGGATAGTAAATACTGCTTGTTTGATTCTCATTCACATGGTACTGATGGATTGTCAACTGATGACGGAAAATCATTATTAGCTTCCTTTAGTTCATTGGATGATTTAGTTACATTCATGTATTCTCTGTATCAAAGCATGAACATCAATCTATGTGAACAATTTGACATGCTCCCAATTGAATTTGTTAATAGAAAATTCCCTGAATCTGATTATAGGGAGAATGAGATTGAATTTCTAGATTGTTCAACTGAAAATCAGTCCAAATCATTGATTGAGAACTATTTTAAGGACCAATCAGTAAGACAAAAGCGCAAACAAGAAGTTGATAGGTTAGATTATGAAACCATACATACATGTAAAAGATTAAAAAGAAGAGAATATATGAGAAATTATAAAAGAGAACAGCGTCTGGATAGTAGGCAAAAGCTTAAAGAGTGTTTAATGACAAAAGAATCTATGAGGAAAATAAGAAAGGATTCGGGAAGACAAATCACTGAACGTACAATGTCTGATATTTCAAAGAGGAAAGCTAGACAAAATCCAGAAAGACAAGTCACTGAACGTAGTATGTCTAATATTTCAAAGAGGAAAGCAAGACAAAATCCAGAGAGGCAAGTCACTGAACGTTGTAGGACTAATATTTCAATGAAGAAAGTAAGACAAAATCCAGAAAGGCAAGTCACTGAAAGAAGTAGGACTAATATTTCAATGAAGAAAGTAAGACAAAATCCAGAAAGGCAAGTCACTGAACGAAGTAGGACTAATATTTCAATGAAGAAAGTAAGACAAAATCCAGAAAGGCAAGTCACTGAACGTAGTAGGACTAATATTTCAATGAAGAAAGCTAGACAAAATCCAGAAAGACAATTCATGGAACGTAGTAGGTCTAATATCTCAAAGAAGCAAGCAAGACAAAATCCAGAAAGACAAATTAAGGAACAGAATCTGACTCTTATTTCAATGAAGAAATCAAGACAAAACCCTGAAAGGCAAGTCAAAGAAAGGTTAATGACAAAGAACTCTATGCAAAAAGTTAGAAAAAATGAGGAAAGAAATAAGAAAGAAAGGTTACTAACTCTTAAATCAATGCACAAGTGCCGGTCTAGTAAGTTGTACAAAGATGCAGAAAGGCTAAAAAAACAAAATAAGCGTGCATCAAGATGTTATTCGAATAAGGAAAATGAAAGAAATAAGAAAAAACGTCAATGTTTGAGATCTAATTTAGATTATAGGATGAAAGAAAAGTGCTACAAAACTTCAAAATGACATGGTATTGATATAGGAGACTGTATTGAAAAATTCAGGAAAAATATTTCTAAGGGCCCTGTTTATGTTTGTTCATGCTGTAACCAAACATGGTTTAAACATTCTGTTGTACTATTTGAGAAAATAAAATCCAAATGCACTTCTGATGCAGTTAAAAGGTTTTCTACTGGCTACATCTCTGTTGATGGTTGTGAATGGTTGTGTAAAACTTGTTATGAAAAAATTAAGCTTAACAAAGTTCCACCAATGTCTGTTTTTAATAGGAATGAATTCCCTGTACAGCCAAAGGAACTCAATTTACATCAGCTAGAGGAGAGGCTAGTGTCTTTGAGAATTCCGTTTATGCAGATAAGAGAATTACCAAGAGGAGGTCAGTTGTCTATAAAAGGAAATGTTGTCAATGTTCCTATTGATATTCAGCCTGTTATACATAGCTTACCTAGAACATTTGATAGTCACTATACAATACCTGTTAAACTTAAGAAAAAACTTTCTTACAATAAATGTGATTTCACAGAAAATATTAGACCTCTGCATGTTTTAAGTGCTCTTCATTGGCTAGTGAACCATAGTGTGCTGTATAAAGAATCTGGTGTTACAGTAGACGATGAATGGATGCAATCAATTACTTCAGATTGTAGTGATACAGTTGAAGAATTTTTTGGTATTGAAACTGAAGGTGAAACTAATGAAGAGTTAAATTGTGCTGATGATGTGGATTATGATTCTGATCACTTCAGTGAGGTTGATGAGACTGAAAAGGTTATTGGTAATAGTGATACTTTGCTTGATGTTGCAGATCCAACTAGAGACAATGTTTATACTTTTGCTCCAGGTGAAGGTCAGACACCACTCAGTCTTTATCAAGATCCTGATGCGGAATATTTAGCATTTCCAACAATTTTTTGTGGACAAAGGCGAACTCCAAATGAGAAAAAACATGTTCCAATCCATTTCAGTGATACCTGCAAGCTAGAACTAAGACATATTGATCGCAGAGTAGCATCAAATATCCCTAACATCTTCTTCAAATTAAAGAAAGTTCAATTGAAACAAATTTCAGACAAAGTTCATCTTGCTTTAAGAAGATGCAAAAAAGAAGGGAAAACATTTACTGCCTCACAAATGCTTGATCCAACTTATCTTCAAAGTGTTGTGAGATTGGATGAGGGCTTTTATATATTCAGAAGTTTAAGGAATTCACCCCCTTATTTTGAAGCACGTAAAAAAGATGTTTTTGCAATGATTAGACAACTAGGACTACCAACTTGGTTTACATCCCTTTCATCAGCAGATACCAGGTGGCATGATCTACTGAACATGCTTTCTGAGATAAACAATGGGAAATCACTGTCTGAGGAAGATATAGATGGATTGACTTGGATTGATAAAACAAAACTTGTGCAGAAAGATCCAGTTACTTGTGTAAGGTACTTTGACAACAGAGTTCAGGAGTTCATCAATACTGTCCTACAAAGTCCTCATGACCCATTAGGGAAAGTAGTAGACTATTTCTACCGAGTTGAATTTCAACAAAGAGGTTCACCTCATATCCACATGTTAATCTGGATTGAGAATGCTCCTAGATATCATGAAAGTTCTTTAGAGGACATAACTTTATTCATAGATAAGTATGTATCATGTGAGAAAAATCCTGATCAACACCTAGTAGAACTGCAAATTCACAAACATTCTAAGTCTTGTAGAAAGAAACAGAAATCAATCTGTAGATTTGGCTTTCCAATTCCCCCAATGAAAAACACAACCATTTTAGAACCCTTGAATGATAGTACAGACAAGCAGGATTACAAAAAATTGTTTTGGGAAATTCAAAAGAAATTAGATGAAATGAAAGATACAAATATTACGCAAGAAGAATTCTTAGCTCAGATCAAAGTGAAAGAGGATGATTATATGAAAGCAATCCAAAGTTCTCTGAATGGTCCAAAGGTCTTTCTGAAAAGAAGATTAAGTGAGGTTAGAATTAATGCATACATGAAACCTATCCTAAATGCTTGGGGTGCAAATCATGACTTACAATTTGTATTGGATCCATATGCTTGTGCTGTATATATAGTGTCATATATTAGTAAAGCACAGAGGGGAATGAGCATTCTTATGAATGAAGCTTGTAAAGAAGCTAGAAGAGGAAACATGGATCTAAGACAACAGGTTAGACATATTGGAAACAAATTCTTGAATAGTGTTGAAGTTAGTGCCCAGGAAGCCTGCTACTTACTTTTGCAACAATCATTGACAAAGGCCTCTAGGGATGTTGTTTTCATTAATACTTCTTTGCCTGAAGACAGAACATTTCTACTTAAGTCTAAGGAGTCTCTAAAAAAACTGTCAACAAACTCTACTGATATTGAAGCAGATAATATCATCAAAAGATATTCAAAAAGACCAAGAGCACTTGAGAATTGGTGTTTAGCAGATTATGTGTCTCAGCTTGATATCAAATACAATGATGGCATTGCAACTGCAGAAAATTCAGGACAAGGCTACTCTGAGCTATCAACAGAGGAAAGCATAGACAATGAAAACATGGATACATATTGTAATGATGATGAGGTACTGGACACAGTCACAAGTAACAGTGATTCAATTGAGGATAAAAAATTTTCTATACCTGGTGGTCGGATTGTTCTAAAAAACGGTATTGTTATTAGTGAAAGGAAACATAGAAAAGTCATAAGATATGTGAGATTCTCAAAGAAGACTGACATTGAACAGTTTTGTAGAGAAAGGTTGCTTCTATTTAGTCCGTGGAGAGATGAAAGTACTGATTTGAAACAAGGCCATGATTCTTACCTATCACAATACAGATCTATTAAGAATTCTATAGAGCACAAGGCTTTACAGTATGAAAAAAATGCTGATGAACTAGATGATGCGGTGGAGCGTGCACAAAATGAGGAAGATTTTGATAGTGTTGCTCCAGGTACAGAGCAGTGTGAACAGGATGATGCAGATATAGGGGCTAAAGATAGTGAAACTTTCATATTCTTTGATCCTGACAGACCTGAAAATCAGAGGCAAGGTGATATTGCTGGAGAGTTTGGTTTAAATGTTGCTTCTGTAGATATAAGTATCCGTAGGAAAACAATGTCAGATGTGGAATACAGGCAATTGATAAACTCACTTAATACAAAACAGAGAGAATTTTTCATTCATGTTTTCCAAACCATTAAGCGTAATCAACAAAAATTAAAGGTTTTTCTAACTGGTGGTGCAGGTGTTGGAAAATCTGTTCTTGTTAGTGCACTATTCGAAGCTTTGCAAAGATACTTGACATCTGATCCTGGTGATAATCCTGAGAATTGTAGAGTTCTGCTCTGTGCACCCACGGGTAAAGCTGCTTTTCATATAAATGGTGTAACTTTACATTCAGCTTTCCGCATTCCAGCAAGCCAGGGTTATGATTGTACACCACTGAGTAGTGACACTTTAAACACACTTCAAACAAAATATAAGGACTTATCGGTTGTTATGATAGATGAAGTGTCCATGGTTGGAAATAATATGCTAAAACTAATAAATGAGAGATTAAAACAAATAAAGGGCAGTGAAGCTGAATTTGGTGGTTTGCATATGATATTCATTGGTGATCTATTCCAGTTGAAACCAGTAATGGATGGTTGGATATTTGAAAATTTGAAATCAAGCTTTGGACCTTTAGCCACTAATCTATGGCAGGATTTTGTAAAGATGCATGAACTTGATGAGATCATGAGGCAAAAAAATTACAAGCAATTTGCAGAGATTCTCAACAGGTTACGAGAAGGAAATCACACAGAAGATGATATTGAAATTTTGAAAAAGAGGTTGACTGATGTGACTAGTACAGAATACCCACAAAACACAACACATTTATTCAATACAAATGACAAAGTAAATAACTTTAATGTGAGAAGCTTTCTAAACAATGATAATGAAAAAGTCAACATTCCTTCCCTTGATCATGTACTAGGAGATGACAATGTGACTGTAAAGCAACAACTTGTATCACGATTACCAAATGATTCGACAAACACTGCTGGTCTCAGTCAAATGGTAGGAATATGTGTTGGAATGATTTATGATCTTTGTCTTAATCTTGATGTAGATGATGGTTTAGTAAATGGGTCATCTTGCATAGTAGAAAAGATTGAATACAGACAAAAAAATACTTCGAGACCAAGTATTATTTGGGTTTCCTTTAAAGATGATAAAATTGGAACACTATGGCGCTCAAAGTACAAACATTTGTATCATAGTGCTATCAATCTGTTGTGGACACCTATTTTTGATTGCAAGAGAAATTTTGTGTATTTGAGAAAGACTTTTGTTAGAATACAGATCCCTCTAAGACAGTCAACTGCAAAAACTGTACATAAATCTCAAGGAGACACCCTGAGTCAGGTTGTAATAGATATGGATGGGAAACGTGTATTTCCACATGCCCATTATGTTGCTATAAGTAGATCAAGATCGCTAGAAGGACTTTACATTGTGAACTTGAATGAGAGTAAAATTTCTGTGTCAAGTAAAGTTAAAGAAGAAATGGTCCGTTTGAGAGAATCATGCAAATTAGAATTGTGTTACACTCCTGTTTACATGATCAGTGAAACTCATTTTTCCTGTCTTTTCAACAATGTACAATCTTTCAGATGCCACAAGGATGAATTATTTTCAGATCCAAATGTCGAAACTGCTGATTGTCTTTGCTTATTAGAAACATGGTTAACTGCGGATGAATCTATTGATTTAGTGCAAAGAACTGGATATCAAATTGTTAGAGCTGATGGGAAACAAATAGGAAATGTTCGCCCTCACAGAGGAATTATTGTTTATGTTAGGGACAACATACATATTTCACACAGTTTTTCTGTTGTGAGAAAGAATATTGAAATGATTGTTGTAGAGCTTGTGGTTCAAGATAAAGAAATAGTGATTGCAACAGTGTATAACTCACCTAAATCTTGTGTGGCTGACCTAAAGATATTCCTAACTCAGAACTTAAAGACCTTTAAAGGAAAACACCTCCTTATACAAGGTGAATTCAACTTAAATTTATTAGATAGAAGCACAGTTGTTGAGAGTTTTATGCAGGATTTCTTCAAATGTAAACAGCTTGTAAAAAAACCGACTCATTATTCTGGATCATTAATTGATCATATTTACAGTAATATACCCTTGACTTTCACAGATGTTATAGAATGTGTCTGGTCTGATCATTCAATGGTTTATGCTGCTGTGCCCAAGTGAAGTTGACTGTATTTAAAAAAATGAACAATAAAGTAACATCAGAATGATACACATGTACCTTTAAATAGGTTTATGTGAAATCAAAGACAAAGATATATAGATATATGTAAGAAAATCGACTTAATGGTCATTTTGAAATTTCATCCGTCCTTGGTTCTTGCATTGTCTGCTGTTCTGGCAGACAATGCTGGTGGTTAATATGGGTATGGGTGACCACCACAGATATTAAAAAAAACACAATGAAAAGAAAACCACTCTGCTTAAGGTAGCCCACCCATAATGAAAAATTTTGAAAACAGCATGACTTTCCCAGATGAAGTCTTTTTCCCTTTAGGTTGCCAGCTGAAGGTAATGAAATAGTAATAACTTCATTGGCTATGTTATTGCAGTGCTTAAATGTTATTAGTATCTAAACATTGTATAGGTTAATACAACATTTCAGTACTGCTACATCAATGTCGAAAAACAACAACATTTGAATAAACAAAATAGCTGTGCCTTCAACATATTCAACATTGTGCTGTTTTCAATTTTTTTCATTAGGGGTGTACTACTTTAAGTTATTTAAGTTTAATTGATTTTTCCATCTAATAGAAGTGGAAAACCCAATTTGGTGTTACTACCCTAACACTTGCCAATTTGTTGAAGTGACTGGTAGGGGATATTGGAAATAATCAGCTAGCACATTTGTACTGGCAGATCTTAATCAAAACCTCCTATTTGTCCTTTAAAAGTTAGAGATGTTAATGCATTTGATTTTTTTAAGAAAATATAAGATTATTATAGTAAGATAATGACAATGTGATGCTAATATATAATACCCTGCATTTTGACAAAATGATTATATCATGTTTTGTCTCTTTTTTTTCTTTTTGTTAATAAAAAAAATCCTATTCAAGCTCATCATGAAAATATGTTAATTTGATAACATTTTAAAATCCACCATATGAAGAATAGATGAGTAGCTTAAAATATCTTTTTAATGTTTAATGAATGAGATGTTTTTTGTGTGTATTTTTCTTTTAGCTCTTTTCAGATGAATTTAAATGTAATGTCCATTTATGACTAAACCTTTAGCTTTCTGAACTGAAGTTTTGTTTAAAATAAATTGACAATTTTCAAGACATTTTTATAAGTCTGGCTGAGGTCTTTTCACACAAATATTAAATAAACAACAAGTAGTTTAGGCTATGATCAGGTTACATGCATGTGCAGGCTGATTTAGTCTATATTGTCATCAAAACTTGATGAAAATTATGAGAATTTTGATATACATCAATCTCAAGATTTGAAAGAAATAATTTGTTGTCACAAACCCATACTGGTGCAAACCAAGACAAGACTATATTTCAAAGTGAATGTAACTTGTATGTACTAATGTCATAGAGTGACATATGCTATGAAAAAAAGAGAAATTTTTGTCATAAACAAAATCCCATTTAGTGTATGAATTATTACAAGGTAAAGAGTGATAGTTATTAGCTGTTTCATTGTATTATGTGTAACTTGTTTAATAGTTTTTAACAAAAATACTGTTATAATTCTTATAGAGCCTGATCATGCTGTAATGCAACTGCATCCTCCTTTTTGATTGTCAAATCAACTATTTTTCAGATATGTGAAAGACTCTAATAAAAGATCACTCCCCACTAAATTAAGCCTCAATCATTTCAACAGAAGAATGAACTTCCATTCCCTATCAAAGGACAGTGCTATTGTGTCTGAATATATGTAAAGACAATATTTTATCACAAAACTGTTGTAAGTGCTACAGGCACTTACAATAGTTTTGAACTGACCCCTCAAATTAGAGGCTTCCAATTGAATAAAGGGAAGTTTATTATGCATATTTCAACTTTTGTTTTTGGTCTTGATGATACTTGTACTGGTACTAAATTTTCATTTTTAAAGTAAAGCCATTTTTAAACTTTAACTATTCTGTAGCAACAAATCTGTAGCCTCTAAAAAAGGCCTGCCTCTTATAGAAATGTGATCCGTTAAATCCCCAGGTTGTATGAGAGGTTTTATCCTATATATAGTATTGTTTTATTCCCAATTACTTCCATGCATGATAGTAGTCATTCCTAATGTTAAAGATGCTTATATATATAAATATTATATATATATTGTTATTTTATAAGTTGCATCAAACAGATTTTATTCTATGCTATGTTAAAACAGATTTAAATGTTTATATGTACAGCCAGTCAGTCTTTTTATCATAAAAATAAATGCTAAAATGGTCTTAAAAACGTACTTAATACAGATTATACTCAAAACAGGTCAAGTCAAACCAGAAGGGTTTGATGGCCTGTACAAGGTAGAAAGATGAATGGAACTTAAAAGAAATAGAAACATTAAAAAATGGGTCCTGCTTGGCTTGGTAGCAAGGATGCCAAACTGATTACTTTGGAGAAATCACAGGTAGTGGGATTGGATTCCATCCAAGCTGCCAGCCATGTGGGTATAGCCTTTGGCAAGCTATTTCAGAGCCCCAGCCTAGTGATAATTATATATAGACAATGATTTATTTGCATTTTGATGTAAGTAAAAGATACAACGAGTTGCGGTTGTGCATATGAAAAAATGAGAATATATTTTAATTAAACACATGCATAGTAATTATAATATGCAATGCCATATGTTTTGTGTTTTATATGTTCAGTGAAATTATAAATGACTTGTTAAGATTTTATATTGTACATGTCACTTTGAAATGCTGAAAAGAAATCAAAGTAAATTTTTTAACAGCAACCTGTGTTTTGTTGAATATTATATACCAGAATCAATGAAATATAAGCATTGTGGCTATACTGTTACTTGAATCCCAGAGCCATATTGTTTAACCTTTGTTGTGCTGATTAATTGGCCACTTTGTTATACACCGACCATTAGTCAAGAGCAAGCCATCCTTAAGCAGAAATTATATTTACATTTCAAAAATTTTTTGCCATTCTACCATGCTATATTATACTACTGTTTCATGGATAAATAATCATAAAGACTTATCCATATAATCAATAAGAATCCTATCCTCTTTAGAATCAGTACCAACATATATTTTGAAATAAGGTTTTCCATTTAGAATTTAGCCTACAAAAGAATAAGCTTTTCTGTCTTCTTCACGAATTTCATTGCAAACTTTCTTATCTGATGGAGTTTCTCATCATAAGATATATAAATGCCAGTGGAGCGATACAGGCCCTCTTGGGCCTCTTGTTTATCATTAAGGGTTACAATTCTTTGAATTTATAGCTCCCAGTTTTGTTTCTTAGAAAATGCATTGGTACTGAAGGCAAATGCGTGACCAACAAAAGATCAAAGATCCCCTAGCACTAATGGTATTAATTTATAAAATTTAGACCTTGATTGAGAGGTCAATTTTATATCTTTGAACAGCCAAGAAGGAAATTCTTGTAAAATGCTAGTTTTTACATATTGTCTTTTAGTATAAAGTGGTAAATCACACAAATTGAAGTTAGTATCATTTGTAGTATCCCATCTCACAAAGTTTAAAAATTTAATAAGATTTGAGATCATAATTTTAAAATAGCCAAATCATTTATACATGTATATTAAATTGTTGAAATCGAAATACGTACACCCTTCTAGATCATCACAGATCTTAATAATCATTTTAAATTAGAAATTACAAATATTTTAAATATTCAATAAAAATACTGGTTTTTTGATTTTTTGATAGATATGGATATGTACTTTGTGTTCTACTATACCTATTGTTTAATTTCATCATAGGGAAATATCTGTTTAGTGCAATTACATATCTATCAATCACACAATGCAGCATGAACGCTAAAAGAATTTAATCAATTGAATTTTTTTCAAAATTACTTAGTTACTTAAGCATGTATATCATTTATCTCTAATTTCGTGCATTGGTTTATTAGTTGCCTATAAATGTTTTGAAACAGAATAGCGTTGGTCATAATCTAGTAACGTATGTTACCATTTGTATGAAACAAGTCGCAATTAACTTAAATACACTTCGGTGTCAATACTGTAGCCATTTAAATCAAAATCATTGTTTCTCTTTGATTAAGATGGATTTTTTTGTTTTACTGCAAGTATTTCGAATTGTTTATCAGGAATTTTGGCCAAGTAGTAAGAATTAAATTTAATGGTTAGTAGAAGAGTCTTATACTTGAGCACATGAGAAAAATATGAGAGTTATGCCCAAGAAACACGAGTATATTGATTAGAATGGGCATTCTTCAATTCTTTTCTCTACTTTAACACAAATTGCATGTACATATATATTGAAAGTCATCCAGCATTGTCAAACGGGAATGCAAATAGAATGTTAAATCACCAGCCATATACACATAAACACCTATAAAGCCCTTATAAGCATGTCACTTACAGACCCATCATGCAATTTTCTTATTTTTATGAATCACGTCTTGGGTTGTATTTGAATGAGGGCTTGATATTGATGAAATCCTTTTGCTTCAGTAATTTATCATAATTCTTTTATTATTTCAGAATATTAGGTATAAAAGAAGCACTAATTCTATCAAAGATATACTTCTTTCTGCATAAAAAGTACTTGTAGTTTGTATCTAGTTCAAAGCTAAAGCATTTTTTAGCATCTTTATTTTACTAAAATATTTACTTTTGTAAGAACTAATCATGTTCAAGAGAATTACAATTGGTGTGCATCTAATTGTCCTTTGGAAGCAGCAATTATGTTGGATTTTCTAAAAAAGGGTCTTTTAAATGTAACATATATTACTTTCTTTGATAGCTAAATCAAAATGTATATGGCAATGTTCTATTCATTTGAACATAATATGGTCATACTCATGTAAATTTCCAGTATTGAACTGAATTGTGCAGTTTCTTGGCAAAACTAGGATTTCATGCAATGTACTTTGCATTCAATTGGAAACAAAAGAGAGCTGAATGCTTCAAGAAATTTTCAGGCCATTTTAACAGTATAACATTCTTATCAAGGTGGCTTATCCACCTAACCCTGAATTCCTTTTACTTACCGTACATATCATTCCATTCATCACATCATCCTTTTAAAGCCTCTAGCTGCTTATACAACGAAGATGAATGATTATCAACTCGTTTGTACTGGCTGATGAAACCTAGTACCTATGATATCAAATGACAAATGCATTACCAAATTCAATGTGCTACCAACTGGGCTACGATTGTGATCAACTCTAAGAAATAATTTTAACCTTTCTCTACTAAATGGATAGAAATATTGCTTAAAAATATTGTAGGAACAGCTTTTTTCATCTATTAAGTTATCATTTTTTCACAATAAAAACTGTTACTTATCATCAGAAGTAACGTATATAACTTGTGTTTTTATTCTAAAAATGTGAAAAAAAGTCTCAAACATAGCAGAAACCATAAGCTGTCTGAACATTGTGTTTGGAAGCTGCCTCAACATTGTGTTTTGTGCATTTACTCAAACTATGATAGCGGCTCAATAATAATTATACCTATTAATAAGTGGTAACGTATTTTTCACGCTTTTTAAAACCACAATGATTCTTGAAATTATTAAAATTCATATTGATACCTAAAAATACTTTAAACAGTTATGGTTTATAGTTGATATATACAATGAGGGATTTTACAACAATTGTAATCAGATGAGATATGAAAAAGTCTATGATAATTGATCGGTAAATTGGTTACTTTAGAGTAACGTATTTTGCAGATAGGTTGATGGCCAGATGCATAAAAAAAATCTCCCAAAGACCAGAAGCTTATAGAAAAACACAGTAAACAAAACATTCAGTAGAGGATTGATGAATATAACATTTCTTTTGAATACATTAAATTCAAATTTAAATGTAACATATTTTACTCCCATGCATTGCTTGTATGGGTTATATTTTTCAAGTCATAATATAAATGGGCTTCAAATATCCTCAGAATCACAAATATCATTAACAAAACACAATATCATTTAATATTTTACTAAATTACAGGTAATTTCTATATTAAAACATACAACTAAAATTGTTATATGACAAATTTATGGGTTGGTTTCTTTAAAGTAACGTATCTCGCATTTGCCCCAGTGGCCAGACTGCTAACAAGTTTCAAAATGTTCAATATTGCATAGGCTTCTAGAAAAGCATTGTTAACAATCTTCCCAATGGGGCAGATATGGAAAAATCATTTCTATCTATGTGCCTTTCTTTGAAATTCAAAAGTAACGTATTTTACTTCCATATCATGTCTTCAAGGGGGATTTATTTACAAAGTATTGCTATGAATTAACTCTACATACATTAAGCAACATAAATTTTGGTATTTAAAGATCACTTCTGGTCATTTTGACTCATCTTTTCACTATACCAACCTAAAATCTTGTCTTGAAAATTTGATGGGTAATTAACTTTGAGGTAACGTATCTCACTAAAGCCCCACCTGTCAGAGTGCTAACAAGCCTCAAAATGTTCTATATACCATGGGCTATCAAACAGACACTGTTAACAAAATTCCCAGTGAGGTAGGGATAGACAATTTATTTCTATATTCATAGTTTTCTATGAAATTTAAGGGTAACGTATTTTACTGCAATATCACGACTCTGAAGATGACCAGATTTTTCAAAAAATTCCATAAATGGACCCTACAGTTAATCAGCAACACAAATATATGTATAAGAAGTCAACTTTTTGTCATTTTGACTTCAATTTTTTGGGTACTCTTTTAAAATTTATTTTCAAAATTTTATGGGGTGTGCTACTTTAAAGTAACGTATCTTACAAAAGCCCCGTTCGCCAGAGTGCTAACATGTCTCAAAATGTTCTAAATACCATGGGCTTTCAGAAAAATATGGTCTATAAAATTCCCCCTGGGGGGGGGGGGGGAACAAAACCCATTCTGGCTCATGGACTAATACTTTCCAAACATTGAGTTTAACATAACATGTTGGTGGTAAAAATTTCCCTGTGATAATCTATAAAAAAAATCTATGAAATCCATTATATAAAAATTCTATATACTGGTACACCACATAAAATTATGTAACCATTCATGTGAAAAAGATCCACCTTGGAACTCTGTAATCTAATTATACCCCCCACCTACGAAGTAGAGGGGGGTATATTGGTTTCACCATGTCTGTCTGTCTGTCCATCCGTCCGTCCATCCGTCCGTCCGTCTGTCCGTCCGTAGACCTTTTCGTTTCCGGACTCTAACTCAAGAACCAAATGACCTACAATCATGAAACTTTATACAAATGTTCCTTATGACCCAAGGAAGTGCCCTATTGTTTTTGGGTTATGTAGGTCAAAGGTCAAGGTCTCAGTCAGCCTTTGTTCAATTTTCTAACTCAAGAACCAAATGACCTACAATCATGAAACTTGATACTAATGTTCCTTATGACCCAAGGAAGTGCCCTATTGTTTTTGGGTTATGTAGGTCAAAGGTCAAGGTCACAGTCAGCCTTTGTTCAATTTTCGTTTCCGGACTCTAACTCAAGAACCAAGTGGCCTACAATCATGAAACTTTATACAAATGTTCCCTATGACCCAAGGAAGTGCCCTATATTTTTGGGTTACATAGGTCAAAGGTCAAGGTCACAGTAAAATTTTGTTCAATTTTCGTTTCTTGACTCTAACTCGTGAAACAAGTGACCTACAAGCATGAAAGTTTACGCAAATGTTGCTTATGACCCAAAGGAGTGCCTTATTGTTTTTCGGGTCATATAGGTCAAAGGTCAAGGTCACAGTCAATTTTTGTTCAATTTTCATTTCTGGACTCTTTACTCAAAAACCAAGCGACATAGAATCATGAAACTTCATGCAAATGCGACATATGACCTCAATATTAGTTACAAACACATCCTGCACTAATAGCACTTGCATTCTGACAAAGCGCTTGTGGGGGGTATTAGTCCACTTTGCGACAGTTCTAGTTAAAAAAAAGATTTGGTTCCAGTGCAGGTCGGCAAGAGGTTACATTTCATTAATTCTTATAGCAGAGAGTTAGATTGATCAATCAATATTCGGAAAATCATGATTTTCTGCGAAGAATTCAACTAGTCAGTCTGTGTCTAGGCACAGTCTGACTAGGGACGAAACTTTTCACTCTGCCTAGATGTTCCCTTTTTGTGTGATGGGTCACAAAGAGTATAAATAATTTGCTTCTATTTTCCTGCAGACAGCAGATTTTGTGTGATGTTGTCCTGGTTGCTGGTACCACAGAGATCCCTTGTCATAAAGTAGTCCTGTGTTCTTGTAGTCAGTATTTCTACGCCATGTTTACTGGAGAACTGTCAGAAGCTAAAGCTGACCGAATTACTTTACAAGAAATAGACTCACAAGCTCTGGTGCTATTGATAGACTTTGTTTACACCTCAGAGATACAAGTTACAGAAGAAAATGTACAGGTGTGTGGAAAATTTAACAAATTTTCAAAATGAAGAAACATGTATGTATTTGTGCCTATAAATCTTTGTCAAGCATTTTTGCAAATAGCATTTAAATATATAAACAGGGAGTAGTCTTTGTTAATTAGAAAAAGAGTGTTTTATTTTAAACAGAATTTTTTCAAATTTGATAATACAGGAACAGTAAAAAATAAGAGAGAAAACATTGAGAAAATAAAGATATTGCTTGAAACAAGCAATTTCTTCAATACTTACAATGTTTTCTATCCAAAATGACAAAGATTTTTAAAATTTTGTCAACTAAAAATTGTTTTCTGCAACTTCTTGTTGTCTCAATGGCTCAGCGCAAAACAGTTGTAATTGCGTATATGTTTGCAGGCATTTTTAACCCTTGTCATGCTGAACCCGGAATATTCCTGCTTTAACAGGAGATATAGACAAAGATCAGCCTGCACTTATGTGCAGTCTGATCTTAGTTTATACCACTGGAATTTCATTTTTAAACCAGAAAGGTATAAAACAATGAATTTCCAAAGTCAATACTCACTCACATTTGGTAACTTCCAGTGCTTTAGCACTTTGATTTTACATTCAATATGCAGACATTTTTATTCAGCATGACAAGAGTTAACTTTTTTCCACTGAGATTATATTAGCAGCATAATTGTCCCAGCACCAGTAAAAAAGATGAAAGTATATAATATTCTGCCTTTCATTTGACATCAAATATTTAAAAGAAAAAAAATAATGTTAAAATCATAAAAAGTCATAAAAATATTGACACTTGAACAGACAGTGCAACTTTCAAATGAGGACCAATGCAGCAAGATGATATAAAATAATGTTGTGAGTTATTACACTCTCAATTACACCCTTCTAATGCTCTTAGTGTCAAACTACAGATAGGAGGAGGTGGGGGGATTCTGAACATTAAATTCAAATATTTTGATAATTCTTGCAAAAAACCTATGTTTTGGGTCTCTTCAAGACAGTTCAAAAGAGTAACAATAACATAGGGTTTCATTGAAAAATAAAAACTTTTGATTGATAGTACCCTTCCTATTTGTACCTCTGTTTATTCTCAGACCTTTCTACCAGCTGCCAAAATATTACAGATGACAGAAGTTAAAGATGTGTGTTGTGAATTTTTACTCTCTCAATTACACTTTTCTAATGCTTTTTGTGTAATTACATTGCATTTATTTTCAGACCCTACTCCCAGCTGCCAACATATTACAGATGACAAAAGTTAGAGATGTGTGTTGTGAATTTTTACACTCTCAATTACACTTTTCTAATGCTCTTTGTGTAATTACATTTAATTTGTTTTCAGACCTTACTCCCAGCTGCCAACATACTACAGATGACCGAAGTTAGAGATGCATGTTGTGAATTTTTACACTCCCAATTACACCCTTCCAATGCTCTTGGTATAAAGGCTTTTGCAGACCTTCATGCTTGTACAGAACTTTTTAATCATGCCAATACCTATTGTGAACAGCATTTTACGTAAGTTATATTCATTAGGTTGAACTTAATCTAATAGGCTTACATCATGCAAAGTTATGGTATTGACTTTACTTTGTTTTTAGCTCACCTGAGCACATCGTGCTCAAGGTGAGCTTTAGTGATCATTGAATGTCCGTCGTCCGTCGTGTGTGGTGTGTGTTGTGTCGTTCTTCGTCCGGCATCAACAATTTAAGTGTTTACACTCTAGAGGTCACAAATATCATCCAATCTTCATGAAACTTGGTCAGAATGTTGGCCAGGTCACAAGGATGAACCCTATCGAAAATGGGACGGATCCATGCCATATCATGGGAAAAGGGGCCTTATTGACAATTTTCTTGTTTACACTCTAGAGGCAACAAATATGGCCCAATCTTCATGAAACTTAATCAGAATGTTGGCCAGGTCACAAGGATGAACCCTATTGAAAATGGGACGGACCCGTGCCTTATCATGGGAAAAGGGGCCTTATTGACTATTTTCTTGTTTACACTCTAGAGGCCACAAATGTTGCCCAATCTTCATGAAACTTGGTCAGAATGTTGGCCAGGTCACAAGGATGAACCCTATTGAAAATGGGAGGGATCCGTGCCATATCACGGGAAAAGGGGCCTTATTGACAATTTTCTTGTTTACTCTCTAGAGGCAACAAATATGGTCCAATCTTCATGAAACTTGGTCAGAATGTTGGCCAGGTCACAAGGATGAACCCTATTGAAAATGGGAAGGATCCATGCCATATAATGGGAAAAGGGGCCTTAAGGAAAATTTTCTTTATTAAGCTCTAGAGGTCACAAATATGGCCCAATATTCATGAAACTTGGTCAGAATGTTGGCCAGGTCACAAGGATGAACCCTATTAAAAATGGGAAGGATCCATGCCGTATCATGGTAAAAGGGGCCTTAAGGATAATTTTCTTTCTTAAGCTCTAGAGGCCACAAATATGGCCCAATATTCATGAAACTTGGTCAGAATGTTGGTCAGGTCACAAGGATGAACCCTATTGAAAATTGGAAGTATCCATGATATATCACGGGAAAAGGGGACTTTATGATATTTTTCTTGTTTAACTTCTTGAAGCCACAAATAGGGCTCAATCCACATGAAAATTGGTCTGAATGTTTGTCAAGTCACAAGGATGAATCCTTTGAAATTGGGAAGGATCTGTGTCATATCACGGGAAAAGGGGTTTCACTGATTATTTTCTTGTTTACACTCTAGGAGCCACAATTTTGGCCCAAACTTCATGAAAGTTGGTTTTATGTAGAAATTGTCTCATTTATGACATCTGCCTATTTAATTGATGTGATGTCTCAAGGGTCAAAGAGACTCAGGTGAGCCATCTAGGACCATCATGGTCCTCTTGTACATGTTTCATTCTAATTAAATTATTATTCTTTATTTGAGCCCTATAATCTGTCTTTCAGTAGATGCTTTTGTTCACCCAATGATAACTTATTAAATTTGGTGCATAAAATCTTGATTTTACAATTTGACTTTAAAGTTATGAAATTTTGTTCAGTGAATGTTCTCTCTGAATTTTGAGAATACAATTCTTTTTCTTGTATATTTCAGGGAGTTATTTCACTATGATGAATTTCTGTCACTGCCTGTACAAAGTGTGTGTAAATTAATATGTAGTGATAGACTTACTGTTACTTCAGAGGAACAGGTAACTGAAAATTAGCTTTAAAGCATATGATGTCAGACACGGGTATCTAGCTTGGAGCATCTTATCATTCAAACACTCAGTACTTTTTGTAATGCAAAAGTTCCTTAAATCTTGGAATTATAAGTTTGAATTCCAGCTTGCCCAACTTTCATCTGATGGTTTGATAATGATATTATCTATTTATACCTAAGTTGGATGATTATTTTTTGGCTTGGACTAAATGTTATTGATGTACTAGTATGAGGAACAACAGGAAGCCATGAGTAGGGGCTCTAGCTTCCAAGATATGACTGAAATATTGGAACAGGCATCAACTCCTAAAAAAATAAGCATCCAAACAGTTTATAAAATTAATTTCTCTAACTGCAAGTACAGAGTTTGTGTATATTGATATAGAGTCAGTAATTTAAGGGAAACCATCATTCTTATACCCCCTTCCGCCCATCTATAGAGAAGGGGCATATCATTTTTAGCTCGGCTGTTTTCGGAGAAAACCGGAGGTATTGCTATAGCCTCCGTGTCTTCGTCGTTGTCGTTGTCGTCCTCGTGCGAAAACTTTAACATTTTGTTATATCTATGGTTTTACTGAAGGCATTCACTTGAAACTTGGCACACATGTTCACCATCAAAAGAGCAACCTATAATATCAAGGGGGATAACTCTAGATGCATTTTGTGCAAATTATGCCCCTTTTTGACTTAGATTTTTTCCCACCATCCAGTACTCGACAGCCGAGCGAAGGCACCCGTAGGCGGTGCTCTTGTTGTTCTGTACATTTGAACTTTTGTCCTCCAAAAACTTGGACACTGGCGATAACTTTTGATTAATCAGAGATAGAGTCCTCATATTTCTTAGAGATTACTTGCAACTGCCTGTTGGTACCAAGGTTATCAGTTGAGGTCAAGGTCATTTTTCAAGGTAAAAAATGTGGACAATTTCTGAAAATGGCAGTGTTGATACATCTGTCTTATTATTAGAGTCGGTATGTATCACTATAGATTTAACCATTATCATACCAAATGAAATCCCTCTCTCAGAATTGCACTCATATCAAAGTACTGAAAGCCCTAGAATCCAAGGGTGTAGGGCAATCTTTCTGTTTGATAATTTATTTCATGAACAAGACTGCTCTGAAAGGAGAGAAACATGTCTCTACCTCCTGCCAAAGCAGGAATATTTCAATATCAGTGTGACATGGGTAAAGATATCTGCTTTTGTTTTGCAGGTTTTTGAAGCAGTATTATCATGGGTTAACCATGACTTAACCAATAGAAATGATCTGATCTCACAACTCATAGAAAATGTCCGTCTACCACTCATGTCTCAAGAATATCTGGTCCAGAGAGTCGAGGAGGAGCCGTTAATAAAAGCCAACAGTCGCTGTAAGGACTTTCTAATTGAGGCAATGAAATATCATTTATTAAAAGGGGAACAAAAAGCTGTCTTTCAAACACCTAGAACTGTACCCAGGACTCCACTTGGTCTACCGAAGGTGAGAATTATATCTTTTTTTCATCATCGTATTTTGTTGAAGATAATTGTTTGCTTCAGTGTAACTTTGATTTATCTTTCATTAAGTGAACGACAAAAAGCTATGAAAACCTTTAGGACCTAAGAAGAAAAACTAACACTAATTCCATTCCATTAGTCATAAAATATGGATTAAGTGTAAAATTTTGATTTATTTACTTAAAGCGCATCTTTTTGCACATGATTGCCTTGCATTTTTCCCACAATATTTTCCTCTACACTCTTGCTTTTCAATGTTTTCTGTAATCATTTTCAAATTAGACCAGTGTAATATTTTGAAACATAGAAAATGGCCAATCAATTGATAGAATGGTTGTAGGCTAAACAAAGCTACATTGATATTTAATATTTTAATTTTACTGTGCATTGTGCTTACCAGGTGATGTTGGTGATAGGTGGACAGGCTCCCAAAGCTATTAGAAGTGTTGAATGTTATGATTTTAAAGAAGATAGATGGTTCCAACTAGCTGAAATGCCTTCAAGGAGATGTAGATGTGGTAATACTTTATGAAACAATTAACTGCAAAAACAAAAATGCATTGCTATATTAATAGCCTGTAAGATATATGCTAAAACCTGTGTATATGATAAGAATTTTAACTAATGACATAGAGAAATTTGTTTTTATGTGCCCACTTGCAGTGAGTGATACATAGTCGTCACAACAACTGCTACAGCTTGGTGTAACTGCATTATTTCTTTGAAAGAAAAGTTAAGATACCTTGAAGGTCACAGACCAAGGTTAGACATTAAAAACAAGCATGTCTGGAGCACATTTATTCATGGATTTCAGTACAGTTTGTATCATGAGCAGATGAACCATTTGAAAAATAATTCTCGGATAGCTTCTAAGCCAAGGTCCAAACTGAAGGTTAACTATTTAAATTACGCTTATCCAGAGCTATGGTCAAAATTTTGCAGACATGACAGCTATGGTTCTTGGACAACCATCTAGTATCTAGATACAGTTAATTTTCCTGGAGCAGCAACATCTATTAAGAGACCATTCCTATTAAGTAGCTATTTACAAAATGCCTTTCTTTAAATTGAAATTTATCTAAAAAGTAGTTATCATTGGTAAAAAAATATGTAAATGAATCCTATGTTGTATTTTTTTTTGGAAACAACAGAAAAAACAAAATAAAAAGAATGTAAATGAATCCTATGTTGTTAAAACTCACCAGAATCGTCTCTATGAGACAATTCTATTGAGTTTTAACAGCATTGGATTATTGAGAATTTTGCAATAATATTCATGTTCAATCAATTCAAATGTGTAAACAAAACATGTATTAAGGTTCATGTAAAGTGTTTGAGACCCAATATTTAGGGCACTTCATCAGCCAAGAAAAAGCAGTATGTCCAGGTATATTATATATCAAAATGAAGCTATTCGTGAGCACAAGCAGTGAGGCAACATAAGACCGCCATAGCTATAGCGGTATAGCCAAAACATTGTGGAAAAGGGTCATTTTGTACAGAACAAGCAACTGCATGACGGTTGCATAAAATTGCCCCATATTTTAAGAAAGTACAGTCTGAAGTACCATCCAGGTAGTGCTACAACCTTAGATATAAAACTCAGTCTCAAAAGGCTCTTTTGAAACAATCAATTTCCATTTAATGTGTCAACATACATGTCAAACCGGTTTGGTCTGTTTTCAAAAAAGATGTTAGGTATGGTGCAACATCACACCATAATATTGTGAAATATTTTCTGCGATTTATTTCAAATTATAGTTTTTTTTAATTCAATGATCTACAATATTACTATATATTTATCATTCTGTGAAATAGAAATTGATATATTGCTGATCAATCTTACAGGTATATAAACAATTAATGTCTATTTATGTTGTGATAACACACCATACCCTAAAAAGATCTACACGTTTACAAAATAAGAATGACATATATAACATATGTGTTTATAAAATAAGTCAAAATAAATTGCTTGCATAACTACGTTTTGGGGCTGAGTTTTATACCAAAGGTTGTAGCACTACCTGGATGGTACTTTAGGCTAGACTTTGTTTAAAATATGAGCCAATTTTATCCAACAGTCATGCAGTTGCTTGTTCTGTACAAAATGATCCTTTCCCACAATGTTTGGCTATACCGCTATAGTTATAACAGTCTTATGTTGCCTAACTGCTTGTGCTCACGAAAAGCTTCATTTTGATATATAATATTCCTGGACATACTGCTTTTTCTTGGCAAATGAATGCCCCTAAAATTTGGTCTCAAACACTTTACATGAACCTTAAGGAACCATTTTCTTTAAGACTGCTTTTTTGTGTTCCTGTTTGTGGTTGTTTAATACAAGTTTAACTGTATATAATTTCAGGTGTTGCATTAGTCAATGGCCATGTATACGCTGTAGGAGGTTTTAATGGATCTTTACGTGTTAGAACTGTAGACATGTATGATCCTTTAAAAGATGCCTGGACCACTTGTCCTAGTATGGAGGCCAGACGGAGCACACTGGGTGTGGCTGTGCTGAATGATCTGATCTATGCTGTGGGAGGCTTTGATGGATCCTCAGGTATGTTACATCTCATCTCTCTATCTCATTTCTTAAACCCTTGTCATGCTGAATAAATTTTGGCTAAAAAATTTCATCAAAATCAAAGGGCAAAAAGCACTGAAAGTACCAACTGTAGGTCAATTTATTTGAAAAACTAAATTTATAGACAATTCTGGTTTGAAATTGAGAAACAGGTGGTGTAGACTAACATCAGACTGCACATGTGTGCAGGCTGATGTTTGTCTATTGCTCCTGCCAAAGCAAGAATATTCGGTTTCAGCATGACAAGGGTTAACGTTTTCTTTTCAATGACACTTTATTGTATTGAAGTGCTGAATGATGGTTTAAACAGAGTTATAAAGACATTATGCTTTAAACTGTTGTAATAATACTTTAATGGCTTAGGGATAAACATGAATGTAAATAGACAAATATGGGTGCCCTTATTTATGCCCCCCTTTTAAGAAGAGGGGGTATATTGCTTTGCCCTTGTTGGTCGGTCAGTCCGTCTATAGACCTTTTTTTTGTCCGAAGCATATTTCAAAACGTATGAAAGCTAGAATCATGAAACTTCACAGGTGGATAAATCTCATTGAGGAGAAATGAAATGCACAAGAACCATAACTCTACTTATCTCATTTTTTGAGTCATTGTCCTTTCTTGATAAACAAAGAATAGGCTATTGACCTGCTTTTTTTTGGGGGGGGGGGGTATAAATGTTTTACAAACATCTCTTGTTTAATTGCATAACCAACCAAGAACTTCAATTATATTAGAAAGCGATTTGTTAGTTAATCAAATTAAATATAACAATTGTCTTTTGGTTTCACTACAGGTTTAAACTCAGCTGAATGTTTTGATATCCATACCGGTGAATGGAGAATGATTGCTCCAATGAGTACAAGAAGAAGTAGTGTTGGTGTTGGTGTATTAAATGGTAAGAGTATGAGCAATGTTATTAAAGAAATTATACTCATCATACATTAGATTTCGTTGAATATAGATCACAATCTTTGTCTATTTGACAAAGCTATATTTTATGTCTTATGTCTTAATACTGTAATTCAAGTACTTTTCATGCTGATTTATTTTCACATCTTCTGCTCTGACAGCTGAACTACTAGTTAGTCTGTATTTTAGCGACAGATGTATTGATATTTTAGTAAAAAGAGTAATATTTTCCTACTTTAATTCTGAAACCTTGTGACTACAGCTTTAGGAAAAAGTTAAAATTAAAGTGACAATTTGTTCCTCATAGTTTTATATTCAAAAACAAACTAAGTATCAAACTTTGTTTGTAAAGTATCAACTGTTTATCAATTTTTCTAGGTTTCCTTTATGCTGTTGGGGGTTATGATGGATCATCTAGACAATGTTTAAGTTCTGTTGAGAGATATAACCCTGCAGATGATACCTGGGTTAATGTAGCAGAAATGTCATGTAGGCGCAGTGGGGCAGGTAGGGTGTATGTTGTATATTAATGAAACATCAGGACAATGTTTGAAATCCCCAGAGAGTAAAAAACTTGCTTAGAAAGATATAACCCTGCAGATGATACCTGGGTCAATGTAGCAGAAATGTCATGAAGACGCAGTGGGGCAGGTAGGGTGTATGTTGTATATTAATGGGCCATCTGGACAATGTTTGAAATCTGTAGAGAGAAAAAAAATCGTGCAGATAACACCTGGGTTAATGTACAAAAATGACATGTAGAAGCAGTGGGCAGGTCATATGTATATTGTTTTATTAATGATGGATTATCCAGGCAATGTTTAGGATCTGTAGATATAACCCTGCAGATGATACCTGGGTTAATGTAGCAGAAATGTCATGTAGACACATTGGGGCAGGTAAGGTTTAAATTGTATATGGTTGTTAGATGGCCTGACATGAAGAAATATGGATATGTTTCAATGAATAAGCCAAGGATAGTTGCTAATAAATTTAGACTCCCAAATTTAAGAGATTGAAAACTCAATGTTTGAAAAATGTATCTCACTTCCACATTTTCCCAACCAATTGAAATTTTGATTACTGAAAAAAATGAATTAATAAGAAAATCCAAAGTAAAATGAGACTTCATCCTCACTTTAACTTAGTTTTAATATGCATGTATTATGTATGTTGCAAACTAATAAAATATTCAACAGAAGCAAATCTATCATGTAAACCAATTATACAATAACATTTGTATATTTGTATTCCAGGTGTTGGGGTTGTGGATGGTTTATTATATGCAGTAGGTGGCCATGATGGACCACTTGTTAGAAACTCTGTAGAAATGTACAGTCCAGAAACAAACTCTTGGATACAACTAGCTGATATGCACAGCTGTAGGAGAAATGCAGGTCAGTATTGAGATCCTTAAACAAAAAGAGGATAATTGCCTTTTAGCTCACCTGAGCACGAATTTCTCAAGGGAGCTATTGTGATCTATCAATGTCCGGAGTCCGGCTGTCAATCTGTCCGTCACAGCTTCAACATTTTCTTTTAACGACATCTCCTCCTAAACTTTTGAGTCAAATCAACCGAACTTGGCAGAAATATTGCTTGGGTGGTCCCTTGATAAAATTGCTAAAATGGGAAGGATCCCTGCCATATCACGGAAAAAAGGGGCCTAAATGACAATTTTCTTGTTTACACTCTTGAAGCCACAAATATGGTCCAATCATAATGAAAGTTTGTCAGAATGTTTGTAAGGTCACGAGGATGAATATTATGGAAAATGGGGAGGATTCATGCCTTATCATGGGAAAAGAGGCCTTAATGACAATTTTCTTGTTTACACTCTAGTGGCCACAAATATGACCAAATCTTCATGAAACTTGGTCAGAGTGTTTGCCAGGTCACAAGGATGAATCCTATGGAAAATGGGAAGGATTTGTGCCTTATCATGGGAAAAGGGGCCTTTATGACAAATTTCTTATTTACACTCTAGAGGCCATAAATATGGCCCAATCTTCATGAAACTTGGTCAGAATGTCTGTCAGGTCTCAAGGATGAATCCTTTTGAAAATGGAAAGGATACATGCCATATCACGTGAAAAGGGGCCTTTATTACATTTTTTTTGTTGACACTCTAGAAGCCACAAATATGGTCCAATCATCATGAAACTTGGTCAGAATGTTTGTTAGGTCATGAGGAGGAACTCTTTTGAAAATGGGTAGGATCTGTGCCATATCAGGGGTAAAAGGGCCTTAATGACTATTTTCTTGTAAGGGCTCCAGACGCCGCAAATGTGGTCCAATCTTCAAAAACTTGGTCAAAATGTCTACCAGGTCACAAGAATGAACTCTGTTGAAAATGGGAAGGATTCATGCCATATCACAGGAAAAGGAGTCTTAATGATAATTTACTTGAAAAAACTCAAATGGCCACAAATATGGCCCAAATTTTGTGAAACTTCGTTTTATGTAGAAATTATAATCTTTATGACATCTGCCTTTTTAATTGATATGATGTCCTAGTGATCAAAGAGATTCAGGTAAGTGATCTAGGACCATCATGGTCCTCTTGTTTAGAATGTAGTTGTAAATCTTATCATTTTAGTGATTTGGAGCGTTTTTGAATGGTTTAAGTGAGTGTTTGGAATGAATGGAGTGCTGAGTGAGCAATTACAAACCGTTTTAATTGGAATGACAGTCAATTTCATGATGTTATTAACTGTATAAGGTGTTAAGCTACATCTCATTGATAATAAACTGATGTAAAATCAATTACAGTACATTGTACATTTTTGACCTGTCAACCAAAAAAGGGACTATGGGAGCTCCGAAAAATAAGTATTTGAAAAAGAGATTGTTTCAAGTATGGGTCAACCAGAGGTCATATTTCAAATTTCTTACACAGAAAGGTAGATTGGTCATTTTATTGTTGGAAAATCATCATTATGTGAAAAGATTTGACCTTAGCCAGTCTGTGCTGTCTGACTAGGTTCCATATTTATGTAGTAGCCAGATAGTCCCTTTTCATGTGACAGGTCACTTTTTATTTAACTTTGTATATTTCAGGTGTTGTGGCCAATGGTGGTATGTTATATGTGGTAGGAGGGGACGATGGATCTTCCAATCTAGGTTCTGTGGAATGTTACGATCCAAAATCTAACACATGGGTGTTATTGACATCTAGTATGATGACTGGGCGGAGCTATGCTGGTGTGACTGTCATTGATAGGCCAACCTACTGATCCTACTGTTCCTCTTTCTATTAGGGGATGACCCTGATTGACAGACCAACCTGCCAATCATCCTTGAATCCAAGTAATGAGGCGGAGCTACTCTTGACCAGCCTAATTATCTTTCTACTTTGGATGATAGGGTAGCTGTGTACTGGAGTGACAGCAGTCGGCATACTAACCTACTTATATGATATTGTGTAGCAGACTTACTTATTAATGTAGCTTCCGTCATAAGGCAGTTAGTAACATGTCGTACTGTCAATCAAGAGGTCCTGGGTTCTATCCCCGACAGAGGCACTCATTTTCTCCGACTATTTGTCTCTCATCAATGGGTTGATAATCATAGACCCATGTGAGATAGCAGGAGGCC
Source organism: Fragum whitleyi (assembly GCA_948146395.1). NCBI lineage: Eukaryota > Metazoa > Mollusca > Bivalvia > Cardiida > Cardiidae > Fragum > Fragum whitleyi. The sequence goes on along the minus strand of OX411545.1, from coordinate 56,578,642 downwards.
AGGAAAGGATGTAATGGTAGTACTGGTGAGAGAAATACCAGGAATTCATTGTTTGGTGCTTCTTCAAACAAACAAATACTTACTTAATTGTAAATTGAGATAGGACTACTCAATTAAATTTCAAGGGGTCAATGCAACACTGTATTGTAAGTGCCTATAAATATATAGGCACTTACAATAGTGTTTCACAGACCCCTCTTGTTGTGGAGATGTTGGAAATGGAATGAAGGTCTGTTATGTTGCTTATCCGAGCAAAGTAGATCTACCAATCACAGGGTGTAGTTTCTCATCCATCATCATGTGGATGCTTCTAATAATGATAATACAACTTTTAATTTACTATTCCTTTGAATGATGGCTACATCTTAGGGTAGTGGAACCGTAATAGTGCCGCATCGTTTAGGAAGTAATGAAATTTAACAGTGTTAACAGATGGAAACCTCGGTCAACATTGTGAAAGCTCATGAGTGCCGAAATGTTGTGAAACTAGTAATGGTCCACTACCTTAAACCTCGATGTCCGTGTAGGAGAAAAAGATTGTTGAAAATGCTTGTTACAAGCAATTTCTTGATTGTCAGCAATGTTTTTTTTTCGCAAAAGGGAGAGTTTACAAAATTTCATCAATTTAAATTATCATTAACACAAAAGAAGTATTTGTGAAGTTACCATAAAAGCTCTAATAAAAACCTGGGTCTTATTGAATCGTCACTTTTCCTTCAGAAGGGGATGGGGCTTCATTCAAGGCTACAGATGAAACAATATGGAACAACGGCCAAAAATACCAAATACAGGAGATTTATTTTGAATGCAAAATCACGATCAAGATTTCAAATGAATACCATTTATCAAATTGTAGGAGTGAGGTTTACAGGCCTTTGACATAATTTAGGGTACATTGCACACCGAAAATCAAAGAAAAACTTTGAAGAAATTAGATAATTTATTTAAGCATTAAATTAACACAAAAATTTAACATTTGGTCTTTAAAAGTTATTATCACCCTCTTTTGAAATGATTATGACACTGAATGTGTGGGGGTTTATTAAAGTTAAATACCAAAAGTTGGCTGCATTCAATTCAAGTTTTATGCTTGGTTGTGTCCTTTACAAAAATTAAGATTGAAAGGGTCGTGGTATTTTTGATTGTGATAGACTCTGATTGTTGTGGTGGAGTGAGATATTAGTTTAAGTGTGATAGTTGAGATGTACAGATAGTGACTATAACCTACTTTAGAGCTAAAGATTAAGAGATAGCCCATATTTGAAATTTTACCTTCTTGAATGGAATGTGGAGTGGATTAAATTCACTGGAAACATACTGGACTCCAGTTTCAGAAATCCCTGGTTTGATCCCCTGCTTCTCTGGTCTTTCGAATGAGATTTTAAACCGAGGCCTTGTCTTCCTATAACATTTGTTGTTTAGTTGGACATGAAAACCAATAATAATAATTGAAAAGAATAAGTCCATGACTTTACTAACTACTAACGTGGTTTTGCAAATCAGTAATGTTTAAAACAATTAAATGTAGATGACTGTCAGTAATATGGGTTTCTTTTTAAATATGAAAACTTTCTCTAATCTTTAGCTGTTGCCATAGTGGTTATTTCCTTCTTTATGTGCAATATTTTTCAGTGGAGCATCATTACACAAGCCTTTCTATTAGAAAGTAGTTATTAAAAGTGCTTAAAAAAATTAAAGATATCAATAATATCAAGAATTCCTTAACCTTTACGCATCAAGAAGCATTGCATCACTAAGTTTAGTTTTTGTAAAACTGTTTATAGAGAAAGAGAAAGACGCTGTGGTATAAGAATAAAATCATAAGAAACATGCTGTTGTTTATCGAGGGGTCAGTGCAACATTATTGTAAGTGCCTATAAATATATAGGCACTAACAATAGTGTTGCACTGATCCCTTGTTATGCTAAATATCTGTTTTCCATTCCATTAACTGATTGCCTTTAGATATGTAAACTCTGGCAATAGTTTTGCTAGAATTTCCGGATTCTAATGATATCCGGACATAAAATCGAAATAATGTCAGATCACATTATATCACAAAATTTTTGATAGAAAGTGAATGTAATACTTTGTGTTTAGTTTGTATAAAATGTCACAATTCCCTGTGCTAAAATATGGAATGGTTTTGTTGTTGAATAAAATTTTACAAATAACCTAGTCGTTGACTTAAAGCTGCTCTTTCACAGTTTGTTCATATAAAAAATGGAAAACTTGTTCTTAGATTTGAAAATGTGTGTATTTTTAGACGATTAAGATTGGCCTATGGGCATTGGCACTAAAAACAACATATTTCAATGATTTTGTTACTTATTAGTAAGATAAGCAAGATTAGTAAGGGATCCAGTATATTTATTTCATGTCTTTAAATTACAAAATGGTTACTTTCTGTGAATAAACTTCCAATTTTGCTTGTATTGATATGAAGTTTTCAGCAGTCAAATACTTTTACCTAAATCTTTGATTGAAAAAGACAAACACTTGGAATGCACATACGTAAAATAGTTGGCTCGAAATTGAAGAATACATTAGGCGTTAGTAGATGCATTATTTTTCAGAATTCAAATTTCGCTAAATTCAGGAATATCTGTCTTTCTTTCCATGCATTATCAGATTGAATCTTATTATTTTAAAGGCTTGAACATGATGAGGTAGATACTTCCAATTGATTTTACAAAATTTTTGAAAAAAATTACATTTTACCAATCTGTGAAAATGCAGCTTTAAAGGGACGAGAGAAACTATATACATTTAGGTGTAATGAACCTACATGTCTAATGAATGCATATCTACCAACTGTTATCCGATTACCAGACTACAAACTATTGGACTTTGCCAAATTAATAAAAGTTTTTGGTTGCAGTCCAAAATGCACTTTAAAAAAGTAATGGACTTTTCATATGGAAAACAATATGAGAAAAGTAGAAATCTTCTGGTTCACAGAAAGCGTAAAATTGTTGAGATTGTGTGCTTTACGTTAATTTAAGATAGTGAATAAACCTTTGAAAGTGTTTGTCCTTGTCAGCCTACTTACAGATTGAGAGATTAATGCAAACCTCTGTGTACTCATTTTAGCTTGGTTGTTTTCAGAGAAATTGCCTTTGCTATAGTCTTGGTGTTTGTGTTGTTGCCATGCAAAAACTTTGACATTTTGTGATATATCTGGTTTTACCCAAGGTATTCACTTTAAAATTGGCACACCATCAAAAGAGCAACCTATACTCTATAATATATAACTCTATATGCATTTAACATTAATTATGCCCCTCTTGACTTACGATTTTTCATCCATTATCAAGAACAAAACATCAAAGAATAGACATCCATTAGCAATGCTTTTGTCAAATACTTTAAGACTGACCCAAATTGGAAATGGTTAAATAGTGGATTCAATTTGAAATTAAACCATCATATGTGGTTGAAAACATTGTGGAGAAAGAAGAAATTGCTTGTTACAAGCAATTTCTTCTTTTAAACAACAATTTTAAAAAACGAGCCAGTGCATGACAATTCCAAAAATTTGACACCTGTATTAGGCACAAATATTTATCAACCTAGACAGCTATATAGTGTATCAATAATCAGAAGATTGCCTAACTGTCTACAGATACTAAGAGACTTTTTATATCTATAAAACGCTTAGTGAAGACTCTGGTCAGACATTGCGGATGCATAGACTGGCCAGAGCCTTTACTTTGCGCATATTTGAAATTATTGGAAACATTATTCATAGGTTTATTTAAATCTGTCCACACCTTAAATTCCAAGACCGTACATTCAAGGGTTAATCTACATTTGATGTTCTTGGTTGTGTGCAACTATTGCAGGGGTTTGCAATAAGATTTCAATATGCTTTAAATGTGATATTTCATCATTTGTGGGTTTTGTACTCTTTGTGCTTTGTTAATTTATTAGTGTTTTCTTTTATATTTGACAATTTCCTATTATTAATTATAGTTGACAATAAAAAGTGAGATATATACGGTCGAGTCTTTGATTGTTCCTCCATATTGAAGATTTTGTTTCAAGACACTTTGAAACCATGGCTAGTCCAGCCAGTACAGTGTTAAGCTCTCAATCTCGGGCCATAACTTGGATCCCCAGCTTGGCTTACTTTCATTCGGCAACAATGACACTGCTGACAATAAGAATACCTAAACTTTGTAGAAATACCTCAGATTTTCTTCGAAAAAGCACAGGTAAAAAGGACTTTCAATGAAGATAAATCTAGTTCCCATTGAAATGCAAGAGGAATTTCTTTTTGATAGATGAGACTGATGCTAATTAGATACCAATGCTGACTTTACCAACAAATACTCATGTAAGCTGGAAACAGAAACTGGAATATCAATCAATGGCTCAGTGCATAACAATTGTAACTGCCTATATGTTTATAGGCAGTTGCAACTGTTTCACACAGTCATCAATATGTTCAAGGGAAGCTTTTGACCTCCATAACCAGTGTTTCATGAGCATTTTAATTAATTCTCATTGATAAAAAACAGATCTTTTTGAAATCAGTTCATAGTTAAAGGATTTATGGCCTTGACAAATATTTAACTTCAGCCTAGATTTAGATCTTGAACCTACCTGAACAAATGATACAAATTGTATCGAGAGGTTGGTGCAAAACTATTTTAAGTGTCTATGGGCCAACTTATTTCACGCCCTATCGGGCCCGTTGTTGTTGTTTTTTCAGCTTGAAACCTGCCCTTCGTTCAGGCTGAAAAAATATTGCAAACCATTTTTAAATTATAACCTGCTTTATACGCAAGTATACGGGTAAAGCGGGACACGACTTGAACAGGTTTGTCATCCTGAACGCAGGGCTAGATTCAAGCTGAAAAACGGCCCCCCGGCCAGGCGTGAAATAAGTTGGCCCTATATACACATGCATGTATTTATAGGCAAATACAATAGATTAACACTGATCCCTTGATATGGTACCATTACTCACAGTGGGGGGAGATATTAATTGTGCAAAAAATAATACATAGCTATAAAATTTCAGCTTTATTCAAAACAAAATAAAGATTGCACAGTAACAACAATCATACAAAATACAACAACAACAGCTTGACACATAATTTCTTAGGCAAATAATAAATGCTTATAACAATAGGACTTTGTGAAAACTACTACCGTTTCATTTTCAAACTTCAGGGCCCAAGGTTATAAAACTTTTCTCGGGCTCAGGCTCAATTTTCTCAAATTTCAGTTTGAGATTAAAGCTGTAAAGATGTCTGTTTTAACCCACCCCTTTTTTCTCCAAATTTTAGACTGGTTGAAGTTAAAAGAACTTGCAGATGACAATGGAAAGTGGTTGTAATTTTAGAAATAATATTCTTTGTTGTAGAAAACACTGTGAAAAGAAGAAATACCTTGTAATCTACTTTTAAGATCCACTAGCTGAAAGCCACTGGGGCTATTGTGATGGCGTTGTGTCCATCGTACGTCCATCCGTACGTGCATCAGGTAGTGAGCTTTTTCTTTAAAAATCTTTTCCTCGGAAACTACTGGATGAATTTCAAAAAAACTTCACAGTAATGATCCTAAGGTGACCCTCTTTCAAAGTTTTCAAGAAATTTGGATCCAATGAAAAACATGGATTTAATGGGCGTGGCTAATTTCCAAATATGGTAAAAAGTGAGTTTTCTCTGCTTCTAATTGATGGATACCAATTTTATTTTACATAAATGATCCTTAGGTGACCCTTTATCATAGTGCAGTTGGTTAGGCATAAGAATTCCAATCTGGAAGTCGTGGGTTCGATCCCCGGTGGCGGCATATATCCTTTCCGACGTTTGTCTCTCACCAATGGGTAGATGATCGTAAACCTATGTGAGATAGCAGTGGTTGGCTAGGAAAGGGTGTAATGGTAGTACAAGTGAAAGAAATACCAGGAATCCATTGTTAGATGCTCCGGTAGCCGCAATATAACAGGGAAATTGTTGAAAGCTGCATAAAACCCATTCAAACAAATCGGATGAAAAATATATATTTTATAGGCGGAGGTCATTTCTCTATATGTTATATAGTGGAAACTTTCAAAATCATTTTCTCAAAATGTAATTGATGCATGTCAACCAAATATCACTGGAATGATTCTTGAGTGACCCTTTATCAGTCTACCAAAAATTATTGTGATCGGATAAAAAATATGTATTTTATGGGCGGAGATCATTTCTCTATATGTTATATAATAGAAACTTTGAAAATTATTTTCTCATAATTTGATTGATGGATATCAATCAAATTTCACTGAAATGATATTTGAGTGACCCTTTATCAGTCTACCAAAAATTAATGTGATCGGATAAAAAATATGTATTTTATGGGCGGAGATCATTTCTCTATATGTTATATAATAGAAACTTTGAAAATTATTCTCTCATAATTTGATTGATGGATATCAACCAAATTTCACTGAAATGATATTTGAGTGACCCTTTATCAGTCAACCAAAAATTATTGTGATCCGATAAAAAATATGTGTTTTATGGCCGGAGGTCATTTTCTCTATATGTTATATAGTGAAAACTTTGAAAATCATTTCAACATCAGTAGAACCCAAAATATCTAAAAATTTAGTCATAACTTATATTTGCTATTACAAGAATTTCAAGCCTGTGGAGCGACTCAAGCCATTCATGGCTTTCTAGTTTACTTTGATTCTAGAGTAAAGTTGGAATTACATGGGATAAGCTACAGACATAGTTTCTAGACTGTCTAAGTTCTTGTTTCAGTGAAAGATTGACAGAGTTCACCTTTTCTATGTTAAATGGCAAGTCCCCAGACAAAGCCCAAATTTGACCCCTGGGCATGATGTTAACTTAATTAATGATGGTCGATTTGATGATGCTTTGTACCAAATATAAAAGCTGAAAACTGAAAAGTGGATTTCAATTATTCAAACATCTTAAGTAGAATTTCACCAAAGGAACATTCCTGCCAAATTTATAAGATCAGCCTACCAGTTTAGGAGATGTTTAAAAAGAAAATGTGGATGACGGAAAACATACACCACACTATGGACACTGTAAGATCACAATAGCTCACCTTGAGCACTTCATCATGCTCAGCTGAGCTTTAAAGGACCTTATTTGTACAACACATTTAAGAACATTGCAAATACCCCTAAATAAAACTAGGGTTGTTTGGAATCATGTCAGTGGAATTTCAGTGCAAGGGTAGATAATTCAAGAAGTTGAATGAATTAAACTTTCATGGCCACATGCTTAACTATGAGATTTATTGCGGATAAATCTTTAAATAGAAACTAAGAGTTACACAACTTATTAACCCTTTGCTTTTTAATCCCTGCTTTTCACGTGCCTGTGATTTTATGATTGAGAAAACATGGTGAAAAAAAGAAGAAATTGCTTCTGACAAGCAATTTCTTCTTTTTCCTCACTATTTTCTACCCTACTGAATGGTTATTTCTCAAATTTAATCTACTTTATATTTTCGTCTGCAAAACCTTTGAATTTGGACAGGTCCAAAATTTTGTAAAACAGGAAAGGGTTAAAGTGGCCTACTGAAGTTCAGAGTGGGGAAGAAAAAGCTGAGTTGACTGCACTCTATAAGGCATTGGGCAGGATAAAAATATTGGATTTAGTATTTTACTTTTTCTTATTATTAGAATTTTGTTTTGGTGACACACAATTATTGTGAAGTAACACCCTTACAGTGGTGTTCAATGAAAAGCGAAAGATCTACAATCAAAATTTTGTAGACAAAATACCAGTATATTATGCAGTAACATTCTGTTAGTATTGAATTTTTTATTTTTTGATTTCGAACAAATTTCACTGATATGAACCTTATTTTTAACAGCCTTATCATCCTCTAATAATCATTATCAGGATATTCAGGCCTGTGGAGCGAATCAGGCGCTCAAGTGCCTCTAGTTATTTTCTACCCTAGATATATATCAAATTACACTCATGTTGATTTATTTTCTGCAACCTGTTCAAAGTTTGTCCAGTATAAAATTTTGTCGTCTGTTGAAGGGTTTAAGGATGGCACAAGGCTTTTAAATTTTTCTAATTAAGATTAATTCATTACAAGACAACAAGTGTTTAGACAGTTCCAAATTGTAATGGGTTGCAGATTACATACAATATGTGGGTCAATTAGTAAAATTTATAGCAGAACACACAAAGCACTGCGTGTCGCACAAAAGTTGATGATGTATATTAGACCTATTTCTGCGCACACATGAGCACAAAAAAGCTACGTAGTATGCACGTTATTCCATTTTTGACTTGATTATCTTTTTCCTATGTGATTTCCAGGATTCAGGGTTGTTTCCTATTGCCTGCTAAACCAGGCAAAAAACTGACAGTTGCACATACAGACACATTGACAAAAACCATAAAAGAGGTTATGAGAATTTTTGTTGACATCATTGAGGTATGAAACTAAAAGCCTATTACACTGTAGGAATATGTGAAGCAGTTTCAAACATGAGAGTGATTAGGCTTTTAGATTCATACATCCAAGAAATCAACAAATATTCTCTTCATATCTTATAATTTGATATCATGGAGCTAAAATGTACAGATGTATCAATAAAACACATATTTCAAAGGGAAACCTTGTGCAGAAGCTTACAAAATAGATGCACACTCAAAATTATTTTTATTGAGGAATGAAACCAACTTTTCAGCCAATCAGAATGCACAAATTCTGATGAACAAAACTTATATTAAATTATTTTCATATAATGCGATACTTTAGTTGTACAAAGTTTTTTTTTTCAGATACCTGCTGTAAGCCTCGTCACGCTGATTGAAAACCTCAGAAAAAAATGCTAAAAATATCAAAGTGCTTAGAAGCACTAAGTGCATTAATTTTAAGTGACAGACATTTTATATATTTTGAAACAATAATTTTCTAACTTTTTTCTGGTTTAAAAAAGATAATTGTGTGCTATAGCTTAAGATCAGGCCCTACATATATGTATAGGATGGTCATTGTCTAACATTTTAAAGCAGGAATATTCCAGGTTCAGTATGACTAGGGTTAATGACCTTGGGCCTGTTTTACTAAACATTTTACAGTCATATTTTGTATAAGTCAAAAATTCATGTTGCTTCTACAGTAGTAAATTAGTAATTCTGCCATGCATCATCTCATTGGAATTGTCTTCCATAGACGATTCCAATGAGATAATGCAAGGCAGAATATAACAATGAATTGAAAAAACATAACATGCTAAATTAGATTTTGCCTTATGATTAATTTTTTTGTAAGACATTTAGTAAAACAGGACCCCGGGTTCCTTTTCGTGTACCCAAAGTTTCAAGACATAATGCTGGGTAAGTCTCCACATCAGATATCTGTTTAAGTTAACCCTTTGCTGTTTAATCCCTGCTTTTTACGTGCCTGTGTTTTAATGATTGAGAAAACATTGTGAAAAAAGACGAAATTGCTTCTGACAAGCAATTTCTTCTTTTTTCCACACTATTTTCTACCCTACAGAATGGTTATTTTTCAAATTAAATCCACTTTAAATTTTCGTCTGCAACACCTTTGAATTTGGACAGGTCCAAAATTTTGTAAAACAGGAAAGTGTTAAAATATTTAATTCTAAAACCACATTTCATATTTCATAGTTTCTAAATTTCTGCAACATCTCTGATCCTGTATCTCTAGACCAAGGAACACTCTGCCCACTGCTATTTGCACCTGGAAAAGTAGTATGAAGTATAACTTGAGTTTTCATGAACTATTATTGTACTTCTATCATTCATATGATCCATGCTAATTAAAGTAAACCAAAGCATTCTACCAAATTTGAGCTAAAATACAATGGAACCTGTTTATTTGAAACCATCGAGCGTTTTACATGTGCTACAATAAATGCATGAACTCACAAAATTACATTAACCCTTTGCTGTTTAATCCCGGCCTTTTATGTGCCTGTGATTTTATGATTGAGAAAACATTGTGAAAAAAGAAGAAATTGCTTCTGGTAAGCAATTTCTTCTTTTTCCACACTATATTCTACCCTACTGAATGTTTTTTTTTTCAAATTAAATCCACTTTAAGTTTTCGTCTGCAACACCTTTGAATTTGGACAGGTCCAAAATTTTGTAAAACAGGAAAGTGTTAAAGCTGAGCCACATCCTGCCAGTTAAATAATAACATAGAATAGTGGTTATGTAAGGAAATAGTGCTTTTTGGAAATAGTACCCCACATACTATTTTCAGCATTGCCATGATTCCTGGCCTTAGTTACTGTATTGCTTAACTCTCTAGGTTACATTAAAATGTGTTTTTTACGGATTTGTAAAGTATTTAAGGATAATTTTGATATTGAAACTATTCTGTTTGAAGTAGTTAGCATCAGAAATCTGCTTTTCTTACCATCTGTTTTCTGATTGTTTACAAGACTGCAGTGATTACCTCCCTTGACAACGAACTATATATTCCTGTATTATTTAATCTTACTCTATAAAGAAGCCCTTATATAGTCCATAACATAACATTTTGTCAACTGTTGATCCCTACAGTATTAACTTAAAGGTCTGGAATTATTTGTGCTTAAAATGTTATTGAATTCCTGGCTATGACCTTCAAGTTTGGAAGGAGGGAATCTTTGAATTCCTGACCACTTCAGATTTTCCAGTGTCAAATTCTAGCTTTTCTGAGTAATTTACTTATAATGTAAGATATCAATGTTTAGGTCTTGGTGTACTCTATCTATTCATATGCAACATTAATTCTTATTATTTACATATTTGTAGTATTTGCATCTGAAAGGATTTGTTCCTGGCAATATGGCTGCAGTTGCCAGGAATTGTTATTTTCACCTGACAAATTCTTTTCAGCCAGGAACGTTTTGATTGGCCTAGTGAGACCTTCCACTGCCTCTGATTGGTTTGTAAGGTTGTAACTGAGGTGATAAAAAGCTTATAAATGGGATACATCCTGGCAGATGATCATTTTTAGTATCGGATTCACTCATGATACAATGTACCTGTCTTTATTATGATGTAACAAGAGCCTTAAATGGCTTTTCATTCATTAAATATCATCATCATCAAGCTGAAATGTCCTTTTATAAAGTCCTTAAACTAATTAACCAGGAAAGCCTAATTAGAAAGAAGATAATGGGACCTAGAGGCTCCGAGAAAGGTCAACATTTGTTTAGAGTTAGAAATTCAGAGGTACAGATTAGAGGGGGTAATTCAAGTCTAAAATCTTTATTACTCAATGAAACCCTATGATGTGGGTACTCATTTGAATTGTCTTGTCGAGACAATTCCAATGAGTACCCACAAGATAGGGTTTGAGCAAGGATTAGTGAATTATGTAAATTGGAAATCCAAAATACCCCCTTCTATCTGTAGCTCTGAGAGCAAAAATGTGAATCTTACCAGTTGTTTTGAAGTTCAATTCAGATGATGGATGATTATTCTGCATTTTGACATATTGTGTAGTTGAGGCGACATTTTCAGATCTTTCTCCCCCTCTTCCCTCTAACATATATTCTTTCTTTGGACTTGCCCAATGCATTGACTGAAACAGAATCATGAAGAAATTCCTTTTCTTGGTATATGGCAATTTATTCCCGGCTAGAAAAAATGATTTCACCCGAGCTGCAGGCATGGTTGACATCATTTTTTTCAGCCAGGAATAAATCGTCATTTACCCAGGCAAGAAACCGTATTACGAATTTATTATACTGCAAAGTTTTGGACTTAAAAATTCTTGTTTACCTATTTAACTCCTTAATATAGACTGAATTCTTTGAAAATCCCAACATCCCCCAATACGCCTCAAATGAAAAGTAAATTCAAAGTGATGTCACATGTAATAGTGACGTCACACTTCTACATCCTGCGATGTTATGATATATATAAAGGTGGTTCTTGGCTTAACCTGCGAGAAAGTAAGCACTCTAAATGGACAGATTTGCGAAATTGAAAGGTATTTATTAGAATTAATATCAATTTTACTTGTACTTAATTAGTTGTCATGCTTTTAAATGTAGTATTTTGTGTATACCCAGGTTGTGTTAACAGCAAAGCGAGAGAATCATGGATGCCATGCCTGGCTTTTGTCAACGGCAAGGGGCCTTAAGGAAATATTAGCTGTTATACGGGAATGGCTATCGATATCAATGTTTGTCAGGCTAGCATAAGCCAATGAAAATGCTAGAATTATCTTTGCAGTATAAGAAGTATAAGAAGTTATTGATAAATCACTTACCTGAAATTCATTCCTTTTTTAAATTCTATTCTCTGACATCATAAGGCTTCTTATTAGGAATGAAACAACAGGATAGCAAATCACATAAATGATCTTCAGGGAGTGTCAGGTCACATTTCAAATTAAAGTTTTCCAGAAAATATTCTTATACTTATAGATTTAAATTGATTATTGAAGTTTAAGTGAAATGATGAACAGAGAGTGAGCTGTTCATTAGCTCAGCGCAAAACAGTTGTAACTCCCTTTAATTTTATAGGGAGTTACAACTGTTTTGTGCTGAGCCATTGTGTTGTAATTTCAGATTGAGGGGTCAGTGAAACACTTTTGTAAGTGCCTATATATCTATAGGCACTTACAATAGTGTTGCACTGACCTCTCGAGATGGTTAGCACAAAAATTATTGTAAGTGTATATAAATAGTGATGGGCTGATTAATTTTTATTTCGATAATCAGAAAATATTCTTATACTTATAGATTTAAATTGATTATTGAAGTTTAAGTGAAATGATGAACAGAGAGTGAGCTGTTCATTAGCTCAGCGCAAAACAGTTGTAACTCCCTTTAATTTTATAGGGAGTTACAACTGTTTTGTGCTGAGCCATCGTGTTGTAATTTCAGATTGAGGGGTCAGTGAAACACTTTTGTAAGTGCCTATATATCTATAGGCACTTACAATAGTGTTGCACTGACCTCTCGAGATGGTTAGCACAAAAATTATTGTAAGTGTATATAAATAGTGATGGGCTGATTAATTTTTATTTCGATAATCAGTTGGTTTTGGCTTTCAAATCTATTAAAAAATCTTATAATCTATTAATAGTTTTGCTTAATGTAAATTGCAACCATTTAATAATTTGAAAGATTTTCACTTATTCAGTCAGGGTTACTTCTTACTAGTACATCTTTTTACTTGAGAAAAACAATTTAATGGACCTACCCTTGATAATCAGTGATGAGGGACAATGTCACTGACAACTGGGCCTGAGGTTATAAAACTTTTCTCATGCTCAACATAGAATTTTCTCAAATTTTAAATTCAAATAAATGTATGAAAAATAAAAGATTATATTACCGGTAATAAGTTGTTATTCATAATAACTTATTAATATTATCTTTTATTTTAAAACATTAAAATGAGTATTATTACAGAATAACGGCTTTAATCTCAAATTGAAATTTGAGAAAATTTTGAATTGAGAATGAGAAAAGTTTTATAACCTCGGGCTCTTGATGGTAACGTTCAAGAATGCAACACATATCTTTTTTTTTTCATTATCTTATCAAAAAGCAAAGACTAGAAATTTGGAAACATATCAGATAAGACAGCATCCATGCGTAAATCTATTGTGATTCAAATTGCTGGTCACCTTGGTATGCCATAGTCCACATCAATAAGAAACCAATTGTATATCAATCATTAATTGACTAAATACAGACAATCAATTATGATTTGAAACCACATTTCCCATCACCACCTATAAATATATAGGCACTTACAATAGTTTTGCACTAACCCCAAGACTTTTAATTTTGTCAGGTTATTATTCACAACCAAAGAATTAAATGTATGTTACAAAGACAGCTGTTTCAGATTGATACCCTAGTTTTCTTTTTAAAATTCCAAGGAGTTCCCCCCCACTCCCCCCATTTCCCCTCTGGATGCCTGCATGTACTGCTACATGGCAGAGGCTAAATCGAAATTCTGACAAGAGATAATAAAGGAGTTCTCACACTGGAAAGAAATACACCATTGACTTACAGTATGTACGGTATCTCGCATCCCAGCCCAGGTTTTATATGGAATAGCAACACCCGAATGTCTCCATTTATCATAACTTTTCCTTTTTTCATCATCTGTCAGAATGTCACGCGCAGTTTGTAACAACTCAAATTCTTTGGCTGTTTAGAAATGAAAAGAATGCAATCGTATAGTGCAAGTACTGTGTTAAAAGTACTATAATCATTAAGTCAAATCAATGGTTTATACAGTCAATCTTCTTCATGTCTATTGAGCGACCATTTTAATTAAGTGACAGTTTTCAAAATCCCCCTTTTTTAATCAAAGTAGGTATTGTGCATCTAAATATTATGAAAATAAATCCTATGTTGTTAAAACTCATGAGAATTGTCTCAATGAGATGATTCTATTGAGTTTTAACAACATAGGATTTGTTAAAATTTCGCAATAATACCCCTATTCAATGACTAAGTATGCTTTTGCATCTTTATTTGTAAACAAAACCTGTTTAAAGCATTAATTCTCTTTAACAACAGTTTTGTGTTCCTGTTAGTGGTCACTTAAAACAAGTTTTACTGTAATGGTAACAATAGAATAATACCAGAAGAATGCCCTTAATATGAACTTTACCTTGACCTTTCTTTCTTTGAGATCTATCATAATATGAGTTTCCTATCTTGAATGAGATAAAGAAGTAAAGGGCAGTTTGAAGTACTACAGAAATATGCTCAAATCCTATTGCTTTTGTGCTTAATTGGAAATACGTAAAAAAAAAGAATAATATTGCACCCTGATACTTTTTTTCAACTGAGAGGGAACAAATTCTACTGAATTATAATCCTAAATACTAAATGTAACAAGCTCATTTATGTATTGATTTTTTTATAAACTAACCATTGTTGAAATCCTTTTGAATGTGTGATTTTTGTAAAATTGGCAGTCATGCTCATAGACTGCTTAAAAAAGATTTTCATTTTAGATTCAAAATAATAATTTGAAATAAGCACAGCATTAAATATACCAAAGTCAATTAAGATGACTAGCAGATGCTCAGACCGACATGGTGAAACAAAAGTCACCTTATACTGTAAATCATATATCAGGGTTTGACACTTTCTACATTTTGCCACCAGCCTGAAGGACCTGTAAGTCCTTAATATAACAGGTCCTCCCTGATAAAAACAGGTCCTGCATGAGAACATTTTTGATTTTAGCAATTTAAGTGAAATATTGTTGGAAAAGAAGAAATTGCTTTTGACAAGCATTTTTTAGTTTCGGAAAGACAATTATTTTCAAAATTCAAGGGACTCAAAATAATAAGTACTGCCATTAACAACAGGCCTGAAGGACTTGCAGCATGGTAACATCTACCAGTCCTCCCCTAAATCCACAGGTCTTGGGACCAAGGACTAGTGTTAGTGTTGATTTCTATACGGCTAATTCACGTTTTTGAGGGCGTTAACGTTTGCAGAGACCTGAAAAATGGTTTAACTTTGCACTCGGGCGTTAAAGCATTATGAGGGTCTCTGCAAATGTTAGTGCCCGAAAAAGCGTGAATTGACACTATTTTTGCATAAAAAGACAGATAAGAGCAAAATAATTTCATAGAAGCGATATAAAACCAGTTACAAACCTACTTTAAATGCCATCATGCATTACACCGTCCATCTTGTTTATACCAACGTTGCTTGGTTAATTTATGACGTTACACAATTTAATGCAGGATTTAGAGCAACGTCTTTAGGTATGCTCTATAATAACGTTATACAAGGAAACTGATAAAGTGTATAACTCGAAAATATTTAAGTGAAAAAAGCCAGGCGTTACTTAATGGCATGTGAATTTACTTGTTAATCCATGTTGTCTCTTGTTAACGCCTGGGTTTTGTCTGTTAATGTATGCCTATAACGAGCCGAAAACGCACATTTTATGCAATAATGTGTATTTACCAACCTTTTATTAGATCTCCAGGGTGTTTGTCAGGGTGACATGATAAAACTAGAGATCTGTACTCTGCTATTATCTGTTCTTTCTGAAATGAAAACAAAGTCATATCCTAAAATAATTCTCAATCAAATCAATTTTGACTATGCAGCTATTTTGTTAGCTAAATGTGCACAATATAATGTAGTCCCAAAAGCCCTCTGCCTCATAATTGAGAAATCTTTACAATACTTATTTGAAAAATAATTACCTTTACAATACTAAAAGTTGCACTACCGTCGAAAACATTGAAGAAAAGGAGAAATTGCTTTTCAAAGCATTTTTTTTCTTTTCCAACAATGTCTTTTTTAGCAATTTTTCCCCTCAATTGCTAAAAATTAACCATGGTTTTCATGCAAGACTTGTTGTTATCATGGAGGACCTGTAATATTTTAGGCTAACAGGTCCCTTAGGCTGGTGACAAAAAGTAGGGCCAACTTATTTCTCGCCCGCTTTCGAGTCGGGTGTAGACTGGTCTTACTGTCGACTATCAGAATAGCCTATTCTAGGCTATTCTGATAGTCGATATTTGGACCAGTCTAGAGCTGGTAGCCCGCTCTCTGAGAGATACTCTGAAATTGCGGGCAACAATAACCTCCCAGGGTCAGAAATAAGTTGGCACATAGTTAGTATCAAATCCCGTTCTGTACATAGAGTGTTCTCATAAGTCAGAAAGATAAATTGATTGATAAATAGAAAATCTAAACTTTAAACGGTTACTTTCTTCTTTCATTTATCTTTTTTGAATTTATGGATTTTTTTTCGCAATCATCATCCAGTTCAGCTGGCCTACTTTCACTTTCAATATTCGGCTAAATGTCAAGTTACTGATGTTGTACAACAAGTAGGAATCAATGAAAATAAATCTACCGAGGACAACTCATCACATCCAAGAATGTGATAATAATCGTCGTTTTTGTCGCCATCATATTGCAGGATGTCTTTGATTCCTTCCTCCATCTGTCAGTCTTCGATTTTTGACAGCTGGGGAGATATTGGGCTGCTGCCAAATATAGATCAATGATATTATCCATAATCCACTTCTAGGAAATAGGTTTGTATCGTTTGTACGTTTAAATCTTTAAATATTTCTTAAAGGACTTGTATTTAAAAGAAAATAGCTTTTTTAAAACAATATGATTGAAATATTTTTTATTAAACAAGTGATGCTCCCTTGTTCATCTGCGTCAAAATGGCGGACGAAGAAGAAAACCCGAGGAAGAAACAAAAGTTGGAAGCAATTTCGATTAATACCTCCGAAATACCAACATCATCTGACCAAGCAAATGATTCAAAGATTAATGAAGAATCATACAGCTTAGCAGCAAAGGGTATGTTTTCGTTCTGATCATTGCGATATTTGTCATTCTTAAATTTGTCATCCTCTCCCGCCAAACTGAAATTTAAATTAATTTAAGAATCCAATTTAAACCACGAAGAGACATACCAATATTGTGTTAAAGCCCAAATTTAACCAGAATAAGCATTTTTTATGCTGATTATATTAAAAAAATGAATTGAATGCAGATTAAATTTTTCGTACCCAGGAATGTTCGTACCTTGAACTATTTCTTCTGACTGTCCCTGCATGCAATCTCTTTGGTAGACTGGTCCTACTGTTGACATATAAACAAGTAGACAGGTTATTATCAATATATTGTCACTTGTAGATGATGGTGTCCTGTCAATATTAGCTGCAATAATGTACCCCTCTCTCTGATATGCTGCCGGTCGAGGGCTACAATTTCCACCCTATTTGTTTTTTGTTGCAGTTATCAACAGGGTTTTAGTTTCATCTTAACTTTTAGGGGTCCCTGGGACTCAACATGATAAATTTAGGGGGTCCCTGGTTAAGTTTTGAGGGTCCCTCATTAACACTTTGGTAAAATGAATTAATAAGCACAACTAGAGTATTATCAATTAAACTACATGTATAATATGCATTTATTTTCCTTTACACCATAAACATGATGAAGTGTACACTGTATGTTTACAAACTAAACTAACAAACTTTTAAAGACATGATACAGGCGATACTGTGATATCTACAGTCTTCCTTCAGCTCCATATGCAAAGGTTCTTGCAGCCTGAATGACATCAAACTGTTCTACATTAGGACCCTGGAGCTTAATAAACATTAGTCTGTTCAATCTTTCAGGATTTTGTTATTCTCTGCTGCAGACAAAGAATTATAATCACGTCATCAAAGCGAATATCGACTACACGAGATTTTATTTGGCCCGTGAAAAATAAACGAAAAGGCAAATCTCTGGAGCAATTAAATGATCACCTTAGTTAAAGAAATCATTGTCTATTTTAATCAACTTCAAAATTTCAGAAAGGTATCTTATACATTATTTTGTAAAAGAAAGGGCAGGGATATTTATAGACCATCGTATCCACTGTAAACAGTCTCGCAATTTGATTGGCTGTGGATAAATGTAAAAAGTGGTTACCCTCCTGTTATTTTTTACTTATCAAAATATATACAAAAAATCGAATTGGCAGCACAAGATCGTTTTTGAAGTTGCATTTAGATATTTGACTTGATATGTCGTGAATAAAATATTTGTGGTATTTGAAAATCAACACAGTAAAGGGGTTTACTTTAATAAACAATCGGCAGTAAACAATGTGGACAGGAGTTACTCCACCAGCTATTCGGAATACTTGGCGTTTTTCCTTCTTCGCATTGTCCGATCGATAAGTTATGAAGATCGGCACGTTACGCAAGCATAAATACTGTAGCTAATTGGAATTTGACCTAGAGTTAAGACAGTTGGATCACTTGATGTGAATATTGCCAAGTTTTACAACTGAAAGTTTTCAGAAAAATGTTGTCATCAATCCATATTTTGATTTTGAAATTGCGTCCTCCCTACGATTTTTGCGAGTCCTGCTACCATGATTCTGCGTACAAGACGCAGGTTTTCTGCGTCCGTTAAAACCCTGTATCAAGTTTATGTTTTTCAAACTGAGATGTCATTTAAGAACATATATCATTCTTACCTAAGTTTTGGAAGCAAATAATGTTACAGGAACCGATACATCACTTATATTTTTCTTAAAAAAGTGTTTTCTTTTTCAATTGTTCAAATTTTCGAAGTTTGGAGGCCGTGACAGTAATGTTGATCATGTGATTTATTTTGAGGTCACTTTGTTTACTAATTCCATGCTGTCAAAACAGGTGCTGGGTAAAAAGTATAGTAGCTATTTTTACCTACCTTTCAAAACCTTTGCAAATTTGAAACATCTAGTAGCCTGTATCTATCTACTACCTTACCAATTTAAGTGACTTCACAAAACTTTTCATTTAATTTTCATCTTTTATAATGATCAAAGCGAGTTTGTTTACAAAAAATACTACGACTCCCAAATATGGTGACCTGATTTTTCATTTGCTGAATTTTGGCGGGAAACGGGAGAACTCACGAGACTTTCAATAACATGAACCCAAAATGGCTGACTTTGAAGGGAAAAAATACCATTTTCAGACAGTGATACTAATTAAAAGTGAATTCTTGGGATATTTAAATTTGTGCCGAAAAATTTTTGTTGGGACTTATAAATAAACTATCAAGGTAGGTTTAGATTGTAAAATGGTGTTTTTAGAATTCACTCATATTCCAAAAATTGACCTTAAAGTGCCCGGAGTGAATCACTCAGGGCCCTGCAATATAGAACAAAGAGGGAACGCGTCGTAACCCAATCCCACATCAGACTATCAAAAGGGATGGGGGTACGTTATCGCAACTAGTCAATATGGCCTGTGTAAAGCTGGGCCATGCAAAATTTACCAGCCAACTCGGCCTGTATATAGATTATATAGTGTATAGTAAACGGATGTATTCGCACTTATTGGATAGTTAATCAAAGTGATAATTGTACATAGAAGGGGTGCGAAGTTGACAATTGATGGTTGAAAAACATACATTTTTACTTATTTGTTTAAGATATATATCTTAAACATAAATTGCCCTCTTCTTTTGTGCCCAGAAAAAAATAATTTGAAACTTATATTTAAAGTAAAGATTGATAAATAGTTTAATAACACATTTGAAAAAAATAAATATAGGTTTTTTCGAAGTGAATTACTTATAAAAAAAGAATTAAAAACCATTTTCATCAACAGGAAAATTCAAATTGTAAGTTTGTTGTCATTGTAATGATCGAATCGTCTGCATTCGACAAACAATGGATCAGACAGGAAAAAAACGGTGTCTTACCGATTTCTTTCGCTGTGAAACTCAAGCAAATGTGGATGACGAAAATACATCGATCAATGTGACTGAAACTGCGATAGAATCAGAGTCACAAATTGACGACGCCATCGCAGATTCAGACTCCGTGTCTCAAGAAAAAAAAGTCAAAGCCCTGTAAATTAATTTAGTTTGGTTAAGCTAACTTGAAGTCCCCTATAGTAATTACAGATCCCCCATGTTTTCAAAACTTAGCTAATGGGGGAATTTCCCCCATGTTTTTCAAATCCTGGATCAGACACTGCCATAAAATGGGTGTGTACCTGTCAGCTATTCCGAAAGTTTACAGCGAGACCAGTGTATCTCATTTAAAACCATTCTTAAATTCATTCCCACTAGGCTCTGTAATAAGTCAAGTGATTAAGAACTGCAAAGAAATGGGAAAAAAATCCTTATCCAAGCTTTTCAATTTTGACTTAATTTTACCTTTATCCAGCCCCCAACTGCCAAAAGTAGGTGCCTGTTGGCAGTGCTCTTGTTCTTTGTCAAAATTAAGATGAGATTCCTTCCAAAGATTATTTTACCATTGACCTTCTATATTTTCTGGAATACTTTGTGATATCAAACTTGTGAAAAATTTAGGGATCATTAATGTTTCACAAATATTATTTTACTAGGTTGTCATAGTCTTCTCAATCTGTCATTACTGTTTTTTAAAAGCCAAGATTATGAGATTAACAGAGTTAGAAAAAAATAAAATGACTTTTCATGCCAGAAGTTAAGTCACTTTTGGTTTTCATTAAACATCATAACAGACATAATTTGATGGGTCAAACATTCTTGGGTCGGGATAAGCAGAAATATTTTTAGTCAGTGTGCTTTTAAAACTGGAAAATAAGAAAAGTTCAGGTAAAATAAGACTAACTAGGGCATAAGATTAACTAGGGCTTGAAAATTCTTGAAATTTCTACTCGTCCTTCTGTATAGGAAATAAAGTAATACTTTAATTTCATAAGTGAAATTTTGCAAAATTCACTCGTCCTGCTTATATAGACAAAGAAGGAAAAAATCATGCAGGACGAGCGGACGAGTACAATTTCCAAGCCCTGAATTAGCTAATAATTCTTTTTTAAATTGGATCCTAAAATCATCTCTCCTTCCTCTTAATTGGTACAATTTTTAGAACAGTGCTGAAAGTCACAGAGGAACTATTAATTGATTGAATCTAGACCTATGTAAACTTTAAGATTAATGCTTGTTTTTGTGAGAAAGTTGACCAGAACGGTATTTTTGTAAGTGAAAGATTAGTTTAACTCATCCACTTGAAACTCAGCACACATGACTGTGAAATGATGTTCGCTATTAAAAGAACAACCTATGCAACAAAGGGGGATAATTCTCAATGCAATTTGTGCCAATTATGCCTCCTTTTATACTTTGATTTTTTTATTCACTATCCAGCACCCAACAGCCCAGTGTAGGCATCTGTAGGCGGTTATCTTAACCCTTGTCATGCTGAATCCGGAATATTCCTGCTTTGGCAGGAGCTATAGACAAACAACAGCCTGCACGTATGTGCAGCCTGAGGTTAGTCTATAGATACCACCTGTTTCTCCTTTTCAAACCAGAATTGTCAATTTATTTAGTTTTTCAAATAAAAATTGACCTACAGCCGGTACTTTCAGTGCTTTTTGCCCTTTGATTTTGATGCAAATTTTTAGCCAAAATTTATTCAGTATGACAAGGGTTAATTATCATATATCTATTAATACATCTTACTGTCTGATTATCATTAGAACAAATTCAAGATGGCACAGGAAGACTGAAAACAAACCAAACTGACATCTCAGAAACAGAACTGCCTAGCAGCTCGCAAGCTGATTTGGATGACTCAGATGATCAATATACCAGCACCAGTTCTTTATCACCGATGAGCGGTGAAGAAATGTGGAAGGGAGACTCAGGTAGTGCCTAGATGTTTTGTTGATAATTTTGTACCCCCAACATAGCATCTGTTCAGGGTTTTCAAGTAAAGCATCCACAAAATTGGGTCCAAATTATTATAACCCCCACCTACGAAGTAGAGGGGGTATATTGGTTTCACCATTTCTATCTTTCTGTCCATCCGTCCGTCAATCCATCCATCGGTCCGTCCATCCGTAGACCTTTTCGTTTCCGTACTCTAACTCAAGAACCAAATGACCTACAATCATGAAACTTTATGTAGGTCAAAGGTCAAGATCACAGTCAGACTTTGTTCAATTTGCGTTTCCGGACTCTAACTCGAGAACCAATTGACCTATAAGCATGAAATTTATGCAAATGTTGCTTATGATCCAAGGAAGTGCCCTGTTGTTTTGGGGTCATATAGGTCAAAAGTCAAGGTCACTGTCAATTTTTGTTCAATTTTCATTTCTGGACTCTAACTAAAAAACCAAGCGACATAGAATCATGAATCTTCATGCAAATGCTGCATATGACATCAATATTTGTTACAAACACATCCTGGACTAAAAGCACTTGCATTCTGACAAAGTGCTTGTGGGGGGTATAAGTCCGCTCTGTGACAGTTCTAGTTAATAGTTGGGATCAAAGGTCCTTGTTCAGAGTTTAAGGGTCTGTGCTTTTGTGCATTCCAAAGGCCACATCTTTTTGTGAGACAATTTTCAAAAAGAAATTAAAGTTTAAGATGAGTTTTAGAAAAGTAGCTTCATCAGAGATGTGGAAATATGCATTTTCTACACTTGTCCATGGACAAGTCAAGTAAAAGATGATTTTCTAATCTACTTGTCAAAGATCAAAATGAACTTGTTTGAAAAAAAATGAATACCTTATGAGAAAACATTTATTGTTTTTAAAAGAAGAAAATGCTGGAAAGCAGCATTTCTTCATTAAAAACAATGTTTTCTACCCTTTGATACAAAAATTTGGCTAATTAATCTCCTTGATCTGTTTATGTTGGTAGCCCATCAGACTGTCTATCTAGAGGTCCCAGGTTCGATCCTCGACGATGGCACTTACTTTTCCGACTGTTTGTCTCTCACCAATTGGTTGATAATCGTGGACCTTTGTGAGATAGCAGCTGGAGGCTGGGAAAGGATGTGATGATTGTACTTGTGAGAGAAATACCAGGAATCCATTGTTAGGTGCCTCAGCCGCCGCAATATAACTCTAACTAATCAATCAATCATGATCTGTTTCAGTAGCATTTCAAGATTTTAAATTGCCCCTCGTATTTACTGTCCACAGACAAATGCACTTGCCAGCATGTATAAAAGTCCATGTGGTACAAGTTGAGCATGGGTTTTCAACACCCCTGGCTTAGCATTTTGCAATATTATAAAAAAAAGTCTTGAGTGACGAATTTAAGGCTTATAGCCCTCTTGTTTCTTTAGCTATAGCTTTTCTTGTTAACAACCTACAAAAACGGAAATAACAAGTTTTATTAAATTTTTACAGAACCAATAGGGTGGGTATACCAGATGATGGCTAGTGGTGCCAATCCAAGGACAATACTAGAAGAAATCATGCCACAGGGTGTTCCTGACGTAGATGAGTTTTCTCTGTGGAGGCTATTATTGAGTATTGTCTCGGAACCCCCACCTCGGGAAAAGTTGGATGACGTCAACACGATAGGGGATGTCATAAAACACATCAGGGCCTGTCAGAATATTATTGTTTTGACTGGAGCTGGGGTAAATATGTTTGATTAATCATGACCCATCAATTTAATATGACATGTCCAGGGGTCAGTGCAACACTATTGTAAGTGCCTATAAATATATAGGCACTTACAAAAGTGTTGCACTGACCCCTCAATGTATTCATTTCCAAAGTCTGTCACAGACTGGTATTTATTAGCTCCACTGGCTGAAAGCCACTGGGGCTATTGACATGACGTTGTGTCTGTCGTGCGTCCGTCCGTCCGTCCGTCCGTGCGTGCGTCCGGTCGTAAACTTTTCTTTAAAAATCTTCTCCTCAGAAATTACTGGATGGTTTTCGACCTAACTTTACAGGAATGATCCTTGGGTGACCCTCTTTCAAAGTTGTTCAAGAAATTTTGATCCAATGAAAAACATGGATTTAATGGGCGTGGCTAATTTCCAAATAAGGTAAAAAGTGAGTTTTCTCAGATTCTAATCAATGGATACCAACTAAATTTTACATGAATGATCCTTGTGTGACCCTTTATCAGTCTACAAAAAATCATTGTGATCGGATGGAAAATATGCATTTTATGGGCGGAGGTCATTTCTCTATATGTTATATAGTGGAAACTTAGAAAATCATTTTCTCAGAATGTAACGGATGGATACCAATTAAATTTTACATGAATGATCCTTGGGTGACCCTTTATCAGTCTACAAAAAATCATTGTGATCAGATGGAAAATATGCATTTTATGGGCGGAGGTCATTTCTCTATATGTTATATAGTGGAAACTTAGAAAATCATTTTCTCAGAATGTAACTGATGGATACCAATTAAATTTTACATGAATGATCCTTGGGTAACCCTTTATCTGTCTACAAAAAATCATTGTGATTGGATGAAAAATATGCATTTTATGGGCGGAGGTCATTTCTCTATATGTTATATAGTGGAAACTTTGAAAATCATTTTCTCAGAATGTGTGTGATAGATATCAACCAAATTTCACTCTAATGATCCTTGAGTGACCCTTTATCAGTGTACTAAAAATTATTTTGATTGGATGAAAAATATGCATTTTATGGGCAGAGGTCATTTCTCTATATGTTATATAGTGGAAACATTGAAAATCATTTTCACAGAATGTAATTTTTGGATATCAACTAAATTTCACTGGAATGATCCTTGAGTGACCCTTTATCAGTGTACCAAAAATTATTTTGATTGGATGAAAAATATACATTTTATGGGTGGAGGTCAATTCTCCATATGTTGAATAGTGGAAACTGTGAAAAACATTTTCTCAGAAAGTAATTGATGGATATCAATTGACATTTTTGGTATGATCTTTGGGTTACCCATTATCATGCAGCCCAAAATTATTTTGATATGGTGAAAAATATGTCTTTTAATAGCAGAGGTCATTTCTCTATCTGTTATATAGTTGAAACTTTGAAAATCATTTTCAACATCAGTAGAACCCCGAATATCTAAAAATCTAGTCAAAGCATTTATTCGCTTTTACAAGAATTTCAAGCCTGTGGAGCGACTCAAGCCATTCATGGCTTTCTAGTATTATTTTTATATTTTGCCCTTCACTTAACCTCATTAGACGAATCCACATGAATAGATTTAATTTTCTAAGAATTTATGAACAGTAATTGCCTAGCTCAAACGATATATCGTGGGTTCGGAAGATCCTAAGTGATAAACACATTCCCTTGGAAGTACAGTTAAACTTGAATTAAGCGACCACTTAGGGGACCACTAGAATGTGGTTGTTTGTGGAAATGGTCGCTTAATACAAAATATCATGATAAATGTGACAGGTGAGTTTGATACCATTTATTGATGGTCAGTCAAGTCGTACTGAATCCTATGATGTTGGAATCCATTAGAATCATCTAATTGAGACGATTCTAATGGATTCCAACAACATAAGATTTGATAATAACCAATTTTTCGTTATTAATGGCCTCCTTTTCAGAGGTTTTGCTTATGGTGAAGGGACTTTTTATTGTGGTCTCAGGGCTCATGTTAGTATTTGATATTGAGGAGTCATTGACCCCTCACCTAATAAATTCTGGGGGGTCAAATCTGAATTAAAAGGGGTCAAAGGGTCAGAAAAAAGCAAATCCTAAGTAGAATTTGGCAAATTTAAGTGTCACTTTAACTGTTTCTTGCAATGTTATGAAACAAGTAATTATATTTGTAAAAATCTTAGGTATAAAACCATATTTTGACCCTTGGTAATTCATCTCAAGGGGGTAAAATGACCCCCTGGGAGAAATTTCTAGGGGTCAAATTAGGCTATTTTCATATTTTTGAGGGTTAAAACCCTGGTTTCAGGGTCAAACACGAGCCCTGGGTCTATTAATAAATTTGGTCTCTTAATGGACGTGGTTGCTCGAGCAATATCGACTGAATTGGAGAAATAGAGGATATCGAATGAGTGTTCATTGAATACTGAATTAATTAAACGTGTCATCTATAAACAGATAAAAACGAGGCCAGCCGAGTTTTTATCTGCTTTAGATGATGAGTTTTATAAATTCTGTATTTTATGAGCACAAATTTTATATTCTGTTTATAATATGACCCGAATTTTAGCGAAAAATCATCAAAATTCTTGAATTTCAACGTTTCAATTTTCCGCGAAACTTATAATGCCGTTTAAAAATTACGTCACAAAACATAGATTATGACGTCATTTTCGCGGTAACAAAATAGCGTTGCTATATGCAATGAGCTCATTTTTATAGTTATTCCACTAGTTTAATAACACCCATGTAATATCAAAACTTTCAGCAGGGCTATTTCACTCTGGCGAAGTTGGTCATATTATAAAGCTCTTTATTTATCTCTGCAGGTTTCTGTGTCATGTGGTATTCCAGATTTCCGATCTCGTGATGGTATTTACTCTCGGCTAGCTGTAGATTTTCCCGATCTGCCTGATCCGCAAGCCATGTTTGACATTAGATATTTCAGGGGAGACCAAAGGCCTTTCTATAAGTTTGCCAAGGTTAGACTGATTTATTTGTTGTGTAGTTTATTCAAACGCTTAGTCTAACATTGAAATCCATTATCAAAGCACCTAAATTCTTCAACTACATAGTCTATTTTTCTAAGTCTGAACTTATATTAAAGAACAAAGTCCTGTTAATGTCCTTGTTATGACATTATGAAATGAAAAAAAGTTGGATTGTGAATACCAATGCCTTTGTGTTAGAACTAAAATTCAAGACATTGTCATCAGCCCAGAGCTTGTGTTAGTGTTTCATATTGGGGAGTCATTGACTTCTCACCTAAGAAATTCTGGGGGTCAAATCTGAATTTAAAGGGGTCAAAACGACATAAAAAGCAAATCATTAGTAAAATTTTGCATATCTAAGAGACACTTTAACCATTTCTTGTAATGATAGGAAACAAGTAATTAGAACTTCAGAAAGTAATTTGTGAAAATCATCGGTATAAAACCATGTTTTGACCCTTAGTAATTCCTCTCAAGGGGGTCAAAATGACCCCTTGGGAGAAATTTCTAGGGGTGAAATTTGGATTTTTTTTTAAGATATTTGGGGGTAAAACCCCTGGTTTAAGGGTCAAA
Source organism: Fragum whitleyi (assembly GCA_948146395.1). NCBI lineage: Eukaryota > Metazoa > Mollusca > Bivalvia > Cardiida > Cardiidae > Fragum > Fragum whitleyi. The sequence continues at coordinate 56,551,226 of OX411545.1, read as the reverse complement.
CACCCCCTGCAGCCTGTTGTCCTAAATATATAGGCTTGGGCAAAATTTAAATTGTTGGTGATAAAAACTTAAAAACTTGACACATTCTCCCATTAAAATAAAAGATTTTTTACTTAACTCTTTTACTGTTTTCTCAATAACCACAAAACAGGATTTGATCGAGGGATAATTGAACTTTTCACATTGAAATTGAAAGCACCGTTAATTTCTCAATATTTTATTCTTAAAGGAGATTTATCCAGGCCAGTTTGAACCATCTAAGTGTCACCGTTTCATCAAACTCATAGAGGATCATGGGAAATTATTGCGCAATTATACACAGAATATTGACACTCTAGAACAAGTGGCAGGGATTGAAAACGTGATTCAGTGTCATGGTAAGCAAAACCAGGCTACAGCTAAAGTTGAGTAGAAATTTTGTACTTGGGTACCTGAGATTTCGCTACTCACAGGCACTCTAGTGCTTGATGATTACTGTCCTTATATATATATAATACGTATTTAGTGTTTTGTATGAAAAATAATATCTAACGAGGTAAGGAGAATTGATCATTGTCGAGGCTTTGCCGAGACAATTATCAATTCTCACAGCCGAGTTAGATATTTTTTCATGCAATACACTAAGTATGTATTATATTTATCTTATAACCTCTATTTGTCTTGTTTTCGTCTATGTTTTTAACTGAAATGCAAGTTTCTAAAAATAACCGCATTATATCATTGTTCTAAAAATAACTATGTGATATCATAAAAAAATTTCATATGGGATGTTATCACACGGATATTTGTATAGTTATAAGATAAATTTTTTTATCAACTAAACCAATGAAGGCTCCAGAACTTCTCTAGAAGGGATTCAATCATACAAATGGCAATATAGTTTAAAGGGACACAGGTGTTTCGAGTCTGTGACTAGCAAATTAGTAGCCAGGATTCTCAAAACAATCTGGTGTTAGTCTGTTGGACCCTCTGGAAATCAACTTCAGAAAATAATTGAAGACTTTTTTAAACAGTCTTCAATTTTTTAGCTCACCACCGTTCGTCATCTCTCTGTCCGTCTGGTTGCCATGGTTACATAAAGGCCCAAAATGGCCGAAAATCTTAGAAAAAATTCTTCTCCTCCTAAACCACTGGGCCAATCAAGCTGAAACTTGACAGGGATGTTCCATGGGTGAAGCTCTTCAAAATTTGTTAAAAGAATTTTAATTCATTGAAATTCATTGAAAACTCTAGTTTCTATGGTAACGGAAAGTGTGAAAAATGGCCGAAAATGGCTGAAAATATTAGAAAAAATTCTTCTCCTCCTAAACCACAGGGCCAATCAAGCTGAAACTTGACAGGGATGTTCCATGGGTGAAGCTCTTCAAAATTTGTTAAAAGAATTTAATTTCTTCATAAACTCTTACCATGGCTGAAAAATGGCATAAATTGTCAAAAATCTTAGAACAAATTCTTTTCCTCCTTAACCATGAGTCCAATCAATTTTAAACTTAGCAAGGATGTTCTTAACATATAGGTCTACTAAAGTTGTTTAAAGAATTTGCCATGGTAAGAGAATAGTTGAAAATTTGCAAAATTGAAAAAAAATTAAATGGCAGTAAGACAAAATTTAACCACCCTAAATGTACATCAAACAAATTCTGGTATTCATAACATTGTTGACAAGTTATGAGTGACTTACTCAGGTGAGCGATATAGGACCATCATGGTCCTTTTGTTTCTGAAGTTGATCCTTAAAGGTATATATTGTTTATACAAGAGTCGGGTAATGGGTAATGATTCAGAACCTTTGTAGGAATGATACCTAACCTTCAAGTACTCGTCCTACCTCTAGGTACAACTGTTACATTGTTTCAGGATCAAGAATCACAAAACACGGCAATGATTTTGCAATATTTATAAAGTGCAAGATGTTCTGTGTATTAGAATCCGCTAGTATCAAGCCAAGGTTAAAACTCCACTTTCAGGGAGAGACACTAACACCAGTCCTCGGGCCCGAGACCTGTGGATTTTAGGGAGGACTGGTAGATGTTACCATGCTGCAGATCCTTTAGGCATGTACTAAATGGCAGTACTTAGCATTTCAAATCTGTCCTGTGTTAAAAAATAATTGCCTTTCCAATACTTAAATTTGCATTTCCAAATGGAAAACATTGTTGAAAAAGAAGAATTTGCTTGTCAAAAGCAATTTCTTCTTTTCCAACAATGTTTTTCTTGCAATTTATCCCTTAAATTGATAAAATCTAAAATGGTTTTCATGCAGGACCTGTTGTTATCAAGGAGGACCTGTGATATTTAGGGCTAACAAGTCCCTATGGCTGGTGGTAAAAATTAGCTAGTGTCAAACCCTGACTTTGTTCCTTGCAGTAAGATATTAGAATATATCCCCCTGATATTGCTGTTCCCTTTACTTTCTTATTTTTTTCAACCATGTAAATGTAGAAAGGGACCTTCATTATCAATAGAGATTCCCAAGGTAACACATAGGGATGGATTTCTGTTGGTTTCCATAGAAAATAAGTTGGTGAAGAACCATAAAAACATCAAGAGATCAATAAATTAATAGATCAGGAAAAAATACTTCGATTTCCATATCAAAGTTTTCCTGATTCTTATTGTTCTCTGTACTTAAAACTATGCAAACTTTTTATGCCCCCGTATCGAGAGATCAGGAGCATATTGTTTTACTCGTGTCCGTCTGTCTGTCCGTCTGTCCGTCCGTCTGTCCGTCCGTCCATCTGTCCGAAAACTTAACCCGAAAACTTAACCTTGCCAATATCTTCAAGCCTGTTCAAGATACAAAGCTAATATTTGGCATGATGATAGATCTCAATGATCCGCATCAGCTGGTACCAAAGTCAAGGTCATGTGACAAGGTCAAGGTCATCTGTCAAGGTCAAACTTTGAAAAAAAAAGCCGTTCCGGGGGCATTCGTGTTTCACAAACACATCTTGTTTTTGTCTGGATTGTAGTAGTGCTTATGTAACTTCTTAGAATCTTACTTAAGTTCAGATTTATGATAGATTTAGCCATCGTAAAACATAGCACTTCTAGAAAGTCATTATTAATATTAATGACACAAGTTTATGTTGGTCTTGAAATTGGATAATCCAATTTCTTATTTTGTGGCCAGATAAAAAGTCATCAATCATTATTTTCAGGTTCATTTGCAACAGCTACCTGTATGACATGTAAATATAAATGCTCAGGGGATGATATTAAACAAGAAATATTTGAACAGGTAAAGTGTGAAGACAATATTTAATTTTTCTTTCACAACCCCATCCCACCCCACACCCCTCTGTTATTTCATTGCTCAACCAGTTTGGAATTAGTGAGATTTATTACTATTCATGTGTGTGAACTAGCTTTTGTGTTTGAATTTTTCAAAATTATTGCTTCAACATTTATAGATTGATTTTAAAAAAAGTTAAGACAATTGTTTTGCTTCAAAAATAAGCTGTTGGAAACAAACTTGGGATTATTCCAAGGGTAAAATCTCATGTTAAATGTTGAAATAGACTTTACACAGATTATAGCTTCATGATTTATAAACAGTTTCAAAAATAAGACTGATAACAAATGTGACTCATCATGTGAAAACTGGCCCTCTGGGCAGCCTGTAATAAAAGGATTTGAATAAGAGATTTGATCCTGTAGAGATTAAGTGAAAGTGAATATAAAATCGTCATTCTAGATTCAAAAAATAAACCAAGGGCAAAAAGTTTTGAACCTTTGAATGAGCTAAAAAAGATTGATATTAATTCTGTATGAAATTGATTGAATTTCCTTTCTTCATGTTAAGGTGATACCAAAATGTCCGAAATGCGATCCTCCAACAGAGTTCTCCATAATGAAACCTGACATCGTATTTTTTGGAGAGAGTCTTCCAGAGGAATTCCACAGACAGATGGCAGCTGACAAGGAGAAATGTGATTTACTGATTGTGATGGGCTCGTCTTTGAAAGTCAGACCTGTAGCACTTATACCTAGTAAGATGATATTATCTTTTTTTATGTCCTAGCAATAATAAGATTGGTGGCATATTATTTTGACGTTGTCCTTTTGTCTGTCTATCTATTAGTCTATCTGCAAATGAAAACTCAACCAAAAAACGTAAATTTTGCTGTTTGGAGGTGTTTATATTGCATTAACATATTTGTTTAAAACTGTTGTACTTTCACGACTTTTATTTATACCTTTGAGGCAAAAATATCAAAAAAGAAGAAATTCAATTATTATAACAGAAAGATTTTATTTTCTGTCTTAACATACTCTTATTAAAGAGAGATTTTAATGGTAAGATTTAATCTATTTGTCATCTTTAAAATTCTGTTTGGAAAGAGTTCAGTGTAGTCACCTTGAAAGATGAACTTTAAGACAACACTGATTCTAGGAGACAGTTGAGCAAATTAGGGCCATCTTTGACCTCTTGTGTCATGGAGATCTAGAAAAAGGGTTAAACCTATGTGAGATAGCAGTCGGAAGCTAGGAAAGGGTGTAATGGTAGTACAGGTGTAAGAAATACCAGGAATCCATTGTTAGGTGCTCCGGCCGCCGCGATATAACTGCGAACTTGTTATAAGCGGCGTAAAACCCATTAAAAAAATCTAGAAAAAGGGCTAAAAGGGCTAAAAAGTTCGATTCTAAGCAGAGGTGTGGAATTACTGTCTGACATTCTGAGCTTTTTTACTTTTGGGAAAATTTATTTTTCAAGGCAACTTGTCCATGGACAAGTAAAAATCAGGACAAATCTTGAAATGGTAGTTATAGATCTTAGAGATAAATTACCCAAATGCTAATATCAGGTTACAACATATTTTTTTTAAAGAATAAAATGCTGTTTTCCAGCATTTTCTTCATCAAAAGCAATATTTCTAAAAATTAATCTATTCACTTTTTTGTGGACATTTTCATTTTGATCCTGGACAAGCTGAAAAAATCTTTTACTTGTCCATGGACAAGTGGGGGAATTTTGTACTTCTATACCTCTGTTCTTAGCACACTCAGTAAATTTTACCTCTTTTCATTCAGATTCACTACCGGGTCATGTACCACAAATCCTGATCAACAAAGAACATCTGAAAGCTCTCAACTTTGATGTAGAACTGCTTGGAGACTGTGAAGTGATTATTGGTGAATTATGTAGACATTTAGGTGACAGTTGGAATAGTCTTGCAAACACTGCCAATCCTCTAACAGAAATCAGGGTGGAGGAATTGCTAACTCCACCCGGTTCTCCGAAACCTTACAAAGATGGTGGTATAAATGCTGATGTTGATAAATCTAAAATATCTGATGATGCAAAACCAAAGAGTGATATTACTTCTCTTGCTGCTGAAACAAGTAGCATTGGGGAAGATAAATCTAGTAACATAAAGGTGAATGACAATAGCAATAAAACAGATGACAAAATTCCAAGTGGCAGTGTTAATGTTAGATCTCAGGGTTCAAATGATAAATCAGAAACAATGGTCAGTAGTACACAAGATTCGTCTTGTGAGGAGGTGCCAGGGACTTGCCAGGATAAGTTAAATGATAACAGTGAAGCCAAACCAAGTGTTGACTCTAGTGGGGCCAATACCAGTATTGATAAAGAGAACAATAATGGCAGTAAGGAAGTGGATAGTACTGCTGAACTGGAGAAGGGTGCTGGTGATGGTCCAGATGTGATGAAGAGATCACAAAGAATGTGGGTACCAGCAAAGTGGAAAGTTTCAAAAAGGCTGACATGTAAGTATTTCAGAACAGATGTGATTATAAATGGGAAGTTTTGTAAGAAATCTCATTAGAACCAGGTCAAATTTATATAATGAAAAAATAATAGTATTTTGAATACTTTTTATGCTCCCCAAAGGGAGAGCATATAGCAGCCTCTTCGTCTGTCCGTCCATCCATCCGTCAATCCATCCCCACCTCTTTCTCCATAACCCTTGGGCCAAATCAAATGAAACTTACCATGTGAACTCCCTATGATATAGTGATGATGCATCTGTGACGGTTTTTGGATTTGAGGCCTCGTCACGGGAAAAGGGGACTTAGGGTAAAAAACAGTTTTTCCCAAATTTCTCCTAGTCTAACAGTCAGAATTTAGTGAAATTTCATATTTGATTAGCAAATCAGATGCTCTTTACTATAAACAATTTGAAATTAACATGAAAAAAATATATCATGGAAAAAGGGGGCTAAATGTTTGTTACCTTTACGTTAGCATGTAAAATAGTTATTTCGTCCGTCCGTCCCCACCTATTTCTCCGTAACCCTTGGACCAAATCAAATGAAACTTACCATGTGAACTTCCTATGATATAGTGTTGATGCTTCTGTGACGGTTTTTGGATTTTAGGCCTCGTCACAGGAAAAGGGGACTTAGGGTAAAAAACAGTTTTTCCCAAGTTTCTCCTAGTCTAACAGTCAGAATTTAGTGAAATTTCATATTTGTGTAGCAAATCAGATGCCCTTTACTATTAACAATTTGAAATTAACGTAAAAAAAAATATACCATGGCAAAAGGGGGCTAAATGTTTATTTCCTTTAGGCTAGCGCGTAAAATACAGTTATTCTTTCATTTCTCCTAGTCTTATGCTCAGAATTTGATGAAATTTCACATTTCAGTAGCAAATCAGATGCCCTTTACCATAAACTATTTGAAATTTGTGTCTAAAAATATGTCATGCAAAAAGGGGGTTTAATGTTTGTTACCTTTATGTTTGCTGTATAAGATTACACCTTATTTGAGTCCTTGCAATCTGACCACAGAGCATATCTCCTAAAGTATAATAGCTATCAACTTGAAATTTATGGGTGGATAGATCTTATGGAGGAGAAGTGCAGTAATCAAGAACTACAACTCTTGTTTTCATAATTTTGGAGTTATTGCCCTTTGTTATTTTTGATACTTAGATTATGTCTGGAGCATATCTCCTAAAGTATAATAGCTATCAACTTGAAACTTTATGGGTGGATAGATCTCATAGAGGAGAAGTGCTGTGTACAAGAACTGCAACTCTTGCTTGCATAATTATGGAGTTATTGCTCTTTGTTATTTTTGATACTTAGATTTTGTTGGAGGCTAATCTTTGACAGTACAAAAGAATCTTTTATCCATTAGGCTTCAGTTTACTGTCAAGCTTCTTTGTGGGGGATGTCCATGTCCAACATGGCTCTTGTATTTGTGACAATGCCTTATTTGGGGAGCATAATCTGTCTCTGACGGCTCTTGTTTCTACTTTTCTTGAAAAGAGTCTTTTTTTAAGAAAATATATATCAAACAACAAAGGATGATTTAATGGTAAGGGGGGAAAGTTATGAAAGGAAAAAAAAATGTTTCAAAAAGTGAAATGAAATTTGCAGCCTATGTTACCTAAGTTGTCTAGGTCATATCTCTGAAAGAATAATTAAACATGATATATTGTCTATGATTTCAGCTAACCAGTATTGTTACATACCTCCCAATAGATATGTCTTCAATGATGCTGAAGTGTTTATGGAGGTGGATTCAGACTCTGACAATGGTGAAGCAGACACAGATAGTGAGCTGGATAATCCTGATAAACTAAATCAGTCTCTAGATGGTCCAAATAACCTTGAAAATGACAGTAATAGAGCTGAAGGTGCTGTTAAACTGGGTCAATTTGAAATTAATCAAAACATTGATAAAAATGAACAATCTATTCTTAATAAATCTTGCCTGTCTGAAGACGACAAACACACTAGTTCAGAGATAAAAGTGCCTGATCAAATTAATGAAGACGGACTAACAAAAGAAAAAGTTACACCAACAACAAGCAATGCTGATATTTTGACTGATTTAACTTGAAAATCTTCAAAACCAAATACCTTGATGGATTATCATCTGACATAAATTTAAACATAGCCTGTTCTACCTCCAAAACTTAAGCTTTGTTGAGAGTGTAAGAGCAGTCTATACTATCAAGGTGAATTACTGTTGGTGCTTTTTGTGTATCTGGGAAATGCATTCTGTATAAACCCCAACAAGACAGTAGAGGCTGAAAAGAGTCTTAAATTCACAAAACCACAGGCAGAAGGCAATAAAGGCTATTACAATTTTGTGGTTCCATTTTTAGCCCAGCTGTTTTCGGAGAAAACCTGAGGTATCCGAAAACAGCCAAGGTATTGCTATAGCCTTGGTGTTGTCATCCTTGGCGTCGTTGTCGTGCGAAAACTTTGACATTTTGTGATAACTTTTGAATGGTAAGTGATTAGGCTTTCATATTCCACATGATGATTGCCTGGGACAAGGCCTTTCTGTTGGTACCAAGGTCAAGGTCATTTTTTAAGGTCAAACTTGTGAAAAAAATGCAAAAATTTGACAAATTGTCAAAACTTTTGAATGTTAAGTGATAGGGTCTTCATATTTCACATGATGATTGCCTTGGACAAGGCCTTTCTGTTGGTACCTAGTTCAAGGTCACCAGTCAAGGTCAAGGTCTTTTTACAAGGTCAAACTTGTGAAAAAAAAAGCAAAAACTGACATATTGCAATTACTTTGAATGATAAGTGATAGGGTCTTCATATTTCACATGATGATTGCCTGGGACAAGCTTTTTCTGTTCGTTCAAAGTTCAAGGTCATCAGTCAAGGTCAAGGTCATTTTTCAAGGTCAAATTTGAGAATAAAATGCAAAAAACTTTGACATTTTTGTGACATCTCTGGTTCTCATGAAGGCATTCACATGAAACTTGGCACACTTATTCACCATCCAAAAGAAAATCTTTTCTTTCAAGGGGGTTAACTTTTGAAACATTTTCTGCAAATTATTTTTTCACCATTCAGCACTTACAGCCGAGCTTAGGTACCCGTAGGCGGTGCTCTTGTTCTACATTTTTGTCTTTACATGTGAGTTGCAGCTCTTGTTTTCAGTTTGTCTGAGCAGGAAGTGCTTATAATGAGCTTTTATGATGTAGCTGTGGTTGTCATCCATCAACATCATGTGTGCAATCATGGGCACATTTTTGGCTCAAATGTCTTGAAACTTAGTTAGAATGTTTGTCTCAATCAAATCTCAGGCAAGAACAAAACTAGGTTAAGTCTGGTAAAAAATGAGGTCAAGGGTAAAAAATCCTCCTGTGCACTCTAGAAGACACATTTTTGGCTCATTTGTCTTGAAACATGGTCAGATTGTTTGTCTGCCTGATATTTCAGAGGGGTTTGAAACGAGGTCAAGTGATTAAATCTTAAAAATCTTGTGTTCACTCTGGAGGTTACATATTTGAGCTCAAATTTCTCAATGTTTGTCGACACGAAATCTCAGAGTCCATTCTCAAATTGAAAGCCTACATGGAATTTAGGTTAAGTGACATTTTGCAACCTTAGTAAACTCTGCCTCAGGTGAACACTTAAGGACAAATGGTCATCTTGTATAAAACATGTTATCATTTTCTGTTATTATTATCAAGTCTCCCACCAATGGGTTGATAATTGTAGACCTATTTAGGGTAGCAGCTGGAGGCAAGATGAGGATATGTTGGTAGTAAAATAACAGGGATCCATTGTTAGGCACTCCAGCCTCCACAATATAAATGAAATACTGTTGAAAGCAGTAAAAACCAACCCTATACTTACAACTTTACAAACTGTGTCAAAGGCAAAACCATTGTCAAAATTGTTATTAAATTGCAAAAGAGTGCTGTTTGGAAGGTACATGTGTTTGTGTTTCATTAAACTGACTGTTTCCTGATGTTTTGAATTGGAGGTATAAGACACTGTAAATTTTAAATTCCCCTCATAAACCTCTGCTTATACATGTGTACATGTAGTATCAAAATTATTATATACATAAATATGATCTTTTTGCATGTATCAATCAATGATTTTCTTTTTTCTTACAGAATTTCTGTATACTTAACCATTTATTCAATATTATTTAATTTTATTTTTCCAATAGAGTGTGAAGACATCATGTGTAAATTGTCCGCAGGCGGAATTTTTTGTTTTGCCGACATAACTTTAATTGAAACCACTTGTAATGGCAGCTTAAATTTTGTTAATTATTCTGAAGAATGTTATCTATATGTACATAGCAATCAAAAATACAATTAAAGCAATATGTTCAACAATACAAATTTCTTGTTACTTTGATTAAAATCCCAGCATATAAGTTTCAGGAATCTACACTTACACCAGTCCTCAGGCCCGAGACCTGTAGATTTTAGGGAGGACTGGTAGATGAAGCCATCATGCTGCAGGTCCTTTGGGCCTGTAGTTAATGACAGCAATTAGTATTTAAAATCTGTCTAGTTTTTGAAAAATACTTACCTCTCTAAAGTAGCGCGTTGGACTGTCAATCTAGAGGTCCCAGGTTTGATCCCCGATTGCGGCACTCATTCTTTCAGACTATTTGTCTCTCACCAATGGGTTGATAATCATAGACCTATGTGAGATAGCAGCTGGAGGCTAGGAAAGAATGTGATGGTTGTACTGGTGAGAGAAATACTAGGAATCCATTGTTAGGTGCTCCAGCCGTCACGATATAACTGAAATAATGTTGAAAGCGGCGTTAAACTCCATTCAATCAATCAATCTTACCTTTCAATATTTGCATTACTAAATTGAAAATATTGTAGAAAAGAAGAAATTGCTTGTCAAAAGCAAAATCTTCTTTTTCCAACAATGTTTTTACTGCATTTAATCCCTTAAATTTCTAAAATTCAATTATGGTTTTCATGCAGGACCTTTTGTTATTAGGGAGGACCCGTAATACTTTGGGCTAACAGGTCCTTCAGGCTGGTGTCAAACCCTGCTTTTTATACGATGGTTGAAATACAGGATGTATTATGTGATCACCAGTGGCTCCCTGCGTCCACTTCTTTGTCCAGTGCATAGCTCTGTCACCTTTTGTGGGCAAATTAATTTTGATCCTGGACAAGTACAAAATCAAGCTTTACTTGTCTAGAGACAAGTGGAAAATCCTTATTCCCCCACCCATGTTGGCAATTTTTGAGGAGAAGACTTTAAGAAAAAGGTTTATGCACAAGCGTGAATAAAAAAAAGATATTTTTTATCATCAGAGAAATGGCTTCATTATTGTAACTTGTTTTAATCCTTTCAATTTCATGATTCAGTAAATGTAAACATGTCAACATGAATTTGTGTGAGAGCCTTTTATAATTCTCCCCCTCCCCCATACACACACACACACCTCCTTTGGAAATAGTGTACCCTAAGCCCTGCTAGGTCAAAATTGTATATGGATTTAAGTAATTGCCAACAAGGTGGTAAATTGTCATAAACTGTCACAAGATAAGCCAGTTACACTGCTGGATGTTCAAAGTAAAAAAGAGCAAAGGGCAATAACTCAAAAATTGAGCTAGGAAGAGTTCTTACACACTGCATTTCATTCCGTATTTATGAGAGAAACATAAATGCCAAGTTTCAAGTCAATGGGACATAAGGTGACAGAGCTATGCAAAGAACAAAGAAATGGACACCACCCACCAGATGCAACAGATGATCAAATAATATCATCAATTAGTTAAATCTTTCTAAAGGTGAATGAAAATGGAATTTCACATGTTGCCTTATTATGCTGTACCAGAATTATTATTCGAATTCTAGGCCTACACTTAACCCCCTTTAAAGAAATCCGCAACTGGAAGGATAATTGTAAACCTTAGCAGGGGTTGTAGCTGGAGTCTAGGAAAAGACCAGTGGCCGATCCAGAGAGGGTTTAAACAAACTCCCCCTCTGATGCCCAATAATTACATTTTCATGCAGAATTTCGATAAACCTGTCTGTGATATTCCTGTTGTAAAATAAAGTTAAGGCAAACAGTTTAGACTAAGATCAGCCTGCACGACTGTGCAGTCTGATCTTAGGATACACTGCCTGCCTCCTACTTAATTTTTGTGGAAAGAATCTCAAGGAAAACTCACCCGAATGTCCAAAAACAACAGGAAAAAGGTTAAAATTGTGCAATATTAGGAGATCAAACCCCCTTTGGTATGTTCAAACCCCCTTTACAGAAATTCTGCCGCTAAAGATGTAATGGTCGTACAGGTGTAACAAATATCAGAAATCCATTGTTTGGTGCTTCAGACACTGAGAGATGATGGGAAATCTTAATAATGGTGTTCAACCGAAAAATCCAAATCATGTAGAGCCAGGATTGACAGCCCATTTTGTTAAGATCTAGGCCTATATAGTTCTAAGAACTTATGGATGGATAGACAGAAATGGTAAGATCACTTCACCAAACCTCTAATGATATCAAACCTCTCTACAAATTACGTGCATGACTGTAGGGATAATTATATTTTATGGTATTTCTATGTTCCACAATGTGAGATTTCCCATGTCCAACTTGTCCAACATAGGCTTTCCTTCTTGCCCATAGGTACATTTTTAGCTCGGCTGTTTTCAGGGAGCCAGAGGTATTGCTATAGGCTTGGTGTTGTCGTCGTTTTGTGATATCTCTGGTTCTACTGAAGGCATTCACTTGAAACTTGGCACACATGTTCACCATCAAAAGAGCATCCTTTACTATCAAGGGGGATAACTCTAGATGCATTTTGGTCAAATTATGCCCTTTTTTCAACTTAGATTTTTATCCAGCACTCAACAGCCAAGCGTGGCATCCATAGATCTTGTTGTCAGACTTAAAGGGACATAGTTGTCACAATTATTGTTCGGTGTGGTTGCATGGTTGTGTCTTTTTGTCTGTCCTTCCATCCATTGCCACACCAGATTTTGTCTGGACCATTAGGCCTACACCTACAATTACAGATGGGTTTCAAAATAACTTGGCACTTTTATTGTTCTCCAACATAGGAAGATGTGCAATTTGAAGGAATTTCAGATAATGTCAAGGTCATGGTTAAATCTGAAAGATATAGCTGAAGCATTATTCCCACATTCATAAATGGATTTAAAAATTACTCTGCATAATTTTTTTTTATCATGGGAATGTGTTCTAATAGAAAGGAATTTTTCTATAGCCTTCAAGTCAAATCAAGTTCAAAAGTAAAAACTTAGCTGGTCCATAGCATAACTCCTAGTCTTTTTTTTGCTCACCTGCTGAAGATGAATTACTTTGATAGTCCGATGTCCGTGGTCAGTCATCCACATTTTTTTGGACATCTTCCTCTCCTAAACCGGTGGGTAAACCTTGATGAAACTTTGGAGGGATGTTCCTTGGGTCAAGCTCTATCAAAGTTGTTCAAATATTTGCAATCCACCCTTAACTCTGGTTATCATGGTAACACAAAAGGTGATCATAGGAAATTTGTGTTCTATGAAACCAGAAGGTAGACAGCTTTCATATTTACCGGTAATATGTAACATCATCTAGTGGACCCCTACCAAGTTTGTTCATATCAAGACCCTGGTGTCATATTTGGGCTTAGCCTGGGTATATCCCTTTTTACATAGAATCAAAGAGCGAAAATCTTAAAAATAATCTTCTCTGAAGCCAGGAGGCATACAGGTTTCATATTTTGTATGTAATATTATATAGTGGACCTCTACCAACATTGTTCATGTTATGTCCCTGTCATGTCAAAACAACAGGACCATGATGGTCCTAGATCGCCCACCCTCTCTTTGACCCCTGGGACATCACATCAATTAAATAGGCAGATGTCAACAAGGAGATCACAAGGAGATCATTTTTACAAAAAAGATCAATGCCATAGAATGCTTTCAGCAAAGATTATGGTCGAATTGTTTCCTGCTTTTTTTCTAAACAACTAGGATATTCCTTGGAACAGACCTTATTTGAACATAGGAAAATGTAATGAAACTAGAGTAAAAATAATAGAATCCTTATCAAGGCCCCTTGTCCAGTGAATGGCAGGGATCCTTCCAATTTTCTATAGGCTTCATCTTTGTGGCCTTATAAATATTCTGAGCAAGTTTCAAGTAGATTGGGCCATACTTAATGTGTCTACAGAGTAAACAAATTGTCATTAAGACCCCTTTTCCTGTGATATGACATGGAATTTTACCATTTTCAAAGGGTTCATCCTTGTGACCTGACCAACATTCTGACCAAGTTTCATGAAGATTGGATCATATTTGTGGTCTCTAGAGTGTATACAAGAAAATTGTCATTAATAGCCCATTTTGTGACAAGGCATGGACCCTTCCCATTTTCATTAGTGATTATCCTTGTGACCAAGTTTCATGATGATTGGGCCATATTTGTGTCCTCCGGAGTAAACAAGAAAATTGTCATAACAGCCCCTTTTTCCATGATATGAAATGGATACTTCCCATTTTTATGCTCCCCGAAGGGAGAGCATATAGCCGCCGCTTCGTCTGGCCGTCCGTCCGTAATTCTGTCTGTCCGTCCTTCCCCACCTATTTCTCCATAACCCTTGGGCCAAATCAAAGGAAACTTACCATATGAACTCCCTATGATAAAGTGATGATGCACCTGTGACGGTTTTTGGATTTGAGGCCTAGTCACGGGAAAAGGGGACTTAGGGTAAAAAACAGTTTTTATCAAAATTCTCGTAGTCTTACAGTCAGAATTTAGTGAAATTTCATATTTGAGTAGCAAATCAGATGCCCTTTACTATAAACAATTTGAAATTAAGGTAAAAAAAAATTTATCATGGAAAAAGGGGGCTAAATGCTTGTTACCTTTACATTAGCATGTAAAATAGTTATTCCGTCCATCCGTCCATCCCCACCTATTTCTCCATAACCCTTGGGCCAAATCAAATGAAACTTACCATATGAACTCCCTATGATATAGTGATGATGCACCTGTGACGGTTTTTGGATTTGAGGCCTAGTCACGGGAAAAGGGGACTTAGGGTAAAAAAACAGTTTTTCCCAAATTTCTCCTAGTCTAACTGTCAGAATTTAGTGAAATTTCATATTTGAGTAGCAAATTAGAAGCCCTTTACTATAAACAATTTGAAATTAACGTAAAAAAAAATATATCATGGAAAAAGGGGGCTAAATGTTTGTTACCTTTACGCTAGCGTGTAAAATACAGTTATTCTTTCATTTCTCCTAGTCTTATGCTCAGAATTTGATGAAATTTCGCATTTCAGTAGCAAATCAGATGCCCTTTACCATAAACTATTTGAAATTTGTGTCTAAAAATACGTCATGCAAAAAGGAGGTTTAACGTTTGTTACCTTTATGTTTGCTGTATAAGGTTACACCTTATTTGAGTGCTAGTAATCTGACCACAGAGCATATCTCCTAAAGTATAATAGCTATCAACTTGAAACTCTATGGGTGGATAGGTCTCATAGAGGAGATGTGCAGTGTACAAGAACTGCAACTCTTGCTTGCATACTTTTGGAGTTATTGATCTTTGTTATTTTTGATACTTAGATTTTGTCTGGAGCATATCTCCTAAAGTATAGTAGCTATCAACTTGAATCTTTATGGGTGGATAGATCTCATGGAGGAGAAGTGCAAAACACCTGAACTACAACTCTTGCTAGCATAATTTTGGAGTTATTGCCCTTTGTTATTTTTATTACTTAGATTTTATAGGAGGCAAATCTTTGACAGTACAAAAGAATCTTTTATCTATTAGGCTTCAGTTTACTATCAAGCTTTCTTCGCGGGGGATGTCCATGTCCAACATGGCTTTTGTTTTTGTGACAATGCCTTATTCGGGGAGCATAATCTGTCTCTGACGGCTCTTGTCTTTATAGGGTTCATCCTTGAGACCTGGCCAACATTCTGGCAAGTTTCATGATGATAGGGCTATATTTGTGGCCTCTAGAGTGTATACAAGAAATCAAAGGCCTGAAAGGCCTGAATTGAAGACAGGACTGAATATTAACAATTGGAATGAAAATTGTGGCGTTTTGAGAAGATCTCTTGAGTGGGAATAAAAATTTAAATCAATCATTGATGGTTACATATCGAATCCTAACAAATGAATATGCTTTACTTTGAAGACTCATCACTTCCAGATAAACCTATCCCTCTAGCCAATTCAAGCTTAACAAGAGGGTAACTGCCTTCATAATCGCTATTCATCCCAAAGTGAAAGTTTTCAATATCCTAAATGAAAAGCATTCATTTAACCAACAGAAATATGGTGGCAATTCCTGTATTCTAAAAACTCATATGAATTATTGCAACCCTGTTTTATAAAATTGTATAGATCATCCCCAGCAATCCAATATGATCCAAATCCGATTTTTTTCCAGTGAAACTTATTAAGTGGATGTGTAAAAATCTTAAATAAAATGTTAATCCACATGACACACATTGCTTACCCCTTGATGAAGTCAGAGCTGAACATTTCATTGCCATGGTGAATATTGCCCTGAATTGGAAATTTGTTCAAATTTCTTTTACATTTATTATCTGATCCAGGATTTGACTAATTATCTCCACATAGAAGAAGCAATGAAAGTACAATAATACCAATATTCTTATACTTTTACTAGTCAAAGTCAATACCAAGAAGAAGTTTTTTCTCGTACAATAGCTGTAGCTTTTTTATGAATACCGTTTAATTTTCTTCCAGGAGTGAAACATTCTATTTCTATTTTTTCATTGAGATATTTCGATCTCCATTTCAGGTTATTCTCCTTGCATATGGTCTTACTTAGTAGAAAATTATTTTTACTACAAAATAATATATAAACCTGTTAAGACAACCAACCTTTCAGGCCTTTTCCACGGGACTGCTTTTCTAGATCAAGATTCGGATTGAACTATCCGGTGAACTATCAATTTTGACAAAACTGCCAAAATGACAGATCGTTAAATGAAATCCCGAGCTAGATCTACAGCATTTATCACCTTGAGTAGAATTCTTTCAAAGTCCACTCGAGAATGTTACAAATAAATCCATTCAAGTTTCCAAAACAGTTTTTGTTATTGTCAGAAAATTGTCGAAAACAAAAGCGGAAACTCAAAACCGGGGTCGCGCATGCGTGGTACTACTGTATAGGCCATTTGGGACACCACTCGGCCAATCTAACGCATTCGTCACAACTCGGCCGATCCCGTTACCTACATTTAGATAGATCTGAGACTTCGGAGATCACCCGATGATTGCCGAGTGAATATCACGATCACGATCTGTTGCCGTTTACGGAAATGACCGAGTGATGTTCCGAATGCTGTACAATATGGATAGACAAAACAAACCTAATAATAAAGTAATTTGATAAGCCATCGAAATTTCTCCGTAAATCCAAGTAAAAATTCAAACCTAGGAAATTCCAAGGGTTAACGAGTTTATTCAAATAGCCTTGTGCTATTTTAGTTTTTATCCATTTACACTACGACAGGCCCGGGAGACGGATAAATAAAGCAACCTTAGGGCACACAAACACACAATTTTACGAGAAATAGGGAGTCTAAAATGGGGAACTGAAAATAGCTTGCCAATGCTATGCATAAAAGCAGTTGTAGGATGCAATTGAAAATTTGGAGCAAATGCAAAAGATTGCAGCCGAAAACGCCCTAAAACAACACCACTTACGAATGTAAAACACGTTTCTGCAGGCAACTTCTGCATAGATCACGTGTTCACTCCACTGAGGTCCCGGCCAGAATTTAGGTCAGCACCAAAATTTTACGGTATATTGCTACAGTTTATTTTTATGAATGGGTCTACTTTTTTTGAGCGTAATGACACATGTAGGTTTGTTATCAAAATCCGATGGCGACGATCCCTATATTGAAAGACAGGTAAACCTGTCTTCAATAAAAAGTAATTAAGCCCCTTTTCCAGTGATATGGCATGGATCCTTCCAATTTACAATAAGGTTCATCATTGTAACCTGACTATCATTCTAACCAAGTTTGATGAAAATTGGATCACTTTTGGGGCCTATAGAGTGTTAACACATAAAGTGTTGACGCCAGAAGACACAATCAAGACAATAGACATTCAATAATCACAAAAGCCACAATGTGCTCAGATGAGCTAAAAAGTAAAGTAATTCTTTAAATGGTTCAAAATAGATCTCAAAGATATATTAATCTTTCCATTGAAGTGCAGAAAATATTGTTGAAAATGAAGAAAATGCTTGATTTCACCAATATCTTTCTTAACAACAAATTTTTCTTAAAGGTACCTCTAATCATTTTTATACAGTCAAGTTCATATTGATCCTCAGAGCAAGACGACAATCAACTCTTAATCTCTGTCCTGTCTGGCACTAGAAAATCTGTATTTCCCCACCCTTGCAAGTTAGACATGTCATTTAAGATTGTGTAGAATATTTGACTAGTCTGAATTGTATGAAATTGCAGATGACAAGGAAAGAGTGTGCAATTCAAAATGAATCTACCCTATTTCTCCTAATAAATGCTCCAGGGAACCTTACATAACATGGTCTGGGAGCTTTTATTTAGTATGCTTTTTCTAATTTAGAATTGATGTCTTTAGGCCCTTTTCCCTTCAATTTGAGGTGAATTTGCTCTAAACAATCATATAAATGATTGTTTAGAGGAAATTTATCTCAAATTAGAGAAGAAGTAGTCTCAAAAAGTTCCCATAATATAGGCATCTGAAGTGGGTTTTCTTTATAAAAAGTATTGGGTGCTACTATAAGAGAGGGTCCTATTATAAGAGGAAATATGTTATCCTAGGTAGTAGAAAATAATTGTTGGTAAAGTGGTATTCTTCCACATTATTTCTCAACAACAAATCACAATCACATAAAATTCAGTGAATTTACAGGAAACAAGAGCACAGCCTACAGGATTGGTGCAATACTCGACTGAAGGTGCTGTATAATGCAAAATTTCAAAGTAAAATCAAAGTAAAAATGGGCATTACTCTTACAAAAATGCTTCCAGAGTTATACCCCTTGATGGCACTTGTGGATGTCAACACGCATGCTAAGTTTCATGAAGATATCTTTAATAATAACAGATATATGATCAAAGTTCTCATAATTCCTCTGGTTTTCTCTGAAAACAGTCAAGCTGAAAATGCTATTACTTCTTTTTCCAACAATATTCCCTCATTAAATCAGATGTATAAAATGAAGGGACTTTACAAGAAAGGGTTGACAGAATTGGGGTAGATTAAAACAAACAAGACTCTCTTTAAGTTGATATTTTTATTGCACTCTTCCACTTTATTCTGCACTGCCAAATTTGTTTTTATGTGTCATGTAGGTTAAAACAGCAATATAAATACCATTTTTCTGAAAATCCTATTTCTATAAAAATTTGCTTGATTTTCTTAATTCTTTAAATTAGCAAAACTCTGTTTCATCAACTAACAAAATATTTGAAAATATTGCAAAAGGAAAATTTTGGATTTTTCCTTCTCCTGTTTTCATCTCAAAAAATAAGCTCCCTATTAATTTGCTTCAGATAGAATAGATCTAAAATTTATTGTCATCTTTCAGCCTAAATTGATCATTACTCAAATTCAATTTCAGAAGCAAAACAAAACCTTTCAAATTCACACTTTATAGTGACTTCATGCAACAGAATACACGGATATAAATCAAATTTTGATGAGTTGAATGTTTAAAAATGTTAAAATGAAATACATGTATATGCATGACACCTCAATATTGCACCAATGCTTTATTTGCCACAGAAAATTATCATTAAACTTCATGTTTATTTTTACTAGTGATTTTTTTCAAACCAATCAATTACACCTGCTCTTACAACCCTCAAAGATAGAAATTTCTAACAAAATTATGTGTCAAGCACTTTCTTCTATTCCTGGTGTTCTATCATATAAGTGACAGATTGTTCAATCTATTAAAACCATTATTAAATCGAAGACAGTAAATATTTTCAATCTAGATTTATGTATTGATTTTGTCTAGAAATTTATTATTCCCGTTTACATACAGAATGCGGGTTTCTTTAAGTCTTAGCAATCAAACTTTTATACCAAGAGCTTTACTCAAGCTAAAGATATGTTTAACAATTAGGCTGTATTTTTGGTCTTACACATTGAATAAATTTTTTTAACAAAGTCTGCATGATATAATTTTTTATCACACATATTGATGCTTAAGCGCATAACAGTTGTAACTGCCTATTATTATATAGGCAGTTTCAACTGTTTCGCGGTGAGCCATCAAAGTTTCTACTTTTCAACAATATTGCACAGGTCCCTGTTTTATTTAAAACATTTAAAGCTAAAAGAATCATTCATAGATAAATCAATGTGGTAAAGCTTTATAGTTAAATGAGCCTGTGTGTGACATTTCCAATAATTTGACATTTGTGTGACGCGCAAATATGAGCAGCAAAGACAGCCACATACTGTAAATTGAAGATTGCTGTATTGTCTTAGGATACTGAAGACATCTATCTACTAATTGCATAGTAAAGTCTCTGCACGGGCTGACCAGAGTCCTTGCTTGGTTCGCATTTGAATTTGTTGGAAATGTCACGCACATGCTAAAATTATAGATAAATATAAGAATTATCAACTTTTCTCTGCTTAGATATTCATCCATGTTTTTAGACTGGTCCGATATCATGAAAAATATTTGATAACGGATCTGGATGAAAAAAACTGATAAATTTTGTAGGGGTTTTACAAGATTCAAAACAATATTTTTCAAGTCGTTTGATAAATTTTATAGGGATTTTACAAGATTCAAAACAATATTTTTCAAGTCGTTTGATAAATTTTATAGGGATTTTACAAGATTCAAAACAATATTTTTCAAGTTGTTTTCTTCATTGTGTGGTTGTGACCTCATGTTTGATTCAGATCCCAAAGCAGTTTGATATAGAAAAATTAATCAACAATTTGGATTTATAAATATTTGTTCTGTTTTAAGGTCAGCTGATAGATTTATATAGGATTTTAACCCTTGCGATGTTCACAGCATATTCTTTCCTTGGCAGACAGTTTAGATAAAGATCAGCCTACAAAGATGTGTAGGCTGATCTCAGTCTACACTGTCTGCTTTAAACTTCACTATTGTGGGTAAAACTAAGGCAAGGCCAGTTTATGCCAAAAAGTCTAGTTCCAGTGATGGCTTGTGCATGGGACTGCAACATCCACAGAAAAGGGAGCTGTTGATGTTCTAAAAACTTCCTGCTCCTTAGTATACCGTAACTTTGACTTGGTTGTCCCTATCCATGATAAACTGTTCATTTTGCTTCTGCAAATCTGCCATTTGGTGAGGTGGGAAGTAATAATTTAATCAATCAGTGACTGAAAAAGAAATAAGATAATTCTTCATCATGTATCAGTCTAAAATTTTTGTCATCTGGTAATGGGTGAGTAAAGTAATATTGTTCATTTAATTCAGTTTTAGAAAGAAAATTTTGTATTCTGGAATTCCTATATTGATCGATCTTATGCTCAAAGATTTTTATCTCTAATTTAAACAAGAGGACCATGATGGTCAAATAGCGCTCACCTTGTCTCCTTGACACCTGCCTTAACAAATTAAAATGCTTTTTAATGACCATCAAAAGTCCTTTTCATAGTCTAACGAAAGTCTCCTAAGATTTAAAGCATCTTCTTACCAAGTTTCATGAAAGGGTCATCATTATACTCCCCCCCCCTACCTCAAACTATGTTTGGGGGTAAATAGGAGTCAGCTTGTCAGTCAGTGGGTCGTGGCCATTGGTACAGATTCCATTGAAACTTTACAGTTGTGACCAGTATAAGGCAGAGATATGCAAGTGATATTTTGATCCATTGACTTTTGACACAGTTATTATGATGATTGAACCAAAATCATGGTTCCTAGAGTGTAAACAAGAAAACTGCCATAAAACTGCTTTAAAGGCCCCTTTTCCAGTGATTTCAATTTGAGGGGTTAATGCAAACCTATTGTAAGTGCCTATTGAAATAAAGACACTTTCAACAGTTATGCATGACCCCTCAAAATAGATCCTTCCCATTTTCAATTGGATTCATCGTTTTAACTTGACAAACATTCTGACCATGTTTCAGGAAGATTGGGCCATAAATGTGGCAATTATAGTGTAAAAAAAAAAAAAATTCCAGCCCCTTTTCCTTTGATATGAAATTTATCATTTCAATTTTCAATTGCATTCATCCTCGTGACCTGATAAACATTCTGACCATTTTGCATAAAGATTAAACCATAAAATGTGGCATCTAGAGTGTAAGCAAAAAAAATGTCATTGCGACCTCCTTTACATTTGCTATGAAATGGATCTTTTCCATTCTCAATTGGATTCAACCTTGTGACCTGATGACTGATGAGCATTTTGACTAAATTTCATGAAGAGCCTGATTAGGCCATAATTGTAACATCTAGAGGGAAACAAGAAAAATATCATTAAGCTCCCTTTTCCCATGATTTAAAATGGATCATTTCCAATTTCAATAAGGTTCATCCTTCTGGCCTGACAAACATTCTAGCCAAGTTTCAGAAGGCTTGGGCTATGACCGTGGCCCTTTATAAACAATTAAATTGTTGGCACCAGACAACGGATGGCAGCTAGACATTCAATGATCACCAAAGCTTACCTTGATTACCTTGTACTCAGGTGAGCTAAACAGTTTTTCTAGTCCTTTTTTGTGTAAAGAGGTTACAAATTTTCTTCAAAGATTCAAAAAGAAATCATTAAAACAAAAGATCAATTTCAAAAACGGCTTATTTTTTCATGAAAAAAGAAAATTAAATTAAATCATCACAGTAAATAAAATACCATTAACTACCAATGTAATAATTTCACATTCTTAAATTATTTTGAAAAATTAGAATTCCTGGGAATTCAAAAAAATATTTCTGTAAGCAAACAACATGTACTATTTTCATTACAAATAAAGAACAACCACAGTAATAGTAAACATTTCAATAATGTGAAAATCACCAATTAAAGCATCTATTAGATATTATCCATTATACCGAAAGCAATATAAGTACTTAAAAGTATTATTTCAATTTCTTACCGGCAGATGCAGGGAGTTGACAAATCTTTATTAACCCTTTGCTGTTTAATCCCTGCTTTTTACGTGCCTGTGATTTATGATTGAGAAAACATTGTGAAAAAAACAAGAAATTGCTTCTGACAAGCAATTTCTTCTTTTTCCACACATTTTTCTACCCTACTGATTTGTTATTTTTCAAATTAAATCCACTATAAATTTTCGTCTGCAAAACCTTTGAATTTGGACAGGTCCAAAATTTTGTAAAACAGGAAAGTGTTAAAGCATTATTTTCCCCTTATTTTGTATGGTTAACCAAAGACAAAATGTGAAGAGCCTCAAGAATATGACCTTGGCATGTCATATCTTTGAGGCTCTTTACAATTTTTGAAAACTTATTTTAAACAACACAATCTCATCCGATGAAGGAAAAAAAAGGAAAGTTGTTTTTTTTAATACAACCTTTGCCTTGGATGTATCTGAAAACTTATTTCAAAAGGCACAATTGTGCTCATAATGGGGAACAGTAATTGTGCATAGTCATTTTGAAGTTCATCAGTAAATAAAAAGACATTTCTCCAGACAAATTTAAAAACAGACAGAAAGCCCACAAAAATTTAATGCATCTGCAAACCGCCCAAAAATTTAATGCATCTGAATGCACTCCTTGTCATAGTGTCATTATGACTCAGCTCACTGCAAGTAAGGTAGACAAAAACTTAGTTTTGATATTACAC
This sequence comes from Fragum whitleyi, assembly GCA_948146395.1. Lineage (NCBI taxonomy): Eukaryota > Metazoa > Mollusca > Bivalvia > Cardiida > Cardiidae > Fragum > Fragum whitleyi. The sequence continues at coordinate 56,527,689 of OX411545.1, read as the reverse complement.
ATGCATCTTTTGATGATTAAAGCATTTCAACGTCCACATGAATGTTAAGGTCGAGTTTATTATCATGAAACATCTTACCCTTAGTCCATAGGCCACCATTAATCAATTTACTACTCTTGGTCATTTTTGCTATAATGCACAGGAAATACATCATGCACTTACTAGACTTTTGCAAAGCGAACTAATACCCCCCCTACAAGTGCTAGTCAAAAATGAAAAGCCATTTTCCATCAAGGGCTAATAGGCTGTCAAAAGTCAATGGATCTTTACGAAAAAATCACTTGCAGATCTCTGCCTATTACTGATCATATCTGTAAAGTTTCAGTGAAATCCACACATTAGTTGCTGAGCAATTGAGTGAACAAGAAAATGCTAGACAGACGGACGGACTTACCGACCAATGGATGGACCGACCAACAGACAAGCTGACTCCTATATATCACCAAAATATAATTTAGAGTGTATAACAAGAAGATGTCAAATAGATGTCATCCTCATGTGCACGTACTTATTTTTATCATAATTTCAAATAATATCTTTGAAGAATATCAAGATATATCATAGTAATGTCACATCATCATCATCATCATCATTAACAACAACAATACATACAATGCCATGGTGATAGGAAACGTCTTGATGTTTGGTCCAACACCAGTGAGTACAAGGCCATTAATCAAAGGCCTGAAAGGCCTGAATTGAAGACAGGACTGATTATTAACAATTGTAATGAAAATTGTGGTGTTTTTGAGAAGATCTCTTGAGTGGGAATCAAAAATTTAAAACAATCCTTGATGGTTACATATGAAAACTGCACTTCCATTACAAATGAATATGCTTTACTTTGAAGACTCATTACTTCCAGAAAAACCTATCCCTCTAGCCAATTCAAGCTATACAAGAGGGTAACTGCCTTCATAATCGCTATTCATCCCCCAGTGTAAGTATTCAATATCCTAAATGAAAAGCATTCATTTAACCAACAGATATATGGTGGCAATTCCTGAATTCTAAAAACTCATATGATTTATTGTAACCCTGTTTTATAAAATTGTATAGATTATCCCCAGCAATCAAAGTATGATCCAAGTCCTATTTTTTCCAGGCAAACTCATTAAGTGGATGTGTATAAGTCTTAAATAAAAATGTTAATCCATATGACACACATTGCTTACCCCTTTAAGAAGAGCTGAACGTTTCATTGCCATGGTAAATATTGCCCTGAATTGGAAATTTGTTCAAATTTCTTTTACCTTTATTATCTGGTGCAGGATTGGACTCAATATCTCCACATAAAAGAAGCAATGAAAGTAATACCAATATTCTTATACTTTTACTAGTCAAAGTCAATACCAAGAAGAAGTATTATCCTGTACAATAGTTGTAGCTTATTTTTTTTTTTTATAAATACCCTTTTAGTTTCTTCCAGGAGTGAAACATCTATTCTAATTCTCCATTGAGATATTTCGATCTCCATAGGTTATTCTTGTTGCATATGGTCTTACTTAGTAGAAAAATTAATTTAACTACAAAACAATACATAAACCTGTAAAGACAACCAACCTTTCAGGCCTTTTCCACGGGACTGCTTTTCTAGATCAGGTTTCGGATTGAACTATCTGGTGAACTATCAATTTTGACAAAACTGTCAAAATGACAGACCGTTAAATGAACTCCCGAGCTACAGCATTTATGGGGTAGAATTCTTCAAAGTCCACTCCAGAATGTTACAAATAAATCTATTCCAGTTTCCAAAACAGTTTTTGTTGTTGTCAGAAAATTGTCGAAAACAAAAGCGGAAACCAGGGTCGCGCATGAGTCGACAGTAGAACCAGTCTTTCGGAACACCACTCGGCCAATCTCACGCATTCGTCTCAAATCGGCTGATTCCGTAACCTACCGTTAGATAGATTGGGAGATCGCCCGAAGATTGCCGATTGAATATCACAATCACGATCTGTTGCAGTTTACGGATATGGCCGAGTGATGTTCCGAATGCTGTACAATATTGATAGACAAAACAAGTAATTTGAAAAGCCATCGAAATGAATTCTCTGTTAATCCAAGTAAAAATTCCTAAAAAAAACCTAAGAAATTCCGAGGGTTTATTCAAATAGCCTTGTGCTATTTTAGTATTTATTCATTTTCTCTATGACAGGCCCGGGAGACTGATAAATAAAGCAACCTTAAGGACACACAAATGCACAATTTAACGAGAAATAGCAAGTCTAAAATGGGGAACTGAAAGTAGCTTGCCAATGCATAAAACAGTTGTAGGATGCAATTGAATATTTGGAGCAAATGCAAAAGATTGCAGCCGAAAACGCCCTAAAACAGCACCACTTACGAATGCAAAACACGTTTCTGAAGGCGACTTCTGCATAAATCTCGTGTTCACTCCCCTGAGGTCCCGGTCAGAATTTAGGTCAGCACCAAAAATATTACTGCACTATTGATTTTTTTGCCGCGTTTATTTTAATGAATGGGTCTACTTTTTTTAGCGTAATGACACATGTATGAGTATGTTAGCAAAATCCGATGGCGACGATCCCTATATTGAAAGACAGGCAAGCCTGTCTTCAATAAAAAGCCATGCATGTATCTTTAACAAACATCTTTTCCATCTATATTTTAGCATTCACAGCATGACATTGGTAGGCGATCAAAATGTCGTAAATACAGCTTTATTCAAGCTGTAGATGCAACATTTTAATCACCCATGGACAAAGAGTCAGATTTTATTTTCAAGCACTAAAAGCAACACATTGCTGAATTGATATGCAGCTACATGTATATTGAAAAGCCGAGCAAGAGAATATAATAATACCTCATTAATCATTTATACTGTAATCACCTGCTGAAAATATAAAATGTATTTAGGTAAATTTGAGTTAGTGAAGACTCATTCCTATACAATCCCACTTTTTTATGCCCACTGGGTAAAAACTAAAATCACAGCATGGAAAATAAAGAAATTGCTTGTCACAAGCAAAATCAATTGAGCCAGTGCATGACATTTCCAACTATTTTACATGTCGCATAGCAAAACCACCACACAATCATGCTAACCAGAATCTTCACTGTGGGCTTTGGAGATAGGTAGGGTATTAACCCCTCTTCAGGCAGATAGAGTGTATTTTAAATGAATTGTGAAACTGTTTAGGTTGTTCAATGTCTTTCAATTACACAAACATGAAATTGTTGGAAATGTCACACACTCACTTAATTTCTTTGACCAAAAACTGTTGCCTACAACTTCTTTGAAGTCGACCAGTATTGGGTAAAAATCATAATTAGCTATTCTAGCAGTACTTTAAGACAAATCGATGGCTCAGCGCGAAACAGTTGTAACTGCCCATATATTTATAGGCAGTTACAACTGTTTCACACTGAGCCAGCGAAATGAGATAGATATTATCATCAAGCTTATATCATACCACACATTAAGTAGCTGCAGGCGCTCAAGATAGTTAAAAAAAAGAGCAATGCAAGCGGATGCAATGCTCTGCTGCAAGTCCTTGATCCATGATATTGAAAAATTGAAAGTCAAAGAGGGGGCTTAATTCTTGTAATAATGCATATAGGATTGTACCCCTTGATAGTATGGGGTTACTCATGTGATAGAGAATACACATGCCAAGTTTCAAGCAATTTACATTCAATAATAATTGAGATATGAAAGCAGTGTTTGGGGTTACTTTTACATTCTACAATTAAGGGGCATTGATCTCTGCAAAATGTAAATTGTAATTTTACTATAATTGTTCTTTTGAGCTTGTAAGTGACATGTTATTAGATCTGGTTAATGAAAGCATTGTGTATTAAATGAAGCAGGTTATAATACAAACAATATCAAGTCCTAAAGAAAATGAATATCTAAAAACAGCATGAAAAAAATTTTTAGTAAAAGCCTCTGAATAGTAGTTCAAGACAGTATACTAAGTTAGAAGAATTATTTTAAATTATACAAGCATGATATGGGATATAGGGATTGACACTCATTTCTATAAGTAAGAAGTCCATCAGACTCTTGGCTTCAGAAATCAAAGAGTCCAAGCTTAAAGTAAGGTCAGTCCAAATTTCACGATAGGATAAGGTTGTGTTTCTTCTTTGCCACAAGTATCTCCCCCTAAAGTTTTGAAGTAAAAAGATCTCTTGTTTCACAAAATATTTTCATAATATGATGCTAGGAGTCCATCAAAAATCCCATTCCACCAAAGCAATGTCATGATGATTTCAATGGTGGGTCAAAGAAATTTTTCCTGACCAATTTCAAGCTTTTTTGTTAATTCAATGCTTAAATGAATGATTTGCTTTAAGTTTTTCTTTGATTTTTTGAGCGCCCTGTTGAATGAGTTGTCATGGAATACCCAATATATTAAAAAAGTCATCTTTTAACAGATAAAAACGAGGCTGTGCCGAGTTTTTATCTGTTTAAGATGATAAGTTTAATAAATTCGGTATTTTATGCCGTTTAAAACTGACGACACGTAATCTATATTATGATGTCATTTTCTGGGTTACAAAATAGCGTTGCTTTTTGCTCTGGGCTCATTTGCATAGTTATACCACTTGTGTAATAACACCCGTATAATATCAAAAATATTCAACAAGGTTATTTCACTTCTGCGACGTATAGGTCATATTATAAAGATTATTATTTCCATAATGCTACAATATAACAGTAGAACAGCATAATGTCTGCTCAAAATGTAAATAGTTTCTATTAATTACTAATAGACAATGATGATTATAGACAATTTTCTAGTACCCTCTTGCTGTGATGTAGTTCTTGATTATTAATGCTAAACATGATTGCAAACAAATGTTGAACAAGGTGTGTTTGTTAAACACAGTAATGCCCCAGAAATGGCCATTTGGTGGAAATTTGACAGTGATAATTGACCTTGATGAATAACCTTGACTGATGTGTATTGATGTGAGGGACCTTCATACTAAATATGAGCATTGTCATTCAAAAAGTGATCAAGTAACAGCAAAATGTTAAGATTTCGGGCAAAGTTTCCCTAGAAGTTTGACCTAGATTTATTACCTTTGACCTTGATGAATGACCTAAACATTGACATTGAATGATGTAAATTGATCAGAGGAAGCTTCAAGCAAAATATGAGTTAGTACTGTAACTCAAATACTTTTGAAGATACAGCATAATATTAAGTTCACAGGTTCAGGCTTTGCAGACACACAGACAGGCAAAAAGACAGACCAGTCTTTACTACACCCTCAATAGCCTCTGTTCATCATTAGATTTTTGTCCAATCTGTATTCATCACACATGATAAACTGTTGGAAATGTCATACACAGGCTTTTTTATGTATAATTTAGCGTATAAATGATTATAGTTAAGCTATAGAGGCTAATAATTTCCAATTAAGCAATGGCGTTTTGAGCGCAAGCTTTGGACCCAAAGTCTTTGCTTCAGAAACACACATTATAAAAGCCTATCATGAAACAGTTGTAGCTGCCTATAAACATATAGGCAGTTACAACTATTTCAGGCTGAGCTATCGAAATTTAGATTGTATGGACAAATGTGTTATTAATATCCCAAATCAATGGCTCAGTTGTAACTGCCTATCAACATGTAAGAGGGTAAGTTTACAAAATGGGTGACAATGAAATCAAAGCAGGATGACAACATCTATTTCGGGATGTGAAAGGTTTAAGCAGAGAACTAATGAAATAATGAATCCTTCACCCCTAGAAAACTCATGGTGAAAACAAAATGCTTGGTAATCTACTTGACAGTCAGCTCAACATAGTAACCCTTAATAGGTGCAAGTTTTGACATGTTCTAAATGACTTTAATTGCAACATTTATTAATACATCTGAAAATAAGTTGATGAATCCATAAATCTTATGCTAAAATCATATTAAAATAGATTACAAATATTGACAGACTGATGTTGGTGATATTGCACAAAATATTGAATCATGGACGAGGCAATGTCTAATTTCGGATCCAGCAAAGAAAGATGGATTAAAGATAACACAGTGATATTTGAACAGCTAGTCCAAGACTTCTTATGGTAATAAAATGGTCAGAAATGATTAACATGAGCACCCTCTACAGGGGGCAATACTCAGCTGCAGGTGCTGGATAATGCTAAAATTATAAGTCTTAAAAGTTACTTCCCTTGTAAGTCTGGATAGCTCGGGTGATGGTGAACACACAAACCAAGTTTCATGACGATAAAAAATAAGCGAGATATGACCATGGTTAAAGTTTGTCACGCCAACAACAATGCAAACTCAAACAAAGCCAAGGTGATCACAATATCTCAGTTTTTTTTTTGTTACAAAAAGAGCTAAGCTATGAATAAATATCTGATGAGTATGAAGTTGTCCAATAAATATGGAAGGTTTGATCTTGGAGGTACAAGTCACCAGTGTAGTAATGATACAATTAAGATGACAACATCTCTTTGACAAGTCACTGATTTGTTATTTTATCACTGATTCCACAAAAAGTCATTGATAACGCATCGCTTAGGCATTGGAGCAATTATGTGGCAGTAGCTTTAATTGATTCCTAGCTATATAACAATACCTTAGTCTTAATTTGAAATGTTGCAATTGAACATCGATAAAATATTTTATGAAAATAAAGATAAATTTAACATTAAACCTGCACCAATTAAGCAAAGCGATCAAACAGTAAAGCAACATGTTGTAAACCTACCTCTCTATCAGAGCCACAACACTCGAGAGATGGGCAGCGATTTTCCCTAGTAGGAAATGGACAATATATTAGTACCATGTTATTATTGGCAATAAAATGGTAAATGTAGCGGAGGCTTAAATTCACCCAAAGTACAATCTTAATAGAACATGCCGATTCAAAATTTTGGCAGCAAAAAATACAAATGGTAGGAGGCTAAACAGTAAAATAATGCTCAACATCTTCTATGTTCAATCCCTATAAAATACTTAAAATTGAGTCTGTGTGTGACATTTCTTAAAATTTAATGTTTGCCTGATGGACAGAAGTTGAGCAACTTGGACAATCATGCATTATGTATTAAAATTGTTCTTGGATTGTGAGCGGAGACTTTTGGTACGTAGTCATCTATTGAGCGCATACATAGAAGACTGATCAGAGTCTTAATGTTGCGCATGTGTGAAATTGTTGGAAATGTCATGCACAGGCTCAAATAATATGTTAAGATATTGCATAAGCTGTTCCTTTAATTTTTAAGTGTTCAGGTTTTGATACCACTAAGACTTTAGCAATCTACTGAGATTTAGGGGGTTAAAAGCTGAAAATATGAACTAAAAGATTTATTTATTAGCTGTGACATTCTGACCTCACAAGTTAAATATTAATCAAAACATAAAGATGAATGGAAAGTTGCATAGTTTTGAAAGAGTAGAACACATTGAAGTTATAGTAGATATTGTTAAAAACTAGTGAAAAAACATTTGTGCCCACAAAATTTGACCTTAAACAGTGATTTTTGACCTACAGGCAAAACATATTCAACTACCACTCTAAAACTTGGAGAACATCCAAGCAAAATTATTTTGGAATGCTTCAATTAATCTAAAAATAATTTTTCAAACAAGTAATTTTAAAATGATCTTGATTGTGACCTTGGTCTTTAAGATAAGAATAAAATGCTTCAATTGGGTCCTTAGCAAATTGGAAAAAAATATTTAGAAATACATCTTTAAATATAGGTCCAAAAAAGCATTAACAAACATATCGGAGTGTAATAGTAATATTGAGTTGCTCATTGAACAAGGTGATCAAGCTAATAATAAGGAAGAACATGTCAGTAACTGTTAGAGTTAAATTTCTCTTGAAAATTACATGCTCCTAAATTTAGCATCTTTTCTTTTTAACATTATTTGCTTTTATCTACCATAAAACTGTCTAAATATGAAGATCTATAAGAAGATTAAGAAATGAGGCTGTGTGTGACATTTCCAACAATTTGAAATGTGCGCAAGGTGCAAATATTGGGTAGTGTAGACAGCCACCTACTGTAAAAATAATGTTACCTGATGTTGTACAAGTACTTTGAGACTTTATCTACTAAGCGCATAGTGAAGAATCTGGTCAGACTGTGCAGATTCACAGACTGGTCTGTCTTTGCTTTGCACATACTTGAAATTGTTGGAAATCTCATGCACAGGCTCAAATCTTTTCCCCTTAAAATCTAATTATACATAAAAATTTAGAAAGAGGTATTAGACGAGAAAGAAATCCTTCAATAAAGCTTCATAGACAATTTATTGTGATGAGAAACTCTGTTAACTACATGCAAGTAATTGTTAATTCAATAAATATATTATTGACAGTTACTGATTATCAATTACCTTATCATAGACCCAAATATTTCACTGAAGCCTTCCTTAGTTCTGAAACAAGTCCTTCGGTTTCAGGCTCACAATATGTCTGTTTTTATTAATTTTTTCAACTGTAAATGCTTATAAACATATAGGCAGTTTCAACTGTTTGTGATGATCAACCATCGAATGGTATTTCAGTTGCATCTTGGTTAATGTTACCCTGGCCTCCTATCATTCCCATAAAAAGTCTCAGGTTTGATCCCTTACAGGGCCTCGTAATTTTTCTGACATTCATCTCCCAGCAATGATTGGATAGTTCTATACATATGTGGGATGAGCAGTTGGAAGTTTGGAAGGATTTCTTTTTAATACTGATAAGAGAAATACGGGGAATCTATGGTTAAGTGCACCAGCCACCACATTATGGCTGGATAAATGTCAAACCCTACATAAATAAGAAAACTTTCCATTCCAGCCAAAGCGAGACCTATTTCTTTTCACTTGTAATTATCACCTAGATTTAAAATTCCAATCTAATTACTCATTTAAAGTTAGAGCTTTATGATTAATCATTAAAACAGTCTATTATCATATCAGCATGCTTTAAATGTTTCATTCCTCCAAATATCAGGATAAGTACTTACTTCGAAACTCTAAAAAACTTTTTGGACTTCTGTATAAAAGCAGAATCCAAAAATTTGTTTCTGGATTTCTTCTTTTCTTTGGATGAGCCTGGCACCGTCTCAACTTCGGACTGTGAACTTGTGGATGTTGTAGAGGAAGTGGAGTGCCTTATGGGTAATGGCTGAGATCTTGGCTCCTCCCCCTCTCCCCCTCCTTCTGCCCCTGAACCCCCTTGTAATGATACCCCAAGGTCAAAGGTCATAGATTGTCTACACAGTACTCCAATGGTCCCCATTTCTGATTGTTGTTTATGTTTAGACTTGGGTGAGCGACGAGGTACATGTTCTATTGATGAAGGCACAGCTTCTGATTGAGCAACTGACACAGAGGCTTCGATTGGTTCTTCCACTACTTGTTCGATCGTTGAAGGATCATGAACTCGCCTGCGTCTTCCTGGGGAAGCAGGGTCTATTAATCTTCGTAGCCTTGCTGGAGACATGGACGGGTCTATGACACGCCTACTACGACCAGGTGACATGGAAACTGCTACATGAATTTTATGCCTTTGTGATGGACTATCTTTTGGTGAGTATGATGAACTTTGAGCTGGAGTGACACCACCACTACTACCATTAGATGTGGTGGCAGACCGGTCTCTCATTGCTTCTGTTCCTTCTAGATTTAACAGTGGCATGGATGAGTATGTAACCTTTGAACTTATAGTTGACTCTGGGTGTATACCAGGCTCTGTTCTGGTGCTGAGCTGAGAGAATGTGATGGTGGATGTGGATGACGATGAATGACTACACACTACCATGTCTTGTGATCCGCGACTTTTAATCACAACTGATACAAAATGTCCGTTACCATCAGAACCTTTTTCTGACAAACTTCCTGCACTTCCATTTGCAAAAGCCTCCCTTAAAGTCCGAACTTGACCATCATTTGTCAATTCTTTAAGGGCTGAGCTTGCTTTTTCTGAACTTGGTCCACTGGGGGAAGACAGTTTATGAACAATATGCTGAACAAACTCTTGCTTGTGTGATTCTTCTTGAACACTTTCCTGATCTAAACTAAGCTGAAGTTTTGGTGAAGATTTCCTAGAATCGGGTGTGCCCTCCCGTGATAGTTGTTTCACCATAGCTTTAACATAACCAGCTTTGATATTACCTCTATCAGCATTTTGTCGATCTTCAAGACTACGACTACGACATTCAATTTTCATTGGATATCTTTTAAGTATTCTTGTTAAATATATTGAATGACCACTTCGGTATTTTTGACTGTCCTCAAGCAGTTCTTGTGCAGGTTTTATCCTTCGTAGTGGAATGACTGGGATATTTAACTTAGAACTCTGAAATCTAGAAGCTGATTGACCTAGTGGAGGTCTCCGTAATAAAACAGGAGTTCTCGGAGGTTCTATTGCAACTCGCACCATTGAATTAGGTCTACTCTGACCTGGGTCTGATACAGTCTCATTATCAAATGGGGATTTCTGAATGACCTTTATTTCTGTTGGAAACTTTGGGGGTTCAATTTGAGGGGCAGGGCTAGCTTCAGGGGACAGGTATTTTAATGTATCTTCACTTGTTTCACTAGAATCAAAACTTACATCCACTGCTAGTTTTGATATTTCTTGTATCTTAACCTTTTTTGATGTCACAACTTCAGATGTTTGAACAGTTGTTTTTGTACTAACTATTATATCTTCATTATCAGATTCAAATACATCGTCTCTCTCAACTGATGGCATGCGTTGTAAATGAGTCTTACGTTCCTCTGGGGGTACCTTTTTCCATTCAGGAATAAGTAATTCAGGAAATTTAATTTCACTTTTAACTTTTTCTTTTACCATTTTTTTATCATCACTTATCACATCTTTATCACTTTTCTTTGATGGGGGTGGAGAATCACTTTTCTCCCTTGAGCTTCTCGGTACACCGTTAATCTCATGCGGTGAAATGTCCTTTGGCAAAGTCACTTTTGCAGTCGGTAAAGTGACTGTAGAAAACTGGACTTCTGAACTCTCTCTTATACCAGAGAGTCTCTTTAACGAATCAGTTCGAACATGTTCTTCCCTTCTCTCTATACTTTTCTCCAAAGCATAAAGATCAGATGAAGACCGTGGCTGCATTAAAGCCAATTCCTTTTTCGATATGGTTGGAGATTCCTTTCTCCGTAAGGAGGGTGATTCCCTCCTTTTGAGTGCTGGAGATTCTTTTCTCCGTGAAGAAGGTGAATCCCGTCTATACGTTTTAGGTGACTCTTTTTTACGTAATTTGGGAGACTCCCTCTTCCTAACCCTGGGAGATTCTCTTCGAGCCGGTGACGATTTCGATGGTACATCACTGTCACTGTCTGTTGTGCTCGAAGTCAAGGGTCGAATACTCCTCAGCCTTTGTACTCGCTGGAAAATACTCTGTTTCTGTGGTGTATCTTGATCTGGTATCTAAAAAGAAAGCATAAATTATCATTCATCACTCATTACCAGACAACAAAATTTCTACATAAGATCAATACCATGGAATGTTTTCAGCCAAGAGCAAGAAAAATATGCCTTTTTCGCTCTTTATTTTTCTATATAAAAAGGGATGCACCCGGATGGAGTCCAAATTTGACCCCAGGGTCTTGATATGAACAAACTAGGCAGAGGTCCACTAGATGATGCTACATAACACATAGGAAAACTACTTGCCATCTGGTTCAGAGAAGAAAATTTTTGAAGATTTCCTTTTTTCACCCATCATGCTTAGATGAGCCAAATGGGATGTGCCTGGGAGGAGCCCAAATATAATCCCAGGATCTTGATATGAACAAACTTGGTAGAGGTTCCACTAGATGATGCTACATACCAAATATGAAAGCTGTCTGCCATCTGGTTTTAGAGAAGAAGATTTTTGAAGATTTTCCTTTTTTTACCCTTCGTGCTCAGATGAGCTAAAGGGATGAGCCTGGACAAAGCCCAAATATGACCCCAGGGTCTTGATATGAACAAACTTGGTAGAGGTCCACTATATGATGCTACATACCACATATGAAAGCTGTCTGCCATCTGGTTTCAGAGAAGAAGATTTTTAAAAGATTTTCGCTCTTAGATTCTATGTTAAAAGGGTTGCGCTCGGGCAAAGCCCAAATATGACCCAAGGGTCTTCATATGAACAAACTTGGTAGAGGTCCACTAGCTGATCCTACATACCAAATTTGAAAGCTGCCTGCCTTCTGGTTTCAGAGAAGAAGATTTTTTAAGATTTTCCTATTTTCACCCTTTTTGTTCAGGGTAAAGAGAAAGTTAAGGGTGAATTTCATTTATTTGAACAACTTTGGTAGAGCTTGACCCAAGGAACATCCCTGCCAAGTTTCATCAAGTTTGGCCCACTGGATTATGAGGAGAAGATGTTTAAAGAAGTTGTAGACGACTGACAACGCTCGTCGCGCAACATACGACTGATGACAGACATTGTATGATCACAATAGCTCACCTTGAGCACTTCATTCTCAGGTGAGCTAAAAAGCCAAACTGTGTTAGAATTAGTTGAACCTTGTTACTTGACTTTACTAAAGCTATGGTTGCACAGTTGAACCTTGTTACTTGACTTTACGAAAGCTTTGGTTGCACAATGTGTTTTTTAACACCAAAGTCCCTCAAAACAAGAGGCCCAAGAGGGCCTGTATCGCTCCACTGGCTTTAACATCATAAGACTTGCATTAAATGAATCTTTCTTTGAATGAAAACAACACTTTGAAATCTCTTTAGACCTTTTTTACATCAATTAACTTGGTATGGCTCACATTGCACCAAAATTCTCAAGTTTCATTGAATTAGCCCAGCCTTCATCAGGAGATGTAGTTCAAAGATTTCGGGCTCAAAATAAGCCACACCCTGACATGCCAATATTTATGGGCTAATTAATATTTCGCATACAATTTTCGAAAAGGGTCACAGAAGGAATATTCTGGTAAAATTTCATTGAAATCAGCCCAGTGATTCAGGAGATGTTGTCAAAGAATTCGGGCTCAAAATAAGCCCCACCCTGCCACACCCATATTTATGGGCCAATCAAAATTTTGAGAGCACATTTGGAAAGGGTCTCCCAAGGAACAATCAGGTAAAGTTTCATTGAAATTGGCCCAGTGGTTTAGGAGGAGAAGTTGTTCAAAGATTTCAGGCTCAAAATAAGCCCCACCCTGACATATTTAAGGGTCAATTCAAATTTCTTGAACAACTTTAGAAGAAGGTCACCAAAGGAACATTCTGGTAAAGTTTTATTGAAATCGGCCCAATGGTTCAGGAGGAAATGTTGTTCAAAGATTTAAGGCTCAAAATAAGCCCCGCCCTGCCACGCCCATATTTGGGGGCCAATCAAAATTTTAGGAACAATTTTTGAAAAGGGTCACCCCAGATACATTCTGGTAAAGTTTGGTTGAAATCAGCCCTTTGCTTCAGGAGGAGATGTCATTCAAAGATTTTGGGCTTAAAATAAGCCCCGCCCTGCCACGCCCATATTTGGGGGTCAATCAAAATTTCTTGAACAGTTTAGGTAAAGGATCACCCAAGGAACATCCATGCCAAGTTTCATTTAAATTGGCCCAATGGTTAGGGAGGAGAAGATTTTTAAAGATTTCAAAGTGAAAAAATGCCACGCCCTGCCATGCCCATATTTGGGGGTCAATCAAAATTTCTTTAACAATTTTAGAAGAGGGTCACCCAAGGAATATTTCTACCAAGTTTCATCAAAATCCACCCATTGTTTTGGGAGAAGAAGAAGTTTAAAAAAAGTTTACGCACACAAAGACGCACGGATGGACAGACGCAAGTCGGACACACCGCCATGACAATAGCTCGCTGGCCTTCGGCCAGTGGAGCTAAAAAGGAAAATTTTAAATCTTTTTATCTTGTCAGATGACTGACTTTTGTCACATAACCTTTTCCTGAAAGCATATGATTAAGCACATGAGCTTAATGACCCTGACCTTGTCAAATGACCTTAACTTTAGTGTGGGCAAATTTGCAAAAATAAGAACTAATATCATGTGACATAATACAACTAAATCTTAAACAGGCTTGAAGTAATAGTGAAATTTCAGTATTTTGGTTCAGTTTTGCAGTAGTTTTACACTATTTTTACACTACACTTTACACTATTTTTAAACTTTAAAATTCATCTACTAATCTAATAGATTAAAAAAAAAATATCAATAAATTGATGTTATTCATTACATTTGTAGACACTTATCATGTTGAAACGGGAATGTTTCCACTTTGGCAGAAAGTAAAGACAAAGATCAGCCTGCACAATCATGTGTGAAGACTGATCTTAGTTGATACCACCTGATTTTCCTCTTTAAACCAAGAAGGAGCAAGAAATGCATTTTCAAAATAAATACTGGCTCTGTAAGTTAATTTAGTGCTTTCAGCGTTTTGATTTTAAAACAAATTCGGCAATTAGGTTTTCTATTTTCAGCATGACAAGGGTAATGATTAAGTTATCAAATAACTAAAATAAATATCACATACATTTGGTCTATCTTCCTTCCCACTATAAGTATTCCAGCGTTTTATCGGTATCCTTTTCTGGGCATATTCCTTGTAATACAGTAGGTCCGCTTCTCGTCGTGTGACGTCCGCTTGCAGTATCAAATTGTTCGCTTCTTGTAGCAGGAGCTGACGCTTCATCATCATGATTTCTTTGTTCCGTTCCAGCTGGCTCAGTCGTAAGTTGTTCATTTGTACTTGAAGTTGCATCGCTTGGCTGTAAAGTTTCTCAAAATTGTGTAACGCTGAGGATTTCTTAGACACCTCCTCTGTGGAAGATTAATGAGATTTATGGCTTGAAAATACTCAAACTGTGGAAATCAAATTTTGTGCAAAAAATTGCAAATATTTTGGACATTTTTGCTTACCAGTCTTGCTTAAGGTTTTCCCACGATAATTAAGTAGAAAGCAGGCAGTGTAGGCTTAGATCAAAATGCACATCTGTACCAGGGTTGGGGTTATGGTAATCAATAATCCTTATCTATTGCAATCAATAACATTTTCTCAAGTAATTAACTGTAATAAGTAATCAAGGACATTTTTTATTACACATAATTGTAATTTAATCAATTACAGGTCAAAAAATTGATGTAATCATCTATTACTGTCAGAAAAAATTACACGATATCAATTTCATTTTCTATGAAAAGTTGTCATCTTAAATAACAATGCTGCTTCAAAGGGAAAAAAATATATGTATATCCATTTAAACTACTTTCAAAATTGTGTTATTCTATAATTCATTATACACATATATATACTGTTGGTCAAAGCAGGAAAATGTTGTGAACAGTATGAGAGAGATTAGTATCTAAATACTGGAAACTTACAATAATACATGAGCAAGTCGGTGATTTTCAAATATTCGTAACATGCATGTGCCAGACAGCAAGTCTTGGTTTATTTTTAAATAATCTTTTAAACAAGACTGCCATAGTCAGTTGTAAACTGTCTTATCTTTGTTTCTTGTTAAATAGATCATGAAAAACAATGATATGTTTTGTACCCTTTAGCATATCTAGAATAGACCTTACTCTCAACCATCATTAGTCAGTGACCATAAATGGTTAAGTGTAGGTCCATTCTCAGGGTAAGTTTAAAATAAATTGTAAAAAGATGTTACCAAAAATTAATAAGAAGTAAGTAAGACCTGCAAAACATTAAATGGCTGCAATTCACACATTTTAAAATAACTGATTAATTAATTTTGAGATTTCTTAATGAATTATATGAATCTGAAGCCCAAACTAACTGATTATTGATTATATTGATTAATCAGTCCATCATTAGTCCATACACCTTTTGACTTCTCTCACTTATACCTCATTTGCCCTAACAGCTGAGTCTTGTGGTACCGTTGCTAATATTTAAAAACAAGAGGACCATGAGGGCCCTAAATCGCTCACCTGATATTACAAGTAAATTATCATTAAGACTCCATGTCCTATGATATGGCATGAACCTTCCCATTTTCAACAGAGTTCATTCTTGTGACCTGGCAAACATTTTGATCAAGTTTCATGAAGATTGGACTATATTTGTGGCGTTTGGAGCTCTTACAAGAAAATTGTCATAAAGGCCATTTTTCCTGTGATATGGCACGTATACTTCCCATTTTCAAATGAGTTCATCCTCATGACATAACAAACATTCTGACAAAGTTTCATGATGATTGGACTATATTTGTGGCTTCTAGAGAGTAAACAAACAAATTGTCATTAAGATGCCTTTTCCTGTGATATGGCACCAAACCTTCCTATTTTCAATAGACTTCATCCTCATGACCTAACAAACATTCTGACCAAGTTTCATGAAGAATGGACCTTATTTGTGGCTTATAGAGTGAAAACAAGAAATTTGTCATTAAGGCCCCTTTTCCCGTGATATGGCACGGATCCTTTCCATTTGAGCAATTTTCATAAGGGACCACCCAAGGAATATTTCTGCCAAGTTTGGTTGATTTTAACCCATAAGTTTAGGAGGAGATGTCGTTTAAAGATATTGTTGACAAAATTATCATTAAGGCAGCTTTTTCTGTGAAATGGCATGGATCCTTCCCATTTTCAATAGACTTCATCATCATGACCTAACAAACATTCTGACCAAGTTTCATGAAGATTGGACCGTATTTGTGGCTTCTAGAGTGAAAACAAGAAATTTGTCATTAAGGCCCCTTTTCCCGTGATAAGGCACGGATGCTTTCCATTTGAGCAATTTTCATAAGGGACCACCCAAGGAATATTTCTGCCAAGTTTGGTTGATTTTGACCCATAAGTTTAGGAGGAGATGTCGTTTAAAGATATTGTTGACAAAATTGTCATTAAGGCGTCTTTTTCTGTGAAATGGCACGGATCCTTCCCATTTTCAAAAGACTTCATCCTCATGACCTTACAAACATTCTGACCAAGTTTCATGAAGATTGGACCGTATTTGTGGCTTCTAGAGTGAAAACAAGAAATTTGTCATTAAGGCCCCTTTTCCCGTGATATGGCACGGATCCTTTCCATTTGAGCAATTTTCATAAGGGACCACCCAAAGAATATTTCTGCCAAGTTTGGTTGATTTTGACCCATAAGTTTAGGAGAAGATGTCGTTTAAAGATATTGTTGACAAAATTGTCATTAAGGCGGCTTTTTCTGTGAAATGGCACAGATCCTTCCCATTTTCAATAGACTTCATCCTCATGACCTAACAAACATTCTGACCAAGTTTCATGAAGATTGGACCTTATTTGTGGCTTCTAGAGTGAAAACAAGAAATTTGTCATTAAGGCCCCTTTTCCCGTGATATGGCACGGATCCTTTCCATTTGAGCAATTTTCATAAGGGACCACCCAAGGAATATTTCTGCCAAGTTTGGTTGATTTTAACCCATAAGTTTAGGGGGAGATGTCGTTTAAAGATATTGTTTACAAAATTGTCATTAAGGCAGCTTTTTCTGTGAAATGGCATGGATCCTTCCCATTTTCAATAGACTTCATCCTCATGACCTAACAAACATTCTGACCAAGTTTCATGAAGATTGGACCTTATTTGTGGCTTCTAGAGTGAAAACAAGAAATTTGTCATTAAGGCCCCTTTTCCCGTGATATGGCACGGATCCTTTCCATTTGAGCAATTTTCATAAGGGACCACCCAAGGAATATTTCTGCCAAGTTTGGTTGATTTTAACCCATAAGTTTAGGAGGAGATGTCGTTTAAAGATATTGTTGACAAAATTGTCATTAAGGCGGCTTTTTCTGTGAAATGGCACGGATCCTTCCCATTTTCAATAGACTTCATCCTCATGACCTAACAAACATTCTGACCAAGTTTCATGAAGATTGGACCATATTTGTGGCTTCTAGAGTGAAAACAAGAAATTTGTCATTAAGGCCCCTTTTCCCGTGATATGGCACGGATCCTTTCCATTTGAGCAATTTTCATAAGGGACCACCCAAGGAATATTTATGCCAAGTTTGGTTGATTTTGACCCACAAGCTTAACACATCTTTTAAACTGAACTAAATATCTAATTTTTATGGGACTGAGGTTCAGGACATGTGAAGTTGTTATGTATATTTAAGAATGATTTTTGTTAAAAGTTGAAAAACAAGCCCTGAAATAAATTGGGCTTTATCATTTTAATTGTAACTAATTAAACAAGGTTCTTACCTAAGGTGTTTTCACCAGTTTTTGTGGCCTGTTGAAGTAACAATCTCATCTTGTCTAACAAATCAACCAGTCTGTTATTGATGCTTTCTTCACCTTCTACTGTCTGAAACTTACCAACCTATAAATACATACTTAAAGTTGGTTCTCACTATCTCCTGGCTCTACAGTAATTTAATTTGTTATTTTCTGTAAAACTGTATTAGGAGACATCTCAATGATAGGACTTTTCCCCTGATCAACTTGGAGGAACCAAACAAAACCGTAGTGACTGTCTAGTGTTAATGAATTGTACAGACATTTAACACAGTCTCATGTTAACCCCTAAGTGTCAGCCCAACTTTCAAGTGAATGTTTCTGCATAACAAACGTTTTTGCACAACATCAAAGGCAGCGTTAAGACTGTTGCAATATCTTAATTATTTCTCTGAAAACATCTGAGCTATACTTTATTTTTTTGTCAGTGAAAAAATACTATAACCACCTTACAACTTGGATAGGATATTGTTTATTGATCTTATACCTATACAAATATATGTGTGATAACATCCTATATGTTATTTTTTATGATATCACATGGATATTTTAGAACACTTACATGATGCCGTTATTAAATTTTAGGAACTTGCATGTCTATTAGAAGCATCAATGAAAACAAGGCAAATAGAGGTTATAAGATAAATATAATACAGAACTTGGTGTTTTGTATGAAAGCCTCGACAATTATCAATTAATTCCCCAACCTTGTTAGATACTTTTTCTCATACAATACACTAAATGAGTTTTACATATTTATCATTGCCAGGTGAGAAAACTTAAGACTGGTTCAATATCAACAAGGTGGCATTTATCCCCATACAAACATAAATTGCATAAATGTGTGAAATTTTAAAAGTTAACCCTTCAGTTGCTCCCCTTCATTTAGAGCCCTTAACCATCATAGAGATCTAAAGACTAACAAGACAAAGCCAATCAGTTGTCATCCTGATTATCTTAGTTGGCAGTTTATAGAGCTATAGACAAAGAAACTTTTCGTTATCAATTGTCACAAGATACACCCGTTACACTGCTGGATGTCAAAGTATGAACCAGTGGCCTTCAACCAGTGGAGCTTATAACAATAAAAGAAAATAACTAAGAAATTAAGCTAGGTAGAGTTGCAGTTCTTGTACACTGCACTCTGTATTTCATGAGAGGAATATGACTATAAACTATATGAGCACAAACTAATTGAGAAGGTACAACATTACATAGCTTACAGCAGCTCCCTCCATGGACATGGCTAACTGTTCACCAAACTTCTTCAGTTCTCCTATCTTCTCCTCCAGATGTGTCAACGTCTGTGTCATGTGACGGGTCTCTAGTGTTATCATTTGTCTCGGTGGAACACCTTCCATCATCTGTTTCTTGTACATTTCTAAAGGGAGAAGATCATTCAGTCTTTTGTTTATGTAATTTTACTCAAAGCTTTTCTATGGCTTATTGAGATCACCTATCACATGGTTATGTCACTGACAAACCCTTTAAATTTACATTAGGTGGCTGTCAGAGGACAACTGCTGTAGAGCCTGCATAAATTTGACCAATGCTCCAGATAAGTTTAATTCAAACATTTGACCTTGAGCTGTGGCCTTTGAGTTATCTGAAAATTTTTTTTCAATACAACATCTACTCATAATAAAGAACAATTGTGCCTCACTATTTTGAAATCCATTTACATTTGACCTTGACCAGTGATCTCACCTTTGGTAATATCTGAACATTTCTTCCGAATATCACATCTTGTTATGACCAAGAACAATTATGCCAGGTTATTTTGAAATCCATCCATAAATATAGGACATATGTCCCTGACAATTTTAATTTAAACATTGACCTTGACCTGTGACCTTGGGACCTTTCAGAAAATTTCCTTCAAATAGCACTCTTACGATTGAAACCAATTAAGCCAATTAATTTTGAAATCCATCCATAAATGTAGGAATAATTCTCATCACAAAATCAAACGGACATCGAGACGGAAAAGTAGATGGATGCACTAATCAGTGTACCCTTGACATGCTGAACCAAGAATATTTCAGCCTGTGCGTGACATTTCCAACAATTTGAAATGTTCGTGAGGTGCATTTATTCAGAGGCGTATACAGACAAAAACTGTAAATATAAAAGTACCTGCTATTTAACAGATACTTTGAGACATTTTCTATATTCTAAGTACCTAGTGAAGACTCTGGTCAGACTGTGCAAATGCACAGGCTGGTCAGAGTCTTTGCTTTGCGCATATTTGAAATTGTTGGAAATCTCACACACAGGCTCATTTTTGTTGTGGCAGATGGGGGTAGTCTAATATTAGTCTGCACATAAGTGCAGTCTGATCTTATTCTATATCACCTGATCTTTAATTTCAAAACAAGAGCATGGCCTTCGGATCCCTACACTCGGCTGTTGAGTGCTGGATGGTCAAAAAAAAACTAAGTTGAAAAAGAGGCATAATTTGCACAAAATGCATCTAGAGATACCCCACTTGATAATATAGGTTGCTGTTTTCATGGTGAACATGTATGCCAAGTTTCATGTGAATGCCTTCAGTAGAACCAGAGATATCACAAAATGTCAAAGTTTTCGTACCACAATGACTACGACAACACTAACGCTAAAGCAATACCTCAGGTTTTCTCTGAAAACAGCTGAGCTTACTAGAAAAGTTTAGAAAATATTTTGTCCAAAATAAAAACAAGCCTCCAAATATGTGCATAAAGTACCTACAGCACATTCATTTCAATGCAATTTTGCAATTTTTTTTATTCAGCAAGATAGTGGTTAAATGTTCATAGTAAGCAAATGAACCATATATATATAGTCAGATCTCTTTTATTTCCATTTTTTAACTCAAATATTCATTTACCTAATAGTTGAAGGTATAGTTTAAATGTACAAACATTCATAGTCATCATATTTGTACAATAATCTTTGTATCTTACCAAGTTCTAGAGCATGTTCTTGTCGGAATGTCATGAGCCGTTCATTCAAATCTCTAACTTCTTCTTGTAAAGAGTTGTACTCAAATTCTCTCTCTCGAAGTTCAAAAAGCAGTTGGTTGTTAGCCTTCTCTAAACTGAAAATATGTAAATGTATATTTATACAGGTCTGTGATCTAATTCTTAGCAGATTAATTTCAATACTTCAATTGCTAAGCGCTAAACAGGTGTAACTGCCTGAATAAATGGTTATGATGTTATTTTCATTTTTTGTTCATTTTCATTTTTACAAATATCAAATTAGACACTGTTGATCAATTAAGCAATATGTATTAGTTAAGCATTTTAAGCCTCATTTTTGTTTTCAATAAAGATAATTAATGATTTAATGATACAGTCTGTGCATGATTCATCTTACAAATTCACAAGTGCACCAACTTTGGACCAAGATTAGATTTTGCATAGAGTCGGTTTGATTGGAAGTTTAAATTTGCACTCTATATTAAGGAACAGACTCAGAAAAAATTTAGATAATAAGTAAATATTTTTGATGCACTGCGAGGTTGTCAACCACACACAGTAAAAATTGTACTAAGCACTTACACCAAAAAGTGGTTGTTAAAGAGGATGGTTAAACAACATTGTCATATTGTTAACAAATTTGAAACATAAATTTAATTGAATATGTATGTAATTGTGAAATCCCAAATAATCTTATGAGTTAAGAACATATGATTCATTTTCAATTATCTTAAGACCAATTAAATCTACTTTTTAAGATATTTTGAATAAAAGAAGAGGATTTTGAAAATGGCCACCTAATAAAAATGGTTTCTTTACAGTCACTTGAGTAAGATGGATGGTAATTGTCATGCAAAAGCTATTTAACATTACCTCATAATATTAGCTTGAGTCATACTCTCCATAGTTTCTGTTGTCTGGTCATCTAGAGAGCTGGTATCCGAAGCAGGTGCACCAGGTGATGGTTCAGGTGACTCAAAATATGGAATCAATGTCAGAGGTGCTGGCTTCTCCCCTTTCTTTAAGGGCTGTTCAGGTACCTTCTCCTGTTCCTCCATCAGAAACATCTCGTCAGACTCACTTGATGTCTTACGCATCGGCTGTTGATCATCTGTGTCAGTTGTTGCTGATGTGGCCTCTTGATGACCATTCTTACTGAGCATATTGGTTGCATTCTGATACTCCATAGAGAACTGAAGGCTTCGTTTTTGAGCTTCGAGATACATGGCTGTTGTCATCCCTTTACCCTTCATGACTTCCCATTCGTGAAGTTTCCTTGCAAAGTCTGCTGTCACTTTATATTCTGTTAAAGGACTAAGAACTGGATTTTTCAGTTTTGTGTCCATGTCAGGCTGTGACAGACGACCTTTCATTTTTTCAATCTTAGCTTCACGTTCCAGAGCTTTTAACCTCTCCTTTTCAATTCTCATTCTTTCTTTTTCTAACTTTTGCTGTTCACGTTCCACTCTTAGAAATTCTCTCTCTCTTAATTTTTCTATCTTTTCCCTCTCTTTTTCTTCTTTGGTTTTCTTACTCTTTGGTCGTTCTTTAAAGCTAGTTTTTTGAGACACATCTTTGATTTCTGAAGTTTGGCTATTTTGACGTCGATATTTCTGACGTTCCCATTCTTCCATCTTTCTGGAGAAGCTATCGGTAAGTTTACGCTGGATTTCATCTACGTTTATAGACTGGCGTTGACGTTCAGGTGGGGTCGAGACTTCTTCAATCTCATCTGAAGAACTTTCACCCTCACCTTCTATCTGACCTTCTGGTTTCTTTTCAGCCAATGGAATGCCTAAAATATAAAGGTAATTTGTTGGAATAGGGCTTAACAGTATTTCAGTCATATGGCAGCTGATGAAGCACCATTGATACCTTGTATTTCTAACACCATTTCTACCATTTCCTTTCCAAGTTTCCAGCTGCCCAATATGTGAATCAAAGTGACAATACATTTATCTTATAGTAATAGTCTTGTCCATATAAAAAGAGGTTGCAGGCAGCAACCCTTTCCTGCACAACCCCTTTTTGGGATACTTCTCAAGAAAAGAGTTACTAAAAGATTGTGGAAAATGAGAAAAGCAATTTCTTCATTTCTCACAATACTTTCTTTCCAAATGACAAAAAAATTATGATTTCATCTTTTTTGAATATCTTTGCATTTTCTATCAATTTAGACTAGTCTAAAACTTTGCAATTGGTAAAATGTCTGTTTCAATTAAGAAAATGTGATTTTTGGATAGGATACTGGTTCATTCTGACAATATGAGATATATTTTAAGTTAGTTTGGCTGATTGATCAGGTCATGTCAGCTCAATTGATATATCTGCATGGTTAAAAACAGCATGACAAACTTGAACCCGACCCATATCTCAAAGTTTATCATCAAAGACATCCACTTTTCTTGAAAGCTTATTCTATTTGTGATCACTATCACAAATTCATATTCATACATGTATTACCAAAACTGTGTAAGTAGCTCCAAGTCCAGGTTAATTTGTAGGAAATTTCTCAATTTTCGACTAGAAGGCACTTTTAGCTGATCATGGCATAAGGTTTGGTTTCTCATGATAAGAGTTTCCATTACCAGCATTTTTCTGTCACATCTTAGAAAATATTACAACATTGTGGGATAAAACATCCATACTTAAGATGCAAAAACCTTACCTACAGTAAAAGAAAAACAAACAAGCAAAGAAAAAACAGGGAGTTCCCATAACATGAAAAGAATGGTGGATTTATGCTAACTTTTGTTCTTTTCTTCATAGAATTTCCTGATAAGATTTTTTTTGCTGATTGATAAGCTAAGGGGTTACATATAATGTGCAAAAATATTGTAAGTGCCTATAGCACCTTTATCAGTTTGCAATAACCTGTGCCTATAATTTCATAAGCACTTTCAACAATTTGCAATAATCCTAAGATATTCTGTTTCATCTGTTGAAGAGAATTTCAGGGCTTGAAAATTCTTGAAATTTCTACTTGTCCTACTATGTAGAAAAATATAGTGATACATTAATTTCATAAGTGAAGTTTTGCAAAATCAACTCGTCCTGCTTAAAAAGACAAAGAACGAAAAAATCATGCAGGACGAGTAGAATTTTCAAGCCCTGAATTTTTTGTTTACTGATTCACAGGTTTTCCATCAAAATTTAATACATGTATAAAATTATGTTGTACTCGGTAAATCAAATAAGAGATTTGTAGGAGTGGACATCATACGTTTTGTCAGTTTAGTCATTCTAGCTTTTGACAATAACTTCTGTTTCATTTCAATGGTACAATGTATTAGATCACAATAAAGTTATTCTAAAACTTTCCATATTCATTGACAAAAACATCAGAGAAATCTCTGCCCTGAAATCACCTAAAATTTAGAGCAAATTATATCATTCTTATTTTGGATAAATCAAGCTGATTATAAGCATGGATTTTTGTTCATTTCTAAAACAAATGGTCAAAAAAAAAAATATTCTGACAAGAAATGTGTGGACAAGCGGAGAGACAGATGGAGACTGAAGATCAAATTTCTGCCATAGAGTGGAGAAACATACCAATGAACCAACTAAAAAATATCAGAAAATTCATAAATTTTGACATAATGAAATCAAGGAGGTAACAAATTTCAGAAAAGACAAATTTAAATTAAGAATAAAGGAATATCATTTTTACATATCATGCTGTTTAAGGCATATTTCTGCCACACAAAGTTTTGGCATAAAGTATGTAGACTAATATCAGTCTGCACAGATAATTGTACAGTTATACTGATCATAGCCTTCAATGCATGCTTTACATTTTATAATTATTGTGGAAAATCCTAAAGAACAAGACTAGCTGAGGTGTCTGATAAATTGGCATTTTATTTGAAACTAAATTTAAATACAGCAGGAAACATGTTCAAATTCTAAATATGTTGAAAAATGAAGCCATACCTTTAAGAGACTTAACTTTTTCCCATTCCTCCAATTTTTTCAGGAATTCTGGTGACACGGCTCCTGCACTTTCATAAGAGACACTCTCAGAGAATTCGGAAGATTCTGCAATAGAAACAGGCCCTAAATATGTCATAAATCCTCCAACATCAATACTTCAACCAGTTACATTAGGAGGGTTCAATGCAAAACTATGGTAAGTGCCTATATATTTATAGGCACTTACCATAGTTTTGCAATGACCAACCAATAACTTATTTGATATCTGTGCAAAACTATAGTAAATGCTATAAACTTTTAAAAGGGTTTTACACTCACTAATCAATTAAAACGAATCAATTAAAGCTCCTTTTTTTAAGGAATTCTAGTGACACTGCTCCTGCACTCTAATAGGAGCCACTCTCAGAGAATTCAGAAAATTCTGCGATAGAAACAGGCCTTAAATACATCATAAATCCTCGTCATCAATACTCAATCCAATTACATTACAATGGGTCAATGCTAGGCACTTACAACAGTTTTTCACTGACCAATAATCTAAGCTTCTTACCCTGTAATGATACTCATCTAACTCATAATCAGAGTCAGCCATTGAAAACAATATCAGAATAGATAAGTACAGATGAAACAGGACTTTTAAGAGAGAAAAGCCTTCAAATTATGAAAAAAAAATATTCACAGCACTACTTCATCCAATTACACTAAATTATACAATGTTCTATTACTGGATTGTAAGCATTGGAAAACATTGATGGTCAAGGTAGAATAGTTTTTGGAATCATTTTTCAAGGGGCAAAGAAACTAGTTTGAAAAAAATGGAACATGTGTGGAAATAAATTGTAGCAAATTACTCATACAGACCACAAAATGCCTTGTAATTCTTTAAATATCAAGGCTTTAAATCTTTGTAAATCTCATCTATTTTCCACTAAAACTTGTTAGCATTTTATAGAGACAGGGCACAACTCAGCAAGACAATTTGATGGCAAAGAAAGAAATAATCAATGGTAAAAAGTTTATTCGCCCAGACAGTCAGGGTTATGTGGTTCTGGCACTTGATCAGAAATTGGGAGGGCCAGACCAGAGTTAGTCTGGGGCAGTCTGGCCTGCATCAAACTGTCAGTCAATAAACTTGCCCAATAACTGTCAACTCTTGTCTACACACAAAAACTGCTATTTTCACCACCCACTAAGAGGAAAACGATAATTGTTTGGCATTCAATATGTATGTCTTTCTGTCCGAGTTGGAAGAGTTTACTGAATTTCGTGAAAAGAACAAGGTAGCAAATTGTCACAAAATACACTTGTTAAACTGCTGAATGTCTAAATATGAAAAACAACAAAGAGAAATAATTCAAAAACAGAGGTAGAGATAAGAGGGGGCAAAGCAAGTCTATAATCTGTACTACAAAATGAAAACTTATGTAGTAGGTACTCATTTGAATTGTCTTGATAAGACAATCCAAATTAGTACCAACAACATATGGTTTGTCACATTTTTTTTAAATACTTTGATCTAAAATTTGAAATACTTCGTCTTTCTGTAGCTCAGTGCAAAAAAAATAAGCTTGATTGAGTTACAGTTCTTTCACTGCACTCCAAAATCAAGAGGAACATAAATACCAAATTTCAACTCAATCCCACATAAGGTGACAGAGTTATACTTCAGATAAAGAAGCTGACACAACCCAAACACCAGGATGTGGGACACCATGGGTGAACACATGCCTGATAATTTGCCCTGTCTTTCAACAGGCATATAAAAATACAATTGTTAATGAAGGAGTTTGAAATCGTTCAAATCAAGGAGCCGAAAGCACTGAAAGAATTGATAGAGGGTAAATATTTCTTTTGAATTTAAAATTTATCAATCTTGAGTGGCCTAGGACATTGGCATTCAGCTAGTCCCAACCAGACTGCAAATTTGTTCATGGAATCAAAATTTCTTATAGCAATGATTTTTTAGGTGTCATTTTTACCAACTAAACATTCCCATGCAATTTGTGTGAAACTAAAAAAAACATACAGAGAAATGAATATATTTAAAAATTTTAACTTAATACTTATTCCATAAACAAGAGGACCATTTGCCCTAAAGAGCTCACCTGAGGTATTGTTTACACAAGTTGAAAAATGCAAAATAAGTAAAAAATACTTATAGTGTTTTACAGAGGTTTTACCTCATTGCCTAGTTTTGAATCGATTTGCCCCGTTTTGAAGATTTCTTGAGATAAACTTAAACAAAAATTCCGACAAAATTTCAAGACATTTGAGCTCAAACTGTTGCCTGAAGTCTTTTTTCAAAATTTAAGCTCACAGTTTTTTACTACACATGACATAATTTTGAACTCCTTGTAAGTATCATAATGATAAACATAATCTGACTAAGTTTCAAGTCATTTGAGCGACAAATGTCGCCTCTAGAATGCCCTAAATGGTTTTTTTAAGATTTGATTCCATGACCTAGTTCTTGATCCTACTTGACCCGATTTCTAACTCATCTATCATTCATTCTGACCAAATTTCAAGACATTAGGGCAAAAATATGGCCTTTAGAGTAAACACAAGGTGTTTCTAAGATTTGATGCTGTGACCTAGTATATGACCTCACCTTACCCAATACAGAATTCTGCCAAAATAACAGGAAGACAAATATGACCAAGTTTCAAGAATTTTGGGCTAAAAATACGACCTCTAGAGTGAACTCAATGTTTTTCAAAGATTAGACTCTGTGACCCAGTACTTGACCCCACTTGACCAAATTTTGAACCTGTTCAAGGTCTAATTGAAACAAATGTTCTGACCAAGTTTCAAGACAACACAGCCTATGCCAGACACAGTGTGATCAGGTGAGCTAAAAAGTAGCCATGCCAATTTATCTATAGCAAAATTTTTCTCCGATTCAACATTCTTCAAAAAGGTTATCCAAAGGTTCTTTAGAATAATTCATATGAAATTTGGTTGAAACTAGTCAAAATCTAAATATTTTAAAATGCATTTTAAATAAAGAAGTACAGACTGGATTATCAAATTGAAATGGGTGTAGACAACTTAATTTGCATTAAATAAGCTGTGCCGCCGTCATAGCGCAGTTGGTAGCGCGTCGGACTGTCAATCTAGAGTTCGCGGGTTCGATCCCCGACGGCGGCACTCATTCTTTCCGACTATTTGTCTCTCACCAATGGGTGGATAATCGTAGACCTATGTGAGATAGCGGCTGGAGGCTAGGAAAGAATGTGGTGGTTGTACTGGTGATAGAAATACCAGGAATCCATTGCTAGGTGCTCCAGCCGC
This sequence comes from Fragum whitleyi, assembly GCA_948146395.1. NCBI lineage: Eukaryota > Metazoa > Mollusca > Bivalvia > Cardiida > Cardiidae > Fragum > Fragum whitleyi. The sequence goes on along the minus strand of OX411545.1, from coordinate 56,499,335 downwards.
CGCGATATAACTGAAATAATGTTGAAAGCGGCGTTAAACTCCATTCAATCAATATTAAATAAGCTGCTTTCCATTTTATTTCCAAAGACATAAGATCTGATTTGTGAGCTACTAAGATAAAGCTGTTCCTAAAGAAAGGGTGAGGAATGAAGAAACTCCTGAATCAATTCAGAATCATTTACATGAAAATGGCAGGCCATTGGAAACAATCTTGGTTTATTGCATTTACTTGAAAATAAATCTTTTGTTGGCAGTTTCTGCTCCTTGAAAAGCTGCATGCTTCTTCATTGATTCATTTTGTTCTTGATCAATTCTTAAAGAAATATCTATACTTATGAAAGCATAATTTGCCCTTAGCCTTCAAATAAGCCTTTGTCAGTGAAATTGCAACACATGCCTACATGATCTCGTCAATGAATAATCAAATAACATATTCATTCGATACAATTCAAAATCCTTGGAGCTATACAAAACATGGACATAGGCAGCTAGATGGTGACCCATTTTCTGAAGCAATTGTTATGTAACAAACTGTCCTCAACCGAAGCATAGCTGAAAATATCCGACGTAAGCAAAAGTCAAACCCATGTGGATAACAACATTCAAATTTTTGGTTTACAAGTCCAATGCGCTAGCCACTGAGCAAAAGAAGATCTTTTTGAATATGAATATAATTGTGAAATTCTCAATATAGTTATGTTGTTAAAACTCAATATAATCTTTCATTGAGATGATTCTGGTAAGTTATAACAACATAGGATTCATTTTCAAGATTTTTTGATCAACAATACATACTTTTTAAGATATTTTGATTTAAGGAAGGGGATTTTGAAAATGGTAGCTGAAAAAAAGGTTGCTTAATAAATGTGGTTGCTCAAGCAAGATTGAATGTATTGCCCTTTCAAGTGCTTTTTTCCCTTTAAAGGTCAATACTCTATAAATCACTGCACATTTGGGGGGAGGGGGGGAGCATTCAAGGAGTCATCATTAAAACTTAAGATACTGAAAAATTTGACTGAAGAATCTAGCAGGCTATATTTAGAAATTTAAAGAATAGTCAAGAATAATAAATGTATTCACCAAAATGAAAAACTGTGTATCATGATTTGGAGACAGGTATATAAATACATGTATCATTCAGCAACCAGATGGAGATGGAAATAAAATCATATGATATATTGTATCGTAAAAGTTAAAGTAGAGCTCCATGCTCTAAAATAACCCAATCCCTTGCTTCAAACATCAAGATTTGCCATTTTGTGTATGATTCAAACATCAAGATTTGCCATTTTGTGTATGATTTTTGGAAAACTTAAAAGCCTCTTATAAGCCCCCATCACTACCAAATCAATGTCACGATGATTTCAACAGAGGGTAAATGTACTTTTCCAAACCAAATGTATACACTGTGATGTAATCTAGAAAGATTAAGGTTACTCAGATGGTCTGCTGAAGCTTTAATCAGTCTGATTCTCAGGAAGTGAAGACATAAGAGGAAATCAGAAGTTATCTCACAATTTCCTCCTCTAATTGATCATAATTTACCAGGAAATTTTTCATATTCATGAAAACAAATATTGAAAAATATCAGGTACAAGCCTGACTATTTTTCAGAGAAAACCATTCAGTATTAGCTTCGAGACTGTTTTGTTGCAATGGCTGTAAAGATTTTTGATGTCTCTGAAATAACTGTACGAGTGCATAAAAAATTTGATCAATATGAAACTTAAATGATATAGTACATGTATATATTTTTCCAAAAACTATGCCTCCTTTTTAATTAAAAATTTCCTCAAATGTCTTAATTGACTAGTTACATAGAAATCAATAAAGCTCATTATTACCTCCAAGACTGTTAATATTTTGATTTGCAAAGGCCATTAGAATCTACCGTCCGGTATATTGTTTTTCTACTTTTTTTTCTATGCTGCTGCTTGAATTCAGAAGGAAAAAGAAAAAACTTCTTGAAAGGATGCATGTTTTGATCTTATAGATATTCAGCATGCAATTTTCTTATCAAGTCATCATTACATCATGTGATCAAGCAGAGCCTATGTTACATCATAAACTCAGTGTAAAATCTCTTAAATTGAAAGATTTTTTTATATCCACCCGCATTACATCAGGACAAACTAGAACTATCCAAAGCAGTCTTATACCCCCCACCAGCATTTTGTCAAAATGTAAATGCTATTAGTGCAGGATATGTTTGTAACAGATATTGAGGTCATATGTAGCATTTGCATTAAGTTTCATGATTCTAGGTCGTTTGGTTCTTGAATTAGAGTCCAGAAACGTAAATTGAACAAAATTTGACTGTGACCTTGACCTTGACAGAGAGACGGATGGACAGAGATACAGATGGATGGACAGACAGATAGACATGGTGAAACCAATATACCCCCTCTACTTTGTAGGTGGGGGTACAACTAGAACCTAAGATTCAACTTTTTTATTCAGAAAAATAATTGTGAGACAGAAAGCAACAAAAGAGCAAACAAAATTTGTATGTATGTTCTTTTTCTTGTCAGAGTTATCTTTGGAAAAAGGTTAGCACTTGTAGATCTTTACAGGGGAGCGTTGAGCATGTTCTGGCCATGTGCTGATTAACCCTTTCCTGTTTTACAAAATTTTGGACCTGTCCAAATTCAAAGGTTTTGCAGACGAAAATTTAAAGTGGATTAAATTTGAAAGATAATCATTCAGTAGGGTAGAAAATAGTGTGGAAAAAGAAGAAATTGCTTGTCAGAAGCAATTTCTTCTTTTTTTTACAATGTTTTCTCAAACATAAAATCACAGGCACGTAAAAAACAGGGATTAAACAGTAAAGGGTTAAATTCATTGAATAACTGGAATACTTCAATTTAATATATTCCCCGTCTTTCTGGAGCCATATCATACACAAGCAATAATCAACAGGAACATAACGATATCCTTCAAAAACAAACAGAATCTTATCTTGGTGCAAAAATTGATACCTTCTAATAAAACTTAAATAAAACAGATCCATTACTGTTTAACCTTTTCACCAAGGAAAAAAAACTCCTAGATATATCAATTTTCTATTTCTTTTTTGAAATGAAAGGACAGATGAAATTTTGATTTTTAGAGAAAGATTCTTTTTAATGAAATGTTTGATAGATAGGCGGATGAAATGTAATATCCTTAGTCATAGTCCTATTTGTTAAATTTTCAAAAATAAGGGGATCATCAGGCACACGTAAAGGCCCCATGTAGTGCAGACTATATTATGTTAATTGGATAATTTTATAGAAATGTTGAATCATCTTATCATGTACTGTGTTTTTCTCTTAATCTTCAATAATCTACTTGTTTGATACAAAAGTGCACAGGCAAAGACTCAGATTTGCCTGCCCATAATTATGATACTAGTATTTAGAATCAGTCTTTACGGTTTCCTCAGTTAACCCTTGTCATGCTGAATAAATTTTGGCTTAAAATTGCATCGAAATCAAAGGGCAAAAAGCACTGAAAGTACCAACTGTAGGTCAATTTTTATTTGAAAAACTAAATCTATTGACAATTCTGGTTTGAAAGTGAGAAACAGGTGGTGTAGACTTACATCAGACTGCACATATGTGCAGGCTGATGTTTGTCTATAGCTCCTGCCAAAGCAGGAATATTCCGGGTTCAGCATGACATGGGTTAAGATATATTCAGCTTTCTCTATGCATTTAGCAGGAATTTTTTTGCACACACAGTATGGAAATGTCAATCACATGTTAAAATTGCTTCACTTTGATAGGTCAATTCAAAACATTTGTGACCCATTACGCAAAAAGGGACCATATGGGAAGTGCCAAAGTGTTGACTCTAGTCAGACTGAGCAATCTGTGCTAACTGACCAGGGTCGAAACTTTTCGCAAATAAAGAATTTTCTCAGCCAAGAATAATTATTCTACCTTTCCATGTGATAGTTTCCAAAAATTGGCCTTCATGTTCACCCATACTGGATCTATTTCTTTATCCAAATATTTCTCTTACAGAGTTCCTTTATGCTCCCTTTTTGCGTGACAGGTTACATTTGTAAATGCCTATATATTCATAGGCACTTACAATTAATTTGCACTGCCACCTAGATGAATTGGAGACTCACAAAATGAAAACCCCTATAAATATCTTTCAAAACATTCTACCCACCTTTGTAATGTCCTGAGGCTCTTTTTCCCTTTAATTCCTCCCATTCTTGTAATTTTCTTGTAAATTCGTCTGATATGCCACCTGCAAAATACAATAAAAGTTTGCCTTTAAACTTCTGATTTTTTTTTTTTTTTAATTTTAATCTGACATAATTGACTATTCTATGGTCATTCTGCTGCACTATGACATAAAATGTGTGTGACAGTGACAGCTCCAGCAGTTTCAAATACGAGATGAAGAGAATATTTTTCAATTTCACAGAGGTGTGAATCTAAAAACCTGATAACACTTTAGGATTCATACATAAGTATGATTAGGTTTTTAATTTCATACCTCCACGAAATTAGTAAATACTCTCTCTATATCTTATGATTTAATACCATGGAGCAAATACGTAAAAATTCTCCATCAGGCGACAGATTTCTTGTGGGACTCCTTTGTTCCCAAGCTTACAAAATAGCTGCGAACTCACAATTGTTTTCATTGAGGAATAAAACAAATTTTTCAACCAATCAGAACACATGAACTTATTGACACAACTGAAATTAAATTATTGGTGCATGAAGCACAAAAATCAATAGCCTAGACATCCACAAAATGCAAGAACATTCACAAACTCTATGTTGTTGGTTCCTATTGGAATTGTCTTGTCAAGACGATTCCAATGAGTACTGGGTTAACCCTCTCTTATCTGTACCTCTGTTGTTGGAAATGTCACATACAGGTTTAAAATTAACACTGTGTAAGATATTTTGAAACATTTGAAGGGATCCATACACAACCTGATATCCATGATAACAAAAGATGTGTTTGAAATATACAAATGTGGAATTAGACTAGCTCCCGTCTCACTGATCTTAAGTATTATGAAATGAGCAAATTAACCAGAGAAAGTACAATTTTCTATCAGCTGATATTTATCTGACTGGCCAATCAGTGTCAGTTTTTGAGAATATGGTAGGTGATTTGACAAGATGAAATAGCAAGGCTATAATGTCTAATGCTCTAAAGCAAATTTGTCTATATGTTTAACCTTGATGAATGACATTGACCTCCGAAGATGACCTTTATTTTGTTATCAGTAGATTACGTATCTATAAGACCAATCATCAATAGCCACAAACAAGCAATATACATATATTTTCTCATGTAGGCTCGAAGTAATGATAGAACTGTTAACAATTTGGGTTAGTATTGATTAGAAGATTGACCTTGTCAGATGACCTTGAAATTGGTATTAGCAGATGAGTGACAATGAAATACATGACAATGCCAAATATGAGTGTGTTTTTTTTAAAATCAAGTTAGAGTAATCAGTAATGTTTAAGGTTTTATGGTTAAGCTTTGCAGATAGAGAGCTTAAAAGAATGTATGTTACTATGACCATAAGACAATGTGAGCAAACTCCCAAACCATCAATATAGGAGCATTATTAAACATTAAAGCTGCTCTTTCACAGTTTTTCATAGAAAACAATACAAAACTTGTTCTTAGGTTTGGAAATGTGTTTATTTTTAGACGATTCAGAATGGTCCAAGGGCATTAGAATTAGAACCAACATATTTCAATAATTTTATAACTTATTTCTTCGAAGCGGCAAGATAAGTTAGGAATCCAGTCTATAATTTTCCAGTCTATAAATTTTAAATAGTTCTTTTCTTTCTTTTTTTGCTTGCAATGATATTAAGTTTCAAGCTGTCAAATACTTTGACCTTCATTTTTGATTGAATATCACAAACATGTGGAATTCCCATGCGTAAATAGTTTGCTCGAAATTGGAAAATATTTTTTAAGGCGTTAGGAGTTTCTTCATTTTTCAGAATAATTTTCGCTAAATTCAGGAATTCAGTCTTTCTTTCCATGCATTACCAGATTGAATCTTATTATTTCAAAGCCTTCATCATGATGAGGTCGTTACTTCCAATTAATTTTACGAAAATTTTCAAAAAGCACATTTTCCTGATCTGTGAAAGAGCAGCTTTAAAATATAATAATGAATCAAAACATTAATTTGTATTGCCAACATAATCAATCAATAATAGAATAGCAAATTTAAGTGATTGATCACAGATCGATTCTACATAGAAAATGATTGGGTTTCTCGAACCTCACTTTTGCTTGCAGATCTATAGTCAGTCTACAATTTTATAAGCAAAGAGACCATACATGTCTATTTTAAACCCTATTTGATTATACCATTACCTTTAAGTTATTTCATCAATGAACAAAATCTGTTTTTAAAATAAAATGCCCCCGAAATGGCAATTTTTCAATACTATGACCTTGACAGATGACCTTAACCTTGTCACATGATCTTGACAAGAAAAAAAAAAGATATTTTTATAACTAAAAATTTTCTTTTCAGCTTTATGCATTGTGCCTTTTGTCCAAATGTTGTTTCTCTTTGTTATTCTTTTCAAAAACTTTCCATGCACATGTCAGGCATACTGAAAGGAAATAGGCGAAATCAACTTTCAGGAATTTCAGTCCTTTGATTTTACATTGGCAGCGACAAATTTCCAGTAAGAATTCAAACATGAACAAGTCTTTGTGAATAATATCTAACCAGATTATTATAAAGGTAAAATTAGTTAGATTTATGCAAAATAGAACATTTCATTTTATTTTCTACCAATACTAAATTCCTTTTACAGAATGGCCAATCCTGAGGGAGAGTAAATATGATATTGAAATAGTAAAGGATTCCCAGATACTTTAATTCAAAATAACAAATATTTCCTTTCCAAAATTGATAATATCTCTGATAATCTTACCAATCTTTTCATGTTCTATTCCAAGATCACATTTCAATCTCTGAATATCTTCAAGAACACTTTCAACGTCCAGATCTAAATCACTCTCCTCATCACTACTCATTTCTACTGACATGGATATTGTCGGACAAGATCAATAATTATAGACCAACCAATCAAATTTAAACGACCTAAAGACAATTAATGGAGTTGTTATATTGTCAATTATATTGATTGCTATTGAATCATGTACTGATGACAAGCTTTAAGGAAATTTTTCCCAAAATTTTGATATTTTGTCACATTTTTGTATTTAAGAAATAGAATAATTGTTTGTTTTTCAAGTAAAGTTGATAAATATTTCATTCCTCGAACAACAAAAGCTTTATTTTCACTAATGAAAATAAATCTTATGTTGTTCACTGGATGCAATATAAATCAATCTTACATTGAAACAAATGATTATCCTGTATCTATCACCCACACACTATCTATAATATTGTCAATTCATGGTACTGAGAATATTATTGACTACTGAAGATTTCATTTGAATTGAAAAAAAAAAATGCCATGGTTGCAAATTGGCAAACCTCAAGTTTAGTCTAACTTAAGCTTTATCCAAGTCTGCAAATTAATAAATAAAAAAAAAAAGTCTAATCGTGTTCCATCATATTGCTCCACAATAAAAGTTATGCATTTGTATTTACAATATTAAAGTCCCAAGATTCACTTTAAGAAACATTTAGATCAGAATTGATGATGTTACAAAAACTCAAATCCATAAGCATAACCTTTAATAATGATTGGTAAATGGCTACTGATCAAATTTCAATCATGCCTGTAACTTCTATTTGCCTATTACCATCTCTCACAGAAATAGTCTTAACTCTTCACCAGGAAAAAAATTTAGGCTTACCAAGTTGTGAAGTTTTCTAATGCAAAACAATTTGCAGAAGTACAGATTGTAGAGGGGGTAAAGCCGGTCTAAAATCTAATTGTCTCAATGAAACACTATGTTGTGGTTACTCATTTTTAGACTTCAAAAATACCCCCTGCATCCGTAGTTCTGAATATGTACAAAAGATAAAAATTGAATTGAAGAACAGTGAACCTAGTGAAGTTATTTTAAGAAATATATAGTTGAAATCAACTAACATGGTTAAAGTGTAGCCACAATAATTAATTTAATTCTTATAGTTAATTTTGACCATCCATTTTTGTGCATTACTCAATGAAAACAATTTTGAGTACGCAGCTACTTTGTACACTTACACACTAAGTAGTCCTTCAAAAATCTTATTTTAGAGAAACCTTTATTTTGTATACTTAGAATATGAAATTATAAGATATGAAGAGATTATTTGTCAAATTAATGGAAGTATGAAACACTTTGAAACAAGAGGACCGGAATGGCCCTAAACCGCTCACCTGAATTTTATTGATCCAGTGGATCTCATCCAATCCAAATTTCTTGAACAACTTTAGAAGAGGTTCTCACCCCAGGAACATTCTGGTAAAGTTTCATTGAAATCAGCCTAATGGTTCAGAAGGAGATGTCATTCAAACATTTCAGGGTCAAAATAAGCCCCGCCCTGCCACGCCAATATTTGGGGGTCAATCCAAATTTCTTGAACAACTTTAAAAGAGGGTCACCCAAGGAACATTCTGGTATGTTTCATTGAAATTAGCCTCCGGGTTCAGGAGAGAAAGTAGTTCAAAGATTTCGGGGTCAAAATAAGCCCCGCCCTGCCACCCCAATGTTTGGGGGTCAATCCAAATTTCTTGAACAACTTTAGATGAGGGTCACCCAAGGAACAGTCTGGTAAAGTTTCATTGAAATCGGCCTTATGGTTCAGGAGATGTCGTTCAGAGATTTCCGGGTCAAAATAAGCCCCGCCCTGCCACGCCCACATTTGGGGGTCAATCCAAATTTTTTGAACTACTTTAGAAGAGGGTTACCCAAGGAACATTTAGGTAAAGTTTCATTGAAATCAGCCCAATGGTTCAGGAGGAGATGAGGTTCAAAGATCTCAGGGTCAAAATAAGCCCTGCCCTGCCACGCCCAGATTTGGGGGTCAATCCAAATTTCTTGAACAACTTTAGATGAGGGTCATCCAAGGAACATTCTGGTAAAGTTTCATTGAAATCCGCCTTATGGTTCAGGAGGAAATGTCATTCAAACATACTGGGGTAAAAAAAAGCCCCGCCCGGCCATGCCCATATTTGGGGGTCAATCCAAATGTATTGATTATTTTTAGAAGAGGGTCACACAAAGGAACATTCTGGTAAAATTTCATTAAAATTGGCCTAATGGTTCAGGAGGAGACATCATTCAAAGATTTTGGGGTCAAAATAAGCCCCACCCTGCCACGCCTATATTTGGGGGTCAATCCAAATTACTTGAACAACTTTAAAAGAGGGTCACCCAAGGAACATTCTGGTAAAGTTTTATTAAAATTGGCTCAATGGTTCAGGAGTTGTCATTCAAAATTTTCGGGGTCAAAATTGGCCCCGCCCTGCCACACCCATATTTGGGGGTCAATTTAAATTTCTTGAACAACTTTAGAAGAGGGTCACCAAATGAACATTCTGGTAAAGTTACATTGAAATTGGCCCAATGGTTCAGGAGGAGATGTCCTTCAAAGATTTCGGGGTCAAAATAAGCCCCACCCTGCCATGCCCAGATTTTGGGGTCAATCCAAATTTCTTGAACAACATTAGATGAGGGTCACCCAAGGACCAGTCTAGTAAAGTTTCATTGAAATCGGCCTTATGGTTCAGGAGGAAATGTCATTCAAAAATTTCGGCGTCAAAATCAGTCCCGCCCTGCCACGCCCGTACTTGGGGGTCAATCCAAATTTCTTGAATAACTTTAGAAGAGGGTCACCAAAGGAACATTCTGGTAAAGTTTCATTGAAACTGGCCCAATGGTTTAGGAGGAGATGTCGTTCAAAGATTTCGGGGTCAAAATAAGCCCCACCCTGCCACGCCTATATTTGGGGGTCAATCCAAATTTTATGAACAACTTTAAAATAGGGTTACCCAAGGAACATTCTGGCCAAATTTTGTCAAAATCCACCCATTGGTTCAGGAGGAGAAGATGTTTAAAGAAAAGTTTACGCACGCACAGACAGACAGACGGACGCACGCACGACGGACACCTCACCATGACAATAACTCGCTGGCCTTTGGCCAGTGGAGTTTATAACACTCATGTATGAATATGCTTCACGCATTTATACAGTGTTATTAGGTTTTTAGTTTATACTCCATGAATTCAACAAATAAACTCTTCATATCTTAATTGGCCATGATCCGCATAATAATTGCACCCATTTTAACTCCTTGGTAGAGAGGAAAAATATAGAGTTAATGTTTTGCTCAGATAAATTCTAATCACCTGCAGAGATTCAAACCTAAAACTCTCTGACCCCAAAATTAAGTTTTTCTTTTTTCCATTTACATGTCTTGACAGAAAAGCAAATTATTTTAAAACGCTTGTTTGGTTTAAGAATAAAGGGTATGCTTACAAAATATGATGATCAAATGATTCCACATGCTTGGAAAATTAGCTTTGTAGATGATATCTTTTCATATGGAGCCAAATTCCTAAATATCTTGCAATGTATTTTAAATTCCTCAGCCATGTGCAAATGCCATAGAAACCCTTATCAATCTAACTTATCTATAATATCCTGAATTGTAATATTCAAGATAACATTGTGAAGAAATAAGGAATGGACTGAAAGAAAAGTGGTTTAACAATTTCAAACATATGTTTATTCCTATTTTCACATTCAACTGTCCCACTGCCAAACAAGAGTAAGTATTCTTAAAATGCTTTCCAGTGGTTTATCAGGGAATAACGGTAGATTATAACTTGAAAATCTCACCATAAAGCAGTGAAATTCATTTATTGTTAGGAAATGACTAATCGATTATGAAATTTCTTAGTCGATTATCACAATCGGAAACCCAAACCAACTGATTATCGATTATAATTGATTAATCTGCCCATCACTATCATAAACATTGTATATGGCAATCACATACAAACTGACATGCTGTAAAAAATCTGTCCTGAAATTATCACATTCTGTCTCATTTTCGTATTAAAGAAATAGAATAATTGTTTGTTTTTCAAGTGAGAATTTGATTGATATTTCATTTCCTGAACAACAAAAGCAAAATTCACTTGTGGCTCTGCCACTTGGGAAAATATTTCTTTTGTTGTGCACTCAATCAAATATAATCAGTATGACAATGAAACAAATGATTATCCTCTATTTATTAACTCCATTTGATCTCATTCGCTTGATATGATTACGGTTGCAATTGAGACTAAAAATATGCATGTGGCAACAATGTGTCACTGACAGCACCCAATTGGTACAGGCAAATTGAAGGCCCCTTTTTTTCTTTTTTTTTCACTAAAAAAAAGGAAAAGATTCTTTAAGGATTTTCTTTCCTTTATTTAGATGTAAATTTATTGTGCCTTCAAGAAATGCAACAGTACAAGATGTATGTGTTTATGAAACACTCATGCCTAAGAAACTGCATTTTTTCACAATTTTGCCCTTATTAGATGACCTTGAACTTGTAAAATGACCTTGACCTTGATATCAGTAGATGCATATAAATGAAATCAATCATCATGCAAAATACCAGCATTGTTTCTCAAATTGCCTTTAAGTCTGGGATTAGCCTTTTTTTTCAATTTTGCAGACAGACTGACACCTAGTAAACAATCATGCTCCAACCTTATATTAATGGTTTAATATAAAACAACATATTGTAAAGAATTTATATAAGAGCCGATATCTCAAATTAACATTGCACATTAGGCTTTAGATCTTTGATTTTGAACATTGAACTCTTGACCCTAAGATTGTCCAATCCGAGGAGCACATTTCAATTATATTTCTTATCCCAAATAATCATCATACCATATTTCTTTTTGATTGATTGAATCAGGTTAAGGCCACTTTTAGACCTTTTTCAGTCATGTAACAAGGACTGGAGAACACATAATGAAATATAGCCCTGGATTCTTGGTATTTCACATAGAAGGTAAAGGGAAGTAAATATTTTAAATATCAAAATACAGCGGTCACTGCTTATCTCCCTTGTTTGTATTTTTCTCAACCAATTTTCTCAATTGTGCCAAGTTCCTTACAAGCAATAAATCCTTTTAAGCATATCTGGTTTGATTTAAATGGGTTTTAACTTTATTTGCTTTTAACAGATTTAAAGTCATAATGCCCCTTACAATTGATCCTGGAATATCTAAGACTAGTACTACCATAACATCCTTTCCTAGACTTGAGCTGTTATCCCAATTATGTTTACAATTGAGCCTGTGCATTGCATTTCCAACAATTACACATTTGCGCAATGCAAAGATTTTGGCCAGCCTGTGCAAGCAAACAGTCTGACCAGAATCATTAATATGCGCTATATAGAAAGATAAGGTCTTAATCAATCTTCATGCAGTCAACACATATCATTATTACATTGTGTTGTTGTCAATGCATGCTACCCAAAGTTCATACCTCTCTCAGGTGTGAAATCGTTGGAAATATCACACATAGGCTCAATCATTAACCGATTTGTGGGAGAGACAAATGTCTAAAAGGATATGTGCCTCTGCTGGGTATCAAACCCAATTATAGAAAATAGGATAAAGTCTGATATGTTTATGCAGAATTTTGTTTAACTTTAACTATAGGTTTGATAATTACACAGTCTTTTTCATAACATGTTTATTTCTTTGACATAATTTCATAGCAGCATGTTGTTTCTGGTTTGAGGTAGGTATTTCCTCTAACAAAATGGTTTGAGGTACAGTATTTCCTCTAACAATAGGGCCCTCCCTAATGGTAGAATCCTACATTTTTTACTAAGAAAACCCACTTCAAATGCTTAAATTTTTGGAACTTTTTGAGATGAATTTCCTCTTAACAATCATCATGATTTTTTAGAGGAAAATTAATTCAATTCACCTAAAATTAAAGCCAAAAGGACATAAAAGACATCAATTTTAATGATTTTTGTAAATAAGAAAATGCATACTAGATTAAAGCTCCCTGACCATGTTATGAATAACTCCTGGCTGCATTACAAGGAGAAATACGGTACATGCGTAAGTCATTTAGGGTAGCACAAATTTTTGTGATCTCAGAAAAATCATAGGTGGTGGTTTTGAATCCAGCATTGCTGCCTGTCCCATGGGTATGCCCTTTGGAGAGGCATTAAGCTGGACCAAGCCTTAACACTGGTCATAACCAGAAAAGACAAGAATTAAGTGAACCTTGCCATAAAAGAAGGTGAAAAGCAGCCATAACCCTTATCAGCTGAATAAAAATCTTGGCAAAAATGTATAAAAAACAAGAGGACCAAGATGGTCCTAGATCGCTCACCTGAGTCTCTATGATCCCTGGGACATCACATTAATTAGATAGGCAGATGTCAAAAAGAAGATAATTGCCTAAGATCAATACCATGGAACGTTTTGAGCAAAGAGCAAGACAGATATGCCTTTTTGCTCTTTGATTCTATGTAAAAAGGGATGCACCAAAAAGGACCCCAGGGTCTTGATATGAGGTCCATAAGATGATGCTACATTCTAAATATGAAAGCTGTCTGCCTTCTGGTTTCAGAGAAGAAGATTTTTGAAGGTTTTCCCATTTTCACCCATCGTGCTCAGACGAGCTGAAAGGTGCCCGGGTGGAGCCCAAATATGACCCAAGGGTCTTGATATGAACAAACTTGGTAGGAGCCCACAAGATGATGCTACTTACCAAAAATGAAATCAGTGTGCCCTCTGGTTTCATTTACAGAAGATTTTAAAAGATTTTCGCTCTTTGATTTTATGTAAAAAGGGTTGGGCCCGGACCAAATATGAAAGCTGTCTGCCTTCTGGTTTCATAAAAGAAGATTTTTGAAGATTTTCATTTTTTTACCCTTTTTGCTCATAAGAGATAAAGGGATGCACCCATGCAAAGCCCAAATATGACCCAAGGGTCTTGTTATGAACAAACTTGGTAGAGGCCCACTAGGTGATGCTACACACCAAATATTAAAGCTGCCTGCCATCTGGTTACAGAGAAGAAGATTTTTAAAGATTTCCGCTTTTTAATTCTATGTAAAAAGGGTTGGGCCGGGCAAAGCCCAAATATGACCCCAGGGTCTTGAAATGAACAAACAAGGTAGAGGTCCACTAGATGATGCTACATACCAAATATGAAAGCTGTCTGCCTTCTGGTTTCAGAGAAGAAGATTTTTAAAGATTTTCATATTTTCACCCTTTTTGTTAAGGGTAAAGGAAAAGTTAAGGGTGGATTTCATTTATTTGAACAGCTTTGGTAGAGCTTGACCCAAGGAACATCCCTGCCAAGTTTCATCAAGAGTGGCCCACTGGTTTAGGAGGAGAAGATGTTTAAAGATTGTGGTTGACGGACGACGCACGACGGACGACGCACGACTGACGACGGACGACGGACATTCTACGATCCCAATAGCTCACCTTGAGCACTTCGTGCTCAGGTGAGCTAAAAAAAGTTACTGAAAACACTGGTAGTACCATTTGTGAGACAGTATTATATTTATGAAATACAATTTTTTAAATAACAAGAGGACCAAGATGGTCCTAGATCGCTCACCTGAGTCTCTTTGACCCCTGGGACAACACATTAATTAGATAGGCAGATGTCAAAAAGAAGATAATTGCCTAAGACCATGGAACGTTTTCAGCAAAGAGCAAGACAGATATGCCTTTTTGCTCTTTGATTCTATGTAAAAAGGGATGCACCCGAGTGGACCCAAAAAGTGACCCCAGGGTCTTGACATGAACAAACTTGGAAGAGGTCAATAAGATGATGCTACATTCTATATATGAAAGCTGTCTGCCTTCTGGTTTCAGAGAAGAAGATTTTTGAAGGTTTTCCCATTTTCACCCATCGTGCTCAGATGAGCTGAAAGGGATGCCCACGGGTGGAGCCCAAATATGACCCAAGGGTCTTGATATGAACAAACTTGGTAGGGGCCAACAAGATGATGCTACATACCAAAAATGGAAGCAGTGTGCCCTCTGGTTTCGATTAATTAAAGAAGATTTTAAAAGATTTTCGCTCTTTGATTCTCTGTAAAAAAGGGTTGCACCCAGGCAAAGCCCAAATATGATCCTAGGGTCTTGATATGAACAAACTTGGTAATGGTCCACTAGATGATGCTACATACCAAATATGAAAGCTGTCTGCCTTCTGGTTTAATAGAAGAAGATTTTTGAAGATTTTCATTTTTTTACCCTTCATGCTCATTAGAGATAAAGGGATGCACCCATGCAAAGCCCAAATATGACCCAAGGGTCTTGATATGAACAAACTTGGTAGAGGCCCACTAGGTGATGCTACACACCAAATATTAAAAGCTGTCTGCCATCTGGTTACAGAGAAGAAGATTTTTAAAGTTTTTCGCTCTTTGATTCTATGTAAAAAGGGTTGGGCCCGGGCAAAGCCCAAACATGACCCCAGGGTCTTGATATGAACAAACTTGGTAGAGGTCCACTAGATGATGCTACATACCAAATATGAAAGCTGTCTGTCTTCTGGTTTCAGAGAAGAAGATTTTTGAAGATTTTCATTTTTTTACCCTTCGTGCTCATGAGAGATAAAGGGATGCACCCATGCAAAGCCCAAATATGACCCAAGGGTCTTGTTATGAACAAACTTGGTAGAGGCCCACTAGGTGATGCTACACACCAAATATTAAAGCTGTCTGCCATCTGGTTACAGAGAAGAAGATTTTTAAAGATTTTCGCTCTTTGATTCTATGTAAAAAGGGTTGGGCCCGGGCAAAGCCCAAACATGACCCCAGGGTCTTGATATGAACAAACTTGGTAGAGGTCCACTAGATGATGCTACATACCAAATATGAAAGCTGTCTGCCTTCTGGTTTCAGAGAAGAAGATTTTTAAAGATTTTCATTTTTTCACCCTTTTTGTTAAGGGTAAAGGGAAAGTTAAGGGTGGATTTCATTTTTTTTTTAACAATTTTGGTAGAGCTTGACCGAAGGAACATCCCTGCCAAGTTTCATCAAGATTGGCCCACTGGCTTAGGAGGAGAAGATGTTTAAAGAAATTGTGGACGACGCACGACGCACGACTGACGACGGACATTCTACGATCCCAATAGCTCACCATGAGCACTTTGTGCTCAGGTGAGCTAAAAATGTATAGGCTAAGATCAGACAGCACTGATATTTGGAGCATATTGTGGAATAGAAGAAATTACTTGTAACAAGCAATTTCTTCTTTTCCACAATGCTCCTCTCCCCCCTCCCTCAAAGAAGGTTGTTTTTCTTTCAAAATCCTACTACATACACGCAATGATAATTTCAACAAGTTTTACAGTGAAAAAATCTACAGTTTTGGCGAGGGATGAAAGGAAACTGTCCTGTGCATTTTTTTCTCAAAATACTCTCAATTGATACTAGGAGTCCATTGGACTCCTTAATTGCTAAATGAAGGAGGCACAACTGGTACACAAGGAGTCTCGGACTCCTGGACTACCCTTAGTGTCGAACCTAAATGGTTTTAGAGGATTTTAAAGGGTCATTTGAATTATATTAAACATGAATATGAAACGACATAAAGACACTATCTCTCAACATTCAAAATTTATGACAAATGTAAATATTTTCATGTTGATGTTAAGTGACCTTGAAAATATGACATTGACCATAAACTGATGGCCTCAACTTTGGTAACCATAGAAAAGGTCTTGTCTCAAGCAATACACATGTGATATATAAAAGCCATATCCCTTAGAAATCCAAAGCTGTGACCTGATCCTAACCTAAAATAATGACCTTGAAGTTCAATAACCAACTGGACCTTAGTTGGAAAGGAGTTTTGACCTTGAATGATGACATTCAAATTGGCACCAGTATAAATGTCTTTTCAAAAGCAATAAACATAATGAAATATGAAGACAATATTGCTTCATTTGCTTGACCATTCAAAGAGTATGACAAATGAGAATTTTTTATGTTGAAATTAAGTGACCTTGAAATATGACTTGACCCTCACTGTTAACCATGATTTTTGTACCCACTGAAAGATACTGTATCAAGCAAACACAAGTTATATGAAATATGAAGGCTTTATTCCTTTCCAATCCACAGTTATTAAAACGTTAAAGTTTAAATTTTACTCATTATCAACCTTACAAAGTTACCTCGACCTTAAATTAAGATTTGGTACAAGCAGAACACAATGTGAAATATGAAGACTCTATCAATCACTATTCAAAATTTATTGCCAATGTAATAGTTTTTTTGTGCAGACAAATGGACTGAGAGAGCCTCAGGGTCAAACTGCAGGGTTTTAGTCTGACATCAACAAAATAGGGTCCGAAGGACTCGATCATAAGGATCTTAGGGATCCTTTCTTAAATTTTAAGAGTCTAGTCAATGACAGCCCATAATTGAAAATTGGGAGTCTCATGCCCTACCAACTGTAGCTTAGAGCAGCAGCCCTCAAATTTGTCAGTCATAGTATAATAAGTATACAGTGACTTGGACTTACAAAATCCAGGAACAATATAGAAAAGGGTTAAATTGATGTTGGCAACCAGTTTGAATTTAAACCAGATACAGTCAATTTTGCTGGAGCAACCACATCTATCAAGCAAACAATTTTATTATGCTACCATTTTCATAATCCTCTTCCTTCCGGTAATCAAAATATTTCAAGAAGTTGCTACTGTAGTATTGGTCTGGTAAATTATCATAAACTAATCCTTGATTTTTAGGGGGGAATTTCTGTTTAGCGGACATCTCCTGTGGCCGATTTTGCCTGGTCCCTTGGGTGGCTTTTATCGACAGTTTAATGTATATTAAAATTACATTTCTTATTTGTAAACACAATGTGTACTAAGCAAAAATTAATTCTCTTTAACAACTGCTTTTTGGTTGTTCAATAAGTGATCGCTTAACCCTTGTCAAGCTGAATAAAAACCTTGGCAAAATTGTTTAAAATCAAAGTGCTAAAAATCACTGGATGCACTTATTGTTGGTCAATATTTATTGCGAAAATATAATTTCTAAACTTTTTTGGTTAAAACAAGAGCTGTCACTGTAAGATGACAATGCCCCCGACACCGCTTTGATTTAGAAGTTATGGCCAATGTTAAAGTTTTTGGACGGAATGACGGACGGACGGACAGACGGACGGACGGACAGACAGACGGACGGACGGACAGACGGACGGATGGACAAGTCAAATTTATGATGCCTCCCTATCGGGGGCATAAAAAGAAATTCAGGTGGTATAGACAAAGAGCAGAATGCCCAAATGTGCAGTATGATCTTTGTCTATACCTCCTGCCAAGGCAAGAATATTCTGGGTTCAGCATGACAAGGGTTAATACATAGTTTTACTATATTTCTATTTTTTATCAGGTAAAGGGTTAAGTGTCATCATTACTGAAGCAACAAAGGAATTCCCAACTTGTAAGTACCCTATCATCACTCTATAGTAAAGTATACAGGTAAGAAAAAAGGCGTTTCCATGGTAACCAAGCATCCCAATTATTATACTGATTCCAGGTCATACAATCTTTTAAAATCTGTAAACAATCACTGAGAGTATGAGTTATGTTTGTAAGAGTCTAAAAGATAGAGGGGGTATTTTGGATTTTCAATTTGAATAGTTCAGAAAAGCTTGCACAAACCCTCAGTTGTAGGTAAACATTTTAATTGTCTCAAAGAGACAAATCATATCGGTACCCAAAAGATAATGTTTCATTGAGAAATAAAGATTTAGACTGGCATTTCCCTCTTATTTGTACCTCTGAAATTTATAGTTCTAGCTTTAACAATAATGTACATGCATGGTTACAAGATAACCTGAACATTCAGATTTCTGGAGAATAAGTCTCTTGCCCAGTCAATTTTTTTTCAAAACCTTGTGAATTTCTAAACAAGGAGAATATTTGGGATATAGAAGAAATTACATGATAATGTTATACTGACCTAATTCAATAAGGGGAATGAAAATAGTTTTACACTATCCTCTTCATTAGTTTTAATGGGGTGGAACACCACTTGTAACAGTATTTCACTACCATTCAGGTGGCTGGAGCACCTAACCATGGATTCCTGGCATTTCTCACTCAGATATTAGTATCTAAATAATTAACCCATTGGTAGGAGACAAATGTCAGAAAGGATTATTTACAGAATCAGATATCAAGCCCAGTACCTCATGATTGTTGGTCTCCATGCTATGGCCACAGTGGTGCCTAAAAGACGCATGACAGTTTTTGGCTATTTGAAGACAAAACCATATAATCAATTTAAAGTCAAACAATGTTTAACCGTTTGTATATAACTGAATTTATAGAAAGATCTTCAACATATCCTTCTGAATTCAAATTGTGTTTCAAACATTTCATGATTATTCATTTATTTCAACCAGTCTGGCAAAGGTTATCCCACAATAATTTAAGTAGAAACAAGGTGGTTTGGGCCAAGATCAGACTGCATGTCTGTGCAGGCTGATCTTGGTCTGTCCTGTCTACCAAATTTGTATGTACAGAAGGAAAAGAGCTAAAATTTCCATATGACCCTCAAAAAAGGCATCCTGATGGCAGCCATGTGCATAATTAACGCATCTGTAAATCGAAAGAGTATTGAAGACAAGTGGCCCAAGAGGGCCTTATCCCATCACTGGCTTAAATAACCCCAGACTTTCACCCTGCCACTCCAATATTTTGGGGTTAATCACAATATATTGAACAATTAAAGTAAATGGTCACCCAAGGAACATTGATACCAAGATTCATTGAAATCGGCCCAATGGTTTAGGAAGAGAAGATTTTTTAAGATTTTTATTATGAAAAAAATTCCCCACCCTGCCACGCCCATGAGTCAATCATAATTTCTTGAACAATTTAAGTAAAGGGTCACCCCAGGAATATCCATGCCAAATTTCAGTGAAATCAGCCCAATGGTTTGAGAGGAGAAGATTTTTTAAGATCTTATTATGAAAAAATGCCACGCCCTTCCACGCCCATATTTGGGGGGCAATAAAAATTTCTTTAACAATTTAAGAAGGGGTCACCCAAGGATCATTTTTACCAAGTTTCGTATTCGTTAAAATCTGCCCATCCATTTGGGAGAAGAAGATGTTTAACCCTTTGCTGTTTAATCCCTGCTTTTTACGTGCCTGTGATTTTATGATTGAGAAAACATTGTGAAAAAGGAAGAAATTGCTTCTGACAAGCAATTTCTTCTTTTTCCACACTATTTTCTACCCTACTGAATGCTTATTTTCAAATTAAATCCAATTTTAATTTTCGTCTGATAAACCTTTGAATTTGGACAGGTCCAAAATTTTGTAAAACAGGAAAGGGTTAAAGAAAAATTTTACACAAGGACTCACACACAGAGGCATGACAGACAATCTGCCATGACAAAAGCTCGCTGGCCTTTGGTCAGTGGAGCTAATAAAGTTCAAAAAGAATCTTAGTGGTTAAGATTTGGACATTTTAAAAAACAGACCGTGAGGTAGACAGACAGTTAATGGTAAAGTAAAATGCCTCATATCTTCAATTTCTTCATTTTAAACAAAGTTTTCGAAAACTCTTCTTTTCAAGGGCCTCAAAAAGAGGTATTGTGTTAGAAGGGGTTAAACAAGGCACCTACCCATAAGTGCAGAAACATCTATGCTTCCACCAGATGTTGGAACCTTTCCTGTCTGCTCTTGCCCTTTATTTGGAGGGGACAAACTTTTATCTCGTTGCTTCTGCCGAAATACGACTGGTGAGGTTTTTGGTGTGGATCTGCTCACAGGACCTTCTAAATATCCTTCATGAACAAAACGCATTTCATCAGACACTTCAAAATCCGTTTCAGACACTTCTTCAAATCCAAATGAATCACTTTCACGACCTTTCCGTTTCTTTTTAACACTATCCTTTCTAGTACTAGTATGAATTATATTTTTCATTTTACCCCAAGGTGTTTTATGTTTTTTCTCTCCTTTCTCAATTTTATGGAATGATTCATCAGTTTCTTTAATATCATGTTCTTTAAAGCTTGAGGTATGTGTAAGGTGTGCTTCAAAGTCTTCTTCATACTCAGGTTCGTCGAGCAATAAAGGACTGGACTGCCTTCGTGGAATGGGAACCTGTAAGAATTTCTCTCCTTCCTCTTCAAGACCACTTACAGAACGTGGGGAACCAATATCACCTGGTTCACTTTTCGGAGATTCACTTAATGCTCCTGATTGTTTTAATAACTGCTGTTCCTTTTCCCTCTCTTTTTCAATCCACTCTGGTGGACCTAACCATATACCCATACAGTCATCTATCTGGGGAGTTGGGACATCAATATGGCGTTCAATGAATCGGGTTGGGCTTGGAGGTTCTCCTGATGATGTTGATTTACGGACATCTTGTAATTCCCCGTCCATGCCACTACCAACTCCGCTGTCTACTGACCTACTTTCAGCCACTGATGGAACTGCCAACTCTCTCCCAGATACTGAACCATA
This sequence comes from Fragum whitleyi, assembly GCA_948146395.1. Taxonomy (NCBI): domain Eukaryota; kingdom Metazoa; phylum Mollusca; class Bivalvia; order Cardiida; family Cardiidae; genus Fragum; species Fragum whitleyi. Next base: position 56,477,864 of record OX411545.1, on the reverse strand, counting down.
CCTAAAATAAGCTCCCTTGCCTAAACCCTTTATGGATTTTATCCCTGAGCTTATATTTTCCGATAATTGTTGCTTAGTTAAAACTTTTTTAACTTTTGCCCACTTTGAAAATTTTGATTTACGTTTGGCTTCTGGAGATTTAGACATTTTGGAAGAAAGTTTTCGTTCAAATGGATCAGCCAACAGATGTTGAGAACCAATCTCATCTTCTCCTGACTGCTCCATAATGTCAGACGGAACTTCCAACGACCCCGTCGAAAAACTACGCTTAAATAAAGTTCCTTTTGGACGTTTCGGTGTTTGATCAGAACTTGAATCTCCCAAATCAAATTCAATAAATTTCGCATCTTCAGCACTTGGTAACCTTGGTCTAACAAAGCGAATACTGTCTCCTTCAGAATGACTAGATTTTGTAGATTGAGATTTTCCTTTTTTAGATCTAGGTAAGGAATCAAATTGATAACTTAATAATAGGCTTTCGTCATCAAGTTTACTTTTTTCTTGTAATAAACTTTTAGTACTTTCTAAATAATCACATCTATGCTTTAAACGGGAATTTTCATCTTTGAGATTACCAAGCTGTTCCATGAGTCTAACCAGATTGTCTAAATGATCTAATCCTATACTTTGTCTAACTGGACTTGGACTCGGTGTCCTTGGCTTCCTAGGTGTTGTTCGCTTTGTGAGACCCTTTTTGTCATGATCCTGAAAAAACTCCATTAAATTCTCTGTTTTCTCTATAATGGATGTAGTCTGTTCGACCGTCAGTCTACTTCCAAATTTGGGAGATGTTGGAGTTTGTTTGGTTTCTCTTGGTCGTCTAGTAGTCTGGTTTGTTTCTATTTTTGGCACACCCGATTCGGACGTAGTCATTTCCCCTGTCAGTGGACCTATATCAATCCCCACAATTCTACCAGCATCTTGTGTCTTGCTTAGTGTCTCAGAGCTGCCATTCTCAAATGCCGTCATGAGTATGCTCGGCACGGCTTTACCAGGAGGTGCAGGCATTATCTTCATTTTAATTTCCTTCTTTTCCAGCTCAACCGCCGGAAGCACCTCCCTTTTTGTCTGTTCGATTTTGACTCGGATTTCCTCATGGTTGTTCTTTGGTCTTTTAGCTGCCATTTAGAGACAGCTGCACCTCACACCAGTCTGAAAATAGAAATATATAATAGATTTGAGATTGTTTTATTGATTAGAATTTATTGCCGCTTTCAACATTTTTCCACTTATATCGCGGCGGCTGATGCACCTTACAATGGTTAGAGATGCACAGGCTGATCAGAGTCTTTACTATGCGCACATGTAAAATTGTTGAAGATGTCACACATAGGCTCATTTGCCTTTATTGCACTGTTTGCATTCAGAGGTTTAGATAAAAGGGGTTAGTTGGTCTAAAATCTTTATTTTTCTCAATGGAATCATGGTCACTCATTTAAAATCATATTGATGAGCTGACTACATGTACCTATAACATAGGGTTTATTGCAGTGAACTTGAAATAGTCAACCATAAAATTGATTTTACTTCCTTCATCTGTAGCTTTGATTTTCCACCTGTAAGTTGCAAATTTTCTTCTCAAACTACATAACTATACAGCTTTATACAAGGTGTAAGAGGTTTTTGAAGAAAACCAAGGAAATACGGATTTTGTAATTCACAATCCCAATTTCTACTAGCCATATATTGCATGCTGCACCTTCGGTTAGGCGCAGATAATTTTCACTCCTCAGATGGTTCCCTATTGGCAGTTATGGCGTATTCAGAGATGGTTTTGAGGGTTTCAAATAATGTAGGGGTTCAAACCAAACCCATCTGTATTCAAATTACTTCATTCTAGTAGACAAATTAAATCAAAATTTCGTAACACAAGGAAAACAAACTATCTTTTCGTAATGTTTGAACAACAGAAACTTGAAATTCTATGAATAAAAGATATCTGATGTATAGAATTTGATCAAATAGTCCTATAGTATCCCTATCTATATAGTAGGGGATACTATGGGACTTATAACTCAAATTCTGTAAGCCGAAATCCTACCCCCTTAATAGAAACCCTGGATCCATTGCTGGACAGGATAGGTAGACATTTGTAATCTAAGATGAACAATTTAGTTGTCTCAGTGAAATTTTGAAGTGGAAAGTTGAAAGACAAGTTTAAATTATCTTTTTTTTTTTTTTCAGTAATAAAAAAAATCAAAATTCAAGCTTGAAACTCCAAGAACACCAACCTAGACATGGATAACACTATGGAAATGACAGCTCAACTTTTTGTTTGAAAATGATCAATTTTAAAATTTTGTCTTGGCGTGTGACTTAGATATAATATAAATTTACAGTATACCTTTCTCGAAACTTAATCTCACAGAACAATATGTTCATCAAAGTAGCATAAGCACTGGAAGTCCCCATTCTCGAAATATGAAAGCTATTTTTGCCAGTCTAAAATTTTTAAAATCAAAATGTACAGAATGACTTCTGGTATCAACTTTTTCTGATAAAACAGATCAAACAATTGACACATTGATGCTCTATGTAGAAAAATTTACCAACCAATTAAATTGAAACTTCTGCTACGATGTTTATCTTTAAGGTAGTGGACCCGTAATAGTTTCACAACATTGCGAAATGCATGATCTTTCACAAGGTTTTTCAAGGTTTCCTAATGAAATCATAAGGAAACCTCAGTTAACGTTAACACTGTCAAAGTTTATATGACTTTCGAAATGATACAGAACTATTATGAATACACTACCTTAAGGATACCTATACATTTTTTTGGAAATTTTAGACTTCTAAAAAATTGAATGTAGTTACAGACATAAACGAAATTTCATCTCTTTCAATTCAACTGCCTATTTGAATTTCAATTTCAGAATGATGTCTCTCATATAACTGATTTCCAACTCATCATTTAAATCACAAAACAAACACATCAACCACCACAACACAGACCAGACTGACCACAAACATTGACCACTAGACTGACCACTTGTGTCCAAACTGACCGAGAGTAAATTGATCCAACAATCCATTACAGCTTGATCTACTTACAACATAGTGCCAGGCATTCCTATGTCTAATGATAGTCAGATGCATCTACTTAATGATATTAATGGCACTCAAAATAATATTAAGGTGGTGGACCTCTAATAGTTCCACAAGGTTTCGGAAGTAATGAACTTTATCAGTGTTAACCAAGGTTTCCTAATGATTTTCATTAGGAAACCTCGGTCAACATTGTTAAAGTTCATGAGTTCTGAAAAGTTGTGGAACTATTAAAGTTCCACTACCTTAATAGAGATCTCTAAATGCTTCATTCTGTATGATTTGTAAATATTGATAAGGACTTACACCACTTTCAATAATTTTCAGCTAATATTGGTATAAACTCTAATTTTAAGTTATTGTTTTTATTGTTTTGTCTTTGAATTAATCAATTTTGCTAATAACCAGTGATGCAGTTATTCAAGTGCCTCCTAGGCAAGTCCCTCAGATTACGAACATGATTGTTAACCGCAGTATAATATTGTAAATCATATTTGTGTGTGTGGGTGTGTGTCTGTTTATTTTGTGTCTTCGGGACCAACATTAATATATCTGTGCATTAATATTCTGGGAGATGTATAAATATTGTTAATTAAAGTATTTTTCTATATTTCAGGTCATCAGTTGCTTATAATTAGCAGAAATAATGTACTTGCTACTATAGTAATACGGTATTTCCTCTAATAATAGCACCCTACCTAATAGTAGCACCCCTACATTTTTAATACAAACCCCCACTTCAAATACCTAAATTTGAGGAACTTTTTGCAAATACTTCTTTAATTTGAGCTGAATTTCCATTCACCTGAAATTAAAGGGAACAAGCATTTGGAAGTATTGCATGGCAATACCAAGTCCCCTACCGGATTTATAAATATATCCCTAGAGCAGTGTCTTTTTTGGTTGTAAAGGTATAACTACCTCTCCAAAATATTGGTTGTATCAGATTTTATGTATCAGCTCAATATCTCTGAGGATAAAAAAAAATCTGGAAATTTCCTGGTAATTTTCTAAGTCCAGCATCTGTATCTTCCGAAAAAATCAATGGACTGGAACCAAATTCAAACTTGACCTGTAACTCATTGATGCAGACTCACATACCAAAAATCAGCTCAATATCTCCAAGGGTTAAGAAAAAAGAAAAAAAGTCCGGAAAACTGAAATTTCCTGGTAATTTTCTAAGTCCAGCATCCGTATCTTCAACAAAAATCAATGGACCGGAACCAAACTCGAACTTATTCTGTAACTCATTGATGCAGACTCACATTTAAAACAAGAGTGCCATCGTCACAAAATACGCCGCCACATTGCTGCTGTTTCACAGAAATAATTGTAGACACTACTTATTTTGACAGAACCAAATTGAAAATGACCAAGTTTCATTTAAATCAAGACAAAAAGTTAGGAGGAGTTGCCTTCACAAGGCTGCAATTTCAATAAGCCCCAGGCACTAAGTTTTAAGGGGGCATAATTCAGGGAAATAAATGAGCCATAAAATCCTTGATCCATGTACATCTTCAAATTATGGTGATGACATTGACCAAGTTTCATTTAAATAAAGACAACAAGAGCTGTCACTGTAAGATGACAATGCCCCCGACACCGCTTTGATTTAGAAGTTATGGCCAATGTTAAAGTTTTTGGACGGAATGACGGACGGACGGACAGACGGATGGACGGACGGACAGACAGACGGACGGACGGACAAGTCAAATTTATGATGCCTCCCTATCGGGGGCATAAAAAGTAAGGAGGATTTGTGTTCAAAAGGCTGCAATTTCAATAAGCCCTAGATACTAAGTTTTTAAGAGGCATAACTCAGGCAAAAATCAACAAACAATAAAATCCTTCCTTCATGCACATCTACCAATTGAGGTGATAACATTGACCAAGTTTCAAGAAGATCCAGCCAGAAACTTAGGAGGAGTTGCGTTGACAAGAAAAGTGGACCCAGAGACTAAGTTATCAAGGGGCATAACTCAGGCAAAAATCAACGAACCGTAAAATCCTTCCTTCATGCACATCTACCAATTGAGGTGATTACATTGACCAAGTTTCAAGAAGATCCAGCCAGAAACTTAGGAGGAGTTGCGTTGACAAGAAAAGTGGACCAAGAGACTAAGTTATCAAGGGGCATAACTCAGGCAAAAATCAACGAACCGTAAAATCCTTCCTTCATGCACATCTACCAATTGAAGTGATAACATTGACCAAGTTTCAAGAAGATCCAGCCAGTAGTTTAGGATGAGTTGCGTTGACAAGAAAAGTGGACAGACGTACGGACGTACGGACGTACGGACGGATGGACGAACGGACAAACGGAGAAGATGACGCCAATATACGTCCGCCTCCGGCGGCGTATAAAAATCAGCTCAATATCTCCGAGGATAAAGAAAAAAAGTCCGGAAACTGAAATTTCCTGGTAATTTTCTAAGTCCAGCATCCCTATCTTCAACAAAAATCAATGGACCGGAACCAAACTTGAACGCGTTCTGAAACTCATTGATGCGGACTCACATATCAAAAATCAGCTCAATATCTCTTAGGGTTAAGAAAAAAAGTCCGGAAAACTGAAATTTCCTGGTAATTTCTAAGTCCAGCATCCGTATCTTCCACAAAAATCAATGGACTGGAACCAAACTCAAACTCGTTCTGTAACTCATTGATGCGGACTCACATACCAAAAATCAGCTCAATATCTCCAAGGGTTAAGAAAAAAAGTCCGGAAAACTGAAATCCGGACTGACAGACAGACGGACGGAAGGATGGACGGACGGACAGACGGATGAAGCTTTTGCCGGTAGGGGACTAAAAGGCATAAAAGACAACAATTTTAATTATTTTTTTCAATCAGAAAATGCAAACTTAATAAAATCTCCCTGATCATGTTATGTTTAGCTCCAAAAGTGTTAATTAGGAAAAATACAGTAAAATGATTAAGTATCACTTATTCAAATTATTTCTTGAGATCTAGTAAATATTGAATGCACTGAAAATATATTCTTGGCCATAGACCTTACAACAGGTAAAATAGTACAATGCACTTACTCAATTATCTGATATGATCTAATCAGCAGTCGGGGCTTATCAGCATGCACTTAAAGTCAGATAGCTCTTTCAACACTCAATAAATAACTCAAAATCTGCTGCACATGCTTGTTTTTTTATTGCTTGCTACAAATAATGGTAGCACATCCTGATCAGAACAGGTTCGGAAGCACATCTTAACCCTATATGTCATGATGAATGAAAACCTTTGCAAAATTACATTAACCCTTTCCTATTTTACAAAATTTTGGACCTTTCCAAATTTAAAGGTTTTGCAGACGAAAATTCAAAGTGTATTTAATTTGAAAAATAACCATTCAGTAGGGTAGAAAAAAGTGTGGAAAAAGAAGAAATTGCTTGTCAGAAGCAATTTCTTCTTTTTTCGCAATATTTTCTCAATCATAAAATCAAAGGCACGTAAAAAGCAGGGATTAAACAGCAAAGGGTTAAAATCAAAGTGCCAAGAGCATAAGATGCACTAATTGTGAGTCAGTGCCACCGCAGGAATATTCCAGGTTCAACATGATAAGGGTTAAGTTAACTTATTGAATAAAGGTATTGATAGTTTGAATTCTGAAATTCTGAGTTCTCATTTTTTTTTTAATTTTGTTTATCAAATGATTTTACAGCTTCTTATATGAAAATATTTGTATGAATGAATTAATACCTTTATCAAGTGATCATTCAAATGAACTCTAAACAGGCAGCCATTAACTATAATATCAGCATCAATTTAAGAATTTGAATAAGATGTGCTTAATAAACACATATGCTAGTTTGTATTGAAATTTTTCCATGACAACCTGGAAAGGTGACTTGGCTTGTCATATGGACCTGCATTAATAATAATGAACTTTTCAAAAGGGAATAAGCTTTTAACAAGAGCTGTCACTGTAAGATGACAATGCCCCCGACACCGCTTTGATTTAGAAGTTATGGCCAATGTTAAAGTTTTTGGACGGAATGACGGACGGACAGACGGACAGACGGACGGACGGACAAGTCAAATTTATTATGCCTCCCTATCGGGGGCATAAAAAGAACATTGATTTGCCTACTTAAAGTTGTCACAAGATATGCCCATTAAACTGCTGGATCTGTAAGTAACTTAACCCTTTGCTGTTTAATCCCTGCTTTTTATGTGCCTGTGATTTTATGATTGAGAAAATATTGCGAAAAAAGAAGAAATTGCTTCTGACAAGCAATTTCTTCTTTTTCCACACTATTTTCTACCCTACTGAATGGTTATTTTTCAAATTAAATCCACTTTAAATTTTCGTCTGCAAAACCTTTGAATTTGGACAGATCCAAAATTTTGTAAAATAGGAAAGGGTTAAGGAAATCACTCAAAATTAAGCTAGGTAATGTAACAGTTCTTTTTCACAACACTTTCTAGTCATAGAGTAACATAACTGCCAAGTTTTAAGTCAATCAGACATAAGGTGACAGAATTATACCCGGATGCCCAGTAGATTACATGATATGTCTCCTCTTTCAACAGGTATATAAAAATCCTGCATGCGATTGTGAAGGTTTGGAAAGATATTAATTTTACATGTATAGCAAACAAGGCAGAAGTAAAATTGGCAGGCAGGCAGATAGACAGATGCTGTCCTATTGTTCTAAATGATATGTGATGAAAACAGCTCCAAAAGACAAAAGAAGAAATTCAGTTGCCTTGTATTTTCAAACCCTGAAATATTTGATTTGATTTGAAATGATAAAGAAAAAGATGTGCAAAAAATTGGTCTTCTTTGAAAGCAGCATAAAATATCTTGACTGCAACTGCTTTAAATTTGGACTATTCTATAAATAATTGTAGCTGGCTAGATTCCATCTAAATACTAAACATACTAAATCAGTCTGCCAATTTCAGCAATTAATCATGAGCTAACAAACAAATATTTATGTAAATTTGGAGCAAAACATGTTGGGAAATGTCAGCTAATTCATGTTCATAATTACATCTTTGGACATAAACATTTAATATTGTATGAACTCAACATGATATTACTGAGACACCTGAGCTAAAATGCTATGAGAAATGTACAGGAGAGATAACACAACTCAAAAGACCCTAAATTACATACTCATCCTGGGCCCAAGCTTATAAAACTTTTTTTTTTAGCTCAACTAAGAATTTTGTCTAATTTAGAATTTCAAATAAATATATATAAACAAAAAAGATCATATTGGTAAGGCTTTATTCATAACAACTTATTGATATTTCTTTTTAAGTTCATGTATTTATGTTATTATTGCAAGAGAAATACTGTTATAATCTTAAGTTGAAATTTGACAAAATTTCAGTTAAGAATGAGAAAAGTTTTATAACCCTGAGCCCTGCTTCTCAAGTGCTTAAGGCCATAACAATATAATATATGCAAGCACTCACAACATTTTAGCATCAAGAGGTTGGTTTATGGGTTCAATTTTGGGCCATACACTTAAGTTGATTTTCTCCTTATGCATGCTTCCTCATTATTAGATGCTCAATGATCCCTTGTGATATTGACTAAGATCTTTTTTTTTCCAATTTGGAGGAATATTTCATATGAGTGATTATTATCAGTAAGAAATTGTGGATCAAAATATTAGAGCTCCCAGACCCCATTTTGCATAATTTCTTAGGACATTTATTTTTTTAATGCAAGAAAACTAAGTGAAAGACTTAACATGACCAAGTTATAAATAAATAACAAGAGTGTTGTATTGAGCCCTTGAAAAAAGGCTTAGAATTACACTCATATCTATGAATAATATATGAGCTGTGTGTGACATTTCCAACAATTTGAACTGTTCGTGAGGTACAAAAATTGAGAAGTGTATACATCAACATTCTATGAGTATAAAGTTATCAGATAGTCTACAGATACTTTGAGATGTTATCTATCTACAAAATACATAGTAAAAACTCTGGTCAGACTGTGTGGATGCACAGGCTGGTCAGAGTCTCTGCTTTGGGCATATTTGAAATGGTAGGAAATGTCACGCACAGGCTCATATTGTATTTGATCATCAAAATATTTTCATGGCCCTCTTGAAATCAGACAAGGGGATTTTCATATGATTTGCATAATACTACAATTACAATAATTTGTACTTCTGTAACAGTTTAAAGGGAGGTAAGTTGCAGTGGATATGCAAATGAGATAGACCTACCCTAAGATAAAAAGTCACTGATGGGACAAATAGACAGAGTCGACTCATTAAGGGTTGAGGATCCTTTTCTCTGAATGGATCATGTCTGTCTATCTGCTGGGTTGGTTCGTTACACTATTTCATTGCAGGTTTACTGGACCAATCCCCTTACAGATGTAAAGTTATAAATGTCCAGTTGAGGTCATTAAACTGTAAAACAAGCTCAAATTAACTTCAATGACCATCATGAAAATATCATATAAGTTTATTTTTGACCTACCACCATTATAATGTGGATCAAGGAGTGCAATTTCAAATTAATCTCTCATTTTCAGGGACAAGCACAGGTTAGCAGCTAACATGTGATCTCAAATCTCAAGATGCAAAAAACAATAGGGTACATGCTTGGATCATTGGCACAAATTCTCCTGAAGGTCAATTGGTTATTTAGATAGAGCATGGAAATATAAGTTTTAAACAAAGTTAAATTGTGACCTTGGCCTTTCAACTCTTTGACCTAGAGACAAGAGAGAAATTATTGGGACATTTGGCATAAGTTGTATCAAGTTTAATGGTTCAAAGTCAATTGGTACTAGAGTAAGAGTATGGAAACCGAAAGGCTACAGATGGACAGACAATTAAATAGACTTATGGATAGACAGAAAAACAGACATGGTGATAAATTGAATTTTGAATCAAACCCATGCATAAGTCCCAACATATATAATTTGGGAAAGGATGTGATAAAAAGCAGCATTTAAATCTTGGTGACTAGAGCACCACAGAGACACTGTAGACTGACCCAGGTTAATTGCACCTTGAAGGTAAAGGTGTACAAAATATTTTCCAATTAATTAAACAGTACAGAAAAGACATTTTCTCCCAACATCAACTTGTAATTAATAAAGACAAAAAATCAAGGTAATGTCAATTTTCCTCAATCTAAAGATCAGACTAACTGGAAACAAATAACACAATGAGTTAATGCAAACTGAACCATTCAATAAATAATGAAACTGTGTTGGAATTCAGAATCTTTGTAACTCTGTACTTTGCAACCTAATAATAAAGCTTAACCCTTTCCTGTTTTACAAAATTTTGGACCTGTCCAAATTCAAAGGTTTTGCAGACGAAAATTAATTGTGGATTTAATTTGAAAAATAACCATTCAGTAGGGTAGAAAATAGTGTGGGAAAAGAAGAAATTGCTTGTCAGAAGCAATTTCTTCTTTTTTCACAATGTTTTCTCAATCATAAAACCACAAACACATAAAAAGCAGGGATTAAACAGCAAAGGGTTAATAAGAGCACTCCATGAGGGTACCATTATGTAGGGTGGTGGAAATATGGATATTCCCAGCTTGTCCATGGGCAAGTGTTATGGGAGACTACCCACACTGTCCTGCATAGCTTCTATGGTTTATATACAAATGGACACTTGTGTCAGGGAAGATCTTCCTTGGCTCAGTGGTTAGCGCATTGGTCTTGTAAACCAAATATTTCTATTTTCTGCCTGGGTTCAACAACAGCCGTGTTGGTTATTTTCAGCTATGCTTCAGTTGCAAACTATTTGTTTGTAAAATGGGTGCTCGTCTGGGATAAGGCCATTGGGCCATTTATGTCAGTATTGTCCTGACTCTGTTAGTGCAAAAAGCACATTACTGCCTATAGTTATTGTCATCACTATATGATGACGCTTAAGGAGGAGTGTGTTATAGCCTAATTAATTTGACCCGACTTTGACCTCTGTGGAAAAAATGCTTAAATAACAATTACAGACATATTTTATCATTAAACAAAATGTATAATACATTCAATATTGTTTGTTATTCATTCCTATGAAAGCACGTGCAAAGCCAAGTAGGAATAATCATATTTTTATTCATCTAAATAGCAGGGGTCAGATTCAAGTCAATAAAACCGCACTATATGAGACCCCCTCTCGCCATCCTGTATAGCTTGTTTGGTTTTAATACAATGCCTGACACCTGCATCAGGGAAGATCTTTGGCTAGACGGTTAGCACATTGGTCTTGTTAAAAAAGATATCTATATTTCTATTCCGTATGGGTTTGACCCACACCTTGCATTATCTTCATTTATAACAATGTTTTCTATCCTTTGTTTTAAAAAATTATGATAATTTATCTCTTAATTCTATTTAGTACCCACAAGATTAGCCCTGATATTTACTTATGTCCATGGCCAAGTGGTCTGGAAAAATGCATTTGTCTGCAAGATGAAATGGCCATATCGGAAAAGTCAGGCATGGGAATTCAACACTCCTGGTCACTGCTTGGCCGCAAGTGTAGTATATTATTGATCAGCCATTTGAAACTTAACCCACACAATCCCACTTTTTGACACCACTGAAGAAAAAAGTTTATGAAAACATTATGGGAAATGAATTTCTTCATGTTTCACAATGTTTACTTTCAAAAAGACAAAGATTAGAAAACTTCATCAATTTAAAACTGTTGTCTACATCTTTCGAATTTGGTCAAGTTAAAAATTGCCGTCTGGTCATGGATTATGTATGTGCCCGTGGAAGCATTATCCTTTCAGTTCAAAAGTTTAGTGAACTTTTTCAATATATTTAAAGAGTAAATATTTCATATTATCTCAATAAATAGTTGAGTTACAATTTAAGGTCTTGAAATATTTTCAATTGTAAATGAAGCATTCAGAATGTCCTTCTCGTGAACTAATAAACTAAGACAACACCCCATTTCAACCACATAAATCTAGCAAGACTTCGGCAGCTTAAGTGTCATTTTAAGACTCAGATTCAGGCCCTGTTTTTAGAAGCCAATGGCAACATTGGTAGGTAATCAAGTTGAACCTCACAGATCTTGAAGCCTCCTAAACATACATTTAGCTACAGAAATGATCTGAATGATGGCAATATAAGCTCTGACCTTGACCTTTGACCTGATGAAATTTAATTACAGATAGCTATGACATGTAATGTTTATGGACAGATGAATCATGATACTTTTTCAAACCCTAGTACATACAAACTCAATAAGATTTCTTGTTATATTATAGAAACAAATGATGTCAATACTAATTGAGCCTGTCGTGACATTCCAACAATTTCACATGTACACAAAACAAAGCTTCTGGCCAGTCTGTGCATCTGCACAGTCTGACCAGAGTCTTAATAATGCGCTTAGTAGATAGATAAGGTCTCAAAGTATCTGCAGACAATCAGGTAACTTTAGATTTACAGTATGTAGCTGTCTATGTTGCTCAATGTTTGCACCTCACCAACCTTTCTAATTGTTGGAAATGTCACACACAGGCTCAATTATGAACATTAAAAAATATTTTGGCTTGGTATAACCTTTATGGCCACCTAGTCAGGGCTGTGGACTAATGAACTAGGCATTAATGGTCATCAGCAAGCTGATTTAGTAGCAAAATTATCATAAGGAACTAAGCTTAACATTCATAATTTATTGTGTGAAAGATTATGAGTAGCATCTTACCAAATCCCAAACTTTTGTCAATTGCATGTTAGAAAACTCCAATTGAATTTCCCTGTACAAGAAAAAAAATCAAGATCACAGCGAAAAATTGTGAAAATATATTTTCATAGCCACATACAATAGCTTTTCACTGACAACATATAATTACCTTCACATAATCCATCTAGTATATCACCTTACACTTTTAAATGGCAATAAAAAGAGCTTTTTATATGCCCTGTTTCTTTAAATAATTGCTGAATTACAAGTTTTCAAGTATTTCTCTCTCTCTCAAGTTAATCTAATTTAGATTATATGTATATAACAATAGAATTACGATATCAATTATGGCTTGCACTAATTGAATAATCTTTAATCATACACAATAATCATCATTTAGCTTTCTGTCTCACAACCTATATGATATATCCTGTCTACACCTGGTGACAGCAACAGAGGCTGGTCATAATGTATACCTTTGTTTGCTTGATTAACTGTAATTTACCTGATACAGCCCTTACCTTATTTGGACAAAAACTTATTTTGTACATTAATCCCCGGGTTTTTTTTGTGCAATGTATAATTTAGATCTGAGTCTTTCTGCATGCAAAGCAAAAGTTCCACAACAATTGGGAAGTAATGAACTTCAACAGTGTTAACCGAGGTTTCCTTATGGTTTCATGAATTTATTCAATGATGATTAATTTGTTGGCCAACTACCTTAGAAAGTATCTGAAATATTCATAAAGAGACATTTATGCAAAATTTGAGTGAAATTCACTATATTCCTATCAGAAACCAAAACTGGAAGGCTGCAAACAAAGATTTTTTAGGCCTATTTTTTCAGCTGTCGTATATTACTGTATCATCCATCAGTATTCTTCTAAGAGCTTTTCACAGATAGTTCAAGTTCTTATCAAACTGTGCCATCTGACATCCTTTCAGATGACATAATGAATGTAACCCATCAAGAAAAAAGGGATCATCAGTGAAGCGCCTTAAGTGTTGACCCTGGTCAGACTTCGTAGATTGCAAAGTCTGCCCAGTGTCTAAACTTTTCACAAGTTACGATTTTTCTTTCAAAGTGATCATTTTACCTTCAGGTGTCATTTCCTAAATCAAATCTTTTTTCCAAATATTTATTTTACAGAGTTCAGAGATTGTCCCTTTTCTCCTAATGGAAAACATATATACTATTCTTGGAAGAAAAGCCGGATCTCACTGAAATTGTACAAGCTATCAGCTAAAACAAGGTGCGGCTTAATATTACAATGTAATCATGTCTATCTTACAACAATTTTTGTGTTTAAACTCTTTGATATTAGAGAAAAAAATTAAAGCTGAAAAAAATAAAAGCAAATTGCATGAAGACATATTGAATAGTCAGCGCAAGATTATTGTAAGTGCCTATATTATGGGCACCTACAAAAGTGTTGGGCTGACCTCTCAATTTGATTAACCCTTTCCTGTTTTACAAAATTTTGGACATGTCAAAATTCCAAGGTTTTGCAGACGAAAATTTAAAGTGGATTTAATTTGAAAAATAACCATTCAGTTGGGTAGAAAATAGTGTGGAAAAAGAAGAAATAGCTTGTCAGAAGCAATTTCTTCTTTTTCCACAATGTTTTCTCAATCATAAAATCACAGGCACAAAAAAAGCAGGGATTAAACAGCAAAGGGTTAAAGGCAGTTTGCACAAGTACACAATTGATGTCTAGGTGCATTAGGGCCTCAAGTCGTTGTTACAATGAAAGCACACATCAAAATTCGCAACAGTGGTGCAAAAACCCTCGTCTATAACAAGTCTGTGTCAGAAGATGAGGATTATGGTTAGAGGGCGACAAAGATGTAGTATCTACAGCTTGATTACAATATTATAGTTGACCATATTAACCCTTGTCATGCTGAATAAATTTTGGCTAAAAGATTTCATCAAAATCAAAGGGCAAAAAGCACTGAAGGTACCACTAGTAGGTCAATTTTTTATTTGAACTAGAAAGCCATGAATGGCTTGAGTCGCTCCACAGGCTTGAAATTCTTGTAAAGTAGTAATAGTTTTGACTAGATTTTTAAATATTTTGGATTCTACTGATGTTGCAAATGATTTTCAAAGTTTCCACTATATAACACATAGAGAAATGACCTCCGCCCATAAAATGCATATTTTTCATCCAATCACAATAATTTTTGGTAGACTGATAGAGGGTCACTCAAGGATTATTCCAGTGACATTTGGTTGATATCCATCATTTATATTCTGAGAAAATGATTTCCAAATTTTCCACTATATAACATATAGAGAAATGACCTCCGCTCATAAAATACAAATTTTTCATCCAATCACAATAATTTTTGGTAGACTGATAGAGGGTCACTCAAGGATCATTCCAGTGACATTTGGTTGATATCCATCATTTAGTTTTGGAAAAAATGATTTTCAAAGTTTCCACTATATAACATATAGAGAAATGACCTCCGCCCATAAAATACATATTTTTCATCCAATCACTATAATATTTGGTAGACTGATAAAGGGTCACTCAAGGATCATTCCAGTGAAAATTGGTTGATATCCATCACTTACATTCTGAGAAAATTATTTTGAAAGTTTCCACTATATAACATATAGAGAAATGACCTCCGCCCATAAAATACATATTTTTCATCCAATCACTATAATATTTGGTAGACTGATAAAGGGTCACTCAAGGATCATTCCAGTGAAATTTGGTTGATATCCATCACTTACATTCTGAGAAAATTATTTTGAAAGTTTCCACTATATAACATAAAGAGAAATGACCTCCGCCCATAAAATGCATATTTTTCATCCGATTTCAATAATCTTTTGTAGACTGATAAAGGGTCACACAAGGATCATTCATGTAAAATTTCATTGGTATCCATCAATTAGAATCTGAGAAAACTCACTTTTTACCATATTTGGAAATTAGCCACGCCCATTAAATCCATGTTTTTCATTGGATCAAAATTTCTTGAACAACTTTGAAAGAGGGTCACCCAAGGATCATTCCTGTGAAGTTTGGTTGAAATTCATCCAGTAGTTTCTGAGGAGAAGATTTTTAAAGTAAAAGTTTACGAACGGACGCACTGACGCACGGACGGACGCACGACTGACACAACGCCATGACAATAGCCCCAGTGGCTTTCAGCCAGTGGAGCTAAAAACTAAATCTATCGACAAGTCTGGTTTGAAAGTGAGAATTAGGAGGTATAGACTAACCTCAGACTGCACATATGTGCAGGCTGATGTTTGTCTATAGCTCCTGCCAAAGCAGGAATATTCTGGGTTCAGCATGACAAGGGTTAATCAGTATTTAGATGCTTTCTCTTTTGTAACAAAAGTCTGTTTTAATATTGTTTTGTTTTCTTTGTTTGTTTTCAGTCTTTTTTATTATGAAAATGTACTTTGTACTTTTTACCACTTCAAAATCAACAGAGTGTCGTTGACACAAGATACGCCGCCGAAAGGATTATCACCAAAATTAAAGCCCCACTTTATCATGCAGTGTACACCAACCAAAACAATCCTTAAATGGACAGTTGTTTCCTTCCATCTCAAATGAATATTTTGTGTCATACCGTAAGTAAATTTATAATAATATCACTTTTTTCACAACATAGAATA
This sequence comes from Fragum whitleyi, assembly GCA_948146395.1. Taxonomy (NCBI): domain Eukaryota; kingdom Metazoa; phylum Mollusca; class Bivalvia; order Cardiida; family Cardiidae; genus Fragum; species Fragum whitleyi. Next base: position 56,461,510 of record OX411545.1, on the reverse strand, counting down.
GCTAACTAAATCAGGACAATTTGCACATAGCTATATGAAAGCAATATACACATGGCCATATGAAAATGAACAGTATGCCAGTTTCTTGAAATCCATGATCTATAGTTAAAAGAGGAATTGCTTTTACAAGAAAATTTTATATTTCAGCCTTTTTCTGTGACACAAGAGAATATCATCAAATCCTGACTATATACATAAGTACAATGTCAGTTGCCTAGAAACACTATGAAACTATGGAAGTACAGACAATACAAAAAATTTGACAAGAAAGCCCAAATAATCTCTAACAGGGTAGAATTTGACAAAACACTGACAGTATGCACAAGGTTAGGTGGCAAAGAACATTATGTTATAGGTCCATCAAAATCTATCCATAAATGAAGGAGGAATTGGTCTCACAAGAAATTTGACATGAAGGCCCCTTTTTTCATAATGCTGCTCAATTTCAACAAACCACGACAATATGTATAAGGCCAGGCCACTAGGAACATTGTGTGAAAAGTCTCATCAATATCAGTCCATAATTGAAGGAGGAGTTGTGTTCACAATGGGGAATATCAGTTGGTTATCTCCCTTGAAATACTCCCGAAGGCGGAAGGGTCCAAATCAGTGGTTACCTTGGGTTTTATCCTTATTTTCTTTGCACTGGAAGATTCAAAGATAAGCTCTTAATCAAATATTGCGCAATTTATAAGATGCATTTGATATAAAATAGATATTTATTTTCTTCTTTGCTATTGAATATCATGAAACGAATTGCATAAATAAGTGTTTTGTAGTTACAAAAATAAAATTCGCAACTTCTCCAAAGAAACTATGGACAAAATCCAAGGAAAATTGCTAAAAGGACTGCTAACGATTTTGGAACGCCTCAGATTTAATCCTCAAAGCAAACAAGGGAGATAACACACCAAAGTTTCCCATTAAGAAGACAAGAAGGTCCCTTTTTTCTATGACGCGGCTGCAAAAGACTTGCATTAACAAGATTTTTTTACATAAATGCCCTTCCATGACAAGGCAGAAATTCACCAAACTGTGACAATATGCCCATAAGGGAGGAGTTGTGTTCACAAGATTTTTTCATGTACGCTCGTATTTCCATGTCACGGCCGAAATTCACCATACCATGACAATATAAACAAGGTCATTTGACTTGGTACATTTTTAGCTCACCTGAGCACGAAGTGCTCAAGGTGAGCTTTTGTGGTTAGGTGGATGTCCGTCGTCCACGTGCGTCTTCCGTCGTCAACATTTGCCTTGTATGCACTCTAGAGGCCACATTTTTTGCCCAATCAACTTAAAATTTGGTCAGAATGATTGTCTTGATCAAATCTGGGACGAGTTTGAAATTGGGTCAACTGGGCTCAAAAACTAGGTCACAGGGTCAAATCATAGAAAAACCTTGTATGCACTCTAGAGGCCACATTTTTTGCCCAATCAAACTGAAATTTGGTCAGAATAAATGTCTTGATGAAATCTCGGACGAGTTTGAAATTGGGTCAGATGGGGTCAAAAACAAGGTCAGAGGGTCAAATCTTAGAAAAACCGTGTATGCACTATAGAGGCCACATTTTTTGCCCAATGAACCTGAAATTTGGTCAGAATGAATGTCTTGATGAAATCTCGGACGAGTTTGAAATTGGGTTGACTGGGGTCAAAAACTAGGTCACAGGGTCAAATCATAGAAAAACCTTGTATGCACTCTAGAGGCCACATTTTTTGCCCAATCAACCTGAATTTTGGTCAGAATGATTGTCTTGATAAAATCTCAGACGAGTTTGAAATTGGGTCAACTGGGGTCTAAAACTAGGTCACAGGGTCAAATCATAGAAAAACCTTGTATGCACTCTAGAGGCCACATTTTTTGCCCAATGAACCTGAAATTTGGTCAGAATAAATGTCTTGATGAAATCTCGGACGAGTTTGAAATTGGGTCAGATGGGGTCAAAAACAAGGTCAGAGGGTCAAATCTTAGAAAAACCGTGTATGCACTATAGAGGCCACATTTTTTGCCCAATGAACCTGAAATTTGGTCAGAATGAATGTCTTGATGAAATCTCGGACGAGTTTGAAATTGGGTTGACTGGGGTCAAAAACTAGGTCACAGGGTCAAATCATAGAAAAACCTTGTATGCACTCTAGAGGCCACATTTTTTGCCCAATCAACCTGAATTTTGGTCAGAATGATTGTCTTGATAAAATCTCAGACGAGTTTGAAATTGGGTCAACTGGGGTCTAAAACTAGGCCATGGGGTCAAATCATAGTAAAACCTTGTATGCACTCTAGAAGCCACATTTTTTGCCCAATCAACCTGAATTTTGGTCAGAATGAATATCTTGATGAAATCTCAGAGGAGTTCGAAATTTGGTCAACTGGGGTCAAAAACTAGGTCACAGGGTCAAATCTTAGAAAAACCTTGTATGCACTCTAGAGGCCACATTTTTTACCTGATCAACCTGAAATTTGGTCAGAATGATTGTCTTGATGTAATCTGGAACATGTTTGAAATCTGGGGTCAACTGGGGTCAATAACAAGGTCACATGGTCATATCATAGAAAAACCTTGTATGCACTTAAGATATCACATTTTTTGCCCAATCAAACTGAAATTTGGTCAGAATGAATGTCTTGATGAAATCTCGGACGAGTTCAAAATTGGGACAACTAGGGTCAAAAACTAGGTCACAGGGTCAAATTATAGAAAAACCTTGTATGCACTCTAGAGGCCACATTTTTTGCCCAATCAACCTGAATTTTGGTCAGAATGATTGTCTTGATGAAATCTCCAAAGAGTTCAAAATTGGGTCAACTGGGGTCAAAAACTAGGTAACAGGGTCAAATCATAGAAAAACTTTGTATGCACTCTAGAGGCAACATTTTTTGCCCAATCAACCAGAATTTTGGTCAGAATGATTGTCTTGATGAAATCTCCGAAGAGTTCAAAATTGGGTCAACTGGGGTCAAAAACTAGGTCACGGGGTCAAATCTTATAAAAACCTTGTATGCACTCTAGAGGCAACATTTTTTGCCCAATCAACCTGAAATTTGGTCAGAATGAATGTTTCTATGAAATCTCGGATGATTTTGAAATTGGGTCAACTAGGGTCAAAAACTGGGTCACATAGTCAAATCTAAGAAAAACCTTGTATGCACTCTAGAGGCCACAATTTTTGCTGGATCAACCTGAAATTTGATCAGAATGATTGTCTTGATGAAATCTCGGACAAGCTCGAAATTAAGTCAACTGGGGTCAAAAACTATGTCATGGGGTCAAATCTTAGAAAAACCTTGTATGCCATCTAGAGGCCACATTTTTGTTCAATCATAGGGTCAAATCTTAGAAAAACCTTGTATGCACTCTAGAGGCCACATTTTTTGTTCAATCAACATGAAATTTCGTCAGAATGATTGATTTGATGCAATTTTTGATGAGTATGAGATTGGGTCAACTGGGGTCAAAAACTAGGTCACGGAGTCAAATAATAGAAAATCGTTGTAAGTCAATTGTAAGTCAACCTGAAAATTGTAAAAAAAGTATTATCAAGTTGTACAGAGGCAGAAGAATATTGAAAAAATTAGACAGTTCATTCAGGTGAGCGATTAAGGGCCACTATGGCCCTCTTGTTTGAAAGTTTAATTAAAATGGGTCCATTTATGAGCGCAAAGTTGCATTCACAAGATTGTAAACGATAGACAGACGAATGTTCATAAGTTCTGACAGGGGTCTTTTCATAAGTTCTGACAGGGACTGAAAGACGGGAAAGATGATACTAATATACATTCACCTTTGGCCGCGTATATATAAAGCAAAATAGTGAATGAATTCAGTAAGAGTTCTTTTAGCCTCTATACTCCCCCAAAATTGTTTAACCTTACAGATTTAGAGAAAATAAAATAAAATAGAATGGCAACTAATTTACACTAGAATTATTGTGCAGGGATAAGGTCCACATTAAGTTGATCTTGAAAAATGGCCTCGACATTCAATCTACACTCATTACCTCTTACAAAATTATTGTGGCCTTGAAAAAATCTGATGGACTTATTCACACTGAAGTGTCATCATGAGGTTACCTTAAAATTTACAGTTTTCCACAAAGAGCCAAGTATAAATTGAACCTGTTCCTTACATTTCCAACAATTTGAAGCTTACACTAGGAGCAAAGAACCAACAGCCAAGCAAGTATCACAGTGTAATGAGAAGATTCACTGTAAGTCTGAAAACACCTTGAGACCTTATCTATCCAAAAAGTGCAGAGTGAAGACTCTGGTCTGGCTGTGCAGATACACAGGCTGACCAGAGTCTTTGCTTCTTGCACGTTTAAAAATTGCTGGAAATGTTGCACACAGGCTCAATTATTATTGACCATGGACCAATAGAGTAACTTACACAATGTAAAATGGCAAAAGAAGATTTTTTTGCCTAATCTTATGTTTTATTTTCTGTAAATGTCACAAAGTTTGTTCCTCAATTGAGTTAATGAGGTCAATGTCCAACCATTAATAAACATCTCCCAACCATGTTAAATGTACAGACAAATAAGGTCATAGGGTGACAAAATGACACCTTCAAATTATGACATTTTGTGAACAGGACTCCTAAATGATTACTTTTTTGCCAACATGAACAGTCAAATCAAATACTACAAATTCTTTTTGTTACCTACAGATGATATAAACTCCTATCTGCATGAATCCAATTTTGGGTTAAATTATGAATCGATGGAAATTTTCTAACCAGGAATAATTAAACGTTCTTTTTAAGGCCCAAGATAATAAAACTTTCTCATTCTAAATTGAGAAGATACTCAAACTTTAACTTAGGATTAAAGCCCTGTTTCTCATTAAATTGATGTCTTTAAGGGCCTTTTCCCTTAAATTTGAAGTAAATTTTCTCTAAACAAACATTTATATGTTTGTTTAGAGAAAATTCACATCAAATTATAGAAGAAATGTCAAAAGTTCTTAAAACTCTGCCTTTAAGTGAGGTTTTCTTTGTAAAAAATGCAGGGGTGCTACTTTTAGGGAGGGCACTATAATAAGGAGAAATATGTTATGCATGATGATAAAGATCAAAGTATAGTATACTAGAAGTTAAAGTATATTTCTAGTTGAATATTAAAGCCCCCGTCTGTGTTTGTGAACATTTACGAAACGCAAAACAATGATCTTAGATGAATATGTACACCAAAACAAAGAATTTTTAATTCCAATATTATGCAAATGATTATGAAGCGATGATCTTAATATAGGCCTAATTTCGGACTCAAATTTGAATACTGCTTGATTACCACTCCTGCAATTGGGCGTATTCCATGTGACCAAAATCTCACTTATATATTTTACTGTATAAGGCAGATGATGCGTTCCACTAAAAAGCCGCCACTTGTCGATTGATTTGTATTTTCATGTAACTTATCTTTCATAAGACCAAGTTCACGAAAGAGCAATTTTTATCATTTTTAAGTTGATCCATTTGTTGGTTGCTACATTCTTTTTTTTTCAGCTGTAATTACCATATTGCCTCCTATAAAAGCACCCTCCCTAATACTAGCTCCCCTACACTATTTACTCTCTATTCTGGATTGAAATTGCTTTATATAATTTTTTTATACCTTTTTTCTCTTATTTCAGATTAATTTCCTCTATACAATCATTTAAATGATTGTTTAGAGGAAATTGACCTTAAATTAAAGGGTCATAAGAGCACCCCCTACAACGCTTGGCTGCAGCTACTGAATAATGCAAAAAATCTAAGTAAACAAGAGGACCATGATGGTCCTAGATCGCTCACCTGCATCTCTTTGACCCCTGGGAAATCACATTAATTAAATAGGCAGATGTCAAAAAGTAGACAATTTTTACATAAGATCAATACCATAGAATGTTTTCAGCCAAGAGCAAGACAGATATGCCTTTTCGCTCTTTGATTCTATGTAAAATCGGATGCATCCGGGTGGAGCCCAAATTTGACCCCAGGGGGTTGATATGAACAAACTTGGTTGAGGTCCATAAGATGATGCTAGATAAAGCTACATACCAAATATGAAAGCTGTGTGCCCTCTGGTTTCGGAAAAGAAGATTTTTAAAGAATTTCTCTCTTTGAAAGGTTTGCGCCGAGTAGAGCCCAAATATGCAAATATGATCCTAGGGTCTTGATATGAACAAAATTGGTAGAGGTCCACTAGATGATGCTACATACCAAATATGAAAGAGGTCCACTAGCTGTCTGTCTTCTGGTTTTGTAGAAAAAGATTTTGGAAGATTTTCCTTTTTTAACCTTCGCTCTGGGATGCGCCCAGGCAAAGCCCAAATATGACCCCAAGGTATTAATATGATCAAACTTGGTAGAGGCCCACTAGGTGATGCTACATACCAAATATGAAAGTCCTTTGCCAAACTAATTTCAAAGAAGAAGATTTTTTAAGATTTTCACTCTTTGCTTCTATGTAAAAAGTGTTGCGCTAGGATTAGCCCAAATTTGATCCCAGTGTCTTGATATGAACAAACTTGGTAGAGGTCTACTAGATGATGCTACATACCAAATATGAAAACTGTCTGTCTTCTGATTTCAGAGAAGAAGATTTTTGAAGATTTTCATATTTTCACCCTTTTTGTTGAGGGTTGGGGGAAAGTAAAGGGTGGATTTTATTTATTTTGAACAACTTTGGTAGAGCTTGCCCCAAGGAACATCTCTGCCAAGTTTCATCAAGATTGGCACACTGGTTTAGGAGGAGAAGATGATTAAAGAAATTGTGGACAACAGATGATGGATGACGGATGACTGATGCTGGACATTGTATGATCACAGTAACTCACCTTGAGCACTTCGTGCTCAGTTGAGCTAAAAAAGAAGCATAACTCTTTCAGCGTTATCCCCCTTGATAGTCTGGATAGCTATTATGATGATGAACGCACTTTCAAAGTTTCATAAAGTCATCTCATACAACAAAAGAGATATGACCAAGGTTAAAGTTTGTCTAGCCACGCCAACATCAATGCCAACATCAACACAAACACTATAACTAGGCCAACACTAATGCCACCAAGTTGATCATAATACCTCAGGTTTTCTCTGTAACCGTCCCAGATAAACAAGAGGGCCATAGTGGCCCTTAATCGCTCCACTGAATTAACAATCTAAAAAAGTTTATCTAAGATTTGACCCTGTGACCTAGTTTTTGACCCCACTTGACCCCAGATTTCATCAAGATAATCATTCTGACCAATTTTCAGGTTGATTGGGCTAAAATATGGCCTCTAGAGTGTCCACAAGGTTTATCTAAGATTTGACCCTGTGACCAAGTTTTTGACCCCAGTTGACCAAATTTCAAACTTGTACGAGATTTCACCAAGATAATCATTCCGACCAATTTCAGGTTGATTGGGCTAAAAATATGGTCTCTACAGTGTCCATTCTAAGATTTGACCCCCTGACCTAGTTTTTGACCCCAGTTGACCCAATTTCGAACTTGTCAAAGATTTTATCAAGATAATCATTCTGACCAATTTTCAGGTTGAATGGGCTAAAAATATGACCTCTAGAGTGTCCACAAGGTTTTTCTAAGATTTGACCCTGTGACCTAGTTTTAGACCCCAATTGACCCAATTTCAAACTTGTCCAAGATTTCATCAAGTCTATCATTCTGACCAATTTTCAGGTTGATTGGGCTAAAAATATGGCCTCTAGAGTGTCCACAAGGTTTTTCTAAGATTTGACCCTGTGACCTAGTTTTTGACCCAGTTGACCCAATTTCGAACTTGTCCAAGATTTCATCAAGATAATCATTCTGACCAATTTTCAGGTTGATTGGGCTAAAAATATGGCCTCTAGAGTGTCCACAAGTTTATTGTTGGCAACGGGCACAGCACGAAGCACGACAGACATCAAGTAACCCCAAAAACTCACCTTGAGCATGAAGTGCTCAGGTGAGCTAAAAACAATAAGAAGCCATTTCAAAGATATATTGCTTCATAAATTGGTTGCTAAATAAAAGCTCCCTGCATCCAAGTTTTATATAGCTCCTGGGTTTACTAGGAAAAATACGATATATACTTACAGTGAAGACCAACTGTCTATTCCTCCAAGCAGTGCTCCAGCTCTCTTGCTCTTTTTCTTTGAATGGCCCTGCAAAGATAATATATCTTTTGAAACAAATTCAAAGATTCAAAATAAAAGACATAATAATCATATTCAATACTAAAAATGTACTAATAATTTTAGGTGGTAAAGTGAATATTTTTTATTAAGAGCTTATTAAGAGCTTTTAATCACCTAATTTTACTTTTGTTACTTAAAACAATGCTGAATACAAAAAATTCAATAAAGATAATATTCCGATATGTTTTATGTTTATTAATGAGAGTATCACCATCGTGCGGATTATGAGCATTATATCATGATCAGGCTCGAGTAATTGGTAAAATGAAGCCTTTTGAATAAGCTTTGTAGAAGTTTGACCTTGATATATGACCTTGACATAGCTTTGACCTTGGTTTCTGCAAAGATACATACTGTTGAGGTGGGGGGGGGGGATAAAACATCACACTTAACATTAGAATTGTATCTTGGATAGACTTTCATAAATAAGCCCATATTTTGGTTCATAAACATGATATTAACATCATCAAACTAAATCATTATTTCTGATTTATTAAACTATTCTCAAATAAGATGAAAACCTTGGTAAATGTCGCATGAGAAGGTCTAAAAAATGTTTGTATCAAATTATTCTCAAATTAGATGGAAACCTTGGTAAATGTCGCATGAGGAGGTCTAATGTCAGTATTCAATTATTCTCAAATTAGATGAAAACCTGAATAAATGTTGCATGTCTTAGGAGTTCTAATGTCTATCTGTATTAAATTGTTCTCAAATTAGATGAAAACCTTGGTAAATGTCTACACGAGGGATGTCTAAGTTGAAGCTATTTACACTGGTAGGAGTAAGTTGAGATTGAGATAATATACTGCATTCTCCAGGCTTGCATCAAAAGTTGATCTTCTAATGTTTGGCATATATCATTGAACCATAATATTCCTCCACCCATCGAGTTCAGGGAGCTACTATGTACATTACATTACCTCACAACAGGTAAATTAGCATCCTGATAGGTGAAAATACCTTGGAGTTTCCCACAGTCTGCTAATGAACTGTTACTAAAAATAGACCCAGGACAGGTGAGTGGAACATTCCTAGCTTTCAACCCGCCTTTAATGTGATCCTTTGGGTGAATTTATGAACCTAGAAATTCATATTAAAACTCTCATACATAAGCTGAGCAGAAATTGAGCCTAAAGGGGACTGAAAGTGATCAAAGGGACTGAAAGTGATCAAAATTATTTACCAACAATATATTGTTTATTCATTTATATAAACTACACAGAATCAATAATATTGCCAGTCTCATTGACTGACAATATTATTGATTCTGTGTAGGTGACAAGAGCATCACATACTAGAGCCAACGCTCAGCCGTGTTTCTGGACAATGCGCAAAGTCCAAAAATGGGCATAACTCCTACAAAAATGTTTTCAATCATACCCCCTTGACAGTCTGGTTAGCTCTGGTGATCACATATGCCAATTTATGTTTAATGAAATATCTTCAAAACTAACAGAGACATGACTAAGGTATGCCAAAGCCATCAACACTAATGCAAACAATGCCAAGGTGATGATATTACCTCAAGTCTTCTGTGAAAATAGCCAAACTAATCAAAAAGAATACATGCAGTTAAAAAATAAACTATATGGTTCTCAGTCTATCAGATCAGCTTAAAACTGTAAACTGCTAGGGTTGTACATTTCAATAGCTTTGATGAAATAGTCTGAAGCTGACAGAAAGCAAAATCTCCAACCATTCAGGCTCATTACCTATAAAACAATTATCACTAATATCCTTTTCTACCCAATTTACAATATTTACTTTCATCCCTCGTGTCAAGGTTTCCATAGATGAAAACATTTAGCATTTTCAAGGACTAGAACTAATTTGGTTTAACTACCAAAACATTTAATAGATGGTAACATGGAATTGCAGGAATTATGTTTCTTTGAATAAGCATTTCAAGAATGTCTCCAAGTAATTAATCACAGATGTGGGTGTGAACTTTGGGGGCATCAGTTTTTGCTTATACTGGAGAATTCTACTTTAACATAATCACTAAGTGCAGCAGAAAATAATTCTTTGCTTCATGGAATCAATTTAACTTAAGATTACAAAGACAATTTTCTTTTAACCTTCTCATGCTGTTCATGGCATATTTTCGCTGTACACACATCTTTGACAGGGTTGAAGACAAATGTCAGCCTGCACAGACATGCAGTCTGACTCTAGCCTACACTGCCTACTTTATTCTTAGTTATTGTGGGAAAAATTTGAGCAAGACTGGTTGAAATATCCCCAAAAATTAGCAATTTAATTGTAATAAAATTCAAATCAGAAGGATGAGGGTTAAATAATTATTTAAAGATCTGGGTGAGAACTTTGAGGGGTATAATTCTTTGTTTATAGTGGAGAATTCTGCTTAGACATTCTATAACCACTGCACCAGCAACAAGAAACTATACACAAAGAAAAAAGTATTGCAACACGTTAATGTATGGAAATACGAAGGTACGTTCAATAAAGGCAGAATATGAACCCTATCGAATATTTATCTGGAATTCTTGGTGGCCAACTTATGCGAACTGTTATCACCTATTCAAAATCTTGCTTGGTTGTTACAGATGTTGCACTGGTAATGACCAAGTTCATATCCTACATCTTAACCAGAATTTGAGGAGAAAAGTTGGTGCCGTGACCTTCATCGCTTTTGCATGTACGTGATATTGGCTGTACAGTAAGTATGTGGATCTCTCTTGGATTAGAGGTTATAACCAGGCTGAAAACCCATCTAGCACATTTGATGCAACCATTGTTAATCGTGTACGAATAATTGCTTAAAACATGTTCTTTTTATAATTGCCATAAAATGCATGAAATTGCACCATTGGAAAGAGTCTTATTTTTCAGTTTAAATATCAATGATAAGACCCACTGAAAATGTTTTCGAGTGTATCAATTGCGACAAGTTATCACAGTTCACTTTTGTTTTAAGTTACTTTGGTAAAAATCGGATGTTGCAATACTTTTTTCTTTGTGTATATATTACCAAATGCTAAAAACTGCTAATGCAATTACTTTAACTTTAATTTAATCAGATCCAAAGACTTTAAATATTTTTCCTTCTATACTGAGAATTTATTCAAAATCTCAACTTAGAATAATTGTTTATCACAATGTTAGCTTAAACAAGATGTTGCAATTAAAAACCAACCAATATGACAAACAATACAATAACAAGAGGTCCAAAGAATCACATCATAGTACATTTCAAATCAACAATTTCCAAGATACTAACAAAGGACAAACAAAATCAGTACAAAATAACGGAACCAGACTAATAGAATGGGACCGCAAAATCAAAAGAGCAAAAATCCATTTTCACAGGTAAGTACCGATTTAGGAGATAAGGATTAAACAGTATACATCTGATAAGCCCATAACAATGACTCACCTTGAGCTAAACTTAGAACCAGAACTGATGGGTCATTATATTCAGAAGGCCAGATTAGAGGGGAGTAATGTCCGTCTAAATTCTGTATTTCTCAATGAAAACCCATGTTGTGGGTACTCATTTGAATCGTCTCCATGAGACGATTTCAAGGTGAATCGACAATAGAGGATTTGTGCAAGTATTCATAAAAATAAGTCAAATCTAAAATCCAAAACGCCCCCTCTATCTGTTGCTCTGTTATATTTCTGATGAACTTTACCATAATCAAATAATGTAGCCTACATTTATGTTAAATATATCGGACAATATTGATAAGTACAGTATTTCTTCTAATAAAAGAGCCCCCCCCCCCCCCCTAATAGTAGCACCCCTTCAATTTTTACTTAGAAAACCAACTTCAAATTTTAGGAACTTTTTGAGGCTTCTTCTCTAATTTGAGATGAATTTCCTCTAAACAATCATTTATATGATTGTTTAGAGGAAATATACCTCAAATTAAAGGTAAAAGGGCCTTAAAGACATCAATTTTAATGACTTTTTTAATCAGAAAATGCATACTAAAAATTGGCTTCCTGACCATGTTATATATAGCTCCCGGGAGCATTTATTAGGAGAAATACAGTATCTTCCATTATGACCTCAAAAACACAATTAGAGTGAGGTCATTCTCCAACTCCCTCTGTATTAAGAATTATACCTTCTTTAAGAAACAAAGTCATGTCCTTAGTCTGGGATTAGGTTCCTGTCTTTAGAAGCTTTGTAACAAGGTAGATAACCAAGTTGAACTCCAAAGCCCTTAAAAGAAACTTGCAATTGACTTTATATAATATATTTTCAACAATGTTAACCTCTATGTAAGGGATAAATTACATTCTATTATTCCCTCAGCAAAATCTTCTATGAATGTTTTTAATAAAATTGTGTCTATTCTAAAACTAGCTAGTTCTGTCATTTTATTCTTTGGAAAGGCATCATGACAAGCACAACAAAATTCTGGCAAAGTGGAATAATTACCCCTCATTTGTGATCTCTCTTTAGAGAAGTACTTCAGAGCAGGCTGTGTTTAGAAGATAGTAACCAAAATAGATCTATGCATCTCTGCATGATTATGGGCCCTTCTGCCAAGTTTGAATGAAATACCTCCACTGGTTGCTGAGAAATTGAGAAAACATTTAACCAAGAGGACCATGATGGTCCTAGATCACTCATCTGAGTCTCTTTTACCCCTGGGACACAAATCAATTGAATATGCATATGTCAACAAGGAGATTATTTCTACATAAGATCAATACCATAGAATGTTTTCAGCAAAGAGCAAAAAGGATTATGCTCGGGCACAGCCCTTATAAAAACATATAGGGCATGTAATGAATAAACTTGATGAAATTCAATTAAATGAAACAATATAGTCCTTGGTTTCTGAGGATAAGATTTTAAGATTCCCTCCTTTGCGTCTATGTAAAATAGGAGTGGGGGCCATTTTGAGCCCAAATAAGAACCCAGAGGCATGATATGAACAAAATTGGTAAAGGTCCACTTGATATGCTACATATCAAAATATAAGGGCACTCTGCCTTCTGGTTTCAGAGAAGAGGATTTTTTAAAAGCTTTGTACTCCTTGATTCTATATGTAAAAAGGGATATGTGCCCTGGTGGAGCCCAAATATGACCCCAGGATCTTGATTTTGAACAAACTTCACAGAGGTCCACTAGATGATGCTACATACTAAATATGAAAGATGTCTGGTTTCAGAGAAGAAGATTTTAGAAGATTTTCACTCTTTGATTCTATGTAAAACAAGAGGGCCATAGTGGCCCTTAATCGCTCACCTGAATGAACTGTCTAATTTTTTCAATATTCTTCTGCCTCTGTACAACTTGATAATACTTTTTTTACAATGTTCAGGTTGAATTACAATTGACTTACAAGGATTTTCTATTATTTGACTCCATGACCTAGTTTTTGACCCCAGTTGACCCAATCTCATACTCATCAAAAATTGCATCAATTCAATCATTCTGACGAAATTTCATGTTGATTGAACAACTAGAAAGCCATGAATGGCTTGAGTCGCTCCACAGGCTTGAACTTCTTGTAAAAGCAAATAAATGTTTTGACTAGATTTTTAGATATTTGGGGTTCTACTGATGTTGAAAAAGATTTTCAGAGTTTCTTCTATATAACAGATAGAGAAATGACCTCTGCTATTAAAAGACATGTTTTTCATCAAATCAAAATAATTTTTGGCTGCATGATAATGGGTCACCATAAGATCATACCAAAAATGTTTGATTGATATCCATCAGTTACATTCTGAGAAAATATTTTTCATAGTTTCCACAATTTAACATATAGAGAATTGACCTCCACCCATAAAATGTATATTTTTCATCCAATCAAAATAATTTTTGGAACATTGATAAAGGGTTACTCAAGGATCATTCCAGTGAAATTTAGCTGATATCCAAAAATCAGATTCTGAGAAAATGATTTTCAAATTTTCAGCTATATAACATATAGAGAAATGACCACTGCCCATAAAATGCATATTTTTCATCCAATCAAAATAATTCTTGGTACACTGATAATGGGTCACTCAAGGATCATTCCAGTGAAATTTGGTTGATATCCATCAATTACATTCTGAGAAAATGATTTTCAAAGTTTCCACTATATAACATATAGAGAAATGACCTCCGCCCATAAAATGCATATTTTTCATCCAATCAAAATAATTCTTGGTACACTGACAATGGGTCACTCAAGGATCATTCCAGTGAAATTTGCTTGATATCCATCAGTTACATTCTGAGAAAATGATTTTCAAAGTTTCCACTATATAACATATAGAGAAATGACCTCCGCCCATAAAATGCATATTTTTCATCCAATCAAAATAATTCTTGGTACACTGATAATGGGTCACTCAAGGATCATTCCAGTGAAATTTGGTTGATATCCATCAATTACATTCTGAGAAAATGATTTTCAAAGTTTCCACTATATAACATATAGAGAAATGACCTCCGCCCATAAAATGCATATTTTCCATCCGATCACAATGATTTTTTGTAGACTGGTAAAGGGTCACCAAAGGATCATTCATGTAAAATTTAATTGGTATCTATTGATTAGAATCTGAGAAAACTCACTTTTTACCATATTTGGAAATTAGCCACGCCAATTAAATCCATGTTTTTCATTGGATCAAAATTTCTTGAACAACTTTGAAAGAGGGTCACCCAAGGATCATTTCTGTGAAGTTTGGTTAAGATCCATCCAGTAGTTTCTGAGGAGAAGATTTTTAAAGAAAAGTTTACGACCGGACGGACGGACGGACGGACGGACGATGGACACAACGCCATGACAATAGCCCCAGTGGCTTTCAGCCAGTGGAGCTAAAAAATGTGGCCTCTAGAGTGCATACAAGGTTTTTCTAAGATTTGACCCAATGACATAGTTTTTGACCCCAGTTGACCCAATTTTGAGCTTGTCCAAGATTTCATCAAGACATTCATTCTGACCAAAATTCAGAATGATTGGGCAAAAATTGTGGCCTCTAGAGTGCATACAAGGTTTTTCTTAGATTTGACTATGTGACCTAGTTTTTGACCCTAGTTGACCCAATTTCAAAATCATCCGAGATTTCATCGAGACATTCATTCTGACCAAAATTCAGGTTGATTGGGCAAAAAATGTTGCCTCTAGAGTGCATACAAGGTTTTTATAAGATTTGACCCCTTGACCTAGTTTTTTACCCCAGTTGACCCAATTTCAAACTCATCCAAGAATTCATCAAGACATTCATTCTGACCAAAATTCCGGTTGATTGGGCAAAAAATGTGGTTTAAGTGAAGAAGATTTTTGAAGATTTTCCTATTTTCACCCTTCATGCTCTGGCGACCTAAAAATTGGATGCGCCCAGGTGGTTCCCAAATTTGACCCCAGGGTCTTAATATGAATAAACATGGTAGAAAGCTGTCTGCCATCTTGCTTCAAAAAGAAGATTTTTGAAGATTTTCCTATTTACACTCTTTTTCTTAAGTGTTTAGGGGGAATTAATGGTGGGTTTTGTTTATTTGAAAAACTTTGGTAGAGCTTGACCCAAGGAACATCCCTGCCAAGTTTCATTAAGGTCGGTTAAGAACGAGATGTTTACAGAAATTGTGGACGACGCACGAGGCATGACTGACGACAGACATTGGACGATCACTAAAGGTGACATTGAGCACTCAGGTGAGCTTAAAAGCTAGATGGAACAACTGATAGACTGAACAACAGACCAAAAGATAAATTGACTCCATCATAGCCCTAAGCATTCTATTGATTGTTTCATTGGCAAAGCATTGTGATAGACAGACAAAAAAACTTATATAGAGTTTAACAATAGATTTTGTTAGATAGAGGTTTTTACGAAGCTTTCAACAATCTTTCAAATATATTTCAGGCACAAGAGTACCTAACGTTCCATCCCTGGTATTTCTCACACCAGTATTACCGTTACATCTCTTCCTACCCCCCAGCTGCTATCCCACATAGGTCTTTGTTTATCAACCAATTGGTGGATGACAAATAGTCAGAAAGGATGAGTGCCACCTTTGGGAATCGAACCTGGGACCTTTGAACAATAGTTTGACGCACTACCACTGCGATTGTCACAAGCAATTCACATTTGAAATATATGAAAGTTTTATCACCTACCATTGCAAAGAAATTGTCAATGTAAAAGTTTTAATCACACAAATTTGACCTTCAAAAATTCCTTTGACCTTGAACTTGGTACAAACAAAATTGTCTAGTTAGAAGCAATCCAAATGCAAATGTAAAATATGTAAAATATACCATTTACTAGATTTCCCACATTTTCCAAATTTCAACATTGAAAAATAACATTGACCTTGACTGATGACCTCAACCTTGTAACAAACAGAAAGGTCCTGTTGCAAGCAATCTACATATAATATTATGAAAACTGTATCATTTCCCAAGTTATGGCCAATATAAGAGTAGAGGGGCAAAGTTAAAACTTATGTAAAGCAAAAAAAATAAAATCCCCTTTTTCATGATGCATTTTTATATGAAAATTTCCAATAATCTATGGTCAAGGACATCAGATCTGAGTTGCTACTCAAAATAAGAAATTTCACTTAATTTTGACAAATATGAGACAAGGAGAAATTAGAGGAAAACTAATTTTTACATTAAGGCCCCTTTTTCTGTGCTGCAGCCTCGAATTCAGAAAATTCAAAGAGGGTGTCTTGGAAATTTTCTAGGAAGTTTATTTATAAAGTTTCATCAATTTCGCCCAAGAGATTGTAGAGATATGGCTTCAGAATGACAAATGGAAGGACAGACAGATGCGTGAACAAGCTGTTGGATATATGATCCCCCTAATTTTTTCAGTGGGCACAAAAATATGGATATGTTCTTTAGTAGTAGGCTTTTCCAGAGACCAATTATCAATTTCTCTTCTCAAAACTCAAACAAAACAGGAAAC
Organism: Fragum whitleyi; assembly: GCA_948146395.1. NCBI lineage: Eukaryota > Metazoa > Mollusca > Bivalvia > Cardiida > Cardiidae > Fragum > Fragum whitleyi. The sequence goes on along the minus strand of OX411545.1, from coordinate 56,444,450 downwards.
TCAGATATAAGTTCCATACAAACATATTCATCAAAATAGTCTCAATGAAGTAATTCAATTTCCGTAGGCGGCCATTATAACATATTTGGTCATAGCTCAGTCCAAGAGTTTGCAAAAATGGTAAAACCTGCATCAAATTGAAGGCCATTCAATCGCGCATGAAATTAAATAAAAATTAGTATGGCATGATTCCTTATCTCTACGACTTTTTGGGCCATTTGTGAGATTACCCTTACCACGCAGCTGTTTTTACCAGCCCCTCAAAGAAATATACCCCTGTTTGAAAATGGCTATTTGAATGGAAAAATGGTTTAAAATCATTAATCTTTCGATAGTATTTCAGCAACAGAAGACTAACAAAGATAACTGTTAAATTAATTTTGAAATTCAATTTTGACCAATCAGAGATAACCTTGAACTTTTGTTTATAATGGACCGGAGTTTCCCTGAAGATTTGAGACAGATCACGGGAAATTGAATTACTTCACTTATACCAATGTTCTTAACACTTATTGGTGAAAAAGAATATCTACAAGTATGAATCATATGTTGTGAATTTCCATAACATCATGAAAGGTCAAACATTTTCCAAGATAGATAAAGTAGGTGATATCTCAGAAATAAAACTCTATAATCTACAACAAATCATCAGATACAAGTTCGACTTCAGCTGTTATACCTTTTCCATTCACCTGGCATCATTTTAAAACTTCACAATTTTCACCCTTGTCATGCTGAATAAATTTTGGCTTAAATTTTTCATCAAAATCAAAGGGCAAAAAGCACCGAAAGTACCAACTGTAGGTCTATTTTTATTAAAAAAACTAAATCTATTGACTGGTGTAGACTTACATCAGACTGCACATATGTGCAGGCTGATGTTTGTCTATAGCTCCTGCCAAAGCAGGAATATTCCGGGTTCAGCATGACAAGGGTTAACATTTAACCAGAGCTGCAACTAGGAGAGAAGTTCAACATTTCAGTAACAGAATTCTAGTTCTATTTATTACTATCTATTATTCAAATTTATTTAGCACAAGAAAATTTCATTCTGTGTGTGACATTTCCAACAATTTAAAATTTTCGTGAGGTGCAAACATTAAGTAGCTTAGAAAGCCACATACTGTATATATAAAGTAACCTGATGGTCCACAGATACTTTAAGACCTTATCTATTTACTAAATGCAGAGTAAAAACTCTGGACAGGCTGTGCGGATGCACAGACTGGTCAGAGTCTATGCTTTGAGCATATTTGAAATTGTTGGAAATCTCACGAACAGGCTCATTTCTGTTTTCCTGTTCTTCTGTTAAATTGAGGTCTAAACATCTAGACCCTCAACAAATAAAAGTACTTTAACAGAGAACATAGCTTTTTATGTGCCACTCCAAAAAAATAAAACACACAGTTGAAGAACATCTTTAGTCTTAGTCAACATTATTCAAGGTTTTCAAGGTTAAAGTTGATGTTGATCAGATGTACAAGTGAGACAAATCTTTATTTTAAAACCCATTATCTCTATTAATTCTCATTTTTGGACAAACTACAATCCATAAGCACAAGGTTCATGATGAGTCACAGTCATTCATGGTAAAAAACTTTGAGCTCCGAAGGAAAGTACAAGCATGCATGAAAGTTGTCAAAAACTCTTGTCTGTGACATTGACCCTAATAATACCCAAAATTTCTTCATATTCATAGATCTACAAAGGAATACATGTTCTTTTCAATATGTATGGTCCTTTTGAGACAGGACTCTAGTTGGATTTCGAGGGGTTTGAACCTCTAACCTCATTTCATGAAAGTGGCCATTTATCAAAGTTATTTCCTTGTTCCATTGATCTGAAACACCAGATACCTGGATATAGGTCAACATTTACAGAAGCAAATAGTGCCGATAGGTCAATGATTCAGGTTAGTTGACATTTCATCCATGCAGCAGCCAAAACTTTCTGCCTTGTGGATTGTGGTTTAGACTGATTGCCAAGAAAGATAGCATAAATCAATTTACCTCACAGAAATCGGTCCTTCAGCACACTGATGATGTTGCAAAGCAAGCCCATAGTCTGTATCAATTTGCAAGATTTGAAAAATTAAATCCAAATACATTTTAATCTCATTGTTTTGCTTTGGATGAAAATGATCATTATTTAATTGCTCTATTTATTTTTCAATTTATACCATTTTCAATGTTTGGGATTTAAATGACTATTATTAAGTTGCTTTATTCCTTAAACCAGTTTTTCATTGTTATGTTTTGCATTCAGTTGACCACTTTCTAGTTGCCCTATTCCTTTACCAGCGTTTGTTATTTTATGTTCAAATGATCATCATTTAAGCTATTCAATTCTTTGTACCGGTTTGAATTCAAATGATCATAATTTTAGTTGCTCTACTCCTGCCATGATATAAGAAATGGTAGAGCAAGTGCAGGCACAAATCTATATAATCTTCTAAGTTGGGTCAATCTCTCTTACTCTCTTACAGTTAGCATTAATCCTAACCTACTGTTTTTCTCCAAGTAAATGCTCCCAGGAGCTATACATAAAAAGGTCCCTGAGCTTTTATCTAAAATGCATTTTCTGATTTAAAAAATCATTAAAGTTATGTCTTTTAGGTACATTTCCATCTTATTTGAGGTGAACTCCCTCTAAACAATCATCTAAACAATCATATAAATGATTGTTTAGAAGAAATTCATCTCAAATTAGAGAAAGTGTCTAAAAATCATCTCAAATTAGAGAAAGTGTCTAAAAAATGTCCTAAAATTTAGGTGTTGGAATTGGGATTTCTTAGTAAAAAATGTAGGGGTGCTACCATTAGGGAGGGAGCAATCATTTAAAGGAAATATAGTAATTCTGATTTTTGTAGGACATCACATATAACCACTTATAAATTTTGATAGATATTTTGTTCTTTCAGGACGGCAAGTACTGCTAAACATTCTCAGGTGAGTTAATAAGAGACCTGAGTACATGATGCATACCAAAATGATAATTTCTTGAAATAATGGCTCTGCTGCATTTAATAACCAGCAACTAGTAAAGTTTTGACCGAAATACATACTCAGCCAACCAGGATTATTGTTTCAGTTGGTTACCAATTGAAACAATAAATCTGATTGGCTGATAAAAGCATTTGATTAATTCAAATTAACATTTTATTGAAAATAATCTATCATTTTCTTTTCTTCATCTGGGTGCTGGAGCTTAATTCTTTAATACCCTTCATAGAAAATAATTGCTGTTAGATCTAGGTTAATGACAGGTTGAACACCCTGGCCAAGTTTACAATTCCTGTAAACAATTTGCTGCTGCCAGCATTGTTTCTTATAATGTTGGGGTTATCATAACAGTTTGTAAACCACACAGACCTATAAAATCAAACAACACCATCACAACTTAACTGGCAGATGCAGTTGATCACAAGTAAAATGAAGATTATTTAAATTACAATTTTTCATGCTTTTTTTTTATTATTCTTACTTATCTTTTTATCAAAATAGTTAATTTGAATCCCTTTAGTCCTTGTCAATATCAATCCAAAATGGCATCCAGAACTTGACAAAAAGCCCAACAGTATGTCACATGATACAGACTAATATACTAGATGGTAGGATAAGAGGGTTTTTGGTACTAGGCTGCTCAACCCTAGTAATGCTGATCCCGGATTATTCCTGCTTTGGCAGAAGGTATAAACAAAGATTAGCCTGCACATAAGTGCATTCAGATATTTTTCATCTTTAAATTTTTGTCTTTAAAGTGGAAAGCACATGATCTTCTTAAATTTCCTTTCCGCACATTATTTTGAACCTTTCTATTCGCAAAACACAACAAGAAGAGACAATTTTTCTAGAAAGGAAGCTTCAAGTACAGTTGGTGTAATGCTTAAAGCCAGACAAAACCCAAAGAACTGTGGTCAGCCAGTAACGTTTTGCAAATAGGTTGTTTCAAAACCTGGAATCACTTCAACCCGACTGAATCTGTGCTTGGGAGGCAACATTGCTACTGGTAAAGTTCATTGCCTTTGTAACTTGGGATCATGCAACATGTTTCAGACATCTGTAAGCCTTTAGACTTGAAGGCAAATGTGGACAAAGAAAATCAAGAACAATCCCTAGACCTACCATATGTGTACTTGAAGACTAGCAGTACAACCAGTTTTGACGAGACACACTGAATAAGAAGACTCTTCTAAGCAAGGAACAAAGTGAATTTGAGTTGGGTCAATTCACATGTGTTCTTTTCACAGACAGGGCCAGCTTTTGTATACTCTTATAAAGGGACAGGAGATGAGCATGATGCATGCCAAGTGAATGATTCCATAAATCAGCTAATCTATCTGTCACAGCATTTATGGTATTGTCCAGCATCAACATTGTTGGCCATTGGGACCTCAACATCTTTGACAGAGTTACTCTTGCTGGTGTATGTTTTTGAATGGGAAATCTTCTTTCAATTGTAAGACCTTTTGCCAGTGCTTTTGTGGATTTTTTTCTTCCAATTGTAAGACCTTTTGCCAAAGCTTTGGTGGATTTCTTTTAAATGGACAAAAATAAGTGTACTCGCGGGAATGTTTTTGTTAATCAGTACCTTGCACCAAAAAATCTTGATTGGCCAATCTGGACTAGTTGCTCCAGCCTTTAGGTCCAATAGAGCAGACATAGGCCTTTTTGCAAACAAAAGATTTCAGACCTTTAACACATACCTAAAACTCTGTTTGTTCATGCATTAACTGAGGAATGGAGAGGAACTACTTTAATGTACCTCAAACAGATGATAAGAAGGTTATAGAGGCACTGTCAAGCAATAATATGTTCAAGTTAAAACCAAACTTAGTACTAATAGTTGCTTTAAACATAGGGAGAAAGAATTCTGTGATATAAGGGTTGCTGGTGATCCTAATTTACAGTTTGTACTAATGGTATGTTGGGTTCCCTCAATGAACCTCATCATTAACCCATATCCTTTGACATACTTTTGCCATTTTTCACAAATTATTCTTCAGAATGGTGGATGCATATAACAGGACAAGAGCAGCACCTACAGGTGCCTACGCTCCCCTGTTGAGTGCTGGATGGTGAAAAAATTCCAAGTCGAAAAAGGAGCATAATTTGCACAAAATTGATCTAAAGTTATCTATTGATAGTATAGCTTGCCCTATTGATGGTGAACATGTGTGCCAAGCTTCAAGTGAATGCCTTCAGTAGAACCAGAGATATCAAAAAATGTCAAAGTTTTTGCACAACGACAAGGACAATGACACCGAGGCTATAGCAATACCTCAGTTAACTAGGATTTTGAAATTTTTACCTACTCGGAAGGCGACCAACATAGAATATATAAGATAAAGGTGATATGTGGACTGTGACAAAAGATGAATGGCCTCCGTCTGCTTCCCTTTTCTGTGATTTGAGTGTTGGTGAATAATCAAAACATCTTAACAACATATTTTGAAAGAGGATTTATTTCTATTTCGCACCTGTGTTATGTTTGTAATAGTAGTTACACCCTTGGACTGAGCCCTTTTAGTGTTTTCTGATAGATCATCACCATTTTTGAAAGAAATCTTCCTTATGATCCGTCAATTATCCAGTTGAACATTGAAGGAATGTTTACTTTATTATTTAAACAAGATTTATTTGTTGAAGGATAGACAGCCAGTCAGACAGGAAACACACAATAACAAAGTTCTTCTGACATTTGGTCAGTAGAGCTTAAAACAGTTTCATTAGAACTATTACATGAAAATAGGGAATTTGAAGAACCTCAAGATTAACAGAGAATAATTGTTACAAGTTTCTATTATGATTGAAAGCATGTTTATGTCCATGCTGTGTTATCCCTTGGATTTCGCAAGTTTCAAGAAAATTTAATTAATGAACAATTAGAACACAGAAACTCACCTGGTATTTTAATCCAGAACCCACAAATTCTCAAATCTTTCAAGTCAAAAGATGCTGATAGGTACCAACATGCAATCTTCGCCTTCAAAACTTCACAGATTCTATATGTGCAGCGGTTGTTAATCTTGGTAGATAATTGTGGGGATTTTTATAGTCACCAGACCCAACTATAAGTTAATGTTAATGTTTAAAGCACCATACCAGTTGTACAATTGAAGAAAAACTAGGTGTACTAGTCTAATACCTTACCTACATTTTGTAATTTGATACCAGTCTAGCTTTCAGGGGTATTCAGCAGGAGAAAATCTGACAGCTGGAATATTTTTTTGATGAAATCTGCTTTGATTTGATTGATTTAAGGTTTTAAACTTACTTTCAACTGTTTTCAGGAATATGGAAATAAGAGGGTTTTTTACACTAATTATACCTTGAAAAGTTTGGGGCCAAATTAAATTTTGCATGCCCACCTTGCCAGATGTTTCCTCATTAAAAGGATTTTTTTTCTGCTGCAATATTACATTTCTCTCAATACATGTCTGTAAGGTAATCTACATCCCCTGCAATTAAAGTTCAAGAACTGGTTCTTGGAATGTCCTAGAATGCAAAAAAGTTCAAAAACTAGTTCTTGAACATTCTTAAATGTCAAATGATAGTTCTTGAGCTTCTGGAACTTGATCTTGATAAAGTTCAAGAACTAGTTCTAATATTGGCTCGAGAAATAGTTCTAGAAATGGTTCAAGAAATAGTTCTACAAGTTCAAGAACTGCCATTTAATGTTTCAGAACCAGTTCATGAACTTTTTCATGTTCTAAAATGTTTAAGAACCAGTTTTTGAACATTTTTGCAGGGTCTTTCTACCAGCGAAAAGAATGCCAGAGTAGGATGTTTAATGAATGTACAGAGTAGGACAGTCCATTGCACACCACTGCATGGCTGGTCAGGACCTTCCTATCAGTTGTTCAAGTCTTTAACAGTCCACACAGTCTGATTTTCAAGTATTTGACCTCTATAAGTGAGCTTTATCTTAATAGATGAACTTTAAACTGATATTTAAGCACAGACATATTGTTACTAAGAATTGAAAAATTTAAATAGCATAAGTTGAATCATTACACTAAACAATCAAACATTGATTAGCAGAACCCCAGTATAAAATAAAGAAACCCATTAGAAACTATTTAAAATGATAGGATTTAATTTGAGTCTGTGCCTGACATTTCCAACAATGTGAAATATTCATGAGGTTCAAACATTGAGTAGCATAGACAGCCACATTATGGTGAATATAAAGTTACCTGATGGTCTACAGATACTTACATACCTTATCTGTCTACTTAAAGCAAAGTGAAGACTCTGGTGCAGACTGTGCGATTGCACAGGCTGGTCAGAGTCTTTGCTTTGCACACACTTGAAATTGTTTGAAATCTCATGCACAGGCTCATTTGTCTTCAAAAGCTCATAGTCACACAGTAGTCATTTCGTTGCATGAATGAATCACACAAAAAACAAGTTTTCTTTGTGTTTGAGATTTTAACAAAACTTCATTGCCTTAGGGAAACATTTTGAAATGGATCAGAGAAAGTTTCTGGGAACTCACTGTTTCTGAGTAATGAATTATGTTCTGTGGTTGTGAAATTATAACTGAAAAGAAACAGGTAGACATATTTGTGGTATTTTGTACAAATGATCTGTTTTTGAGTAAGTCATAATTGCTCTGATTAAATTTGCACCAACTTGACTTCATAAGCACTTACAAAACCTTTCAATTCTATTAAGAAAAGTTTATAAATTCGAAGATGTGAAGTAAAACATGTAATATTCCTTTATTCCTTCTACATGTCTTTCACATAGGGAACATAATTATGCATACTGATGTTGCTACATTTGATAAGATAGGAATATATGACTTAAATATCACTTTTGACTGTAACTGAATGATTTATAAAATATATTGAAACAGAACATAATGGTGCTTTTGCAGCTGCAAAAACTAGAAAATGATAACTATTTAGGACAAAATTTACAAAAGTAATACTAGCCAACATACTGGTCATACAAAACAGCATTTGCCCATACAATTGTATTTAACCTTAGAGCTATCTGAAAATTTGTTTCAAATGTTACATCTTATCATGATGAAGAACAATTGTGCCAAGCCATTTTGCAGTAATCCATTCATAAATTTGAAGGAGCTATTATCCAAATAAGGTCAATTTTAATATTTGACCTTAACCTGTGACTTTGACCTTGGAGCTATCTTTAATTTTAATATTTGACCTTAACCTGTGACTTTGACCTTGGAGCTATCTTTAATTTTCTTTCATCTTCTCATGATGATGAAAAATAATTGTGCCAGGTAATTTGAAATCCATCCATAAGTTTCAAAGTAATTACCTAGACAAAATGGGACAGATCGATAGATGGATGGCCAGCTGGACAGAAGAATTGGCAGTGGAACAGATGGATGGACGCACTAATGCAAAATTATATGAACCTGTGCGCAACATTTCCAACAAAATCACACATGTGCAAGGTACAAACTCTGAGCAGTGTAGAAAAGGACACAATGCAATAAAAATATATGCTGACCGCTGAAGGAGCAATCACGACCTTAAATATCAATATAGTGCAAAGTGAAGACTCTGGTCAGACTGTGCGGCTGCACAGACTGACCAGAAGCTTTGCTTTGCGCACAGTTAAAATTGTTGGATTGTCACCCGCAGGCTCATATCAAAGTGCCATAGCAACAACCTTGTCTTGACTAAACTACAACAACTACAACAACAACTACAACATTCATGTTCAAGAAGGAAGGTAGGAAAATGGACCAGATTTGTGATGTTGCCCTTTTTCTGTTTCATACATTCTCTTGACTATGCTAAATGAATAAAAGGCAAAATATTGTATCCATCTTTCACCACCCTTAATAGTTTTCTTTACTGGAAAAGTATTTGGCTTATCAGCCTGATCGCTTTTTGGCTATCATTACTTTTAGCATCTTCTTAACAAGAATTGATTGTTATTTACCCTTTGTTATCCCGACATATCCCTAGTAATTTGAAAATGCCATTCATTTTACCTATTAAAACTAGAGCTTGTCACTGAATGTGACTTAATACCCCAGCAAGTGCTTTCAGAGAATGAGATACTTTGACAGAAGAGACAAAAAATACTTCAAATATAAAGATAACTCTTGGATTTGAGACCTCTAAATTGTGTCTTGCAAAACTTAAACATGTGATAAATGCCTTCAAGCTATTGAAGGAAAACTGAAGGAGGAGTTTGTAACACAAAATTACTAAAAAATGTAGTAAGTGTAAGGGCAGATAATTCTTAAACCAGGAGGAGTTGGGACCTCATAATTGTGTCTTGCAAAACTTCATATGTGGTAAATGTTTGTTTAAAATTTCAAAGGTATTACATGAAAACTGAACTAGAACTGTCGCAGAGCGGACTAATACCCCCCCCCAAGCGCTTTGACAGAATGCAAGTGCTATTAGTGCAGGATGTGTTTGTAACTAATATTGAGGTCATATGTAGCATTTGCATGAAGTTTCATGATTCTAGGTCACTTGGTTTTTGAGTTAAGAGTCCAGATATGAAAATTGAACAAAAATTGACTGTGACCTTGACCTTTTACTTATATGACCCCAAAACAATAGAGCACTTCCTTGGATCATAAGCAACATATGCATAAAGTTTCATGCTTGTAGGTCACTTGGTTCTCGAGTTACAGTCCGGAAACAAAAATTGAACAATGGCTGACTGTGACCTTGACCTTTGACCTACGTAACCCAAAAACAATAGGGCACTTCCTTGGGTCATAAGGAACATTTGTATAAAGTTTCATGATTGCAGGCAACTTGGTTCTTGAGTTAGAGTCCGGAAATGAAAATTGAACAAGGCTGACTGTGACCTTGACCTTTGACCTATATGACCCAAAAACAATAGGGCACTTCCTTGGGTCATAAGGAACATTTGTATAAAGTTTCATGATTGTAGGTCATTTGGTTCTTGAGTTAGAGTCCGGAAACGAAAAGGTCTACGGACGGACGGACAGACGACTGGACGGATTGACAGACAGACAGACATGGTGAAACCAATATACCCCCCTCTACTTCGTAGGTGGGGGGTATAATAAAGGAAAACTGAAGGAGGAATTTGGGAAACAAAATTACAAGTATATGTGTTCAAAAAGAAAAATTGTCTTAAGTTCAAGGGGTGATAATTCATAAACCTGTGGGAGTTGACACTTGAAATTTGTGTCTTGCAAAACTTCAACATGTGATAAATGTTTGTATACTGTTTCATTACTGTTGAATGAAAATTTTGTGACAAAATGTTATAAGTACATGGTAACAAATAGGAAAAAATGTCCAAGTTCAAGGGGAGATAATTCATGAAGCGGGGGGAATTGAGACTTGAAATTTGCATCTAACAAAACTTTAACTTGTGATGAATGTTTGAATAAAGTTTCTTTTATATTGAAAGAGAACTGTAGGAGGAGTTCGCGACACAAAATTGGTAGTTTTATGTCCACAGATGGACGGATGGATGGACAGACAGACAGACAGACAGACAGATGGGCTGATTCCAGTATACCCCCGAAAACATTCATTTTGCGGGGGTATAAAGAATTCTCATTTATTCAAAAACTGTAGTAGTTTCTTTAGTTTCCTGTGTGAACTCTTCCAAATGACAGTTTTGTAGATCAAATTTTATTTTGGTGCATTTAATTTTTGACACTTATCCTAGAAGGCAAAAAAAAAAATATGCACCAAATAAAACAAATACATACTTGATAAAAGTGGTGAAAATAATATGGCGTAAAACTATACCAAAGTACAGTAATCAATATGGTAATTTAGGTTCCCAGGAAACATTGAGGTTTTGATGGCTATTTTAGTATGAGGTGCTAAAGTTGAGTTATTGTGATCATCTAATGTTGGCCACCAGTCATCAGTTGATCACTGACACCAGAAGGAAGACTAAGACGTCGCATATTTTGGTATGTGTACATTGTTTGGATCATTACCAAGTTTTTTTGTACGTCATACCCTGCGGGAAATTTTGGGCTCTGTGTGGGCACATCCCATTTTACAAAGCAACAAAGAAAGAAATAAAAATCTTCTTCTCTGAAACTAGAAGGCAGACAACTTTCATATTTTGTAAGTTTCATCATCTAGTTGACCATTATCAAGTTAGTTCATGTCATTACCCCGAGGTCGCTGCCTGCATGGGCACATCCCATTTTACATAAAACAAAGAAGTATATCTTCTCTGAATCATGAATTAGAGTGCTTTCAATTAGCTTTTATATTTAAAGTGTATACCATTTGGATCTCTAACATTTTTTTCATGTCATGCCCCTCATGTCTTTGGACTCTGACCAGGTGTTTAATGTTAGCCTATTTTATATAGAAACACATAGGAAATATTTAAACAATAATCTTTCTTGAAAACATTCTAAGGTATTGTTTTTTTAAGGAAATTATCACCTACAACATGTCATGTGAACAACTGCCTGTCTTATCCCAGACTCAGGTAAGTGATCTAAGACTATCACAGTCCTTTTGTAACCTTTTTGATCCTAGAGACTCAGGTGAGTGATCTACAGCTATCACAGTCTTTTTTTGCATTTTTGGTAGCAGCAATAATAGCACAATAGGTATTGCGTCGGACTATCATTTGAAAGGTCCTGGGTTCGATTTCTCACACCTGCACTAATCCTTTCCTACTATGTCTTCCACCCACAGGTTGAAAATCTTAGGCCAATGTGGGATAGCCACTGGAGAGTAGAAAAAGATTTAATGGTAGTAGAGACTCAGATAAGTGATATAGGACTAACACAGTCCTTTTGTAATCATTTTGGGTCATTTCAAGCTCACCTGAGCACAAAGTGCTCAAGGAGAGCTTTTAGGATCACCCAGCGTCATTGTGTGACGTCCGTGGTCAGCACTCCTAAAATGTTTCTCCTGAACCACTAGGCCCATTGCAATGAAATTTTGTGAGAATGTTCCTTGAGTGACTCTTTGAATGACATCTCCTCCTTAACCGCTTGGCCAATTTCAATGAAATTTTGCCATAATTATTCTTGGGTGACCTTTTCAAAAATTATTTTTATTATTATTATTATTATGAAATTTTTTATATTTTAATTACTTCTAAATCTTTGAAGAAAATCTCTACCAGAAGCACCGCGCCAATTTCAATAAATAATTACCAGAACAATATAAGCTTTTCACAAACTCATCAAAACAATCTTAAAAAGAATATACATGAATATTTTACACTAAGGCTCATTCATTTTTAGGACAGTCATTCATTTTATTTTAGGACACTCTGTCATTCAAAAAGATTTTGACATGAGTGTCCCCTTGAATGTCTGTGAGATGGCATATTTTGAACATAAGTAAAAGGTCACCTAAAATGAACATTTTGGGGAAGTTACATTCAAATTTATTCATAAATGTAGGACAAGTTGCCCAAAGAAATTCAATGTGAAGGTCCATTTTATGTGAGGCACCAAAGCCAAACAATTATGCAGAAGGTCATGTGACGAGGGACTTTGTATGGTAGTTTCAATGGGCCAACTTATTTCTGTGAGGCAGCAAAATTTTAGCAAATCCAGACAATATGCAAAAGGTCACATGATGAGTAACATAATGTGAAAGTTTCATAAAAATCCATGGCTAATTATAGGAGTTGCCTTCACAAGGAATTGACTCCATGGCTGAATTTCTGTGAAATATTAGCAGTAGTAAACTAAACACCAACAGTTAGGTCACATGATGTGGAACATTCTATTAAAGATGAAACAACCAATCCACATTTATTTTCGGCAGCTTAATTATAAGAAGATAGTTTGTGGCTTCTTAGGCAAGAAGCACCATAGATTTAAAAACTTTACTACGCCATATAGAACCAACCTTTTCTAGTTTGAGTTATATTGCTTATCAATAAGAAATATATTGCATGTTAAAATGTTGTCAATTTTTCGAACTTTCTCTGGAAGTTCATCTATTGTGAAGGATTTTATATCACTTCTGATGTCTGTTATTTATTGCAGGGAACCCTGTTGATTGGTTGTAGATTTGATAAAAACAAAAAATTCTCAACACAGATTCTATTAGTCATATCTGCCCTACCTGAGGCCATGTAAAAATGGGAAACAGGTCTGCGTAGAAAACACTTGATTTTCCTGCGATCCAAGATTGAATACCTGACTCTGATTTGGTTTGATATGAGCCTATGTATGGGAATATGACAATATCACCTAGCCTTGCAATGTCCAATTTTCTTAACCACTGTATTACCAAACAGTATCCTACATCAGCTATTTGCACCAGATGCATCTATTCAATTCTTTTTCTTTATTTATTTGTTTGTAAGGGCTTTATGATATTGTCGATGTTCTACTAAAAACTCGTAACTACAGCTTTCATTGTCAAATTTATGTCAGATGACAGTTTGCTAATACTGAATCATAATCCGAGAAATGAGAGCCCAATGCCTTTCTAACCAAGCTTACCAAACTTAGCTTTCTTTAAAGATTGCTTGTTTAAATCCAAGATCAACACAAGTTTTACAGATCTAGGGGTTAGTGCAAGACATTTGTAAGTGCCTATATATCTTTAGGCACTTACAATAGTGTTACACTGACCCCTTGAGATGGCAACCAGATCTATTCATCAAACTTCATTAACCTTTGTATATTTATGAAAAAATGGTCTGTTTACTAGAAACATTTCTAAGAAATCACAAGTGTTTATACCTGGTAATGATTTTACTATCTTTAGACCATCCCCTAATCCTATGACCAGCTGCTTCAACATAAACAATAATTTAGAAATATCTTCCAGGTAATAAAATTCATTAATCTGTTAGAAGATGGGTACCTTCAAAGACAAACTAAAGACTTTTTATATCTTCAGATATTTGTTTTATATACAATTATTCCTGGATATGATTTGATACAATTTGGTATGAAATGATATAAAGAATGTTCAATACAAATCTGAGTTTACATTAGAACAAGAGGACTTTTGGCGGTAAACCGCTCAAGGCCCGGTCATACAGCCTTCCACGAGTTGATCACGAGTGTATCGCGAGGAAAAACTGTCAAACGCGAAGTGAACGCGGTTACAAGTGATTGTCACGTGAATGAAACGTGGAGGACTCGCGAATAACAAGTGTGCACACGCGCGAAAAATTTTACACGCGCTCGGAGCCCGAATTTATTTTTGAGCAGCACAAAAATTATACGCGACGGCTAACGCGTGTGGCACAAGTGGTTTTAACGCGATACAATCGTGGACCAAACGCGATAACACGTGGAACACTCGCGGATCACAAGTGGACGACAAGTGGTCACTCGCAGGCATACGCAAAATTTCTACGTGTGATTGCGTGTGTAACACGTGTCATCCATTTGTGATCCGCTTGTCTACAGCGTTCCTAGCACCTGTGATAGCGTGTGCTCCGTGTATTAAAGGCTTTTTCAGGTTTTGTGCTACAAGTCATCCGTGGGCCATTCGCGTGTTTTCGCGTTGAATCGCGATTGAACCACTACTGATTCGCGTATGGTCCACGTCCCAATCACGTTTGTACGATAAGTAATTCCTGCTATAAAAAGATCGCTTGAGGGCCAGTTTTCATCAGTTGTGATAAAGACGTTGAAGAGGCAACATGGATCAAGCGCATAGTAATGCTTTAGTTATGCTGTTGCAGACACATCAGAACCAGCTACTTCAGGTTCAGCAAGCCCTGGATGCCAGAAGAAGAGTGAGGAGAAGACGAAGAAGAGTCAGAGCCATATGGGTGCGCCATTGGATCAACCGCAGGCTACAGCTGGGGCTGTATGATAGGCTGATGGTAGAGCTGAGAAACGAGGACCCCCGTGCCTTCAAGAACTTTATGAGAATGCCTTAGGTGATGTATGATGAACTGGTGGAAAGGCTGACACCAACACTGAAGAAGGAGACAACAAATTGGCGAGCTCCCTTGGGCCCATCACCTTGAGGCACCTTGCATCAGGCTCGAAATGCAGGGAGATGCAGTACGGCTGGCATGTTCGACACAACACCATAAGCCTTATTGTCCGAGACTTTTGCCTTCGGCCTTGGCCTTGCTTGTCTCTTCTTCTTCTTGGGCGTGGAAGTGTCCTTCTTTGATTTTGGTGCCATGATTTTGATGTTTACCCTACGGAATCTGGATCGGTAATGATCCTGAACACCGGGTGCGGCAGCCTTTAAACACCCGGGCGGCAAGCAGAGCACAAGTGATTGGCACGTGACTCACATGCTGAGCACACACGGTACACACGTGGAGCACACGCGGAGCACAAGTGATACACGCGAGCTGCATGTGATCACTTGGGACCCCATTTTCTGACCACAAGCGCTCACACACGGAGTACTCGTTGTGGACTTGCGATGGGCACGCGGAGCACACGCACGCATTTGGTCCACTTGTCATTCACGTGTCTAGCACGTTTGAGACAATTGTGCTGATTTTTCACCGCGTGTAGAAAAAAACTGTCAAAATTATATGTGATCGACTCGTAGAAGGCTATGTGACCGGGCCTTCACCTGAGGTATTGTTTACAACTGTTGTAATATGCAGAGCTCCTCACCTACTGTATCTCTCCTAATTCACATTCCCGGGAGCTTTACACAACATGGTCAGGGAGCCTATTTTTTGTATGCATTTTCTGATTTAAAAGTCAATAAAATTGATGTCTTTTAGGCTCTTTTCGCTTTAATTTGAGGTAAATTTCCTTTAAACAATCATGTTTAGAGGAAATTCATCTCAAACAAGAGAAGAAGTCTCAATAAGTTCCTAAAATTTAGGCATTTGAAGTTGGTTTTCTTAGTAAAAAATGTAGTGTGTGCCACTCTAAGGAAGGGCGCTATCGTAAGAGGAAATACGGTATTTTAAAAAGAGAATTAAATATGACCTCCATATAACAGCCAAAATGTTTCCGAGATTTCACCTAGTTTTTGAAACCAAATGAACCCAAACTTATACAAGATATGGTATCATGTGGAAAAACAATTTGATCGGGTATTAAGACATTGATCCATATTTTGTGACCCCTAGGATGCACAAAGATTTTCAGCTATTGTCATAGCAGTATGTCTATTATGTGTCCCTCTGTCTGTGCGTCCATCTGTCCCTGTGTAATTTTTTTCTTTAAACATCTTTTCCTCCAAAACCAATGGGCAGATTTTAACAAAACTTGGTAGAAATAATCCATGAGTGACCCCCTTCTAAAGTTGTTCAAGAAATTTTGATGACCCCAAAGATGGGCATGGCATTTTTTCATAATAAAATCTTTAAAAATCTTCTCCTCCCAAACCATTGAGCCAATTTCAATGAAACTTAGCATGGATGTTCCTTGGATGGATCTTTAATTAAATGTTGAAGAAATTTTGATTCACCTTCAAATATTAACATGGCAGGGCCGGGTATTTTTTCACTATAGAAATTTAAAAAGCTTCTCCTCCAAAACAATTGGGCCGATTTCAATCCCTCTTTGGTCTCTTGTTCTAAGATTTGACCTTGTGACCTATTTGACCCCACTTGACCCAAATTTGGGTTGTCCGATATATCACACAGATAAATAATCTGAAACAGTTACAAGACCTTTGAGCCATTAATGTGAACTCTTGAGAGCTAACACGATTTATCTGATAATTGACCCAATGACCTAGTTTTTGGCCTCAAATAGCCAAAATTCAAACATGTCCAAGATATCATGCAGGCAAACCTTCTGACAAAATTTGTTTGTTTGATTTGGATTTTATGCTGATTTACATTTGAGCCATAAATGTGCCCTGTAAAGTACAAACAACTGTGATCTAGATTTTGATCTCTGATTGCTAAAGTTTAAGCTCAGCCAAGATATTATGCAGACAAATATTTTTGACCAAGTTTCAAGACATTCAGAACATAAATTTGTTTCCCTAGAGGGAGCAAAAGATATTTTCTAAGATTTGTCTCTATGAACTAGTTTTTGAGAACACATGGTACAAAGTTACATTTTTTTTACCAAATTTCAAGATATTGATATACTAGAGCACAAACAAGCCAACAATTCTGACCAAGTGAAGTTTCAAGACTATTCAGCCAAAAGTGTGACCTATATAGTGTACACAAAATGTTGACAGATTCCAGAAAACTTAAGAGCTTCCGTTATCAGAAAATTTGTTTAAAATTACTCATCCGCTTGCAATGGAAAATAATATTGCCAATACAATTATTTTGAAATCCATCCATTAATATCAGAGAAATGGTCCAGACAAATCTGAATGAGCTAATGCAAACACTAACCCATTAACCCAGAAACACTAACTTTTCAAAGTGCCAACTATATCTTGCCAACCACTTGCAGGCTCAACAAAACCTGTGGATATAATGCCTCACTTAATTTCTAATTACCCTATTTCTCCTCATAAATGCTCCCTGGAGCTTTACATAACATGGTCCTTGTGCATTTTATTTGGTATACTATTTCTTATTTGAAAAATCATTGAAATTGATGTCTTTTAGGCCTATTTCCCTTAAGTTTGAGATGAATTTATTCTAAATAATCATATAAATGACTGTTTAGAGAAAATTAATCTCAAATTAGAGACCAAGTCTAGGACAGTTCCTATAATTTAGTCACTTGAAATGAGTTTTCTTAGTATAAAATGTGGGGGTGCTACTAATAGGGAAGGTGCTATTATCAGAGGAAGTACGGAATTACCAATTCAATGAATTCTCTCATTTAATAAACTTCACTAGAAATTGGACAAGTTTATTTTGCCTGGACAGAAAATGAATGCTAGAAGCAAAGGGAAATAATTCTTACAAGAAAATAGATTAGGTTTATTTTCCTTGATATTGCATCAGAGATATGAAGCCAGTTAAAGTGCAGCCCAAAGCTGCAAAAAATATGAATTCAAAAATTAGCTTTCATGAACAAAACATTCTTCCTTCTGGCAGTGCAGAGCTGAAGTAACAGGTTTCTATATATAAAACAAATGACAGGTTAAATCGCAGGTACCATGCAGTAATTTACAAAAACCTGATAGTTTCAGCTCGAAGTTTCAAGAATTTGGTAACCCTGTAATGAAATGTGTGAACTTTCACATTAATCCCTCTGGTTCGAGGATACAATTATTAACAAGAATTAAGGATAATTGATGACTTTACTTTGAAAGAACCTTAAATATTGAATTTTTTAACTTTTGAAAAAATACCAAGCTATGCCATACCCTGCCAGGCGAAAAATAACATAGAATACGAATATGTGACCTACTAACCACATAAACCACATGAAATATTTGTCTGTCTAAATCATCTTATGTTGTTTGTGGGGTAAACACTTAATCTGAATGGCTTAATTGTGAAGCTCCAAAACTGAGATACTCAAATAACTTCCGTCCATTTTCATCTTTAAATATCACTCTTTGAGAAGAAAGTGATATTTAGAATATAAAAAGATGGTTTCTTAACCCTTGTCATGCTGAATCCGGAATATTCCTACTTTGGCAGGAGCTATAGACAAACATCAGCCTGCACATATGTGCAGTCTGATGTTAGTCTATACCACCTGTTTCTCACTTTCAAACCAGAATTGTAAATAGATTTAGTTTTCCAAATAAAAATTGACCTACAGTTGGTACTTTCAGTGCTTTTTGCCCTTCGATTTTGATGAAAATTTTTAGCCAAAATTAATTCAGCATGACAAGGGTTAAAATCTGACATTCCTGAAGTTCTTAAAAATGCATGGATACAGTATGTATATTTGCGAAGAAGGGTAAAATACAAAGCTTCAAATCATTTCAGCACCTAAGTTGAAATTATGCCAAGCCAGGCTGGAAACAGGCTACACAAGTAGCTAAAACATATTTGTGTTTATTGCGAACATTTTAAGGTTAAAAAACACTGATAGAGGTTGACTTTCATTCATGAATATTGAAGTATTAAGAGGTTATCTAACATTTTCAAGTACAATACTGAATATACTGTAACTCAATTATTACGAAATCTGTTAGACTGCTGAATCCATTATAATGCAGGGTCTGCTTGGCTCCTCAAATTCTGGGGGGTCAACCATTTTTGGCTGCTGTGGTGATTTTACCACAGATTTTCATATTTAAAATATGAAATTTGTTGATCTAATTTAACTTTATGGATTTTACTATACCTTTTTCAGATCGTTATCGGTGTTTCTCAGCTGCCGGGTGGGTATATATAGGCCCTAGAATTCATAGGGGGGGTAGGGGGTGGGAGTGGTTTGGCACAGCGTTAAAGCAAAAAATCCACTTCTTTCGCTGTTTCTTTGCTTGGACCCCAACCACAGCGTTATAATGGATTTGCACTATTGGATGAGTACCCTGTAGAACCAGTCTATATTTGAGGAGGCGACAGGGTACAAATGAAGAAATCAAATATCTTATAAAGATCAAACTTCTTTCAATACCTCCGAACAGAGGGTTTGATACATTGTAAGAGCTGCAAAAATTGGTAATATTGATATTTGGGACTGCAGTCTCACTTTCATCATACAATATAGCTTGCCTCAATTTCATTGAATAATATAGGTTGCTTCTTTTTGGAGAAAAATCAGTATTGCACAGCAGCCTAGTTCTAGCTGTACAATATGGATCTATACATTTCACTCTCATAGATGCAAAATAAACAAATTAATTGGTTTAAATTGTTAAGGTGTGAAATAAAATTAACTAGAACTGTCCCAGAGCGGACTTATACCCCCATTAGCACTTTGTCAGAATGCAAGTGCTGTTAGTGCAGGATGTGTTTGTCACAGATATTGAGGACATATGCAGCATTTGACTGTGACCTACAATCATGAAACTTTATACAAATGTTCCTTATGACCCAAGGAAGTGCCCTATTGTTTTTGGATCACATAGGTTATAGGTCAAGGGTACAGACAGCCTTTGTTCAATTTTTGTTTCCGGACTCTAACTCAAGAATCAATTGGCCTACAATCATGAAACTTTATACAAATGTTCCTTATGATCCAAGGAAGTGCCCTATTGTTTTTGGGTTACGTAGGTCAAAGGTCAAGGTCACAGTCAGCCTTTGTTCAATTTTCGTTTCCGGACTCTAATTCGAGAAATAAGTGACCTACAAGTATGAAACTTTATGCAAATTGTTCCTTATGATCCAAGGAAGTGCCCTTTTGTTTTTGGGTCATATAGGTCAAAGGTCAAGGTCACAGTCAATTTTTGTTCAATTTTCATTTCTGGACTCTAACTCAAAAAGCAAGTGACTTAGAATCATGAAACTTCATGCAAATGCTGCATATGACCTCCATATTTGTTACAAACACATCCTGCACTAATAGCACTTGCATTCCGACAAAGTGCTTGTGGGGGGTATTAGTCTGCTCTGCAACAGTTCTAGTTAAAACCAAGCCGAAACAATGTTACCTACCCATATCTGTATATGCTTAACAAGAGGAATCCAAGTAGTTCCCACAAAGCATTTGTCACAAAATCATTGAAATATTTATCCCCTGTAACTATACCTCTGCCCCTTAAAAGGCTAAAATTTAAGGCTCTTTCAAAATCTAATTTAATTCTAGGTGATTCTGTCAAATCCTATTCAATTTGATTGGCAGAAAATTTGTGTTTATTTCACCATAAAAGCTGTTTTCAGTATGCAATTATTTTGTAAGCTTCTGTAAAAAGTAGTTCCATAAGAAATCAGCCCTATGTTCAGGATGACAAAACAATGCAAATAGTTTTCCAATTATACCTGCTTTGCATGCACTTAGTGCACATGCAAAGTGGGGTATAATTGGAAAACTGTATGCACTGTTTTGTCATCCTGAACAAAGGGCTGTTTCTTTTTGAAAAAAACTTTACTTTTTTGCTTTATGAAATTAAAATATAAGATATGAAGAGAATATTTATGTCTGAATCCACTTCATACAATGTGATTTGGTTTTAAGTTTCATGCCCCATGAAATTAACAAATACTCTCTTCATTTCTTTTTCATTTCAAGTGCCTTTATGTTAAAGACACTTACAATAGTTTTGCGCTGATCCCTTGATTTAAAAAATTGTTTCCCATTTACACTAGATAAATTTTCATACAACAAGGGAGGTAAGAGCAATATCAGGTAAATTAAAGAATACTAAAGTAACATACCTTCATTATGAATGAGGACAACTCTTTCACTTTTCTGAAATAGAGGAACAAAAGTTTTCATGAATAACCTCCCTTTACAAACATGGAACCCTGATTCATACAGAAACTTGCATATTAAGCCAGGACCAATTTTAAAAATTTGTTGATATTTTTGTCATGCTATGCATTGTAGTGTAGGGTTCTGTTTAAGCTGACAATGGATTCTTTCAGTTCCAAAAATGAACTGTTCATTTTTAGTTTCAATCGTTCAGATACCAAATTGAATGACCTATTCTGGAACATTTCTCTATTTAAAATATTTATCTTATGGAGTTTCCAGATGACCTTTTTATGTGTGATGGGTCACAAATATATATCATTGAAGATTCCAGACTTGTTAGAAAAGTTCCAAGAGTAAGTGAGATAATTGTAGAGCCTTTATTTTTTTCCATGTAGTTGCCATGGCAATCAGGAGATAGTGATAATCTGATAATTGTTACATAACAAACTTTTTGTTTGTCTCTCTTACATTCCTTCATTACGTAGCCGATTATCACATGACAACAGTTTCAACTTTGACTTGCAATAAAATGATGGGACAAAATTGAGAAGGGGTGTGGAATACCCATGAGTGACTTGTCCGACACATGCTTTTCCACTTGCAGGCAAGTACATTATTCTAGGCCACTTGGCAGTGGACAAGTAAATACCAGAGCAAATCTTGATACAGTTCTCAAATGATGTAGGAAAAGTTGTCTTATTGTTTGTATCAAAGGTGAGAAAACATTGTTCTCAATGAAGAACATGCTGGGTTACAGAATTTTCTTCATTAAAAATATTTTCTGCATTAAGAATGTTTTTCTCAACATTTATCAATTCATTTTTTTGTTAGCAAGTTCATTTGATCTTGGACAAGTAGGAAATCAACTTTAACTTGTCCATGGACAAGAGGAGAAAAGTTGTATTTCCACACCTCAGCTGAGGATCCCATTAACAGTAATTTAGTCATAACTCAAACCATGGTCAACGTTATGACAGATCATGAGTTCCAAAATATTGCAGAACTATCATGGGTCCTGACTACCCTTCAAACATGGATATCTAAGTATTCCCCAAGACAGTAGTAATGGGTTCCAACAACATTAGATTCAATACTAAACATAATTCCCTTGAAGAAAGTCCACTTTTTAGCTCCACTGGCCAAAAGGCCAGTGGGCTATTGTCATGTTTGGGTGTCCGTCGTCCGTGCATCTGTGCGTCCTTGCATGCATCCGAAAACTTTTACTTTAAAAATCTTCTCCTCTTAAATACTGGATAGATTCCAATGAAATTTCGCAGGAATGTTCCTTAGGTGCCCCTCTATCAGATTCCTTCAAAGATTTTTAATCAGTTGAAAATCATCGCTGTCGTGGGCATGGCTAATTTCAATGTATGGTAATAGGTGGCTTTTCTTAGAAACTAATAGATGGATATAAATCAAACTTCACATGAATTATCCTTGAGTGGCCCTCTATCAGCCTACCAAAAATCTTTGTGTTCAGATGAAAAATATGTCTTTTATGGGCGGAGGTCATTTCTCTATATGTTAAATAGTGGTAACTTTGAAAACTTTTCTCAGAATCTAATCAACCAAATTACCCTGGAATTATTCTTAAGTGAACCAAAACAAGTCTACAAAAAATATTGTTATCAGATGAAAAATATGTCTTTTATGGGCAGAGGTCATTTCTCTATATGGTAATTAGTGGTAACTTTGAAAATCATTATCTCAAAATCTAACCAATGGATACCAACCAAATTTCCCTGGAATTATTCTTGAGTGAACTTAAACAAGTTTACAAAAAAATATTGTGATCAGATGAAAAATGTGTATTTTATGGGCGGAGGTCATTACTTCAGATAGGTTATATGGTGGAAAATTCAATATACGGTAAAACAAACTATCCTGAAAGTTCAAACAGATGGATTAAAAAATATTATGGGAAATTCATTTCTGTGAAGGTGTATCAGTCTGCAAAAAATATTTTGGTTAGATGAACAGCATATATTTTTATTGGCAGAGGACATTCTAACATATAAAGTGAATATTTGATCACCCTTTTGGTAACACCTAAAGGATGAATTTTTCTAGACTTACAAAATTTAATAGGTGTAATGATTATAGATTAGAAGGAATAAAACCTTTGTTGAAATCCAAATGTATAGAAACGTTAGTTGAAATGTATAAGTAGCCTGAGAATACCCCTGAGAATTTGTCAGTTTAGTTGAACGAAGGGTGACTCTGCACAAATAGTTCAAGTGGTGTAAAATGACATCAGGACCTCCTGAGCTTCAGAATGGGGTAGAAAGAGCTGAGTTGACTGCTTTCTAAGGCACTGGGCAGAATAAAATAAATATATTGGATTGAATATTTTACTTCTTATTATCATTAGTTAGAATTTTGTTTTGATGACAAACAATTATTGTGAAGTAACACCCTTTTAGTAATGTTTAATGAAAAGCAGAAAGATCTACAATCCAAATTTTGCTGACAAAATACCAGTATACTATATTGTGCAGTAACATTCTGTTAGTATCAAAATTCTTTATTTTTGGATTTCAACCAAATTTCACTAGAATGATCCTTGAATGACCCATTATCAGACTGCACAAAAGTATTGTGATTATATGAAAAATAGATGTGTAAGAGGTAGATGTCAATTTTCAATTTTATAAACTTATCATGAGATTTTTATGCTGAAATATTTCAGCATATGACACCAATAAACACTAATATTTACTTGAAATAAACATTCACTCATTCATTCACTTCAATTCTAGTTTAAAAATTTTTATCATCCTCTAATACTTATTATCAGGATATTCAGGCCTGTGGAGCGAATCAGGCACTCAAGCACCTCTAGTTCAGAGATGTTGAAGAGATTTTTATGATGGTTTGCTTTATAAAATTAGTCACTTAATAGAAGTGGTTGCTGAAGCAATATAGAATGTACTTTTCGCAAAGATATTTTGAAAACAGATCACAATTTGTAAAGGGATGAAAATTACTAGACAAAAGCATGCTCACTATCATGAATTTTTATTATTCATTAAAAGGGAGATAATAAGATAGTTAATGCTGATTTATGACATAGCTGTCTGCTGGCTATTAACATTCTTGAACCAGATGGTTTTTGTATCAAATGTTGAGTGTAACTTTCATTCTTGATAAAAATATGATTGGCATGTAATATAATTAGAACTGTCAAAAATCTCAAGCACTTTCAGGTACTTGTCCCTGAAATAGCCCTATTTCAACCTAAATTGGAAATGAGACTGTGCATCACCTGGTATTTGGATCAGTTTCACTATGTGAATTTGCACATTCTGACCAGAGGCTTACTGTCCTATATGCAGATAGTTAACACTTTCCTGTTTTACAAAATTTTGGACCTGTCCAAATTGAAAGCTTTTGCAGACAAAATTTAAAGTGGATCTAATTTGGAAAATAACCATTCAGTAGGGTAGAAAATAGTGTGAAAAAGAAGAAATTGCTTGTCAGAAGCAATTTCTTCTTTTTTCACAATGTTTTCTCAATCATAAAATCACAGGCACGTAAAAAGCAGGGATTAAACAGCAAAGGGTTAAAACATTTCTCCAGGCAGTCAGCGGATGTTCTTATTTCATTAATGTAAGGTTGTTTAGGATGCTCAATGTTTGTCATCCTCGCACATGTGAAATTGTTGTAAATGTCAAGCACGGGTTCATATTATATTGAGAAGACCTTTACTGACCTTTGGGCAAGATATCTGCATGAAACTTGGCATATGTGTTCACCATCATAAGAGCTAATGAGACTATCAAGTGGAATAACTCTGAAAGTAATTGTCTAAGATTTATGATGCATTTTAGACTATTATTTGCATTATCCAGCCTATAATCATATAGGTGGTTACAACTGTTTCATGCTGAGCCATCAAACTGATGTCAGTTCCGTAAAAAAAATACAATGGCTTTCATTTATGTATTAGGGCCTGATTAATTGATAATGAAATTTTCTTAGTGGATCATCCAAATTGGAAGCCAAAACCAACTGATTATCGATTATAATCGATTAATCTGCCCATCAGTAATTTCAAGTATTGCCAGCTAAAGGGTGGAATATACATTGCACACCTGACAGGGCTTATATTGCACCTGCTGCTCATATTGAAATCCCATTACAGGCTTATTTTAGAAGTTGTGTTTATTGTTTAGAAATACAAGCATATCATCAATATGCAGCTCTCATTAGCAGCTAATACTTCATTATGGAAGACTTAAGTTATTGTACTTAGAGAGAGATTCTTACAACAGCACTGTATATACATGTAGGTACCTAGGATTTAAATTGCCATTGAATGCTGTATTGGGAAAAAAAAGTTGAAAAAGTTGCATAATTTGTACCAACAAGAGGCCCAGGAGGGCTTGTATTGCTTGAATGGCTTTTCACATCTCCAGACTGTCATTAAACAAAGCTTACTTAGACTGAAAATAACACTTTGAAGTCTCTCTTAGAACTATTGTGTAATGATTCACTGGGTCCAGAACACATTGCATTAATATACTCAACCACTATTGATGACAATATCATATTCTTCGGCAACTACACAAGCAATCTTTGTCAACTACATTACAATTCCCATTGCCGATCAAATTTTTCAATTGCCAATTGGTCAGATAGATCTATAATTAACAAGCCAAGTTTAAGTGGGATTTTTAAAAGCATGCACCCATTGAGAAAAATTAAAACGTGAACTTAGTACAGAATGTGACTTAACACCACCACAAGTGCAGAGTGAGATACTTTGACAGGAGAGGCAAAAAATGCTTCAAATATAAGGATAACTCTTGAACCTGAGGAATTTGAGACCTCTAAATCGGGTCTTGCAAAACTTCAACATGTGATAAATGTTTGAAAACAGTTTTAAAGCTATCAAAGTAAAACTAAAGAAGGAGTTTGTGACACAAAATTACAAGTACATGTGTTCAAAAAGAAAAAAAAATGTCTTAAGTTCAAGGGCAAATAATTCTTGAACCAGTAAAAGTTGAGACTCCAGAATTGTGTCTTGCAAAACTTCAACATGTGATAAATGTTTGTATTAAGTTTTAAAGCTATTGAAGGAAAACTAAAGGAGGAGTTTATGTGTACAAAAAGAAAATATTTTAATATGGTAACATTCAGAAAAAAAATGTCTAAGTTCAAGGGCAAATAATTCTTAAAGCAGGGGAAATGAGACTTCAAAAAAGTGTCTTGCTTAAATTCAAAATGTGCTCAATTTTAGTATAAAAGTTTAAAAATAATAGATAAATTTAGATAGATTTTATTTAGGTAAAAGATACATGACATTGAAAATTGAAGGAGGAGTTTACAACACAAGATTTTGTACAAAAAAGTCCAAATTCATGATAATTCATGAACCAATGGGAGTTGAGACTTGAAAATTGCGTCTTGCAAGACTTAACTTGTAATCAATGTTTGCATAAAATTTCAATACTATTGAAAGACAAGAGGGCCATAGTGGCCCTTAATCGCTCACCTGAATGAACTGTCTAAAATTTTCAAATGAAGTATGAGAAATAGATTGATGAATGACTGAGCTAAACAAAGCTGTTGCTTCTATACAAATTGAGAATCCTTTTTTTACAATTTTAAGGTTGACTAACAAGGATTTTTATAATTATTTGTTTGACCTCATTTTTGACCCTACTTGACCCAATTTTGAACTTGTCAGAGATTTCATCTAAACAATCAATTTGACCAAATTTCAGGTTTATTGGCCAAAAATTGTGGCCTCTAGAGAGCATACAAGGTTTTTCTTAGATTTGACCCTGTGACCTAGTTTTTGACCCAAGATGACCGAATTTCAAACTCGTTCGAGCTTTCATCAAGACAATCATTCTGACCAAATTTCAGGTTGATCAAGCAAAAAATGTTGCCTCTAGAGTGCATACATGGTTTTTCTTAGATTTGACCCAGTGACCTAGTTTTTGACCCCAGTTGACCCAATTCCGAACTCGTCGGAGATTACATCAAGACAATTATTCAGCCCAAAATTCAGGTTGATCAGGCAAAAAATGTGGCCTCTAGAGTGCATACAAGGTTTTTCTAAGATTTGACCCTGTGACCTAGTTTTTGACCCCAGTTGACCTAATTTTGAACTCGTCTGAGATTTCATCAAAACAATCATTCTGACCAAAATTCAGGTTAATCAGGCACAAAATGTCGCCTTTAGAGTGTATACAAGGTTTTTCTTAGATTTGACCCTGTGACCTAGTTTTTGACCCTAGTTGACCCAATTTCGAACTCGTTCAAGATTTCATCAAGATAATCATTCTGACCAATTTTCAGGTTGATTGGGCAATAAATGTGGCCACTAGAGTGCCTACAAGGTTTTTCTTAGATTTGACCCTGTGACCTAGTTTTTGACCCCAGTTGACCCAATTTCAAACTTGTCCGAGATTTTATCAAGAAAATCATTCTGACCAAATTTCAGAATGATCGGGCAAAATATGTGGCCTCTAGAGTGCATACAAGGTTTTTCTAAGATTTGACCCTGTGACCTAGTTTTTGACCCCAGTTGACCCAATTTTGAACTCGTCCGAGATTTCATCAAGACAATCATTCTGACCAAAATTTAGGTTGATCGGGCAAAAAATGTGGCCTCTAGAGTGCATACAAGGCAAATGTTGACGACGGACGATGGACGACGCACGACGGACGTCGCACGACGCACGACGGACGACGGACGACGGACATCCACCTAACCACAATAGCTCACCTTGAGCACTTCGTGCTCAGGTGAGCTAAAAATGAAAAGGAGGAGTTTGGGACACAAAATTTTAAGTACATGGTACCAAATAGGAAAACAAGAGGGCCGTTGGCCCTGGGTCGCTCACCTGAGAAAAAAGCTTCATTACCTAGGTATGTCCATGCAACCACAGAAAAAGAGATTTTCACTTATTCAATCAGATAACATTTGAAATAATCCTTCCCCCCTCTGCTCCTCCCCTGGTCATTATTTATTTCAGCTTTTTTCATAAAAGGTCTGTGATCA
The DNA here is from genome assembly GCA_948146395.1 of Fragum whitleyi. Taxonomy (NCBI): domain Eukaryota; kingdom Metazoa; phylum Mollusca; class Bivalvia; order Cardiida; family Cardiidae; genus Fragum; species Fragum whitleyi. The sequence goes on along the minus strand of OX411545.1, from coordinate 56,416,318 downwards.
GCTAATCTATGCCAGATATACAGGCTGAGTCTGAGACTTTTAAAGTTTTCTTTAATGAGTTGATCAATCCATGTCAAATATAAAGGCTGTAGGGACTCAAAATTCTCAACAAAGCACCCCCTCCCCCAAGATGCTCTGCACCTGGTGAATCTACAGTCATGATTTTAGCTAATTCAATTAATGTCCATAATTATGCTGATCATCCATACAAATTTTCAAGTCTGTAGGACTCCTAGTTCATTAGAAGAAGTTTAAAGATTTCAAAAATGATCCAAAGTACTAACCCCTCCCCAAGACACTCAGCACCTGGTGACCCTACAGTCATGATTTTAGCTATTTTAATTAATGTCAATATATTGATCACCCATGACAATTTTCAAGTCTGTATGGTTCCTGATCCAGGAGAAGAATAAGGTTAAAGATTTCAAATTTGATCCAAAATACTATCCCCTCACCCCTAATGCTCCCCATCTGGTGGCCCTACATTCATGATTTTAGCTATTTTATTTTAGATCCATATGCTTATCATCCATGCCAATATTGAAGTCTGTAGGGCTCCTGGTTCATTAGAAGATGAAGGTTAAAGTTACAAAGTTTTCACAAAAGTACTATCCCTCCCCCCTGGTCCTCTGCACCTGGTGGCATTACAGTCATGATTTTAGCTATTTTTATTAAGGTCTATGAGCTGATCCTCCACGCCAATTTTTAAGTCTGTAGGGCTTGTGGTTCAGAAGAAGAAGAAGGTCAAAGATTACAAAATTTTCACAAAAGTACTACCCTCTCCCCCCTGGTGCTCCGCACCTGGTGAATCTACAGTCATGATTTTAGCTATTTATATAAAGGTCCATATGCTGATCATCCATGCCAATATTCAAATCTGTCAGGCTCCTGGTTCAAAAGAAGAAGAAGGTTAAAGATTACAAAATTTTCACAAAAGTACTACCCCCTCCCCCCTGGTGCTCCGCACCTGGCAGCCCAAAAGATATGATTTTAGCTACTTTTATTAAGGTCTATGAGCTGATCATCCATGACAATTTTCAAGTCTGTAGGGCTCCTGGTTCTGAAGAAGAAGAGGCTTAAAGATTACAAAATTTACCCAGAGTACTACCCCCTCCCCCCTGGTGCTCCGCACCTGGTGGCCCAAAAGATATGATTTTAGCTAATTTTATTCAGGTCTATGAACTGATCATCCATGCCAAGTTTTAAGTCTGTAGGACTACTGGTTGAGAAGAAGAAGAATTTTAAAGATTTTCTTAAAATTTCACCTTTTGTTGCCATAGCAACCAGAGTTTTTCATGGATTTCAATTCTGTTAGCTATTTTTGAAGGGGACCACCTAAGCAACATTTCTGTAAAATTTGGTGTTAATTGGCCTAGTAGTTTAGGAGGAGATGTCGTTTAAAGAAATTGTTGACGGACGCCGGATGACGGACGACGACCTACGACCAAAGGACGGACGCTGGAGGAAAGGTGATCACAATAGCTCACATGAGCACTTCGTGCTCAGGTGAGCTAAAAATGTCAAAGTTCAAGGGGAGATAATTCATGAAGCAATGGAAGTTGAGACTTGAAAATTGCGTCATGCAAAACTTTATCTTTTGATCATTGCTTGTAAAAGTTTTATTACTATTGAATGAGACGAAAAGGAGGAGTTTTGGACACAAAATTATAAGTACATAGTAACAAATTGGAAAAAACTGTCTAAGTTTACGGGAAAATAATTCATGAACCAGCGGGAGTTGAGACTTGAAAATTGCATCTTGCAAAACCTCAACTTGTGATCAATGTTCATATAAAGTTTCTTTACTATTGAAGAAGTGAAGGAGGAGTTTGCGACACAAAATTGGTAGTATTATATCCAAAGACGGATGGACAGATGAACAGACAGACAGATGGACAGACAGGCTGATTCCAGTATACCCCCAAAAACATTGGTTTTGCAGGGGTATTAATATTTTTTGTGACCTATTAATGCATTCATTCGAGTCTAAAAGATCTGGCTTGATCCCCAAAATATTGTTATAGAATTATACCCCTTTTTCTACCTTCAAAGTGTTAGCATCCTCATATTTTGCTATTATTTCATAATCCATTGACTTGCCTTTCGAGGGCTCAGTGTGAAACAGCTGTAACTGCCTATAAACATATTAGCACTTACTACTGTTTCAAGCTAAGCCAAGGAATTGTCAATATGCAATTTTTGTACATTTGGACTAGTCTAATAATTTGTCGTTTAGAAATGTAAAAGATTATTGTAAATTCCCATGGATCACCAAGGAATGTGCCTCTCAATTTTTTGGCAGACATTTCAACAAAATAACAAATAAATTAACTTCAAAAACAGAAAATAGCACAGTAATTCAAGTGATGATTATTTGTCTGTTTTCTAGTGGGTAATAGTTATCTTTAGTAAGGGGTGTTTCAAGGAAGTAACTTTTGAAAAATATTTCACCAAAAAACTCGCATATCAGGGGGTCAATGAACTTTAGTAAGTGCCTATTAGTATATAATTAGTTACGACACTTTTAGGGCTGCTAGGTGGTCTAATGGTAAGACCCCAGACTACTAATCCTAAGGTCTGTGGTTCAAATTCCATACACAGCAGGAATTTTCTTGGATACTTGTGATCCTCTGCCCAACTAGAGGTGACCTGGTAAGAAACCCAGAGGTAGCTTTGTTTTCATCAGTGCTTTACACTGAGTATGTTAAAGAACCAAGAAGGTCTTTTCATAGAAGAGCTGGAGGCATATGAACCCAGATCTCCTTGTATCCACTTCTATCTCATAATCCATACCACGTATGTCTACAGCGCAGAGAGACCTAAATCCTACATTCACACATGGCTCATCGATGACTCAGTGATTTTCTGTAAAAGATATAAATCTAAAGACAGCGCTGGTTGTTTCCACGCTAGATTTTCTTACTCTGTTTCCGCCAAACAAAATGGGCAATTTTGTTACAAACCTATCCGCCTTACATACATCCAAGGTCTGTTGCAGTTTATGTGATGTTCCGAATGACACAGAGTTGTGCCCTAACCCCTTGGTATTAATGTGCTTCTTTTATTGCTTGTAGTCTGAAATAGATATGAAGGGACCTTGCCCAAGTATCAACATACACATGACTTGCACATAGGTGTAACTAGAATTTTGTGACAAAAGATAAATACCCTCTATTTGCTCCCTTTTTCTAAGCTCACCTGAGCTTTTGTGATCAGCTTTTATTCATTGGTCATCCCTCGGTTGTTATGCGTCGGTCATCTGAAGTCATCAATAATTCTTTAAACATTACCAAAGGGCGTATTTCAACAAAACTTGGCAGAAATGTTCCTTGGGTGACCCTTCTCAAACCTTGTTTGTGAAATTTTGACCCACAAATATGAGCGTGGCAGGATGTGGCAGTTATTCACTTAGAAATCCTTAAATGGCAACTCATTTGGGATACTTCAATAAAACTCTGCATGAATGTTCCTTGGATGACCCTTCTTGAAATTGTAGGAAAAATTCTACTCAGCCTATTAATATTGGTGAAGGCCTTTCCTCACTATGAAATCTGTGAACACAATCACTTTTTAAACCAACAGCTATTTTAATGAAACTTTGTCCTTAATTTCTCTTCAGTGATCCTTCTTAAAAAATGTGACATTCTGAATTGGCCATAAATATGGGCGTAGTAGGGTGCATATAGGACCAATGTTACATTGTTACCATATTAAAATATTTTCTTTTTGTACACATTAACTCCTCCTTTAGTTTTCCTTCAATAGCTTTAAAACTTAATACAAACATTTATCACATGTTGACGTTTTGCAAGACGCAATTCTGGAGTCTCAACTTCCCCTGGTTCAAGAATTATTTGCCCTTGAACTTAAGACATTTTTTTTTTCTTTTTGAACACATGTACTACATAACATAACTCCAAAATTATGTAAGCAAGAGCTGTATTTCTTATGCACTGCACTTCTCCTCCATGAGATCTATCCACCCATAAAATTTCAAGTTGATAGCTATTATTCTTCAGGAGATACGCTCCGGACAAAATCTAAGTCTTAATAATAACAAAGGGCAATAACTCCAACATTTTGCAAGCCAATGTTATAGTTCTTGTGTACTGCACTTCTCTTCCATAAGATCTATCCACCCATAAAGTTTCAAGTTAATAGCTAAAATACTTTAAGAGATATGCTCCGGACAAAATCCCAGTCTTAAAAATAACAAAGGGCAATACCTCCAAAATTATGCAAGCCAGAGTTATAGTGCTTAAGCACTGCACTTCTCTTCCATGAGATCTATCCACCCATAAAGTTTCAAGTTGGTAGCTTTAATATTTTAGGAGATATGCTCCGGACAAAATCTAAGTCTTAAAAATAACAAAGGGCAATAACTCCAAAATTATGCAAGCCAGAGTTATAGTGTTTGTGCACTGCACTTCTCTTCAATGAGATCTATCCACCCATAAAGTTTCAAGTTGATAGCTATAATACTTTAGGAGATATGCTCCAGACAAAACCTAAGTCTTAAAAACAACAAAGGGCAATAACTCCAAAATTATGCAAGCAAGAGTTGTAGCTCTTGTGCACTGCACTTCTCCTCCATGAGAACTATCCACCCATAAAGTTTCAAGTTGATAGCTATTATACTTTGGGAGATATGCTCCAGACAAGTTTAGTGACGGAACCTCGGAATGACAGAATGACAGACGGAGACCATTACTATATCTCCTATATAGTAGGATAACAAACGGGGATAACAAACAAGAGGACTTTTGGCCCTTAAGCGCTCAAGGAATATAGTTGACAAAGGTAGCAAAGTGTCAAAACTACCTATTTGAAATTCGTGACTGGCTCAACAAAATTCAAAGATATCAAGAAGCAGGGCTTAAAAATTCTACTCGTCTGCTCGTCCTGCATGATTTTTTCCTTCTTTGTCTATAATTGCAGGACAGGTGGATTTTGCAAAATTTCACTTATGAAATTGATTTATCACTGTATTTTCTTATATAGCAGGACGAGTAGAAATTTCAAGAATTTTCAAGTCCTGAGAAGACAAACATTACAACTACAAATATGTTAAAGTAAAAGAATTTCAAAATTTGAAGAATGTCCTCGTGTTTAATCCTCTTTCAAACTTGTCTATGATTTTAAGACAAACATTCTAACAATATGTTCAATCAAATAAGTGCAAACAAGAATTCTCCTAAATACAACCCATTGACCTAATTTTTAACCCCACTGACCCATTTCTGAACTTGACTGAGATTTCATGGAGACATTTGATCTAAGAAATGTGGCCTCTAGAGGGCACACAAGATTTTTCTAAGAATAGACCCCTTGACCTCATTTTTTGACCTCACTTGACCCAATTTCAAACTCAACCGAGATTTGATGGAGACAAACATTCTGACCAAATTTCGAGACTTTTTGGCCAAAAATGTGACCTCTAGAGTGCACACAAGATGTTGCCAGACGACTAGACAACTTGAGCTAAAATTAAGCACTTCATCTCCCAAGTCACTTACTCTACAAATATTTATGCTTTCATAAATGTAGGAAAAAGGTTAAATACAAGAAAACCAAGTGGTTATATACCTTAGGGTTTGATTATGCACCACTGCATCATGTGGTAATTGACAAGGAAAACTTTGACATTATGTGATGTCTCTGGTACAACTAAAAGCATCCACTTGTAACTTGGAATACATTTTCAAAATTATTTAATCAAGGTTGATAAATCTTAATACATTTTTAATGAATTATGCTGATTTTTTTTAACTTATTTTTATTTTGTTCGATAATCTCAGCTATTACTTAAGGCATTCTCTTGCATTACAATTCTCAATATTAAAGGGTTAAACTTATTTTTTAATGTCATCAAGGGGTTAAATAAATGAATTTAATATGAATTACGAGCGCATTTTTTTAAAAAAAAATTCATCCTCTTGTCAGCATCCAAAAGCTCAGTTAAGGCACCTGTATGCTGTGCCCAGCTTGTTTATCATTTACACTTTCCAGTAAAATTAATTCCTAATTAATAATTCATTATTCAACCTTTTGCATGCTATTCACTTCATAATCATACTGCAGTGTTTATTTTTGCAGACTATGTAGATTAAGATTAGCCTGCACAGAGGTGCAGTCTGATCTAAGACTACACTGCCTACTTTGAACTTCACATTTTTGGCAAACACTTGAATCAAACTGGTTGAAATGTCAGTAAAATAGAAATTTGTTTGAAACAAAATTTTAATTTGGCAGGATTTAAGTATTTGTCAAAAGAAAGAGCATTTACAATACCTTATAGGCATATAGGCATATTATAAGCAATTACCAGATCTATGAACTGTATCATCTTGTCATTCAGAGAAAAAAAACTTTGTGATATTATTTACTCATTCCCACACAATTCACTTTTGCACTGAAAGTTTAAACAAACAAACAAACAAAAAACATTGTGGGCAATGAAGAATTCCCTTGTTACATCTAACAAGCATTTTTTTCATTGTCAACAATGTTTTATTCCCAAAAGATAAAGATTACCAGAATTTCAGCAACTAAAAAATGCAATCTGCATTTTTTTTTAAATTGGACTAGTCCAAAATTATGAATCTGGTAATGGTTCAAATAAGTTGTTACCTACCTTTTTAAACTTTTAAAAAAATCATCAAAAAGATAGAAAATACTCCTAAGTAACACCAATATGCACCCAGACAAAAACTCACAGGTGAGAATGAAGCACTTATATACACTTATCAATAAGAGAAAAGTCAGTTTATTATGAACAGCAGATAGTATTCCCAAAAAGCAATCAAAACTATTATAATTTCCTGCAGTAAGAGCACGTGGGCAGAAAGCAGAGAGAGAAAAGTTACAAGTTACGAAGAAAGCAAGCTCTTCAGAAAGGAGAGATTGTTCTCAAGTAGCATGTATCATCAGAGATGCCAGGCATGTCGCGAGCTGCCAAACTTTATTTATCACAATGCATAAAGTTTGGTGTTCTCCTGTCTTGTTCTCTATCTTTGCTGGCATTGCCATGTAGAAATAATGGTACTTTCTTCCTAAAACCTCGTAACTACAGCTTGATTCAAGCTGTAGTTAGGAGGATTTAGAATAAAAGTGATTCCATTATCCAAATAATTTAGTAGGCTTGAACCTTGACTGCTCAAGATGGTTAGCTTACTTCTTACAAAACTTGTAGTCAGGAGGCCCATGAGAGCATGCTTCACTGCATTGGTATTTAAGTTCTTCTTCAAGACTAGAAATAGTAATTTACTCTAATCAAACCAGTAAAGAGAGTTCAAAGCAACAAATTTGGAAGAGACAAAAAGAAACCATAGAATATATAACAACAGCTAAATAATGCAAGTAGAAAATAAATCCTTTTTTTCCCTAATTATGCTTAAACACAAACTAGAGCTGCTTGAGAAGCTGATTTGCTATACAGACCTGATTATTTAAGTGAATGAATGAATTAATTAGTTAGTGTTTATCTTAAGTAAATAAATGCTTTTAAGTGTCACATGCTAAGATATTTCTGCAAAGATTGATGAATAACATATAGAAAATGACCTCTGCCAGTTAAAATACATATTTTTCATCTGATCACAATAATTTTTTGTAGACTGATAAAGGGTCACTCAAGGATCATTTCTGTGAAATGTTTGACAGTACCAGATGATGTCCCTACTAGCTCACCTGTACAGCTGTTACAAAATCTTAAACTCAGGTTGAAGCAAACTAATGGGAGGCAGCATTATTATGTGCCAGCTTGGTAAATAAACATATTACTAGCCACATTGTTTGACAATAAATGTAAAGGTTACTTACTTCTGTTCCATGTGATTTGTCTTCTACAACATTTTAACTTAACCTTATACTTGAGTCGCTTGAGAGACTGGCCTGCTCCTCAGGGCAGAATTTTTTTTTTATATTTTAGGTTCTGAAAAAATGATTTTCGCGAAGATTCCACTCTAAAACATAGAGAAATCACCTCTGCCCATAAAAGACATTTTTCATCTAATCACAATAGTTTTTTCTAGACTGATAAATGGTCACTAGAGAGTCGTCCAAGTGAATTTTGGTTGATATCCATTGTCATACAGAGAAATAACCTCCACTCATAAAGACATTTTTCATCTGACCACAATATTTTTTTGTAGACTGATAAAGGGTCACTAAAGAATAATCCAAGTGAAATTTGGTTGATATCTCAATGTTCAGAGAAAATGATTTTCAAAGGCTCTACTAAATAACATTAATGGAGAAATGACCTCTGCTAATAAAAGACAAATTTTCATCTAATCAACATAATTTTTTGCAGACTGACAAAAGCTAACAAAAGGTCTTCTAATGAAATTTGGTTGATATCTATTGGTAAGATTGAGAGAAAAGTCACATATTATCATATATGAAAATTAGCCAAGCCTATAGAAGCCTTGTTTTTCATAGGATCAAATATATCCTTGAACAGCTTTGAAAGAGGGTCACCTAAGGATGATTCCTGTGAAGTCCAGTTAAAATTCATTCAGTTATTCAGTTATTTCCGAGAAAAAAAAGTTATGACCTGACACACACACACACAATGAACAGGGCACCATGACAATAGCCCAAATAGTATTGTGAAGCTAATTAGAATCAGTTACAATCTTATGGACGTAAGTTGAAAATATAATCATAATTCTTTAGAAGTTTTTATCAAATCAGTGCTCATATGCAGTTGATCCTGTGCATGACATTTCAAACAATTTCATGTTATGTGCAAAGCAAGTCTATTGCTAGACTGATCCCTTGGACCACAGACTTCACAATTCTATCTGCTCAATGTTTGCACCTCATACACATACACAATGTGAAATTGTTGGAAACATTATGCGCTTTAATGTGAGTTTCAATCATAATCTAAAAAGAGAATTTCTTAGGAACCCTTTAGCAAGTATGAAAAAGTATAAATTCTGGACAGAATGCAAGGTATGCTAAAGCCTTGTCATGCTGAATAAAAAACCTTGGCAAAATTATATATAAATAAAAGTGCTGAAAGCTCTGTATTTCCTACTTGTGAGTCAGCATTTGATTTTGAAAATATATTTTCTGATTCTTCTCTGGTTTTAAAAAGGAAAAACAGGTGGTATAGACAAAGATCAGACTGCACATATGTGCAGGCTGATGTTTTTTTATAGCTCCTGCTAAGGCAGAAATATTCTGGGTTCAGCATGACAAGGGTTAAGTTAGTTTTGTAGCAGAAACACTGCACATCTGTGCAGGCTGATCTTTGTCTAAACATCCTTCCAAAGCAGGGGTATTACTAGGTTCAGTCTGACAAGTATTAATCTTATATGACAATTTTTTGTCATAGAATTGTCTTATATCATACCATCACAGTTTTGCTGACAAAAATCATGATTATGAAGAATTAGTGACAGACCCTCTCATTTATATTGCCAAACCTTTTTTGCCTTCCGAGGGATAAAAAAAAGATAAAAAATAAATAGAAAGAAAAAGTACATCAGAAGAAACTTACCAGTTCAAATGAATGAGGTTTTATGCTACTTTAATTTTTTTTTCTGTCATAATGAGGAAGCATGAGCACCTGATAATGGATTCCAGATATTTCTTGAAGCAGTGCCACCATTGCATCCTTTCATAGCCTCTAGCTGCACTCCCACATAGGTCTATGATTATTTACCATTGGGCTTTCAAAAAATCATAAGTCCCGAAACTTAACATGGATTTTTTATATTTCACCATTGGGGCCTCTTTTTTGATGACTCCATGGTAGTAATTAATGTGCTGATTAATCGCTATATCGATATTCAGTTGGTTTGGGCTTCCAATGTCGATAATCAATTAAGCAATCTCATAATCGATTATCGATTTGTAAATTGCAGCCATTTAATGTTTGGAAAGATTTAAATGTCACTTATTTTGTCTGGATTACTTCTTATTTTCTAGTAACATCATTTTACTTGAGAAAAACTATTTATCTTAAACCTACCATGAGAATGGACCTACACTATACCATCGGTGGTCACTGACTGTTTGTTGATGGTTAAGTGTAGGTCAATTCCCGATATGCATAGTGTATATTCATTGAAAATTGTATTGATTTCTAAGAAACTGATTGTAGTATCGATTATTAGTTGATTTTACTTATAAATAAGCACTTTTTTTGAGTTTCAATTCAAAAGCAAACAAAAATATTTCTCAACATTTGAGGAAAATAAGTTTAATTTTCAATGTGGAGTACATTAATTATTTCAAAGGTATTTAGAGATAAACAAGAGCACTGCCTATGGGTGCCTACAACTGGCAGGCAATTGGTTGCTGGACAGTGGATAAAAAATACAAGTATATGAAAAAGGGGCATAATTCACACAAAATGCATCTAGAGGTAATCCCATTAATAGTATTATGAGTACTATAGAAATACTAGAGATATCATAAAATGTCAAAGATTTTGAATAATGATGATGATGAAGGCAACAACAATTACACCAAGGCTAAAGCAATACTTTACGTTTTCCCTGCAAACAGTTGTGCTTAAAATGATGTCATTGTGGTCAGGAAATTTGAATTTATTTTCCCTCGGTTAAGGGTGAAATAAGTTCAGGCTAGACTTCAAAAGAATTTTGAGTGACATACCAATTTGTGTTTTCATGCTTTGATTGCTAAATATTAGCAGAAATTACCCCTAGTATTTCAACTATTTGAAAAGATGAGGGAGAAAATTAGCCAGACATTGGTGGCATCCTCATTAACCCTTCATGTTTTTGTTGTTTTTTTTTCAGATCAAACTGATTGTTGGGTTTAAACCAAAAGCTACAGATAGAGGGGTATTTTGGATTTTAGATCAAAGTGTTTCAATGGTTATAAAACAAACCCTTTGTTGTTGGTACTCATTGAAATCGTCTCATCAAGACGATTCCAATGAGTACCCACAACATAGGGTTTCATTGAGAAATAAAGATTTTAGACTGGCTTTAGACTTATCTGTACCTCTGAAACCTATTTATTTTACATCAATTGGGATAAAAGATCTTACAACTTAGATTAATCCCTCTCGACTCTACTTCCTGGACATGAACCAGTACTAGCACTGAGTGTGTTGGCCAAGGAAAAAAGCAAGATCAGTAGCCACTCCTGGGAATCAAACACAAGACCTTTTAGTCAAGAATTGATTGATTGATTGGTTGAATTGGGTTTAACACTGCTTTCAACAATTTTAAGTTATATCGTGGGGGCTGAAGCACCTAACAATGGATTCCTGGTATTTCTCTCACCAGTACAACCATCACATCCATTTCTAGCCTCCAACTGCTATCTAACATAGGTCTATGATTATCAACCCAATTTTGGTGAGAGACAAATAGTCGGAATGAATGAGTGCTGCCATCAGGGATCGAACCCGGGCTTTTAGTCAAGAAGCTGACGCTGTACCCCTAGACTATAGACACCACACAGTGCAAACAGATAGAGAGAATGTGATGCATTGTAGTTTGTTTGTCCGTTTGAATGGGATTTTATACTGCTTTTAACTAAAAATGCATTTCAGATTAAAGTGTTTTATAATGATTGTGTGCAGCCAGCAGGATAAAAGCAGCAAATGTTATACAAGACAACACAAGAGTAACAACTCTTGTATATGTTACTCGGTTATTAAACATAGTTATCTCCCTTGTTTTTCTTAAAAAAATTGTTTCACCATAGGTAGATAGGCAAGTATAGTTATATATCTATAGGTAGATTTTGCATGGTGAGCTATGAAATCTATGTTTAACCATTAGATTCCTGTGCCAGTTTGTCGAAATAGATAAAACAGGTTCAAATTAAACACATTAAAATGTTTCAAATTACCTTTTAAACGAAATAATTCTCGTGTTAAATTGAAAGGTTTACTCTTAAATTTACTTTAATGATTGAAGTGAAAGGATCAGGTTCAATTTCTATAATATGCTTTTTTTAATATACCCTATATTAGGGGTGTAACAATAGGTCGAACTATCGCTGTATCGTGATAGTTTTCCTTGCAATAGCAATAGGTCGATAGCATTTTTTCAAGTCAATAGATATCGCAATAGTTCCTCTGACTATCGATAGTTTACAATAGTTTTTGTCAAAAGATGAAAGTTGAACTAAATGTAGTAACAATGCTGTCTTTCTGCAATTTTTTATCAGAGAATGAGGTCAAATCCAATTCTTTTTAAGGTGGGACGTTACAGTTTTGGGGAGACAACTCGCATAGAAAAAAAATCGTGAGGGGGGCCTTGTTAAAATCAACTTTACATGAAGTTGCAAGTGCACAGTGGAAGGCTTTTTTTCAAACAATCGTAATTTTGTCAACCTACACGCAGGATTGTCCTGAATTCAAAATAAAAACGTTCGCGAAACATTTCAGAAACATAAGACTGCTAAGAAAGGTTCACTTTCTAAACGTTTGCAAATGCTTTTGCATCCTGAACTGCAGGGTTTGGCAATCAATACCAGGGACAAAATGAAATCCGGTCATGCGTTCAATATAACGAATCACAAACGATCATCCGAAAAATGGTAGTCTGCATTACCGTGTAAAGTATATCTAATGAGTGTTTCACACTTGTGCTTCGTTATTCCAACGAAGTACGAGCGACGTTGATAGACCTATCACAAGCCATGCATTCAGGATGACAAAACGGAGCAAACGTTTTTGTATAAAACTATCATAAAATGGATGCTTACAAAAGGTAGTCATCTTTCAGTTATTTGAACATATGCTTTTTTTATTTACGACTTCGGTAAAAACTGATACGGGATGACAAGTCATATTCTAAAATAATAAGATTTTGCCACTTGGATGCGATTTCTCTCCTTTTCAGTTTACTTTTCTGCACTGTTAACCGTCTGTTCGTTTTTCACTATTCTTTTTATAAATTTTTAAAATGATATGTTACTTTTGCTTGTAAAGATCCCATTCATTACGTATGTTACACGTCGTAAAAACGGAAAGGAGACAACGTAGAAAAGGACAATTTCAACCTCTAAAAAAATCATTTCTTCTCTCTAAATTTCCATCTTTATTTGATTCCGTTTATGTGTGTTTGTAAGAGTGAAAACGACAATTTGATAACAATTATTAATATTCCATCAATAGCTTTGCCAACATTGAATATTTCAATAAGCAATAATTTCAAAAAGCTTTCGTATTATTCGAAGAGCGTATGTATTCGAGAGATACTGCGTCTGCTCCTTGACCAAGAAGTCCCGAGATCGGGTATAAATACCGGCGATTGTACTTTTTCCTTTATTTGGCCCTGAGACTGTTGAACTCTTCTGTAATCCACCGAATCAAGAGGGATCAATGTAAAATTTAGGAAATTGTTTCCAAACCATTGTAAAATAAATTAGGTTAAAATAATCAACATAATTACAGAATTCTAAAATCTTTAAAATCAATCGAAAGTCATGTTTCTTTCTTTTTTGTTTCAATCGAGTAATAAACCATCTTATCTTCCGTGGCAACTGAAATGACATATATTTATATGTTATTGCCTCATATCGAAAATGAGTTTATGGAGGAAAACCTCGTGTTTTGATCAGGATAATGGCTGTGCATGTGGCGGATCCAGAGGGAATGGGGTGTTCAGTCTTTCACTGGGTAATTCGGCAAAACTTTGGTAATGATGTGAAATAACTACCCCTACCCCCTTATTTGTGATTTAAACCCCCTTACAGAAATCCTACAACTGCCATAGGCGTTACCAAGTGCATCAAAATTACAAATGGTTTTTATTGTTGATTGGGAAATCAGGGGACGTAACAATGCCTGGACAAAATCAAATTAGAGTTGTAAATTATGGGGGGTACTGAATTTCAAACTTATGAAATTGGCTAAAAGTGCCTGGATACATATACTTTTCTTTATTGATTTCAGTTGTAAGATAGTTGGGCTAATTTTCTATTGACATATTTCGAGTTTATTTAATATAAAGGTTTGCTTTTTTTGCCTTCAAAAAAAATATTCACTTTTCATCTTTGAGGAGCATTTGAAGCAAAATGCCGACTTGTCACTTATTTATGCCCTTACTAGAAAGTTTATTATATTTTTATGTTTTCCATATCTATGGCTATAAATATATGTTGATTTAGCACACCAGCATTGTGATTGGTCGGTGTAATAAACAGATTTCTTTGATATTTTCGAAAACATGGCCACCTTAAGAAAAATGTAAATATTTTTAAAATATGCGTGGAAAGCTATGTTGATATTTTTACTATATCAGTGCATATGAATGCTCTAAAACATACATTTGTTTCGCGGATATCTGGAAATCCCCCGAAACTGTAACGGCCCTCCTTAAGGGAATATCTGTAATTAACTGATTTGATCATTTACTCGCCATTGATAAGGTAAACAGCATCTTACAAGACCAATATAAAGTTACTGTCTTATAAAAGGTGGACGCTTTAACATTTATTTTTATCTATTTTTTCTGTAAAAACAACTATTGTGATAGTATTGCAATAGTTTTCTGACTACTGCAATACTATTCCAATAGCATTTTTACTATCACAATACTATCGTGATACTAATTTTGAACTCAATAGTCACCCCTACCCTATATACCTATGGTAATGGACTCAGCACTTACGTCAGAGCTCAGTTTTGAAAATGCACCTATATAAGTAGAATTTGTTATTTTGACTCCTTGATTGTATTCAAATGTACTGTAATTACAAGTCACAATACTGTATTCAAGTTGTACAGACTGACTTCCGATCTTCCAATATGGAGCATGTGTTCAATCCCCTGAAGTGGCACATATTGATGGCTCAGCGTGAAACAGTTGTAACTGCCTATATGTTTATAGGCAGTTACAACGGTTTTGCACTGAGCCATCGATATTATCCTTTACAATATTTGTCTCCCACCTAATTGGTTGATAATTTCAAACTTACACAACATGCACCCTCAACTTCCCCCCCTTCTATCATAAGAATAACGATAATGATTGATTGATTTAACTTTAATGATGCTTTCAACATTTTTGCAGTTACATTTCAGAGGTATGTGCACCTACCCATAACTTCCTATTGTTTCTAACAACAGTACAACTACAACACTTCGTCCTAGCCACCAGCTGCTCATCCTACTGACTTTTGTGGAAAGTTGGATAAAAGTTGGCGGAGCCGGGGTTTGAATTCATGACTCCATGATTGAAAGCCCAATGAGTTACCACTTAGATAGCCAAGCGCCGTGGGTCCTTTAGTATCCAGAAGAAAGGGCAGGCCCCATCAAAAGGAGCTCACAGGTGAAACATGAACAGTTCCAAAACTTATTGGCTTATTCTAAGGAATTTAAGGTAGTGGACCCATGATAGTTCTGCAATATTTCAGAAGTCACAAACTTTTACAGTGTAAACCGAGGTTTCCTAATCATAACGAAAGCTCCTTTAAAAATGTCATAAGCTTCGAATTGTTGCGGAACTATTAAGGATCTACTGCCTAAAAATTCAACGCATATAAAGATGGGTTAATTGACAATAATTGACTGTAAATGATAAGAGATAAAGTACAAAAGTACTTTCCTACTCTGATTCTTAAGATTCAAAGGAAAAATCATGAGATAAAAGTACTTTAGTAAATTGCAATTCCAGAAAAGCACTTGTAAATTATGATCTATTTTAATCAGACCCACCCCTTACCTGTCAAACTAATCTATCAAAATCAGATATTGAACAGCTGGGTAAATCACAAAAGTTATTGTGGAAAAGCTTCTTCCATATTCTTTCCAGTTTATGGTCATTCAGCCCATGAAATGACCATTATTTGGGTTTGAAACCAGGCAGCACCACTTATCATATGTTATAAATGAGGGCTCAGTGCAAAACTATATTAACAACCCTTGTCATGCTGAAACCGGAATATTCCTGCTTTGGCAGGAGCTATAGACAAACATCAGTCTGCACATATGTGCAGTCTGATGTTGGTCTACACCACCTGTTTCTCACTTTCAAACCAGAATTGTCAATAGAATTAGTTTTTGAAATAAGAAATGACCTACAGATCGTAATTTCAGTGCTTTTTGCCCTTTGATTTTGATGCAAATTTTAAGCCAAAATTTTTTCAGCATGGCAAGGGTTACGTGCCAATAATTTTATAGGCATCAGTGGTGGATCCATAGGAGGTTTAGGGGCATCCCCCCCTCTCTAACCTTATCATTAAACTTACTTGCGCAAATTAACCCTTGTCATGCTGAACCCGGAATATTCCTGTCTTGGCAGGAGCTATAGACAAACATCAGCCTGCACATGATGTGCAGTCTGATCTTGGCCAATAGCACCTGTTTTTCCTTTTTTGAAACCAGAAAAGCTTGAAAATTTAATTTTCAGAATGAATACGGACGCACACTTAGTGCATCCAGTGCTTTGAGCACTTTGATTTTGTTGTTTTTTTTCCATGACTTTTTATTCAGCATGACAAGGGTTAAGTCAAAATTGTACTTTCCTACGAAAAAAACACGCTCTTATTTCTTTATTCCACCCCTCTTTACAAAAATCCTGCATCTGCTGCAGACCACTTACAATAATTCTGCACTGCTTCATAAAAACTATCCTTGTAACCCTTCTTCTCCTATTCATGACAATTTCTTGCTGTAAGCTTTGGCAAACAGTATAACAACAGTATAACTAAGTTTAGCCTGCACAGAGCTGAAGTCTATTCTTAGCCTCCACTGCCTTTGTTTTACTTAATTATAGTAGGATTTAAGAATGACTTCAACGAAAAGGGATCCCAAGAACTCAATACTTATAAGCCTCATTGGAGTTGGTGTTGCAATGTTTATGTGACTTTGGCTTTGTAATAGATTCCTGGTATTTTTGTCACCAGTACTAATTTAACACACATCCTTTCTTAGAATCTAGCTGCTTGTCCCACGTAAGTTTACTATTATCCACCTAAAATGTGGGTGAAAAATGTTGCATAGGATTGTACCGCCATCTGGTATGGATTTGGATTTGGGATTGGGAATTGTAGACTTGCTACAAACTGGACTATGACGGAGATGGAAAAAAGTTAATATTTTGTTTTCCAACTTCGGAAGAAGGCAACAGGCAATGGCTCAGTGCTAAACAGTTGGAACTGCTTATATCATTATAAGCAGTTACAACTGTTTTGTGCTGAGCCATCAAATTGTGAGGAATTGTGTGGATTTTGTAATAAATCACAACTATTGCCATGTTGAGGGATTAACTGCTGCCTTTATGACACTGATAGGCATAACTTTCTTAACCTGTTCCTGTTTTACAAAATTTTGGACCTGTCCAAATTCAAAGGTTTTACAGATGAAAATTTAAAGTGGATTTATTTTGAAAAATAACCATTCAGTAGGGTAGAAAATAGTGCGGAAAAAGAAGAAATTGCTTGTCAGAAGCAATTTCTTCTTTTTTCACAATGTTTTCTCAATCATAAAATCACAGGCAGGTAAAAAGCAGGGATTAAACAGCAAAGGGTTAAACACACCTGAATGTATCTACAGAACTAGAAAACCAAGTAGATGAGATAACCCAAAGTTTGGCAACTAAAATGTCATAGCTGCAGCTTTTATATGATGAAATTTACAATTTCACAATGTAGTCCCAGACTGTTTAAATTACCAAAGGGATACAAAACAAAATCGCTGTCAATAAAAAGTTTTTTGACCATCGATTTTGATTTTGCCAAGGTTTTTATTCAGCATGACAAGGGTTAATTAAATGAATAAGCATTTCTCTTTGTTACAGTCTTTTTCATCAAAGGCATAAAAAAAGGCGGGTTGGAAGGGAATGAGTAAATGAAATAAATTCTTCTTCCCCTTTATAAATACCAGAGAAAGCAGGAAATGTTAGCAGTAACTGACAGTGATGATGCAGATTGAAAGGATGATAATTTGAGGATGTAGGCTATGGACTATGATAATGGGAATAAGATAATGCAAACCAGATTGTGTATTATCAGCTCTTCAACTTCAGCACAGCTTGGAGTTTTGGGTTTTTTTAATGTATTTTTGTTAAACCTCCTTGAAAGTAATTAGAATGCAAACTCAACCTTATAATGCTGAACACAGTGTCTTTATTTTTTTGCAGGAGGTATGTCCTATGATCAGTCTGCACATATGATACAGCATTCAGCAGCTTAGTGTAGGCAACCACAGGTACATGCTGTTCTGTATTGTCTTCCAAATGACTCAAAATCAAACCCAATATCATGCAAGCAAACACTCTTAACAGATCTCTAAATATTCGAGATGAGCCTGATTGAGACATTTCCAACAATTTGTCATGAGCATTAGGTTCAAGCATAGAGCTGCATAGGCAACAGCATAGTGTAATCGGAACATTGCCTTACTGTCTAAATATACTTTAAGACCTAATCTATCTAGAAGATGCTTAGGGAAGACTCTGGACAGACTGTGCGGATGCACAGACTGGCAAGAGTCTTTGCCTGGCACGTATTTGAAATTGTTGGAAATGTCAAGCACAGGCTCTAATAAAACAAAAGTTCAGCTCAAAATGACTTATCTATTTCATTGAGTATCCTAAAAATAATTCTTAAATGCAAAATGTATAAACTATTTTAAATTGAAGTTACATCAGTTTTCAGGATTAAATCAAAGATTACTTTCACATCCCAAGGGTAGGAGTATACTCCAAATTGTAAAACACCATCAAGATGGTTTTCTACCAATTAATCATGGAATTACAGTTAATGTGCATCAATAATCTCTAGCTGCTGCAGGGATGATATGTTGTTATCATCGAATGCTGATAAGTTTACAAGTGCTTATCTTTTTATTGAAAGACAAACATCAGGTGTTCTCTATACTGCCATAACCTGATGTCTTTTTACCAATCTTACATTTGTATCAATCTTCGCAGACTAATGAAATTAAACATGAGTTTTTAATATTGTTTTCATTTTTTGTTGTTTTCCTTGTTTCTTTTTTCCCTTTCATAGCATTTAAGGAAATTCCCATGATGTTTTTACAAAATTCAATGTTTATATAGGTGTGGAATTCCCAAACCCGACATGGGTTTTTCTACCTGCAGACAAGTACTTTTTGGTGAACGAAATTTTCGTTCACCACTAGTGTTATATACTGTGTATGGAAAATCCTGTAGGATCTTAATAGGTTTTAAATAAAGCAGTACCTCTTCAGATTCAATTTAGTATCTCTAAAGACTTCTCTCTACAAAATCACTTTTTATTTCGTTAAATGCAAGATACCAGCATTCTTCATCAAGTGAAGATAATGAAAATTACCCTTTAAAAACAAAAAATTATCTTGGAATGTCTATACAAGCGAATTTTTGATCGGTGTAAGATTGTAGAGACTTGAGAGCAAAATCAAAGTTTGTGTCTGTACACTGTATAGACAGATACTATGTTTTTGATTTAAACCTTCGCTATTGCAACTTGTAGTAATTTGCCAGAAATGTGTGTTTATTGAGGTCGTGAACTCTTGAACTTCTACACACCCCTGATTGGTCATACCACACGTGATGACCTACTACGATTTTACCTGCCTTCTTATGAATGAAGTCCTTGCTTATAAGTTATGAATGGTCAAGTTTACAAACGAATGGAATGTTCCTGCCGTATTTCTCCTATTAAACGCGCCCGAGCGCGGTGCAAAACGTTGTGGGACGCTGTTATTTCAGACTATTTCACTTAATTAAAAAAAATACGTATTTTGGTACTTAAGAGAAGCAAACTGTTAACATGTTATCGATTGAAATACGTACGCTACCTGAGTGTAGGACAAAACCCCACCAGGACAAAACCCCACCGGGACAAAACCCCACCAGACAAAACCCCACCAGGACAAAACCCCACCAGACAAAACCCCACCAGGACAAAACCCCACCAGGACAAAACCCCACCAATATATATTATAGTGTAAGTGTTGAAAGTGTGTTATGAAAAAGTATTTTAATTCATTCCGTTAATACTGTTAGTTTTTTACCACACAACACCGTTTTAATACATGTACTATAAGGTTTGATATAAAGTGAAAAACGATCTGTCCTTTAACTCATTTGCTTTTTTAATGAGATTGTACAAATAATTTTAGCAATAATTCGGTCATATTGAAGCAGCTGAAGCACCTCACGATGGTTTCCTGGTATTCCACACACCAGTGCTACCACCACATCCTTTTTAGCCTCTAGCTGCTATCCCACACGAGACTACGATTATCAACCCATTGGTGGCAGACTAATAGTCATAAATGATGATGCCGCCATCGTGGATTGAACCTGGTAGCATAAGATTTACAGTCTGCGCTTAATTCTTATCTTGGACAGAGAGAAAAACAACTGAAAAATAATATCTTTATTCTTCTATATTTTTAAACAAGAGTGCCATCGTCACAAAATACGCCGCCACTTTGCTGCTGTTTCACAAAAATAATTGTAGACACTACTTATTTTGATAGAACCAAATTGAAAATGACCAGGTTACATTTAAATCAAGACAAAAAGTTAGGAGGAGTTGCCTTCACAAGGCTGCAATTTCAATAAGCCCCAGGCACTAAGTTTTAAGGGGGCATAATTCAGGGAAATAAATGAGCCAAAAAATCCTTGATCCATGTACATCTACAAATTATGGTGATGATATTGACCAAGTTTCATTTAAATAAAGACAAAAAGTAAGGAGGAGTTGTGTTCAAAAGGCTGCAATTTCAATAAACCCTAAATACTAAGTTTTAAGGGGGCATAATTTAGGGTAAAATTAATGAACCATTAAATCTTTACTTCATGCTCATCTACCAATTTCAGTTATAACATCCACCAAGTTTCATTTAGATCCAGCCAGAAACTTAAAAGAGTTGCATTCACAAGGCTGCAATTTCAATAAGCCCCAGAGACTAAATTTTAAGGGGGCATAACTGAGGCAATAAGCCCCAGAGACTAAGTTTTTAAGGGGCATAACTCAGGCAAAAACCAACGAATCATAAAATCCTTCCTTCATGCACATCTACCAATTGAGGTGATAACATTGACCAAGTTTCAAGAAGATCCAGCCAGAAACTTAGGAGGAGTTGCGTTGCCAAGAAAAGTGGACCCAGAGACTAAGTTTTTAAGGGGCATTACTCAAACAAAAATCAACCAATCATAAAATCATTCCTTCATGCACATCAACGTATTGAGGTGATAACATTGACCAAGTTTCAAGAAGATCCAGCCAGAAACTTAGGAGGAGTTGCGTTGACAAGAAAAGTGGACCCAGAGACTAAGTTATCAAGGGGCATAACTCATGCAAAAACCAACCAATCATAAAATCCTTCCTTCATGCACATCTACCAATTGAGGTGATTACATTGACCAAGTTTCAAGAAGATCCAGCCAGAAACTTAGGAGGAGTTGCATTGACAAGAAAAGTGGACCTAGAGACTAAGTTATCAAGGGGCATAACTCAGGCAAAAATCAACGAACCATAAAATCCTTCCTTCATGCACATCTACCAATTGAGGTGATAACATTAACCAAGTTTCAAGAAAATCCATCCAGAAGTTTAGGAGGAGTTGCGTTGACAAGAAAAGTGGACGGACGGACGGATAGATGGACGGACGGACAGACGGAGAAGATGACGCCAATATACGTCCGCCTCCGGCGGCGTATAAAAACAAAGGCAAATACTATACGTTTGTAACCGGAATCTTTTGCAATATTTCAACAAGGTAAAAAAAGAGGGCGAGTAAAGATCAGGAGAAAAAATAATATTAAATTGATTTTAATGAAATGATTAACAATTAATTATTTTTTTTTCATTTATTGCATGAGAAAACATAATTAAATTAATAAAGATTTCAAAAACAAATTGATATGAAAAAGTGGTGGGGTTTTGTCCTACTTGTCAAATATACTGGTGGGGTTTTGTCCTGGTGGGGTTTTGTCTGGTGGGGTTTTGTCCTGATGGGGTTTTGTCCGTACCCCACGCTACCCAATACGCTTTTCTATTCATCTATTAAGGCTATAGATTTAAAAAATAGAATAAAATGTTAGCTAATGAATTGTAATTCTGTCATTTAAAGTCATCTATCGAAATACTGTCACCCTCGACCATTAATTGCAGCTTTCAAAAGCAAGAGATTTTGTTAGCAGAAGCCGAGATTATTATTATTGTTATTATTTGTACAAGATAGGAAGTTCCAGACGATACAATATTCAATGTTCCGCTACCGATGGACAAAGCGGTCTAATAAATCATTACCTATTCACATATGAAATAAATAATCATGTATTAAATCCTAAAATTTCGTGATGTGTAAATGCACCCGGTACATGAAATGAAAGTGTTTTGTAGTGAAAACACAACACGTCTGGAGCTAGCTGGGTCACCGCGTGTCGGCACCCTTTGAAGTCCCCAGATTCTTGCAAGCGGCGACGTCGCTTATGAAATAAGTCACACACGAGATTTTACGGGTTTTTTCCTATTTTAACAGTATGAATTGTGACTAGGATTTAATCATTTGACTCGGATATTTTGTATATTTGCAGAAGGTGAAATGATTTCAGAAATATTTTCGTAACAACGAAAGTGGATTTTGTTCGCATGTGACTTATGAAGAATAACGAGAAATAGTTTTAATTTTGTGTTAAATTTTTACCTTTCGCACTTCCGGAAGACTGCGCGATTTAGGACGCACTAGTTTTTCAGATGTTGAACGATCTTTTAATGACGCAACCAGCCTTATCCTGATAGAAATTTAAGATAGTTAACCCACAATCAATTGAACATTACGTCATGGAGTAGCAGCTATTGAAATTAAATTCGAGACCGGATTTTTCACCACGGACCGTGGACGGTTGGATGTTGTTGATCGTATAGTCAAGGGCCTGGGAATCATATTTATTGGGGGGCACGTTTATTAGGGAGGGCGCGTCTAAAAGGTGAATACGGTATATTTAGTCCAAATTCTCATTGAAACATAAACACGCACCACTTGACCGTGACCAACCTTGATATGAAGTAAAATTTAACCCATTGCCAGACAACTTATGTTCTCAACTACTAAATTTACACCTCTTCAGCTTAAATCCCGTTTTTATCATAAAGCTTGTTGTTGCATACTTGTGTATTGTAAATATCTTCGGTTACGGGTTTTTTTGTATCATATTACCCAAATCCCATTCCCTGTTTTTTTTTTTTTTGTTTGTTTGTTTTTGTTTTCTGTTTCAAACAAGGCCGGAAAACAGGGGATATAGCAATCTCGGTACGATTTACTGTTAATATATGAATGTCGTAAATAGATAAATAAATAAAAGAATCAAAGGAACAAATATCCCAACACGATAGACCTAATTTCAAATTTTAACATCGAATGGATTTTTTTCTCAAAGTACTTCACATCGTAACTGCAACTGTATAGTAGCGCTTCTATCCCTCGAATGGCTCTAGAATTTCCTCAATACAATCATTCATCTATTTGTTTTACCGGAAGTATGTAAAATATTACAAAAAACGAAATTTGGATTGTGAATCAATCGCCTGTGGACTGGAGCACCTTTACCTTAACATGGAAATTGGTATTTCTTGCACCAGAACTATAATTAGCATACATCCGTACGTAGCTGCCATCTTCTACCCTCTTAGGTTTACGATTATCCGCCGTTTGGTAGGAGCAATAGAATTTAAACAACGACTATATTTGGACAATTCATTAGCTGTACAAAATACATTTATACATAGATTTTATTGAATTGGTTTTTTCTTGTTTTTTTTTTTAAATTCTTTTTTACGCAATGGCATCAGATAATTATTCTTTCACAAGACTGAAAATTACCGAAAGAGACCAAAACCCTGTAATTACAATTACGAAACAGCGGTCTTTTAATTCGGAGGATGGGGGGACCCCATTCAGGTCGTACCAGAGCCATAGCGGATAACGTTTAAAAGTCAAAATGCAGAAAGACTGCTGTTTAATCTGCTAAAATATGGGTTCCGCATGTGGAAATTACCTTTCTGACTGCTATTTTTTGAGTTAAGAAAAGAATCATTAGTCTAGACACAATAGTTGCCTGCTATCCTTTCTCTAGGCTTATCGCTCTCTGTCTATCGGTCTGTCTATGTGTGTCACTCTCTCTACCTTTCTTTTCCTCTCTTTCTCTTTCTTTGAATCTAGAATTTTGACGAGACACTTTCCCTTGAAATTTTTTACATTTATAATTTCTCTTTTCTCAACGAATTCAATATATCACTTTAGAATGCCAACAGATTCGTTCACCATCAGTACTTTCAGTGCTTTGATTTCTTTGCCACTTGTCTGATGACAAATACATGTACCAGGATAAATATCAGGATGGTATAAAACATATCTAAGAGTTTGATTATATTAATGTTTATATCAAAGGGTAGAAATCATTCAATTTAATGAAGAAAATGCTGAAATCCAGCATTTTCTTCTTTAAAAAACAATGTTTTCTCAAAATCAATTGATTTTCTTTTTTTGACACACAAGCTCATTTCGATCCTTGACAAGTAGAGAATCATCTTTTTATTCAACCAAGGACAAGTGGAGTTAATCTGTACTTCAACACCCCTGATATAATTTAGGCATATTGCACAATATTCAAACTTTAAAGTGATCAGTTTCTTATGATAAAGCGAATAAATTCAGGCTAAACTGTGACCTGCAAATAGACCTATGATCATAATTATTGACAATAACATTGAATCCATAACTTAACCAATGTTAATATATCTCCCACATGAAATGGAAAATATTGTAAATATACCATGGAATTGCCAATATCATAGATTTTTTGTAGAAGGTATTGAAAATTGATATTGAATATATTGATTCCATATTACTGTCAATAACATTGATTATGTATGGGCCTCTTTAAATTGCAACACATCAAGCAGAAAAAAATTCACCTTTTGCGGAATTCCGCAAAATAAATATTCAAAAAAGAGATTGGTTCCAATACAGGTCAATCTGATGTCACATTTCAAAGATTTTCACATCTGAATACAGATCAGGGGTGTGGAATTCCCATTCCCGACTTGTCCGACACAAACTTTTCAATTTGTGGGCAAGTATATTTTTCTAGTGAATGTTCCAGGTAGCAGAATCAAGCAGGAATAATATAAGTTGAAAAGACTTTTTTCTCTGACCATGTAAAATAAATAAGGTTTAATCTAAAAGCTAGCCCTACTTACAACTGTGCAGAAAACAGGCATGGCATTAATGGCTCACAGAATTTCACAATTAGCATGTTGTCAAGATAAGTCAAGATAAAATCATATGGTAGATCCTTAAAATATTAAAATTTAAAAATTAGTTTAAGAAAAAGATTTTAGATTAATTGACAAATAAGAGTGGTTAAATGATTTGACAAATTAGAGTGGTCACTTACTAATTGACCACTCTTATTTGTCTAATAATTTAAAATCTCATTGCTAAGTGTTTCTCACATCTTGTTCAAGTGTCGGGGAAATCAGTAAATTTAATTTCAGACAAATTGTAAATATAAAGAAAGAACTTAATCTAATGAAAGTACCATAAAACATTAATTTCTTTTCACTCAGAAGCAATTTTGATAAATTTCAAATAATAAAATTTAATTGTATGCCATATCTCATCAGGTAAATTAAGTTGTATGCAAGCATTATTCTACACCAGACACTATAAATATAATTTCGAGTATAAAACAGAAGAAAGTTCAGATTTCTTTTTGATAGCTATCATACTTTCAGAAATATGCTCTTGAAAAAATCACAGTCTTTGAATCAGCAAAGGGCAATAACTTCAAATCAGGCAGATAAGAGTGGTTGTTCTTGTGTATTGCGTATTGTGTAATGGGGGCCTACATTACTAAAATTATTTATATGATCTTTCAACTTTTGAAATTTCAAGTTGATAGATAGTATACTTACAGATATATACTCTGGAAAATCATTTTAGTCTATAGAATAACAATTATAAGTCACAATAAATTATGACTATCCCCATACACAAACATTCAAATATAATTTTACCTAGGTCTTTAAGTAGGTCCACCCCTAATGTAAAAAAGTGATGAAATCAATGTCAGAAAGCTTCGTATATATCAGTTTGATTAAATGTTTTTGTTTATTATGTCATTGTCATAGCAGTACTAACAAGATGTGTTTGTGAAACACGAATGCCCCCGTAACGGCATTTTTTTTCAAAGTTTGACCTTGACAGATGACCTTGACCTTGTCACATGACCTTGACTTTGGTACCAGCAGATGCGGATCATTGAGATCTATCATCATGCCTAATATTAGCTTTGTATCTTGAATAGGCTTGAAGATATTGGCAAGGTTAAGTTTTCGGACAGACGGAGCGACAGACAGACGGACGGACAGATGGACAGACAGACATGAGTAAAACAATATGCCCCCCCCCCCCATCTCTCGATACGGGGGCATAAAAATACATCATCCATGAAAACACCAGTCATGCTGATCTCAATGTTTTTCATTAGGAGTTGACAACCTTAATTGCCCCCCCCCCCCACCCCCCCGTCCCCGATCTCGATACGGGGGCATAAAAATACATCATCCGAGAAAACACCAGTCATGCTGATCTCAATGTTTTTCATTAGGAGTTGACAACCTTAATTGCCATCAACCCAAATGAACCAATGTTTCAAAAACATACACCCCCCTTTCTTTTAAGGGTGTGTATGGGAGTGTGTAAAATTATGAGAATAAATCACATCATTTAATTAACCCTTGTCATGCTGAACCCGGGATATTCCTGCTTTGCAGTGTGCACATATGTGCAGTCTGATGTTAGTCTACACCACCTGTTTCTCACTTTCAAACCAGAATTGTCAAAAGATTTAGTTTTTCAAATAAAAATTGACCTACTGTTGGTACTTTCAGTGCTTTTTGCCCTTTAATTTTGATGCAAATTTTTAGCCAAAATTTTATTCAGCATGACAAGGGTTAATGGTGCAAGATGAAACTACTGACTAGTAAAGCTGGCAGCTCTGACAATGATTAGTAGTAATTATCAGGAAATTACAGAAGTGATTGAGGAATTACTGGAAGATTAGTCTAGAGGAATATTTAGTTATATAACATGTGGTTAGGATATAAACCTGTCTGGGTCAGCTCTAGGCCTTTAGCACTCAACACCCAGTAGATTTTGTTTAGGCATGACATTATGTCCTGAATAAAAAAAGTTAAAAGCTCTGGTGATTTGCGCAACATTTAGTCTTGAATTCCCTTAACAGTATCCCCTTGTTCCTACTACGGGGCCTGTATGAGCCACTATGTGACACAACCTATCAAACAAATATTCCTTATGATCAGGAAAATTCCTTCTTTTGTTTCCTTTTTTTCTTTTCAAATTGTGAATTTTAACAAATGCACAATAATTCAAAGAAGTTTATCTTATGGTTTGTCAAGTGATGTTTTAAAGATTATACTCTACATGTGCATTGTTTCTAGGTAAAAAGGGGGCTGCATTTCCCACAAAGTAGAATCAAGTGGACTTGTTATAGATTCAAGCCAACTGTTATCAGAAGATATATGTTAACAAGGGGCCAAGAAGGGCCTGTATCTCTCTACTGGCTTTAATAACCCCTTACTTTTGCCATGCCACCCCCATATTTGGGGGTCAATAAAAATTTCTTGAACAATTTAAGTATAGGATCACCAAAGGAACATCCATGCCAAGTTTCATTGAAATTGACCAATAGTTTGGGAGGAGAAGATTTTTAAAGATTTTTATGTGAAAAAAGCCCTGCGCTGATGCACAATTGTTTGGGGGTCAATTCTTTTTTTTAACAATTTAAGTAAAGGGTCACTCAAGGAACATTCATGCTAAGTTTCATTGAAATTGGACCAATGCTTTGGGAGGAGAAGGATTTTTTAAGATTTAAACACAAAAAAAATGCCACGCTCTGCGACACCCATGTTTTTTTTAACAATATAAGTACAGGGTCACCTAGGGAACATCTATGCCAAGTTTCATTGAAATCAGACCAATGTACAAGGAGGAGAAGATTTTTAAAGAATTTAATGTGAAAATATGCCATGCCCTGCCATGCCCATAATTGGGAGCAATAAAAATTTCTTGAACAATTTAAGTAAAAGGTCACCCAAGGAACATCCTTGCCAAGTTTGATCGAAATAGACCTAATGGTTTGGGAGAAGATTTTAAAAGAATTTAACATAAAAGATGCCCTAGTAACCCTGCCATGCTAATATTTGGGGGTCAATCAAAATTTAAGAAGAGGGTCACCGAAGTATTATTTCTACCAAGTTTTTGTTAAAATCTGCACCTTGGTTAGGAGATGTTTAGAGAAAAGTTTATGCACGGATGGACACACAGACTGACGCAAGGACGGATGCATGAACAGACGAACCCACGGCACACTCTGCCATGACAATAGCTTGCTAGCCTTTGGCCAGAGGACATAAAAATGAATGTCTATCAACCATCAATGAGAATAACAATTTTGAAATCAGATGATACCATCTCAAAAAAATTTTGTCCTGAGGTATTCAAACCTAAAATCTGGAGCTCCTTTAATAGAACTCTTGAAATTTCTTCAGTAAGGATTGCGGTGTATATTTAGATCATAAGATATTAATTGCAGGTAATAAAACAATAAAATTGCTCTGGGGAATTCTTTCAAAGACATACATGTTGTCTTGCATGAAAGAATTCATTTCATATTTCAAAGACATGAAAAGAATGATACATAAGCATAAGTAATCTGCAATTAATCACATCCAGTGATCATATATACACTGGTTATCACCTATAAAAGCTCCTTGGGAATCTATATACTGGTGTAAGGCTTTTATTTCATACGACTTTCAAAAAGGTCTTGATTAAGGTTCATGTAAACTGTTTTAGACTGATTTTTGGTATTTGTTAAAATATGAGCCAATTTTATCTAACCGTCACGCAGTTGCTTGTTCATTACAAAATGACCCTTTTTTACAATGTTTTGGCTTTACCGCTATAGCTATGGCGGTCTCATGTTGCTTAACTGCTTGTGCTCATAAATAGCTTCATTCTGATATACAATATACCTGGACATACTGCTTTTCCTTGGCTAATGAAGTGCCATTAAAATTGGGTCTCAAACACTTTACATGAACCTTAAGGTTATTTCCTCTAATTAATCAATTTGACCTGGTTGCTTTCACAAAATATTTGTAACTATTAACCCTTATTATACTGAACCCAGAATATTCCTGCCTTGGAAGGAGCTTAGGACAAACATCAGTCTGCATATTATAATGTGCATCTTTGTCTATACAACCTGTTTTTCATTTTTTTTAAACCAGAAAAGCTTAAAAATTTTACTTTTAATGATACCAACTCTCATTTAGTGCAATCAGTGCTTTGACCGACTTTGTTGCAAATTTGCCAACATTTTATATTCAGCATGACAGGGGTTAATAGTGAAAAACACCACTACTGTTATTGACATCCTTAAGGTGTGTATCATGTTGGATCTCCAAACTTGATTGGGACAGGCAAAACAAGAGCTGACAGAGGACGGCAAAGCTCCCCTGTTCCTTAGTGCTGGATAGTAAGAGCAAATCAATGACCACATTGGAAAATTCCATTAAATTAAATATCAGAGGAATGTCTCTTTGTCTAGAGCATGATATTATATGGTCAAGGAAGCATATGCAAGGTTTTCAAGCAATAGCTTCAGTAGAAACGGAGATATTACAATTATTAATCAATTGCATGTAAAAACCTTACCAAGAATTCTTAAGTCAGTGGTTGAAATACCACTTAATTCATTATCAGAGTGATTAATCTTTGTCAAGAGGCTAATATTATGGTCACAGAAGCAAGTGCAAGGTTTCCAGGCAAAAATTTCGGTGTATATTGAGATATAATAGATTAACAATAGATGCACATAACAAGAGGACCATGAAGCAGAGTATAATTTGCCAATAATTTGCACTGTTTTGTTATGCTGAATGCAAGACAGGTTTGGTTGATCCAAATATATGCATAGCTGGAATCGAGTGATTAATGCTAGTTTCAGAGTATAGCAAACAATACCAGTGTAAAGCGAGAAATAAAAGTAATCAATTACCATAATTGAGACACCAAACATGTCAGCTTAAACTTGAAACTGTGCAGACTCAACATTTTGAATTATTAATGACTCTGATGTTATTCTTCGACTAGTTTCTGTCAATGTTCATGGAGACTAGTTGAACAAGAGCATCGCCTGCAGGTTCAAAATTATGCTGCAGGTGCTGGATTATGCAAAATACTAAGTTGAAAAAGGGGCAAAATTCTTACAAAAATGCTTCAAGAGTTATCCCCTTTGATAGTCTGGATAGCTCATGTTGGTGAAGACGCATTCCAAGTTTCATGAAGATATCTTCAATAACAACAGAGATATGACCAAGGTTAAAGGTTGACACACCAACAGAACAATGACAACGCCAACATCAACACAAACTCCGAAAACAGCAAAGCTCACAAAACTTCAAGGTCAGACCCTAGATAGTGGGTAAGCATGCTCAAGCTACCATTTCTATAAAATAACAATTTAATCTTTTGTTCGGCCATCAAAATGACTGTAATGGTGAAACCTATGTACCCCCTTTGCAAATTGTAGTTATTTAAGGGAGGACAAAGCAAAATGCCAATCTACTGTATTTCCTCTGATAATAGCGCCCTCCCTAATAGTAGCACCCCTACATTTTTTACTAAGAAAACCAAGTTCAAATGCCTACATTTTAAGAACTGCTTGAGTCTCAATCTTCTCTAATTTGAAGTGAATTTCCTCTAAACAATTATTTATATGATTGTTTAGAGGAAATTTACCTCAGCCTAAAGGGAAAAGGGCCTAAAAGACATAAGTTTAATAATTCTTGTAATCAGAAAATGAATATTTAATAAAAGCTCTCTCACCGTGTTATGTATAGCTCTCAGGAGTGTTTATTAGGCGAATAACAGGTATATGTCTTACCTTTAAAGCCTTAGCTGTACTTCCTCTTTCAACTTCTTTACTTTAATCTTTCTTAGATCTATACTGTGTATAACTTGTATTCTGTAAATATCAAATATGAAAAAAAATCACATAGTCTGGTGTTCAATTTTTATCTTTTCAAATTTTTGTATATCAAATCACAAAATACCTTCTTCTCACTGCAATCTTCAAGTGATGCATGATTATAATAAACAACAAAATCACATGGTCTGACTTCCAAATTATAATTTTTTAAACACCAGTGTATATCAAAACACAAATACCGCTGTCAGTTTCAATAAATGTCAGCATATTACTATCACTCACTATATCATTTATTGCACTATTTTCCCTTTGTGCAATATATCTTGTCATGAAAATGCACTTCCAATACACCGACTTTTCATTGATGATTAGCACAAGAGCTATGGATAGAGGGGTGTAATTTTTGTTTTTAGATTCAAATTTTTCAATAAATACTTCCACAACGACCACTTTCAGTTTCAAGAATTGTCAGCATAATTTTTTTTTATGACTATCACTCACTATTTCATCTTTTGCACTATTTTCCCTTTGTGCAATATATCTTGTCATGAAAATGCACTTCCAATACAGGAACTTTTCATTGATGATTAGCACCAGAGTTATATAGATAGAGGGTGTAATTTTTGTTTTTAGCCTAAAATAATTCAATAAATACTTTCACTAATGATATGTTGTGGGTACTCATTGGAATCATCTTTGGAAAATGATTCCAATGAGTACCCACAATATAGGGTTTAATTGAGAAATGCAGATTCAAGACTGGTCAAATTAGATTAGAAAAAATATCAATTAATACTTTCAGAAATCTTATGTTATTGGTGCTCATAGGAAATTGTCTTACAAAGACATCTCCATTGAGTACCAACAACACAGGATTTTATTAGGAAATTATTAAGAAAATTATTTTAGACTGTTCTCATCTCTTCTCATCAATATACATGTATATATACAAATCTCTGAAATTCCACTTTAAAACTACTTTAAATGCAAAATAATAGAAAAATTATTGAATAATAACTGCATGGACCATTAAGCAAATAAAGATTATATTGTTTTGTATGTATCAAACTATCTTTATTTAAGTCATATTATTTATTTTCACTCCCCTATCCATGTCTCAATAAGAATCCATTGAAATTGTAAATGATATGCAAAAGCCTAGGTAGGTTGTAGGTCCAAAATACAGAAATCAGAAAAAAGATTATCCCAATCACAAATTCCCATGAAACACTTAGGAACATACTACCCTACGCTATGTACTCAATGAATGATAAGAATACGCTATATATCTGGTTCTAGAATGGCTTGAATGAACACAGATGCTAAAACTATTCTTTCCTCTTAATTATTCTTTATCTATAGATTCTGAATAGGTCTTAATCTTTATGTCTAAAGGTCAAATTGGTTTTAACAGCACCCACACAAGCATGGATCCAGATTTTTGGTGAACGAACGTCGTTCACCAGTGTTATATACCATGTCAGGAAAATCCTGTTGGATGTTAATACGTTTGAAATAAAGTAGCGCCTCTTAAAATTCAATTTAGTATCTTTCAATATTTTTCTCCGCAAAATCACTGCTTTTTTCTTTAAAAGCGTGTTACTAATATTCTTTATCAAGTGAAAATAATGAAAATTCGCCTTGAAAAACACAAAATAATCTTGCAATGTTTATCAAGGGAATTTTTGATCTGCGTAAGCTTGTCGATAGTTTAAAGCAAAAACAAAGTTTGTGTCTAGACACCGTAGAGACAGATACTGTGTTTTTGACCCAAGCCTTCGCTGGTGCAACTTGTAGTAATTAGCCGGAAATACGTGTTTATTTAGGTCATGTCCTCTTGAATATACTTTCGGCAATACTCGGGCGATTTCCGACGGCTCCGATTTAAATGTAGGTTAGAGGAATCGGCCGAGTTGAGACGAATGACACATCAAGACACCTTGTGTCATTAGAAACGGTAACGCGGTTTTACATAACTTTTCAACTAGCGACAGTCAGTCTCGAGAAGGGTTTTAAGAATGATTCGACATGTGTTTTACATATACAACCTTTCTTGTACTTTTATTTGAATAGGGATGAACGCCGCTATTAAGATTTTTCTGTAAAATTGCGTTGGCTGAAGTAGGGCTTGTAAGGATGCACTCGATTATTCGGTGAACTTATTCCCAGCGAAAACGTTTCGTGTTCGTCTGTCTCAGAAGCGAATATTGCCGAATACCAAATGCGACAGGCACGGAAGATATTTCATTGGGGCTATTCTACTTTGCATTTTTTCAATCTGTAAAACCATATCAATTCAAAATTCTATTTGAAAATTAAATAAATGATAGCTATATATTCAACCCTAGATACCACTCCAACTGACGAGTAGATATTGCCGTGGTCAAGGGGGGACCAGATCCGTCATGCACTTGTTTACAATTCGACAGGCGGGTTTAGTTGTTAGAGTATTCTGGAAAAGTCATTGCGTTTCAAATATGGCTTCAAATATGTTAAAAACTAATCTCTCAGGTTATGGTTCAAAATACTATTAATAAGTTAACAAATCATAACTTTAAACAATGAGTACAGTTCAGGACTGACTGATATTCATAGGTGTTTCTTTGGTTGGTACTCAAAGACCTTTTCATCCTCTGAGGACAAACAAAGATAGTTAAAAGAGTTAAAACAAATACAACAAATTTACTCGAAATAAGCTTAAACATGATAACAACTACTTTTGTAAAAACAAACACCATTGATTATAGGTTAAAGACAGTTTTAGATAGGATTAAATCGTTTTCTCCATTTATGTTTAATTAATAAATGTACCTATTTCAAATGTGTAAAAGAAATTTTCACAGAGTAACATCTCATATTCTAACAAATATTTTTCTAACAGGATTTTCCTCTCTTTCCCTTTCTTTGAATCGGCAGTGAAATTTCCGAATAACGGAAATTTTGTCGAGACCATTCTTCCCACTTTTTTTACATTCATAATTTCTCTTTTCTAATTGAATTCAATATATCACTCTAGAATGCCATCAGGTTCGTTCACCATCAGTACTTTCAGTGCTTTGATTTATTTGAAGGGGCTCACACCAAAATTGTGATTCCTCAGTGAGTAATTGAAACAAAGTAACTACAGCATAATCAAAGTTGCATTAAAAAAATCTGCTTGACAAATGACCTAAATTGATGATTCTTTGATTCTTATATTTTCGGACTAGATAACCAGAAAATTATATTTGTCGAAATTCCAGAGGAGGTCAGGATCTCTGGTCCCTCCTCTCTAGTTCCTTGTATGCGCCTATTTTTTTTGATATCTTAATTCAATATGTCTGTCTATTTTTCCATCTATTGGAAGACTTATTTATTAAAAGAGTTAAAATCGAAAGATCTATACTCTCAGTATAAAGTAAAATGACCTGCCGTCATAGCGCAGTTGGTAGTGTGTCAGACTGTCATGCTAGAGGTATTGGGTTTGATCCCCGACAGTGCCAATCATTCTTTCCGAAAATTTGTCTCTCACCAATGGGTTGATAAATCAAAGACCTAAGTCAGATAGCAGCTGGAGGCTAGAAAAGAATGTAATGGTAGTACTTGTGTAAGAAATACCTTGAATTTATTGTTAGGTGCTCCAGTCACGGTATAGCTGGAAGATCATTGAAAGTGGTGTGAAATCCCATTCAAACAAACAAAATTAAGTTAAATGAATTTATCACAATTATAAGGGAGCTTATGAAATATTTGAGACAATTTTTAAATTTCCAAAACAGAACATGTCTATTTACCATGCAAGTCTAAAAATTTCACAGTTTGCTTTCAATTCATGGTCTGAAATTATGCAAATGATCTACAATAAACAGGAAGTTTAAAAGCACCAATTTTACCGATTATCATGCATTGCATAATAAATTAGCAGAATTAGTAGAACCTGAGGGCATATCAACTTCCATGTCTATATGATGAGCATTGGATTACTTGTCATGTAATGTAAGGTATGCAGTGGTAATAATTACTGGCATTAACCCTTGTCATGCTACCGGAATGTTCTTGTTTAGCAGGAGGTATAGACAAGTCTGATCTTAGTCAACACCCCCTGATTTTCCTTTTTAAATGTGAAAAGTTTAACAATTATATTTTTTCCTATAAATATTGATCCAAATTTTCAGTGTTTTTGGTGAACGAACGTCGTTCACCAGTGTTATATACCATGTCAGGAAAATCCTGTAGGATGTTAATACATTTTAAATAAAGTAGCGCCTCTTAAAATTCAATTTAGTATCTTTCAATATTTTTCTCCGCAAAATCACTGTTTAATTCTTTGAGGGCGTGTTACTAGTATTCTTTATCAAGTGAAGATAATGAAAATTCGCATTGAAAAACACAAAATGATATTGCAATGTTTATCAAGGGAATTTTTGATCGGCGTAAGCTTGTCGAGAGTTTAAAGCAAAAACAAAGTTTGCGTCTAAACACCGTAGAGACAGATACTATGTTTTTTACCCAAGCCTTCGCTGGTGCAACTTGTAGTAATTAGCCGGAAATACGTGTTTATCTAGGTCATGTCCTCTTGAACTTACATTCGGGCGATTTCCGACGGCTCCGAGTTAAATGTAGGTTACAGGAATCGGCCGAGGTGAGACGAATTACACATCAAGACACCTTGTGTCATTAGAAACGGTAACGCGGTATTACATAACTTTTCAACTAGCGACGGTCAGTCTCGAGACGGGTTTTAAGAATGATTCGACATGTGTTTTACATGTACAACCTTTCTTGTACCTTTTATTTGAATAGGGATGAACGCCGCTATTAAGATTTTTCTGTAAAATTGCGTTGGCTGAAGTAGGGCTGTAAGGATACACTCGAATATTCGGTGAACTTATTACCAGCGAAAACGTTTCGTATTCGTCTGTCTCAGAAGCGAATATTGCCGAATACTAAATGCGACAGGCACGGAAGATATTTCATTTGGGCCATTCTACTTTGCTTTTTTTCAATCTGTAAAACCATATCAATTCAAAATTCTATTTGAAAATTAAATAAATGATAGCTAAATATTCAAGCCTAGATACCACTCCAATTGACTAGTAGATATTGTCGTGGTCAAGGGGGGACCAGATCCGTCATGCACTTGTTTACAATTCGACAGGCGGGTTTAGTTGTTAAATTATTCTGGAAAAGTCATTGCGTCTTTTACAGAAATCATAAAAATCTTAATCGATGAATAAAAACTGGCTCCATCCTTTCCTAATACGTTTAGAATTGGTTAACTACAGTTTAAGCAAAAACTAGCTCCGAGAAGAAAAGTCTTATATCAGCCGCAATACTGTAATAAGATATCGATAGTGAGTGATTTAACAAGCATCCAAACTCTTGAAGGTAAACAATAGGTTCTTGTGCCAAAAATAAACCGACAATTGTAAGGATTCTCAATTCTTATTGGAAGGAAGGTCGGGAGGAAAAAAACAGGGTATTATACTTAAACTATTTATCAGACATAGTCATGCAATTATAACCTCCCTTTAAAAAAATAACTTCTTAAATAAGATTCTTATTCGCTTATTCGCCTTAAACAGAAATTATCAATGAATTATTCTAATAGGGCACTAGACCTCCTTTAACCTATACTGGCTCGGTGGTCTAGTGGTAAAACACAAGACTACCAATACTAAGGTCCGTGGTTCGAATACCGAACCCGGCAGGAATTTCCAAGGATACTTCCTATCCTCCGCCCAACTAGAAGTGAACTGGTAAGAAACCCAGAGGTAGCTTCGCGTGTATCGGTGCTTTACAATGGGCACAATAAAGTACCGAAGTGGTCTTTTCGTAGAAGAGCTAGGGGCGTATGAACCCGGATCTCCTTGTATCCGCTACTTTCTCTCCCATGGTCCATAGCATATATGCCTAGAGCACGGAAGGACCTAAATCCTACAAGAACACACACACACTTTAACCTATACTACCAGCCCAATTAGCTCAGTTGGTAGAGCACCGGACTTCAAAACCATTGAAGTTCGACCGCGTGGGTTCGATTCCCGGGCTGGTACACTAACAAAAACTAATTGCCTTTCGAATGAGACGTTTAACCTGAGACGGTACTTTACACCGAGCACGTTAAAGAACCATGGCGGAACTCAGCAGTAGTTTCGTCATGGATCCTTGCACTATCCCCCGTATCAACTAACCGTCTTCTGGGGGCGTCGCTCATATGGGCTTATGCTACGGTAGCGACGATAAATAAACGGAAATACACACTTTAACCTATACCTAAATATTTCTCATCCTGCAGTGTTATAAAATTGAATAACGACATAAGTGTCAACCACGGAAGTGGTTTTGGCTTCAGATATGATAAAAATGAATCTCTCAGGTTATGGTTCAAAATACTATTGATAAGTTAACAAATCATAACTTTACACAATGAGTAGAGTTCAGGACTGACTGATATTCATAGGTGATTCTTTGGTTGGTACTCAAAGACCTTTTCATCCTCTGAGAAGAAACAAATATAGATAAAAAAAAAGTTAAAACAAATATAACAAATTTACTAGAAATGAGCTTAAACATGATAACAATTACTTTTGTAAAAACAAACACCATTGGATATAGGTTGAAGACAGTTTGAGATAGGATTAAATCGTTTTCTACATTTATGTTTAATTAATAAATGTACCTATTTCAAGTGTATAAAAGAAATTTTCACAGAGTAACAACTCATATTCTAACAAATATTTTTCTAACAGGAATTTTCCTCTCTTTCCCTTTTTTTGAATTTGCAGTAAAATTTCCGAATAGCGAAAATTTTGTCGAGTCAATTCCTCCCCCGTTTTTTATTATTTTAACATTCATAATTTCTCTTTTTTAATTGAATTCAATATATCATTCTAGAATGCCATCAGGTTCGTTCACCATCAGTGCTTTCAGTGCTTTGATTACACTTTGATTTCAAAGTAATTTTGCAAAGTTATTTTTTTCAGGATGATACCCACCTCTTAATTATTCGATTCTGCCCATGGCATCCAAAATATTCACATACATGCTCAGTACAGACTCCAATCAGTCAGCACATTTGTTCAGTTGGATCATTCTTTATTGTGGTGGTAGTGGATATATTGGCTTAAGGTTAATGCAACTGTTGGGTGAATAATCTTGTTACATATGTGTGGCTGGTCCAGTCTCTGCAAGGTCTACACTAAGGAAAAGTTTTAACCCTTGTCTTGCTGAACCCGGAATATTCCTGCTTTGGCAGGAGCAATAGACATACATCAGCCTGTACATAAGTGCAGTCTGATGTTAGTCAACACCACCTGTTTCTCACTTTCAAACAAGAATGGTCAATAGCTTTACTTTTTCAAATAAAATTGACATACAGTCAGTACTTTCAGTGCTTTTTGCCCTTTGATTTTAATGAAAAATTACAGCCAAAATTTATTCAGTATGACAAGGGTTAAGAATGTCACCAATAGGCTCATTTAATACTGTCACTTACTCTGGTCTAGCCCTTTAACAATAACTTTTTGCGTCTGAACAATCTTGGCTTTGGATCCAAGGGGCAAGAAACCAACTGTTAAGTGTCTGGAAATGAAAATAAACATTTAAATAATGTCAATTATGCAGGTGATCTAAACTTCTTATGTCCGACACGACTCTTCCATCATCAGCAGCGGACAAGGCCATTTTCATTATCTAATTGCTCAGAGACATTTAGATTTTAACCCTTTCCTGTTTAATCCCTGCTTTTTACGTGCCTGTGATTTTATGATTGAGAAAACATTGTGAAAAAAGAAGAAATTGCTTCTGACAAGCAATTTCTTCTTTTTCCACACTATTTTCTACCCTACTGAATGGTTATTTTTCAAATTAAATCCACTTTAAATTTTCGTCTGCAAAACCTTTGAATTTGGACAGATCCAAAATTTTGTAAAATAGGAAAGGGTCAAAGCAATTCAGAATTCAAAACATAAAATTTCAGCAAATTTATTACACAAGATATATATAATGGTTGCATGATTTTTTATTGATCTGAATTTGTAGAAGTATATCGGTGGGTGCTGAGATTATAAAATCAAAAATGTTCTCAAATTCTAATCACTGATTCACTTAAGCCTTAATATTACTGCAAAAGCCAAAACTACAAACATTTTGTATTGTATCATAATCATTTGTGTCAGTGTACCATTGATCTATCTTTCACTAATAGAACATCAAAAGCTATATTTTCATGAGTGAAACTATAGCTTTTGTTGTTTGTGAAATAAAAGTTATCTATCTTTCACAAAAAAAACACAACAAATGTTTTATTTCTTATTATATTGCAATTTTAAAAATTTTGAAGAAATTTCTTATAGCGTGTTGTTTTGCATGGGACATCCAAGCAACATTACAAAAGCATTTGTTTATTTGTCTCCATAGCCTCTGATAGGGTGAATGAACAAAAACATGGAATCATTTTTTTTGCAACTTTACTGGTTAGGCCTATTATTAATCTACCGTTTTTTCTCATAAACCACAAAAAAGCATAAAGGAATATCTTTTTATTTCAAAAACCTTTTAAAGCTTTCAAGCAGAAATATAAAGAAAATTCCAATTTTAGCACAAAAGTGTTTTGTAATATAAAGTTCTGAAGATAACTAAAAGAGTGATTAAAACAAGAGGCCCAAAAGGGCCTGCATCGCACCACTGGCTTATAAATATCTATAAATGAGAAATTCAGTCAGATAAGGAAGTATTTTCCAAGACTTTTCGGTTTTCCTTCTTCTTACCACTAATCCTCTAGATTAATACTGTTGTTAGAAACACCACTAACCCTTTGCTGTTTAATCCCTGCATTTAACGTGCCTGTTATTTTATGATTGAGAAAACATTGTGAAAAAAGAAGAAATTGCTTCTGACAAGCAATTTCTTCTTTTTCCACATTATTTTCTACCCTACTGAATGGTAATTTTTCCAATTAAATCAACTTTAAATTTTAGTTTGCAAAACCTTTGAATTTGGACAGGTCCAAATCTTGTAAAATAAGAAAGTGTTAAGCAGACTAAAATCTTGATAACCCCACTGTCAGAAGGCTACCAAAGTGTTTTAATTGCTTTTTTTAACAAGAGCTTTGTAGAGTGGCGCATATACACCCGATGGGGCTTGTCAGCAACCTTGGCTTGTCAGTAACATGAGCTTAAATGATAGCTAAAAAAATTGCAAACAGACAGACAGACGACTGGGGCCATAACATAGTATGACCTTTTGAATGTAAATTGAAAATGATTTTATGCACTACTATATGCCAAACAGTCATTTTGCAAGTTTCAGTTCATTCCAATTCAAAGTGTGACGAGTTGCTCACAAAATAAATATAGTGAATTTCAATCAATTTAAGGGCAGATAATACAAGAAAGACCCAAGCTTTTTGAATTTCTGAAGTCTTATGCTTAACCAAATATCATGGTTACATTATGGCAAGATTCATTTCAATCCAATTAAGTTCATTTCAATTGATAGTTTAGGAGGATTTGCACACAAAATACAGTGATTTTCGTTTAATTCAAGAGCGGATAATTCAAGATTTCTCAGACGACCGAGGCCATAACATACTACGACCCTTCGGGCGTATAAAAAACTATAATCACAATCTTTTGTTCAAAGACTTGACATTATATAATTACTGTTGTATATTACCAATAAAAGAAAGGAACATGGCAGATGTCGTTTAAAGAAATAATTTATAAAAATAATTGCCATATCCATGATCTTTCAATTATGTCACTAACAACTTTACTAACTTATCAATGGTACAGTGTGTAGCGGGATGCCCACAAACCTTTCAATCCTATGGACGTGGAGAATAAAGAAATAAAAGATATGGAAGTATACAAGGATATTGTGAAGAGGTTAAAATATGGACTTGGGCTTAGAAGAAGATGTTTGAAAATAAAGTTTACACACGCTCAC
This sequence comes from Fragum whitleyi, assembly GCA_948146395.1. NCBI lineage: Eukaryota > Metazoa > Mollusca > Bivalvia > Cardiida > Cardiidae > Fragum > Fragum whitleyi. Next base: position 56,375,399 of record OX411545.1, on the reverse strand, counting down.
ATGGACACATGGACACACAATGGACACAATGCCATGACATTAGGACGCTGGCTGTCGACTAGTGGAGCTATACACAAACTATGTGAATTGTATGACAGAAAAATTGACAGAAAGAAACATAAATTTCTCATTTGACTTAATAAGTGAAATGGTGACTGCTTAAATTTAATTTGAAAACATAGAGTAACGACCTGAGAAAGTTATGAAACCCTTGTCACGCTGAATAAAAAACCTTGGCAAAATTATATATAAATCAAAGTGCTGAAAGCTCTGTATTTCCTTATTGTAAGTCAGCATTTGATTTTGAAAAAATAATTTCTGAAACTTTTCTGGTTTAAAAAGGAAAATCAGGTTGTATGGACTAAGATCAGACTGCACATATGTGCAGGCTGATGTTTGTCCACACCTCCTGCCAAAGCAAGAATATTCTGGGATCAGCATGACAAGGTGTTATAAGGAAAGTTCCATCTTTGGGTTAAGAAAACCTGTAACAGATTCATAAGTAAATACACCCACATAATGATAATAACAAATATAAGAATAACAGACTTGTCATACTGATATCAAAAGATATTTTTACAAAGACAAAACAAATCTACAAACAAGCGAAATGTTAAAAGTAAATCACAATTATTCCCTAATTACTGTTAATACCTTCATGCCGTTAATTTAATGATCTTTTCACAGCATGGCATCCATCATGCAGTCATAAATTTTCTAACAACATTTTTCTCTCCTCTTCAATCTAACAGATAATCTGGAAAACCCCACTGTGATGAACATCATATGGTTTGATATGTTCTGAAAAAATAAAGTCAAGAACTCAAAAAACGAGAAATATACTTGAATTTCAATAAGTAATAAATAACAGAGTTGTTGTGAATAACAAACAATAGCAGTAAGAGACGGAAAATCATTGTTTTTCTGCTAAAATATCGTACCTACAGCTTAAAATAAGCTGTAGGTACAAGGTTTTAGCAGCAAATTGATGATATACTACCTGAATAGGTCCTTGTCCTTAACAGAGTAAATCAACTATTACAAATTTGATTCTGCAACATTAATTGTGAGCTAGACCCTTTTTATATGATATCAGTCAAAATGCCATCAAATTAAATAGTGGATAATAATTTGTTCCAATGTAAAATAAATATATCTTTCATTGAGTGAATGATAAAAGCTATATTTTCTGGAGTAGCAAAGCCAAGAGAAAATAAAGCTTTTATTGTTCAAGAAATGAAAATTTTTTGATCTTAAACAATCCAAATGATTATTATATTAAATTTTCTTTAATGAAAAAATTGGACAAAATGTGAAACTATGTGAAAAACTTACCTAAACTTGTCTTTTAGCACATGATTAGCAACATAAGAAGCATCATGACATCATTTCTATGGCTCAGTGCAAAACAGTTGTAACTGCAGTTATAACTGTTTCACGCTGAGCCATCGATTTTTTTATTTGGCTCAGCTTAGGTAACATCTTTAGGGCAAAATGATTCAAAGAAGGGATTAATTTTTTGGTATTTTCACTTGTCAGGCAGTGAGATCAAGTGATAATCTAATACCTCTTAATCATTATTAAGGCCCTCCACCCTTTCCCATTACATTTTTAAGAATGTATCCATATACAATTGGGATCTACCTCATGATAAAATTGATACAACCATTATTTGAAAATTTGAGAAAGATTGAGCCAAAATTGTGTCCTCTTAGTAGACCAGTAGAAAATCAATAATTTTATTGCCATTTAGGCTTGTTTTCCTATGACATTGGTCAGAATGTCTCGATATTCATTACATGTGCAATTCTTCTGCTTGTCAAACAAACTTTTTCAGCAAGTTTGTCTCAATATTCATTACATGTGCAATTCTTCTGCTTGTCAAACAAACTTTTTCAGCAAGTTTGCCAAGGACATTTTTAGCCAAGTTTTAGGAAAATTGAGACATCATTGTGACAGCAAGAGGTGTAACAAGGAAATTGTTATTAGGGCCCCTTTTAGATGAAACACCACTATATTCCATAAGGTTCTTACTTATGCCCAGGTACACATTTTTAGTAAATTTGAAAACATTTTAACCAAATCTGTAATCTTAAGTTTGGTACCACAAACAAGGTTCTGATAATGGTTTGGTTTAAACCTATTCAAATTACATCGAAACAAATTCTTGCAGCTTAGATTAATCCCTCTCGATTCTGCTTTCTGGAAATTTCACCAGAACTTGCGCCGAATGTGTGGGCCAATGAAAGAACCAAGATTGATAGCCGCTCCCGGCTCAGGACCTTTGGGTCAAGAGGCTGACACTCTACCTCTAGACCACGAACACCACATAGGTTCTGATAATCTCAATGTATACAAATTTTGATGTATTACTTTTACTTGTGACCTTAGAATTGAATAATTATTTTGACCAGAAAAAAGTAAATCTCTTAGGAAACTATTTATATAATTAGGCGTTTTGGTCAATTCAACTCAATTTACCTTAATCTTGACAGCCTGCTTAACTAACAAAAGATTGATTTGAATTCTTCCCTTCCTAACACTTTTAGCAGATTTAATATCCACTGTAGCCTTAGTTTTTCAATATCATGCAACAAGAGGCCCAAGAGGGCCTGTATTGCTCCACTGGCTTTAATAACCTAAGACTTTTGCTCTGCCATGCCCATAATTGGGGGTCCATCAAAATTTCTTGAACAATTTAAGTGAGGGGTCACCCAAGAAACATCCATGTAAATTTTCATTGAAATCAGCCCAGAGTTTTGGTAGGAGAAGATTTTAACGATTTTTTATGAAAAAATGCCAAGCCATGCCATGCCCATACTTAGGTGTCAATCAAAATTTCTTTAACAATTTAAGAAGAGGGTCACCCAAGGATCATTTCTACCAAGTTTCATTGAAATCATCCAAATGGTTTGGGAGGAGAAGAGAATATGTTTGAAGAAAAATTTTAAGCACCAACAGACGGATGGACAGATGACCGGACATGAGACGGACACTCCACCATGACAATAGCTCGCTGACCTTCGACCAGTGGAGCAAAAAATTCAATCAAAAATGAGTAACACAAAGGAAATGACACAACCCCATTTGTATATTCAAAAATACTTTTCAGAAATTATCATGCCCTGTGTTCAGGATACAAAAGCACTTGCCGCTAACAGTTTGACTGACAGTTTTTTGAGCAAGCAGTCTATCTTCAATGCCATGCTCTAAAAAGGCTGGTTGCTAGGCAACACAAGAGGCCCAAGAGGGCCTGTATCACTCCACTGGCTTTCAAATATCTATCAATGAGAAACTCAGTCAGATATGGACAAGGAAATTTGTGAAGAGGCCAAAAGATGGACAGAAAAGATGATTTTAGTCTAGGCTAAACCTTCTATGGAAAGCTTGTTTTTCAAAATACATATAAGTTTTTAATTAATTGGAAAAGATTATTTTTTTATTAGATAGATATGTCTTGGTGGATCTTAAACAATGAAACATTACTTTATATAGCAAGGGAAAATGAAAAATCATTTTTGTGAACATATGAGCCCTACCAGGCCACACCCATAATGGCCAATCAAAATTCTGATACTAAGGAGATTTAGTGCAGGATCATTATACTGCCAAGTTTGGTTGAAATTGGTCCAATGGTATGGGAGGAGAACATTTTAACTAGAAAGCCATGAATGGCTTGAGTCGCTCCACACGCATGAAATTCTTGTAAAAGCAAATAAATGTTTTGACTAGATTTTTAGATATTTGGGGTTCTACTGATGTTGAAAATGATTCCATCAGTTACATTCTGAGAAAATGATTTTCATAGTTTCCACTATTTAACATATTGAGGAATTACCTCCACCCATAAAATGCATATTTTTCATCCAATCAAAATAATCTTTGGTACACTGATAAAGGGTCACTCAAGGATCATACCAGTGAAATTTGGTTGATATTCAAAAATTAGATTCTGAGAAAATGATTTGCAAATTTTCCACTATATAACATTTAGAGAAATGACCACTGCCAATAAAATGCATATTTTTCATCCGATCACAATGATTTTTTTGTAGACTGATAAAGGGTCACCCAAGGATCATTCCAGTGAAATTTGGTTGATATCCATCGATTACATTCTGAGAAAATGATTTTCAAAGTTTCCACTATATAACATATAGAGAAGTGACCTCCGCCCATAAAATGCAAATTTTCCATTCAATCAGAATAATTTTTGTAAACTGATAAAGGGTCACTCAAGGATCATTCCAGTGAAATTTGGTTGATATCCATCTGTTACATTCTGAGAAAATGATTTTCAAAGTTTCCACTATTTAACATATGGAGAATTGACCTCCGCCCATAAAATGCATATTTTCCATCTAATCAGAATATTTTTTTGTAGACTGATAAAGGGTCACCCAAATTATCATTCATGTAAAATTTAAGTGGTATCTATTGATTAGAATCTGAGAAAACTCACTTTTTACCATATTTGGAAATTAGCCATGCCCATTAAATACATGTTTTTCATTGGATCAAAATTTCTTGAACAACTTTAGTTTATACTAATTTATTTTAGTTCGATTGCAACGAAAGCTTAAGCTTATAGAATCGCTCTCGAACACTCAATCCTGATGTTTTCACGTCCCTGAGAGAGAGGCAGTGGTTTAAACACACTGCTACCCATTTTTACAGCTGGGTGAACTGGAGCTGGCTATTAAGTGTTTTGCCCATAAACACACCCTGGCGACAGTGGGGCTCGAACCACGGACCTCCAGGTCACGGGTCGAGTGCATTTACCACTAGGCCACCGAGGCAGTCAACAACTTTGAAAGAGGGTCACCCAAGGATTGTTCCTGTGAAGTTTGGTTGAAATCCATCTATTAGTTTCTGAGGAGAAGATTTTTAAAGAAAAGTTTACGACCAGACGCATGCACGGACGCACGACGGACACAACGCCATGACAATAGCCCCAGTGGCTTTCAGCCAGTGGAGCTAAAAATGAAAGGCCAGGCCCTTACCTGGGGGTTCAATCACAATTTCTTTACCATCTTTAGAAAAGAATCACCCAAGAAACACTTTTGTCAAGTTTCATTTATATTGCTGCTATGGTTTGGGAGAATATTTTTAAAGATTTTTATATCAAAAACAAGAGGGCCGTTGGCCCTGGGTAGCTCACCTGAGAAAAAAGCTTCATTACCTAGGTATGTCCATGCAACCACAGAAAAAGAGATTTTCACTTATTCAATCAGATAACATTTGAAATAATCCTCCATCCCCCGCCCTCCCCCCCCTCTGCTCTTCCCCTGGTCATTATTTATTTAAGCTTTTTTCATAAAAGGTCTGTGATCAGCTAATTTATGCCAGATATACAGGCCGAGTCTGAGACTTTTAAAGTTTTCTTTAATGAGTTGATCAATCCATGTCAAATATAAAGGCTGTAGGGATTCAAAATTCTCAACCAAGCACTCCCCCCTCCCCCAAGATGCTCTGCACCTGGTGAATCTACAGTCATGATTTTAGCTATTTCAATTAATGTTCATATGCTGATCATCCATACCAATTTTCAAGTCTGTAGGACTCCTGGTTCATTAGAAGAAGTTTAAAGATTTCAAAAATGATCCAAAGAACTACCCCCTCCCCAAGACACTCAGCACCTGGTGACCCTACAGTCATGATTTTAGCTATTTCAATTAATGTCAATATATTGATCACCCTTGACAATTTTCAAGTCTGTATGGTTCCTGATCCAGGAGAAGAATAAGGTTAAAGATTTCAAATTTGATCCAAAATACTATCCCCTCCCCCCTAATGCTCCGCATCTGGTGGCCCTACATTCATGATTTTAGCTATATTATTTTAGATCCATATGCTTATCATCCATGCCAATATTGAAGTCTGTAGGGCTCCTGGTTCATTAGAAGATGAAGATTTAAAGTTACAAAATTTTCACAAAAGTACTACCCCCTCCCCCCTGGTCCTCTGCACCTGGTGGCATTACAGTCATGATTTTAGCTATTTTTATTAAGGTCTATGAGCTGATCCTCCATGCCAATTTTCAAGTCTGTAGGGCTTGTGGTTCAGAAGAAGAAGAAGATTAAAGATTACAAAATTTTCACAAAAGTACTACCCTCTCCCCCCTGGTGCTCCATACCTGGTGAATCTACAGTCATGATTTTAGCTATTTTATTTTCGATCCATATGCTTATCATCCATGCCAATATTGAAGTCTGTAGGGCTCCTGGTTCATTAGAAGATGAAGATTAAAGTTACAAAATTTTCACAAAAGTACTACCCCCTCCCCAAAACACTCAGCACCTGGTGAACCTACAGTCATGATTTTAGCTATTTTTATTAATGTCTATACCGTATTTATTCTAATAATCGCCCATATTCTAATAATCGCCCATCCCCCAAAACACCGCTCAAAATCGGCCATTTAAAGACCAATTTTCGGAAAAAGTTGATGATTCTAATAATCGCCCATCCCCCGATTTGAGAAAAATTGCTCGAATGTAAACTTCCGAATTATTCTAACAAATACTAAAAAGTTCATGCAACACCTACGACAAAAACAAAAAAACGCGTTTGATTCTTTATTTAGATGAACTGGCATTCGTTTCGGAGAGTTACTGAAGATCGGGAATCGCTTGTGATCTTTATGTTTGCGATGGTCGTGACTGCATAATTTACTCAGATTTGAATAAGTTCTACGTTTTATCCTAAACACTGATTATCACAAACATTTTCTAAGTCCGATGTCAAAGAAAGAATGCGTGCAAGATTTCCGGTCAGACGTAGCTGCGTTTTCAGCTTTCACTGACGGAAAAATGAATATTTTTTGTCCGAAACATTGGACAATATTTTAATCTAAAATTACGATATTCTTAACAAATAACTGAATAAAAAGAATTTACCGATATTCAATGATTTTTCTTTACAATCCGAAATTAAATCCGAGTAGCAATCTGGCCAATAAAGGCAAATTGAATAAATAGTTTTGTCTCGCAACGAGGTAAAGGACGCGGAACAGTTTATTTCACACAGAGGGTGAACAGATGATCAAAGACGCCGACGGCTATTTTTAGAAGTGTTGCCAGAACTTGCACGCGCCCAACGCTTGTCTCGGTAGATGCCAAACCCTTTTAAAATTATTATTTGGCCGTCTTGGCAGGATACTTAATTCTATTTTCGCAACAGGTAGGCGACACGACTATTTCCTATAACGGCGTTTTTATCCATTTCTTGTAATTGAGCGAAAAATATACAAGGAGCAAACAATAGGTTAAAATTGAAAAGCGAAGTGAATATTGAAATAAGTGCGTGCAACTACTATGATCGGATGTAGTTACGATCCTTTGGAATCATGACCGCGATATGCGGTATATTCTAATCTACGAAAACGAAGAATAATACAATTTTCTGAAACTGGAGGAATCACTTATTGAACACTACGATCGTCTGGCTTAAGTTTCAAAATATAAACAGAACAGCAATGTCGTCGGCATTATCACTTGCCGATGTTGACAGTTTTAGTCTTTTCGTGCACCGTATCAGAGAGGGAATTCTTTAGCTATTTTATGATCAATTAACTTTCAATTTATTCTATTGTTTTATGATAGCAGTATATAAATACATTGTACATTCGCGAGAATCCCTTGGTTTCAAAGCGGTGTTATGTAAAGCAGCGTGTCGCTCTGTTTATTGAAAAACGGTGACAATGGGCAAACTGCGAGGTCCGAGTAGTGTCATTATTATGCGTCTCTGTTCCTCATTTTTTGGAAATTTATTTTGTATTTATCAGATACGTATCACATTGTCATTGTTTAGGGACATTGTAGGTCCGTACATAGTAAGTTTGAGTTATTGCCCAATAGAATACCTCCAATAATCGCCCACCCTCAACTGCGTCGAACATGACTTTTCTAATAAACGCCCGGGCGATTATTAGAATAAATACGGTATATTGATCACCAATGACAATTCTCAAGTCTGTAGGGTTCCTGATCCAGGAGAAGAATAAGGTTAAAGATTTCAAAATTGATCCGAAGTACTACCCCCTCCCCCCTAATGCTCCGCATCTGGTGGCCCTACAATCATGATTTTAGCTATTTCATTTTAGATCCATATGCTGATCATCCATGCCAATATTCAAATCTGTCGGGCTCCTGGTTCAGGAGAAGAAGAAGGTTAAAGATTACAAAATTTTCACAAAAGTACTATCCCCTCCCCCCTGGTGCTCCGCACATGGTGGCCCAACAGATATGATTTTAGCTATTTTCATAAAGGTCTATGAGCTGAACATCCATGCCAAATTTCAAGGCTGTAGGGCCTCTTATTCATTAGAAGATGAAGTTTGAAGATTACAAAATTTTCACAAAAGTACTACCCTCTCTCCCCTGGTGCTCCGCACCTGGTGAATCTACAGTCATGATTTTAGCTATTTTTATAAAGGTCCATATGCTGATCATCCATGCCAATATTCAAATTTGTCGGGCACCTGGTTCAGAAGAAGAAGAAGGTTAAAGATTACAAAATTTTCACAAAAGTACTATCCCCTCCCCCCTGGTGCTCCGCACCTGGTGGCCCAACAGATATGATTTTAGCTATTTTTATAAAGGTCTATGAGCTGATCATCCATGCCAAATTTCAAGGCTGTAGGGCCTCTTATTAAGAAGAAGAAGAAGGTTAAAGATTACAAAATTTACCCAAAGTACTACTCCCTCCCCCCTGGTGCTCCGCACCTGGTGGCCAAACAGATATAATTCTAGCTATTTTTATTAAGGTCAATGAGCTGATCATCCATGCCAAATTTCAAGGCTGTAGGGCTGCTTATACAGAAGAAGAAGAACTTAAAAGATTTTCTTAAAATTTTAACTTTTGTTGCCATAGCAACCAGAGTTTTTCACCGATTTCAACTCTTTTAGCAATTCTAAAAGAGGGTCACCTAAGGAACATTTCTGCCAAGTTTGGTTAAAATTGGCCAAGTAGTTTAGAAGGAGATGTCATTTAAAGAAATTGTTGACGGACGACGGACGACGCACGGACGCCGTACAAAAGGTGATCACAATAGCTCACTTGAGCACGTTGTGCTCAGGTGAGCTAATAAGCCCCTCCCCTGCCAATATTTTGGAGTCCATCAAAATATCTTTAACAACAATTTACAATAAGGGGCACCTTAGAAAAATTCATGCCAAAGTTCATTGAAATTGGTTCAATGGTTTAGGAGAAGACGATTTGTTTATTGTTTATTTTGTAGTTTAAATAAGCCCCTCCTGCCACAGCCATATTGGGGATCAATCAAAATTTCTTGAACAGTTTAAGAAACCAACCCTTATTTCTTTAACAACTTCAAAAGAGGGTCAAAATGTTTCAAAGGAATATTCAGGCCAAGACTCACAGAAATCGGGCCAATTGTTTGTGAGAAGATTTTTAAAAATTTTATTGTAAAAATAAGCCCAAACCTGCCACACCCATATTTTGGGGTCAATCAAATTTTCTTGAACAACTTTAGAAGAGGGTCACCAAAGGAACATTCATGCCAAGTTTCTCTGAAATCAAGCCAATGATTTGGCAGAAGATTTTAAAAGATGTTATAGTAAAAATAAGCCCCGACCTGCAACACCCATTTTTGGGGGTCAACCCTATTTTCTTGAACAACTTTCGAAGAGGATAACCCAAGGAACATTCATGCCAAGTTTCATGGAAATCAGGCCAATAGTTTGGCAGGAGAAGTTTTTAAGTGATTTAACAGTGAAATTAAGCCATGCAATGCGCACATTTTGGGGAAAATCTAAATTTTTTGAACAACTTTTGTTCAAATCCTATCATCTGTTTAGGAGGAGAAGATATTTCAAGAAAACTTAACACACAGATGCACGACCGAAACACTGCCATGACAATAGCTTGCTGGCCTTGGCCATTGGAGCCAAAAAAGTGACTTAATCATCAGAGTTAGAAAGTTGGGGTTACCTGTAAATGAAGTTGTGCTTCATTGGTGTACTATCTGACAGTTTTGTCTCTAGTGACGGCGCCACCTTCAGTATCAGTCGTCAAAGACACATTTCGAGAAATGCCGACTAAGATTACAAATTGAATTGAATCTTACATCTAAATAAAAATCACACATATAGTATTTAAAGAAAGCAAACCGTTAAAAAAAATAGATGGCTTTTTCCCATTTAGATAATCTAATATTTCGTAACATCTCAAATCAGTAAAGCTATGTCGTCTGTATTTTCCCGCTGAAAAACTGTAGTTTTTTTTTTACTTTAATTTGACTAGAAGCCTAAATCGACTGGATACCCGACTGCCTAGGTCTTTTATCTGGCCTTATGGATTTTTCTTCTTTCTTTCTTTTTCATTCCTTTTTTTTACATACCTGAACACATATTTCTCAAGGCAAGCATTAGAGCATATGATGCAGCGCACGCTGTTGGGTACGTTTATGTAACGCCAAAACCGGCTGCGTAAAACTTTCCACGACGTTTGCCGCTGCGTTAGTGTTCATTGTTACAGAATTTTTACGATGGTGAATTATTGCAAATTTAGTCAGTTTATTTGTACATATATCATATTCTGTTTTATTTTTACTTCAATGTTCAATAGGAAGAAATGTACTTAATCGACAAACAATTATGGTATATTGTATAATAAAATGCTTATTATGAGGTAACTCATTGATATCCCCCTCAAACCTCGTAACTACAGCTCTAATAAATACTCAATTACGATGATTGAAAATTTTGCAAAATAAATTATCTTTTTATCACAATGATTTCATCATATTCTATCACAATCTCCTATAGACGCCGGTTATCCATTACTTCAAATCATATTTTGAAAATATCGTCATAAATCAGAAGCGTGACATTTGACCTCCACACGCAAAAAATGATTGTTACAGATTTAATATTGTAAGAAAAGAGATCAAATTTAAACTACAAAATCTATGAAGAAAACAAACAATATTTTATATATGCAATAATTTTGTAATCGAGAACCCCTTTTTGTTTTCTCTTGACAGTACAAAAAGGCGAAATTTACAAAAGACGCAAAGTTTTGCAAGCGTGACATTTTTTCTCCACGTCGTTTTCTGGAAATAAAATAAGAACTACTGAATATATTTCTTTCAAATTACATCGTCGCAAACTATACAAAAATAATATGTACACAATCAAATATTTTAAGTTTGTTATGAAAAATATAGATATTGCAGATCACTAATCATCCAAGTAAAGGGCGTAACGCTACTATATTTCGCAATCTTACATCTTCATAGCCAATTTGACAAAGCTAATTATGACTTTCTTTAGGTTTGCTGTTGAATCATTAATACAATTCATTTCTACAAATAGAATGAGATAATTTTCAACGAAATACGTCGTCAGGATTAAAAACAAATCTACTGTATTATTTATATAGAGAGAAAACCCGTGTTACATCTAACATACAAATTTAAGCTGAACGTTGCAATTTTTCCTCGCTTAAATTTTCATAATGTTGTTCTTTCGAATTTGAAAATGGAACTCGATTATACAGAATTTGATTACAATTATTTGATGTATAACACTTGTAAAAATAAATCACATGGACTTAATATAGAAACGGAATAAATGTATAGAAGCCTCAAAATTCTAAACGTACCCAATAACGTGCGCTACGTCATATAGGTTCGTCTTCTATTGTTTTGTCCGCCTTGCGACGTGCACCATGAGAACGCTAAAGGCTACAGTAATGCTCCAAATCTTCATGACACTTAGTCAGAATGATTGTCTGGTCAAAATGATGCTTCCTATCGAAAATGGGAACAATAGGGCCTACGTTGGAAATCAAAGATAAAAGGTACCTTAATTACCAAATCCTTGTAAGCACCCTAGAAGCTTCAATTGTGCCCCAACCTCCATGAAACTTGGTCAGAATATTTGTCTTCAAGGATGAAGCCTTTTGAAAATGAGAATGTTTTCGTTTGAAAGCACGGTATAGTGGGTACAAAGGACAAAATTCTTGTAAGTACTCTACAGTACATATTTGTGACCCAATCTTTATGAAACATGGTCACGTACAAGGTACTCAAAACAAAAATAGAGCTGCATACAATTAGAAACTCAAAAATTAACAGTGAAAAAGAAGAAGCAGCAAATATAAAAAAAACGACAGCATTTTTTAAACGCGTAGGCGCAGAGCAAAGCAAACTCAAGCATAGGATCTTTAAAAAATGAAAATGGTGAAGACATAATTGACGATTTCTCTCGTGAAGAATTGCTAAACTAGTTCTTTGGAAGTGTCTTCTAAATAGGTCAAGAATCGGATGCACAGTACTTAGATGAACGAATCTCCCATGAACTGAGCATTTTAGAAAATAAGATGTCAAAAAGGCCATTAATACATAAAACTTAACAATTCATTTGAACCTGACAATATTTATAACAAGCAACAACGATAAAATGCAAAGGTGAACTGTCATCTCAATGAATCACTGGCTAACTCAAAGATATAAAAGGCATGGAAAGATTCAATTGTAACGTCAATTTTCAAAGCTTGGGGTAAAAAAAGAATAGCAGAAAATTATGGACCTATCAGTATCAATCCAATATTATGCTCCAAAATTATGCAGAAAACTGTCAAAGAGAAAGCGTTAACACTACTATCAGAAAATGATCTAATATCACCAACTCAATTCGCATTGCTAGAGGAAAATCATGCCAGTTTTGGAATCTCTAGAAAACTAGACCAAGGTACTAGGTACAGATGAAGATGTTGATGTCTTATTTTATGATTAAAATGCCTTCTAAACCTTTTCGCATAGCAAGTTGATTTCGAAGCTAGGTTCATATGGTATCAGAGATAACACCCAGTAAAGAACCACAAAACTAACAAAAGGTATTACATTACGAGGAAAAATTACTCTGATTAGGCATGTCAACCCTTGAATACAGACAGCCCAGGGCTGACATGCTACAAGTCAACAAAATTATCAACAACTTAAACAAACCATCGTCAAATAAAACAAACTATTTTACCATTCACATCTAGTAGAACAATGGGACAATCTAAAGCTAACAAATCAAATTAAAAACCTGTAGTTCTGAACTACGCAGAAATTGCTACACCTCAAGAGTTGTAAACATATGGAAAATTATATCACGAGAAAATGTTAATTCCGAGAGAGTAAACCCGCTTAGTTCAAGTTCAAGGGAGGCTATTCCGGTTACCCGGGCGTCGGCGTCAGTGTCGGCGTATTCTGATGGAATATTTTTTTCCCTCTCGGATTTTAATAAACCTATTCCGACAACCTGCCTTTGAAAATAGGAAGCTTATACAACTATACAACTCAACTTACTAAAAGGGGTTCTCAAATCTTTAGGAAAAAACAGTCAAATAATTCTCAGATTTAAAACAATCTAAACAGTTATTGAAAAAATCCTTTCAAGATCAATTCTTAAATACAATAAGTAAGTTTCTAAAGGTAAGGGAATGTAAACTTAAAGAATACAATCGTGAAATCTACCGAAATGTGGCCTATATAGATATATAAGTTTGATCCACAATGACTCTCTAATATAACAAGACGTATTAACCAAAACAAATGGATTTCAAGAATAGAAGTCATAGACTTAACAAGAACTGCAAGTAATAATCATTTCAATCGTTCAGTGCCGCCAAATCACAGTACCTAAATACTTTGAAATATTTCTGCAAGTATCTGTTCTTTTACGGTGAAGTATCAAATTTGGCTTTAACGGAACGGGGAGGGAGTGACGCCTGATGTTACTGGTCTACTAGTCGTGGGCTGATTTTAATGCCTCGACGTTTTTGTAATTTACTTGTACAATGTTCTCTTCTTGTTAGGTACAATTAGTTACATCGTGAAATTGACCTTCATCTCAATCAAAACCATTCTAAATCGCCCACTCAGCGCTCCAGTCACTGATTCCAAACTTTCCATTAAATCAATAAAAAATGCTCCAAATGGCTAAAAAGTTTACAATCAACAGCTACACTCAAAACAAATATAAATAGAAAAAAAAATCAAGATTTCACTGACATAATTGAAGGTGTTCGCGTCTGATTGGTCCTTTAAGAAATAGGAAGCAATTTACACAACTTTTTGCATATTTTGTTAAAGGGAGGTAATCAATATCGCTAATTTTGTTCACCCTTAAGAAAATATGCGATATAGGATGACCTCCCATTAAACTCACTCAAAACTAGCTCCACACACTCATTCTATTTCATTCCTAAATCATTCCAAAATCTTTCATCTTGTTAATTCCACAATGTTTTAACTGTACATTTCACAGGAGCGTTTGCTTAAAGAATTGGTTTTATATTGATTCGAAACTTTTTGAGTTTTGTTTGATTTTAGAGTCAATGGCGTTTGATATTTAACAGTCTTTATATGTTTTTGTTTTAATTATTTGTGAGGGTCTAGTTGCTTTCAACAACTGTGTAGGTGATAACACCAACCCTTCGGCCATCTTAATCAGCCTTGCTTCGATTTGAGACTGGGTAGATCCAATTCTTTAGTCATCTTCGCAATATAGCCTTCTTCCCGGTTTACTAGTCTTTTTTTTTTATTAATCTTATGGCTACATACTGTATCCTTACGACGTCATCTATATGTGTTTTTTTGGAAATATGGAACCCAGATAATTCATCCTTAGTCCATTAGAGACCTAAGCATGGAGATGATATGTTTTTTTTTTGTGTGTTTTTTTTTTTTTTTTTTTTTTTTTTTTGCATTTTCCTGTACAATGCTGAGATTCTGCCCAGGAATCCGAGGCTCTTTGTATCCCTTTCTTTGAGGTCTTATTGTAGGATTATGTAGTCTTTATATTTATTAGAACGAGACATCATCTAGACAAATTAACACGCTGATCAAGTTTCAAGACATTTGAGCAAAAAACGGGGACCCTGAAGCGCACGAAGTTTTTCAAAGATTTTACCCAGTTACCTGATTTTTATTTAATTCTGTTTGACCTTATTTTAATTTCTTGGGGCATTTACTCGAAGTTGAAAAGTATCTCCCAAAAATTGAGTCCGTTTGGAATATCCAGACCAAAAAATGAATCAAATTACCTTTAAACTATACCAGAAAGCATTGCAAATCATATGAATTGTGTCTATTGTGCTCTGAAAATATATAAAATGATCTATTTCGATTAAAAAAATGAAGATTTTCTTCGAAGATTATGCATTATTATAACCCTCTCGCTTTAGCAAGCAGGATTTTCGATGATGGGAGATAATCAAATTCGTGCAAATGACAAAATCCTAGTGCGAATTGTCTACCTTTGGTCGTATACTAGTAACAAGCTGATAATATTCACAATATGTATCGGTTGCCTTCCATTAATCTAATCACTTGAATTGCCTTCTTTCAAGATCAAAACGTTCGCTGAACGCTTGAAAAATGATATCCCGCTTTCAACGCGCACTCGTGAAAAGCGGGATACAATTTTTAAATATTCGCAAACGTTTGTGCATCCTGAACGCAGGGGACGCCAGACGTATGTTTGAAAGCAAATGAAATGGTGAATGCATTTCAATGATTTACCTTGTGCATTAACGGAAGTTTTCAATTTTATGCTTCAGTCCTACACTTTTTTTTTTTTCTTCACAAAGATCTCTTTTTCGACATCTTGATTTCTTATAAATCCCGGCTGTCGAGCTTGATTCTTTCGTCGGCCCACACAGTCGGCGCGAGTATTGGTGAATTTTCAAGGAAACAGAATCTTAGTTGTAAATATAGTGCGGTTTTATTGACTTGAATCTGACCCCTGCTATTTAGATGAATTAAAATCTGGTTATTCCTACTCGGCTTTGCACGTGCTTTCATAGGAATGAATAACAAACGATATTGAATGTATTATACATTTTGTTAATTGATCAAATATATCGATAATTGTTATTTAAGCATTTTTTCCACAGAGGTCAAAGTCGGGTCAAATTAACCAGGCTATACTTGTTTCCCAATCGATGTAAAATGAATAAGTTTAAACTAACAAACTTACATTACATGGCGCACAAGAAAAGTTACTCATAGACTAATCTTGATCAATGGTAATGAGATAGTAGGTGCACGAGATCATAGATCGTAGAGAAACCTTAAATTTGCTTGTAATTTCGATCCAGAAAATACAGCAAGGGCCGAAGATCTTAGGACTTTTATTCTAATTGGCTAAGAATTTATTGAAACTTTGATTTGAACTGAATGGTGTGTTTTTGCGGAAAATGACATAGAAAAGCATGAATATAGATAAAAAAATTTTTGGTAAATAATATGAGGTTATTTAGCATTATCGAGTACAACAGTGAATACTGAATGAATATCCAGCAAAACCAGTCTATTTTTGACGAGGCGACTTTGAAGTCTGGGTAAATTTGCATAGGAGTTCCCACTAACTTTTTTTTATTTTATCTACACACCCCTGCATTTTGGAATGAAATTACGGCTTAAATCTCAAAATGGAAAAAAATGAATTGAGCATGAGAAAGGTTTTATAACCTCAGGCCCAGAAACTTCGGTTAACACTGTTAAAGTTCATTACTTCCGAAACGTTGCGAAACTATTACGGGTCCTCTATCGTAAATCAGTAAATTCAGACCGGTTGAGCGGTACAGTCGCTCAAGTGCCTCTGATTGACATTTAAAGTCAGAAATCGGATATAAATCTATTTGTCACTATTTCTAATAGTCCACAACATGTTTCTCTCCTTTCCACGCATTTACAAGAAAAAAAATGAAAAGAAAATTACTTTTACGGAAAGACAATTCAAACTCAATGGAAGAACAAACGAAGCAGACAAAAAAAAAAGACACCAACACTAAAACTCGCAAATCAGTTGATGGGATACCGTTTTGTTATTTGATAAATTACCAACTATTTGGTGCCTTAAAAGTAGCTGAGACTTGAAATAAGTTGAGAAATCAATTATTTTGGACGTACATATGCGTAAATGAGGTGATTTGTTAAATTTACCTCGCCTACCAATGTTTATTTTGAAATTGAGAGTAACCAAGTTCTCTAGAAAGTTTAATTGATTTCCTCGAATAATTTTGGCTTTGATGTCTACCAAAATATTATGCTATCAGAATTGAACAAGCACACGGATCTTCAATATCAAGGTAGTGGGCCCCTTATAGTTCCACAATGTTTCGGAAGTAATGAACTTTAACAGTGTTAACCGAGGTTTCCTAATGATTTTCATTAGGAAACCTCGGTCAACATTGTGAAAGTTCATATATTCCGAAATGTCGCGGAACTACATGTATTACGGTTCCACTACCTTAATACTTTTCGATCTTAATATAGATGACCGATTAGAAGTTGACGTCAGTTGAATTTTTCGAAAAGAGGGTTCAGAACCAATTACCCGACCGACTGTTGTATTGTCAAAATCGCCGTACGCCCCAAATTCATCACCGTTGAAAAGCATTCTGTCAAAACGTCAAGGAACATTATCGGTTGTAGATAATTCTGTCAAAAAATAGACATGAAAAAATAAATCTCAATTATCGACATCTGACGGGTTCCACCCACCGATTTTGATTGACAGCCATGTGCTCCAGGCCCCCTGTAAATGACCGCTAATTACAAAACTGACCCCGCCGGGAATATGTTTTAATTTTACTGTTTTCTCGTAAGAGCCTGCGGCGCATTGGTTTATTTATTGCTTGCGATTGCACACTGCATGTCAGAAGATGCAGGAAATTCAATTATTCGGACGTAATAGCCCGCTGTACGGACAGTAAAGGCGTGTTTACGGTCGACGTAGAGCGGTGTCGGGTATTCTCGGATGGCGGGTATTCTCGGATAGTCACGTGTTTCTCCTATGCATTGGTAATGAATATGGTTCTTTTGTGCTTTATTTTGTTCTTCAAGATATTTGATTTATTTACATATCCGCATATGATATAAAATCTTATGGAGGAGGGAGAAATCATTTATTACATAAGACATTGTTGGAAAAGCTTTCAATTTAAGATAACTGCTAATTTTTTGTCTAGCTTCATCCTTTTCTTTCATCACTTATGCTGGGATATAGAAAAGAAACAGAGAAACTTTTCACATATGGATATATTTACTACCTTAAACGCACATCTTTTTAGATGAAATGACACTGTAGATGAACATGATTTGAGTATCCGAAACCCCCTACAAAAATGTTGCTTTCGGGTCTTCCGAATACCTTCGAACTACCCAATAATTGCGCATTCTTCTTCTTGTAAAAGGAGAATTCTAACTTTTCAAAAAAGTAAAGCTCCGACGAAAAATTGTCACACGACGAATTCCAACAGTATTTTTTTTGCGACAAAAATAGTTCAAGTATGCCGTTTTCCATCGTACATCCCAAAACTAGAAAATAAGAAAATAATATGTTGTGTTTTTATTTGAAATGATTAACGTTTTGAAATTCTGAAATGAACGTATGTTTCTTCTCATATGTGTCAGAACTGATATCAGAACATAGTTCAACACTCATACATCTTAATTGTATGTGAATTCTTGAATTCACCTGAATACGTACGTCACAGATTATTAATTATTACACGCATGTTTGAAGCTAGTACCTTTTCTCCAGCACATTCCTATACAGAAAAAGTACAAACACAATAGTTGAAGTATGCTCATTGAATTTCTTTTATAAAATGTGTCCACTACTATCTCATAACTTTTCTTAACACTAATTCAAACGGGGTTGATACAATGGAATAAGATCAATGTATTTCGGAATAGATCTAGATTCTAAGTGTCTCTGCGTTTATTTGCTTGAAAGATCATTATCATCTGGAACTCTTCCCAAAGACATATCTAAATGCTGTATCTATAAATACATTACATTTGTTCAATTGTATTTTGACTTTAGAAATTAATAAAATAGGCTTCAAAGATGTTTGAATCCAATTCAAATTTAAATATATTTCACTTATTTTAAGTATCCGAGATTACCCGCCAGCGACCAAGATCAGATGTCTCAACATGGGTTCTTTTATCTGTTTTGAACAAATTATTATTTTGCTAGAGTAACTTTTTATTGTCTAATTTTGTTAAGAATAGATAGCATCCGTCAATAAACGCCCCAAGATTAAAAGTATAATTGTCCATCTGCACCTTTTTTTATACGAAATGTCTTAAGTATCCGGAAATACCCGACACCGCTCTACTTGTTCCGTACAGCGTCGGCCAAATGTGAAAGAGACTTTAAGTATATTTTCACCGGCACTTTTTTATTTTAGTGCTGTTAACATCCTAACCATTGACCGTGCAATTCTAACAAGATTCTATGAAATACAGTCCATCTTGCTCGCTTTAACGCGATCATTTTCAGAATCCCATTCTTATAACCAAAGTATCTCAAAAAGTAGATATTAATGGTCTAAAAATTGTTGAAAACGGAACCTCGTTGTCAAAATACATTAGAATCACTTCAATGAGACACTTCTTTTGGGTTTTAAAACAATAGGATTATTGAGAAATTCGCAATAACAAACATTTTCAATGAAAATGTTACTAATTTCTAAACAAAACGTGTACTAAGCGACCGATCTTTTTAACGACCGTCCTTTGGTCAACTCAAAACGTTCCAATCGGTGTTCTTATCGAACGTTTATATCGTTCAAGTTCAAGTTTGATTGACGTGTTTAAAAGCGGCGTCGAATTAAGCTAATTAAGAAAGTGATTAACGTTTACCCACTATCTTTAAACGCGCGCGATACACTAGCATGCAAAGTTTGTTACTATCACTTGAATAACGACAGAAGATAGTTTTTCGTGCGTGTTTCTGGAATTTTGTTACAAAACGGATACAGAAACGCTGACATTTTATAGTTAATTCACTTGGCGTTATTGCAATGACGATAGGCGAATACGTGTTCTCAAACGCCGAGGATTGCTGACTTGCCGCCAGTTGTATAAAAAATAACTATTTCTAATTTTAAACAAAATACATTTTCAGCCAATCAGGATTGTTGTTTCAATTGTTCCAAACCTGACTGGCTGATAATAACTTCCAGTAAAAAAAATACCCAATTATTATTTTTCAACAACAGGGCCCTGAGCACTTTTGTTGGGACGTTGGCATAAGAATCTACGCGGAGGAACTTTCAGAAGGTCTTAAATAAGAAGGTTTTAAATTTAAGGGATTGAAAATCAAAATATTGGCTATTGTCGACCTTATAAGTAACTGACATTTGCGTTTCTTTAGTCCCTCAGTGTATATACTTTTATGATACTAAGTCAACGTCTTGCATGGCTACTAAAGAAAACTTTTCAGATATAGCCTTTATTCAGTGTTATACTACATTTGTCATTAAATTTCAATTATCTCGAAGCCATGATTCTTTCTCAGTGTAAACGAATACATTTTAAAAACGATTTGTCCCCAAAATGGGTCTGACCTTCCCGGTAATTAACAAGTGTATGACCCTCATTTACTTTGAAGTACGAAAGATGAGTCGTTTCTTTCTATGTAGGGGAACACGTAGGGGTGACGCGTCAAAAAATAGGGGTCTTTTAATTTTTTTTCGGTCGGATTATCGAGAAATGACGGTGGATAATCATTTGATAAACGTAACGCCTAATACTTCAAGCTTTTGTTCATTTCGCCCTATCTGACGTTATCTAAGCGGTGATTTCATCATCAACATTGCATAGAAATCAATGGGAAAATGACGTGCTGTAAGAAAATGTGTCCTAAACTTTCAAATTTTGTTTCAATTTGCTTCGAAAAAGTAGAATAATTGTTTGATATCGAGAAAGATCGGTTGATATTTCATTTCTTGAACATCAAAAGCTATATTTTTACTCGTGGCTCCGCCATTGCTGAAAATATACGAGGGTGGATAAAAGAATACGTGGACTTTTACTATCACTTTGGTATTTCCCAACGGAAATCAATGAAATTTTGTACACGTCTCAAATCATTTAATGTTGACAAAATATCAAATTTACAAGAGTCTGCTATGACTCTGACGTAAAAAATCCAACATTTCATATACCTGGGTAGGCGCTACCGGCGCAACCCATTTTCTTACGTTACTTCCTAGTGTTACTACCCGTAATTGTCCCCTCATTTTGGACCAAACACTTCCAAACTTCGCCTAATTACGTGTTGACGTTATGAGTTAGGATATTTGAAATTTGAGCATAATCCATCTGCTTGTTTCGAATTAAAAGTCAGTAAACTATAATTTTTGAACTTCGAAACGACGGCACCCGCGCAGCCAGAGTCAACCAGACAATAATAAAGTTCTACTGAGCCTATGGAAAACCTAGTCGAGAGGTTTAAATGCTTAAATATGCTAAAAGGTCTTCAAATGTAAGCAGATACCTTCTTTTTAAATGGTTTAAAAGGTTTGTTTAAGAATGGAGAGTGTTTCTGAAGGATGATACTCGCATAATGGAAAACGTCTCCTCGGCTTTTAATCTGTAATTGTCACAGAACAGCATCAGTGCAGAATTGTTTAGACACATTACACATTTAAGTTAATCGTTTTGGATCAGATGGATATGGAAATAGTACTTATCCAATGGACAAGCGATGCAGAAATCGTGTTTATTGTTGAGTTGAGTATTTTGAAAAGTGCTGCCTTTCGAGTCGGAACTTATCAATACCGCAGCGTCATATTGACGTCGTTACCGTGCGCCGGTACCAAATGACTACATGTTTTAGAATGGTTGCTTCGGGTGACCAACTATTTGGATTTCATCAAAATTTACACGACAAAAAGAAAAATGCCTCAATTTAATAACAATGTAGTTTTCTTTTCAAAGTCTGTGAAAACAAAATTTCGGCAACGCTTGTCTACGTAATTTTTGATTCACCCTCGTAGCTTTTGTTGTTCATTCAATGAAAAATATATCGATCTAACACTGAAACAAACGATTATCGTATATTAAACAACTGAGCCGGTTACAAATCGATTTCGGCTTTAGAGGTGCGAGGAATCGCGACCTGGCATGTTTGAAATGCAAGTTTCATCTGCTTGATGCCAGCTTCTTAAGTAAGATTTTGGCCAAGTTTGGTTGTTTTCATGTTTGTAAACTGTTGAAACGATTTCCGTGTTCTCCATTAAAGCGAATGATGTTTTAATGACGTACCGGTATGCCTTTGGCCAAAGCTCGAAGGAACTAGATTCTAAAACCCAAACAAGCCCAGTTCTAAGTGAGAAACTTTCGAGGACACAGAACTATCAAATACATCAAATTCTATGTTCAAAGCGGAGTGCAACTTTTATTACACCGAGCAAATTGATTGTCCGACCAATATCTTCTAATAAAAATGACAAAACCTTATTAAACGCCCCACATTTTATAGGGGAACACGGAAATTGTTTTAACCCGATTCATCCAAATCTTGTTAGGTCACTCAGAGACTCCGTGTAAGCTGTTCCACCGGTAAGTGACCTGGCACGCGAAAAGGTGCCTTGTGTAGATTCCGTAATACATAGTGCTCTAAATAGACGTCTAGGCACGAGATTACACAACATTTTTTTATGTAAATTGCGAAAATCAATTAGTTGTAATTCGTAATAAGTTATTAAAGTTATCTTTTATGCTCATATATTTATTTAAGTAATAGTTTAATCATAAGTTAAAGAATGGAGCGACAATATCTTCATCCATTTATTGTCCATCATAAGACTTTTGATTTTTTGCAGTACTTTTGACGTTTGTTTTCCGTTTGATAAATTATAGCTAAAGAATATTAGACAAATTTCGCCAATTTGCCGACCTGTGACCTAAACTGACGCCGATTTTGTGTTAAACGGACAAAAAAGTTGTCAAAAAATGTACAAAATTTGACCATAATATCGCCTAATTGATAGCTGAAAAATGACGAAACAAACAAGTGGCGCGTGCTGACATCTAGATCACCCAAGGGCTCGCAGTCAGACAACTCCTGTGTGACACTGACTACCATAGTGGCGACTAGCAGTCTGAACTGTACCCCTACTTCTCTATAAGTATATTTTGATCTGGCTAGGTTTAAGAACATCACGAATTCGACAAGGTGGTCATTTTTTTAAATGAATTTTGAACGAAATTCAATGAGAAATTAAAACGAGGCAATACAATATCGCTAATTTCATTCAATATGAACGAAACTAGCGATATTTATTACCCTTTTAATAAAATATACTTACAAATTCTACGAATACATTTTTTGTCTTCATGAACCAACCAGACGTTTCAAATTTAAAACAAAAAAGTGAAATCGTGGACATTTTAGAGAATTCAAATTTGTTTTTTATCCCATTGAGTGAGTTTGGGTGTCTTAGAATGGATTAATGGTGCCGAGTGAGTGATTAAGAATGGTTTTGATCGGAATGAGTGTCATTGTCACGATATGCTTAACACTAGAGGCCTGACTACAAAAACCAAGTTATAATTAGTTACATCGTGTAATTGACGTTCACCTCTATCTAAACCATTCTAAATCAATCACTCAGCGCTCCAATCATTCATTCTAAACACTCACTCAAACCATTCAAAAACGCTTAAATCCATTAAAAAATATAGAATCAACAACGTCATTCAAAATAAATGTTGATAGAGAAAAATCGCGATTTCATCGAAATAATTATAATTTTTAGCGTCTCATATGTTCTTGAAGAATCAGGACGCTATATATGGAACTTGTATGCATACTTTATTAAAATGAGGTAAATCAATATCGCCAATTTTGTTCATCCTTAACAAAATTTGCGATATAGATTTACCTCCCATTAAACTCACCCAAAACTCTCTCGACACACTCATTCAATTTCATTCCAAAATCATTCACCTTGTCAATTTCATGATGTTGTAAACTGTACATGCGAGGAATAACACGAGTACATACACCTCCGTCTTAAATGACTAGAGGAACGAGTATGTAACATATCTGTTAACAAATGAAAAGTGAGAGGTAAACTCATTGCGCTATATATCATTATTAATTAGCTCTAATTTGACAAATTCGATCATTCAATATGCTTTAACACGACAATCTCTCAAATATCGTTTTCATCCAATGAATGGTTTATAGACTTGCACTCGGTAATGGTGCACGGTTGGCTGAGAACTTATTCAAGTCTAAATTCGCTCTAAATCATAGAATGTGGAAAGGCAGTAACTCACTTACCTCATATCCCTTTTAAAGTGTCATAAATAAGAATTTACAGAATGATAAGTGTCGTTATGGAGCAAATCATGTCTACCATTTCACTATCAAGAATGCATTCTACATTTGTGAACTAAGATGAGCCTGACTGTAACATTTCAATCAATTTAAAAAATATGCATTGAAGACTCAGCACAGCCAGGCTTGATCGTTTATGGTGAAATTTGAAGATTGATCAATAATAAGTCCAGTATTATTGTCAACCTTAATTACCTTTTATGTGCCGCTTAAGGTAGTGGACCCGTAATAGTTCCGGAACGTTTCGTAAGTAATGAACTTTTACAGTGTTAAAAGAGGTTTCCTAATGATTTTCATTAGGAAACCTCGGTCAACATTGTAAAATAGCTTAGGTTCTGAAATGTTGTGAAACAATTACGGATCCACTAACTTAAGTGATAACATAACACCAACAGGATACGAACTTGTGCGTGTCATTTCCAACAATTTACCATGTAAGCTAGGTGAAGTCACTGAGCAGCCTAGACTGACACAAAGTGATATAGAGGGTTTGGTGATAGTCTAAAGATACTATTGTACCTTAACTATCTAGAAAACGCACAATGAAGACACTAATAAGATGTACACGCTGACCAGAATCTTTGCTTAACGCACGTTTCAAATTGTTGGAAATGTCACGCAGTGGCTGATATGTTTTCCTAACACGACAATGTTAGCCGTAGCATGAAATAAACATATTTATTTTGGAAAAAAGGTTGAAATTGAGTTAAATTGGTCTGCAAGTTCGTTGGTTTGCCGACCTCATTATGCCGGTCTGCTATACAGTCAGTCTGTTAACATCACTCTGCCCATCTTCTTAGTACAGTCAAGCGATTTACAATGATGTTTAAATTATTTAATTCTGCAAACAAAAAGAGTTTACATGTAATCACGTTTACCAATCACTTTTATAATGAATACGTTTTTGTGGCGATTATTTTTCTTTTGATCACGAATCTTAGTCGTATTTGAAAGAAATCGACATAAAAAGAATTATAAATTGTGATAAAACTCGCCACTTCGAAACTTCTATTTCGGGAGAAAATTGCTTAGAACAAAATGGCCAAATTTTCTGTAAACGTGTTTATCTCATGTGATTAAAATGCTTAGATTTACACATAGTTTTGAATTTCTAATGCTGTCTGCATCTTCCTTTAATCGGGAACTATCAATTTTTACAATAAAGTACAGCTAGTAACATCGTGAAATTGACATTCACCTCAATCAAAACCATTCGCTCACTAAGCGCTCCATTCATTCAAAACACTCACTCAAACCAATCAATAACGCTCTAACAAATTGAAAAATATAGAATCAATAACGTCATTCAAAATAAACTTGGATAGAAAGAAATCGTGATTTCAATGACATAATTCAAATTCTAAGGGTCTGAAAAGTTCTTCAAAAAATAGGAAGCTAACTATAGAACTTGTGTCCATATTTCATTAAAGGAGGGGGGGGGGGTAATCAATATCGCTTATTTTGTTCATCTTGAACAAAATTTGCGGCATTGGATTACCTTCCTTTAAATTCACCCCAAACCAACTCCACACACTCAATCAATTTCATTCCTAAATTATTCCAAAATCATTCACCTTGTGAATTTCACGGTGTTGTTAACTGTAATCTTCACCAACCATAAGACACCCAAGTATGATTTTTCTCATGCCGCTCATAATTGGTAAGTTCATTTTTTTTCTTTGCGGGGTAGCTAATAACAAAAAAGTACTTCAACCCTTTCGTCACTTGGATCAATTAATTTTTGAAAAGCTCGTATTAACATAGTTTGCGAGCGTAAAATTTTCAACATTCATATTCCTTGAAAATTTTACTATTCTCTTTAAATCCGACTATTGTGTAGAAACAGCATCTTCTATGTCTTTTTTCTATGTAGAAATTTGTATTAAACTTTCATCAAAGTATTATAAGGCAGGCAAAGAGTATTAAATGAGCAGTATTACCCCACTGAAGGTTAAACTAATTGAATTAATTGAACTTATAAGTCATTCTTTATTATTCAAGAGTTAACTCTCAAAACGTCCTAATCTTTTCATTAACAAAACCTAATTCGTATGGAGCCAACAAAAATGCTTCAGACTGCTAACAAGTTGGGTAAAAGTCTAAAGATTTTTTTACGAATAAAGTCTGTCTCTCTGTTTTGGTAATAAGCCGGTATGGAAAGGTTAAGAATTTACTAATGAAACGCATTGTTTCTACCGATTGTTTTTAATTAGTTATGGCGCGCCAAATGTATTTGTAAATTAAAAGGTTCCGATGTTGCAAACATGAATTTCATAGGCCCTACTTCAAAATTTGTTTGACATTGTACCAAGAACCTTTGTACATGTACAATGATGTGGTAACTACTTCTTCATCTACAGGCTGTAGACTTGTCAGAGGAACATTTAAGATGGAGAAAAAAGTCTAAAATATTTACTTCTCAAACCCTATTTACTTCTGAAACCCTATATCTTGGTACACATTGGAATTGTCTCGACAAGACAATTCCAATGAGAACCAACAACAAAGGGTTTGTGCTTTGCATATTGAAATACTTTGTTCTAACATCTGAAATACCTACTCTATCTTTAGACCTCTTTGTAACGCGTTATAGGTGGACGTTCTTTCAATATTTACATTGTAAAACAATCGTAGGATTATTTCAGGGCAAAAATCAAACTTCAAAATGATGGCGTTCCTTTGAAGATTTTTTTTTTTTTTTTTTCGGATTTTTCCAACATATGTGTAAGTTGATGTGGCGTAAAAAATGGAACATTTTGGTGCATTTTTCTTTGGATTTAGTGAAAAAAATCGTATGAAATTCAAAAATTAAAGGATCTCGACGCTGATATTTTAAAATGGATCTTCGTGAAAACGCGATTGTGTTAAAGGATTTTGATTCTCCTAGGACAGTGAACGACAGTGATGATTTGCGGAAGGCGGAAATCAGGAAATTTGACATAAACGAGGCAAGAGCGCTATTAAAAAAGATGAGAAACGCAGAAAAGGCCGATGTCACTTTCGAGCCAACATCAGGAGGACTTAATGTCAGATTCAACTCTGGTATGTACGAACTTTTTAAGCATAGCGCTGAAATTTATTATTCATCGGGAAAGCTAAAAAATGAATGCCAGAAAATTCCCGTCTACGACAAATCAGGAAATCTTGTGGAATCTAAGTATAAACTTACCTCATCTGGAAAATGTGTATACACATTAAACCTGTATCATACAAAATGTTCTTGTTTGGTGAACGGGAAACAAGAAAGTTTATTCATCAATTCCCACTTTGAAAAGATTTTGAAATTAGCAGAATCAACTCTTAAGGACCATCACTTATCGATTGATGATTTAAATAGCCAAATCATACGGGCAATCCAGTCCTGCGTTTCTTCACAAAAAAACCCAAAGACTACCGGTGCAGGAAAATCCCGAAGAAAACCGCGCAGCTCTACAAAAGGTGCAGAAATCGCTATCAATGACAAGATAAATGAGGCTGACAAACATAATGATCCCGATAGTAGTTCAAACAATTATTATGTGGGTTCGGGAGTTGAATCGGCAAATGCATCGGTAATTGAAAATGAAACAGTGCTCGCTAATGATATAGAACGAAGTCCTATAGAAGAAAATTTTACAGCAACCGAAAACACGATGGAAACAAATTGTCCTAGTGAGAATAGTATAAATATCACTAATGATCAAGAGACCATTGCGGCATTTTCTGATAAAGACATTCTATTAAATAGATTAGTCACAGACTTGAGAGATCTCAGACAGGACTTTAAAGATCATGTATCATCAACGAACGATAAGCTGCAAAAGCTGTCTGACGCGATCGAAAGGAACCACATTGACAGAGAAGTAAAAGCAAATGACGGGAATGTGTCTAATTTCATGAAGGATAGAGATTATATTAAAGAACAGCTAAAGGTTATGAGTGATGAACTATATAATAAACTAGATCATATGACTTCAACAATTACAAAATGCTCATCAATTGAAAACAAGTCTAATTCCAAGTCTGATATTATTGTCACTCCAAACAGGGCGGAGAAAACACCAAAGATGGTTGAATCAAGAAACCAGTTAAAAACCAGCAAAATTCTACAAGGGGGAAATTCAGTCAATGTGTCAAAAGGAAACTCTGCCACTGGTATCAAAACACCGCTGACCCCTAAAAATGGATCTAACTCAACAACGAAAGGGAAGGTTCTCCTTATAGGGGATTCAATACTAAAGGGAATTCACACACGCGGACTTAACAGAAATGTACAGGTGATGACATGTCGCGGTAAGAAAATTACGGATATTTCCAACAAGCTATTGTCAATGAACCTGGATCACTACAGCAACATTGTTGTCTATGCAGGGGGTAACGATGCTGCTAATGAAACTTGTCTCAAATCAGTGTATGACGAACTTGAACATATGATTAAAATGACATCTACACAATGCAAGTTTTCCCTATGTACTGTTAGCCCGCGAGGCGATGCAGAGGTAACCCCAATAAACGACGTAATAAAGCAGGCGTGTGAACAATCGACAGCCTCACTCATAGATTGTTACACGTCATTTGTATATGGTACTGGACTAAGAGCTGAAAACCTTTATCACCGAGATGGAATACACCTAGTGCCTGAAGGAACCAGGACACTTATTAAAACGATTAATAGAAGCGTTCCGATTATCAAGCAACAATCATCAAAAATTAACTACGATCAGAACACGTATAAGCCGTTAAATGGACGGCGTAGAAACACAGACAATGGAAGATGGCGGCATGGGAATTCAAATTACAGTAGATGTTGGAACTGTGGGCGATCTAATCACCTATCACGTGACTGTTGGTTCCTCAATAAGTAGGACATACCGGACATACATAAAAAACCTAAACAATGTAGTAACAAATTCCATGTTCTTATTGATTTGTGTTCTGTTTGCAATTTGCCTAATGAAGATTGTCTGTGTGAAAGTGCTTGTACTATAGATAATGATTTTTTATCTGTGCCTTGTAAAAATGAAAGTAACAAAAAGGGAGAAATATCTAAACAAACCAACTTTAATAATACCTATGAATCACAATTGAATAATTATTGCTCACTCATTTCAAATAATAATACAGAAAATAATTCGAATTGCCAGAAAAATAATGATAAATCTAATCAAACTTTTCAATTCAAACAAAAAGGTTTACACGTAGCTTATTTAAATATACAGCACATACTTCCAAAAATGGATGAAGTTAGGGTTATGTTAAAAGAATCAAATTTACTTGATATTTTTTGTGTGTCAGAAACATTTCTAACCGAAAAGATTGATGACAAATATCTTAAAATCGATAGCTTTTCAATCGAAAGAAAAGACAGGGAAGGTAAAATTGGTGGAGGATTATTAATATATATTGCAGATTATGTAAATTATCGCAGACGAAATGATCTAGAATTAGGTGGTATCGAAAGCATCTGGATTGAGGTAATTTTTCGAAATAACAAAGCATTATTATTAAATTTCTGTTACAGAGCACCAAATAATAACCAAGACTGGATTGATGTTTTTGAAGAGCAGTTGAATTTCGCGGAAAATTGCAAAACTGATTTTGTATTGTTAGGTGACTTTAATATAAATTATTCACCACCCTTAACTTATAGCAATTCTAAATGGGCTATGTTAGTCCGAGACTTTGGTCTTCACCAACACATTGAAACGCCCACAAGAATCGCGAAAAATTCCGCGAATATAATCGATCATATTTATAGTACGTGCCCGCAATTTATACTTGAAACTTTGGTTCCTGACATAGGAATAAGCGACCATAATCCCATTGCACTAACGTACAAATGCAGTGTTTCAACAGAAAAACAAAACACGCTCAAAACAATGAGATATCGATCATTTTCCAAGTTGATAATGGAAAATTTTATTAATGATTTATCTTTTATACATTTTGACGTAATCGAAACTTTATTAAGCCCAGACGAAGCATTGAAATATTTCTACTCTTGTTTGAATGACATTCTAGATAAGCATATTCCTATGAAAGAAAAACGAGTTAAGAGATTGAAACAACCGGATTGGTATAATGATGACATCAAAATAGCAATATCGGAACGGGATAAATTTAAACGATCGAGGAATTGGAAAATGTATAAAATTCATAGAAACAAGGTTACGGCAAAAATAAGAAAGAGTAAAAAGGAGTTTTTTAATAAAGCAATTCAAAATCAATATGACCCTAAAACTTTATGGCAAAATCTAAAGCATATTTCTTCTAATGATGTTACCGAGTCCCAAATACCTTCCAGATTATGTATCAGCGATAGAGAAATAGAAGGCACTGAACATGTAATAAATGAACTCAATACTCATTTTTCAGATATTTTCAAAATAGTAAAGAAGGTTCCTTTAGATACAGAAATGTTCAAAAATTTAAAAAATCACCTTGATGTAAAATTAGAGAATAATTACTTTGATATCAAGTTCATTACACCACTAGAGGTTAAAAACATGATTGAAAAGTTGGACTCTAAAAAGTCGTCGGGAATCGATAATATTGGGGCTAATATATTGAAATTATGCAAAGACTTTATTTCTGTACCAATCTCAAGTATTTTCAATAACTGCATATCGAAAGGCATTTTCCCGACAGAATTCAAAAAAGCGAATATCACTCCTATTTTCAAAGGTGGCGAAAAGAGTGACCCAAACAATTATAGACCAATTTCTATTTTACCTACATTATCGAAAATTTTTGAAAGACACATTGCAAATCAGCTTAAAGATTTCTTTAAAAAATTTAATATCTTATATGCTCGTCAATCTGGCTTCAGGGAAAACCACTCTTGCCAAACAGCACTTACTCATTTAATAGATTCTTGGTTAACTCATATTGACAATGGAAATGTTATTGGATCAGTTTTTCTTGATTTCAAAAAAGCATTTGATCTTGTCGATCATGATATACTGCTTTATAAGTTAAAACTGTATCATTTCTCAAACGACACATGTAATTTCTTTCATTCATATTTGACTAATAGATTTCAAGTTGTAAAAAATGGAACAAAATCTTCCGAAATGAGACCTGTATCATCTGGAGTACCCCAGGGATCTATTCTTGGACCCATTTTATTTTTGCTTTATGTTAATGACATACCATTAAATATATCCTCAGATATTGACATGTATGCTGATGACGCAACGCTCCACAAGTTTGGTTCAAATACAATAAAAATTAACGAGACCCTACAGGAAGACCTTCTTAAGGTTGAGCGCTGGTGTCACCTCAACAACATGGTTTTAAATCCTAAAAAAACTACGTGTATGCTAATTGGAACAAAATTCAAACTTAAGCAATCTCAAAAACTAAATTTAAAAGTTTTAGATAATCAAATAGAAAATGTTTCTTCTCAGAAACTTTTAGGAATATATATTGATAACACCCTTTCCTGGAAAATTCATATTAATAAAACTTGTGTAAAGTTATCGTCTAAATTACATTTACTGAAAAGAATTAATCATTTCTTAACCCCTGAAATGAGACAAATCTTTTACAATTCATATATAACTCCATGCTTTGACTACTGCTGTATAACATGGAATCAGGGATCGTCTGCATCCATAAATAGGATAACCAAAATTCAAAAAAGGGCAGCACGGATCATTCTAAGTAAACCTAGGATGTCGAACACTAAAGACAATTTTATTGAATTAAAATGGTTAACATTTAAAACTCGATGCATATATTTCACCGTTTTGATGGTATTTAAGATAATAAATGGATTAACTCCTTCTTATATGTCTAATCTCTTAAATCTAAGTAGCAATAATTTTTATCTTCTAAGATCCGAAACGAACAATAATATTTCTTTGGAATGTATACCAAAAACGGAAAACAAGAAAAAAACTTTCTCGTTTAGAGGTATGAAGTATTGGAATTCACTCCCATTACACTTAAGACAAATATCTAACATCAAATGCTTTAAGAAAAGATTAAAAGAATATCTGATATCTATGAATGATTTTTCGTAAGTTAAATGTGTATGTCCGGATCTATATATTTAGTGTGAGTGTATGTGTGCTTTGCAATGCTATTCAAAAAAAGTGTTAGTTATTCGTGTGCGCGTGTTTGACGAGTATGTGTGTGATTCATTACATGTTATTTTGTTATTCGAAGGCCTTATTGTAAATAAGCTAATCATTATGCTGTTTGATTTATGTGTATGATGATGTCTTAATAAGTTACCTTCGTTAAATAAAGATTTTATTATTATTATTATTATTATTATTATTATTGTTTTTTGTATATTTTGTATATTCTTATATTTTTCTAGAATAATTGTCAGGTACATGGCCAAATAAGCATTTGGACCCCCACCGGAGCTTCACACGAATCCGATTTCAGGGTTGCAGACACAATCTGAAAATTTACGGAGGTCTTTAGGTGACGCATATTTCATCATAAACTCCACAACACGATATGTTTCTTGAAAGTAAAAAAACCGTTTCTTTAAAGACAATCTTTATCCGACGGTAAATATTTATTCCGTACGATTAGCCTAAATGTTGACAACTGGTGGTTGCACAAAATTTACCTTAATTCTGATGATTTTTTTAAAAAACACTTTGTATCAAACGAAATGCCATTTTTTCGAACATTTAACCAAGTCCGGCTCCAGATTTTTCGATAATATGAAAGTAGTATGAAAGCAGGCTGATCGAAGTCTATATTATCTACTAAAGCTTGTTGTACATGGGCAGAAGGATAAGGATTAACACTTTCCTGTTTTTCAAAATTTGGACCTGTCCAAATTCAAAGGTTTTGCAGACGAAAATTTAAAGTGGATTTAATCTGAAAAATAACCATTCTGTAGGGTAGAAAATGGTGAGGGAAAAGAAGAAATTGCTTTTCAGAAGCAATTTCTTCTTTTTTCACAATGTTTTCTCAATCATAAAATCACAGGCACGTAGTAAGCAGGGATTAAACAGGAAAGGGTTAACAAGACTGACTATTGTACCCCAAAAAGGGATTATAACGGTCGGATCTACACGTATGAAGAGTTCTGAGCGACCTCCTTACATTTAACTTTTCACACACTTTAGCTTTCATAAAGAAATCGAGATTTTTCTTCAATGCGTTCGGTTGTTTAACGAGGAAAAACGGTAGATTATCATTTTGATAAACTCACTGCCTTACCAGTGAAATTAACAAAAACGTATACCCATCTCTCGTTAATATCACCTATCTATGCGTAGCCAAATAACTACATCATCAAGAATGTTGCACAGCAACCACGTGCAAAATGACGCGCTATGAGGAAATTTGTCTTAATTTTTCACTTTTTTCCTCATTTTTGCATTAAAACAATATAAAAATCGTTTGTATTTCGAGAAAGGTCGGTTTTTATTTCATTCCCACCACTCGTGAAAATATAGCTTTTGTTATTCATTAAATGAAACATACATCGATATTACACTGAAACAACTGAATACCCTGTCTTTCTTTCTAAAGAGTGGGCATGCACAACATCATATTAATCTGTTTTGTGAAATAATGTGCCATACAACCTTGAAGAAAAAATAAATTTGCTGTATTCTAAAATTCGAAAGTAAGAAAAAATACAGCAAAAATTGATTTTTTCGACCTTTGAAAAACAAAACTGCTATCGTTTTGGAGGAAGTAAAACACCTGACTATTTCTGAAAGCCAAAAGAAATTTCACAAATCTCTACTCATTGCTTATCCTTACAAATATATATACATAAACTTTACATCCGAGGGTCTCCGTACAATAATTTTATCCCAAAACATCTTTTGTGGAATTTCTTTGCTATTTTTAACTTATAATGATTTGGCTACATAAGCGGCATTTTTTTTCAATGACACTAAAAAGCAATTGGCCGCTTACAAGTTTTGTGTATTGTAAGTCTCTAAGTTAGAATAAATTTATATTTGGCTATCTGTTAAACAGTTTCTTGATGCTTATTTAAGATTGATGACAGGATAGCTGGGTGGTTTTATTGAGCTTGTAATAAAACTGTTCATAAATCAACATATAACGATAGAAGGGGGTAGGGAAAAATGATACATCTATGGGACATAAACTGTCAACTCTTTAAGAAATGTATCAATTTTTGGGGTAAACGAACATGTAGGTCCAACAAAAACTGATACCCATGGGCCTTTCACCCAATTTTGTTGATCAGGGTTTGACACTTAGAATGCCTAAGAATTCCGGGCAGGGGTGTGGAATTCCCATGCCTGACTTGTCCGACACGAGCTTTTCCACTTGCGGGCAAGTACATTTTTCTGGGCTACTTTTCCATGGACAAGTAAATACCAGAGCAAATTTTGGAACATAACTTAGAAGATCTAGGACAAAAGTCATACAAATGTTTGTATCAAACGGTGGATAAATTGTCTTTAATGAAGAAAATGCTGAGTTACAGCATTTTCTTCATTAAATACGATGTTTCTCAAATTTTACCATTCCATTTTGGCAAACAAGTTCATTTTGATCCAGGACAAGTGAGAATTCGACCTTTTCTTGTCCGTGGACATGTAGAGAAAATTCATATTACCACACCCCTGGGATTCTGTGAGGATCCTTCTACATCCATAAAATGTGGACGTTCTTTCAATCAGAACATCTTTTTTCTCAAGCCAAGGTACTGACTTCACTTTATTCCTTATATTTGTAAGAAACATGACGGAATAAGAACCATTGGCTTGCAATGATATAGGAATTTTTCACTAACCTATGCTTTAAATTTCAATTCTTTGAAATTCTATGTATGTTAATGAAGGAAGGGGTCCATGATTTTTCAGAAGTAGAGATTCCAGTAGTTTTGTCATTTCAAAACATAAGTGTCGAGCCCGTTGACCATATCAATTACTCTAGAGCCGCCATCATAGCGCAGTTGGTAGCGCTCCAGACTGCTGAATTATCATCAAACATGGAGTGTCGTGGGTTTGATTTCGAGCGGGAACACACACCCTTTCTAATATTTGCCTCCTACCAATGATTGGTTAATCGTAAACCTTAAAGTGATTGCAGCTTGAATTTAGTGAAAAAATGTAAGGGGACTGGTGCGAGTTATTACAGAAATCCATTGTAAGGTACTCAAGCCGCTGTGACATGACTGAACATTTAATAAACCCACCGTTAATAACCCCATTCAAACAAACAAAACATTCTAAGCCCGGTTGTTTTGGAAATCCAAGCTTTGCCGTATAGCTTTGTCGTCATCTGCGACGTTTTCCGTGCTAACACGATGCTTCCATCTAAACCAGAAGTCTTTGTTCTTTCGGACGTTTGCATTATTAGTTATACGGTTTATTGCCTGGGTATATAACGATTTATTCCTGGTTGGAATAAAATTATGTCACCCGAGCCGTAGGTTTATTAGCTGACATGCTTTTAACTGTAGCAAAATGTGTTTACTTGGGCTGGGTTATCAGCGAAGCGAGAGAATCATGGCCATGCCACTACCGTTTCGAATTTTTGGCCATGTTTCCGGCGAGGCGCCTTAAGGTAATTACAGAAGTTATACCGGAGCGGTCGTAGATATCAATGTTGGCCAGGTCAGCATTAACCAATCAAAATGCTAGAATTTTCATTGCAGTATGATAAAAAAAATTTCCAGGCTGCAGCAAAAGTTTGCGTAATCTACACAATATGATGTAGCCTTCATTTTCACCTTTCCACAATAATCTAGTTAGGTTCTCCAAGAAAGCTATATGCGAAGTGTTTAAAGTTATATAACTAAAGTATACTTTTTTTAATTTTCATTTAAAGTGAATAACATGAATATTAGTGCCTTAAAATATTTTTGATATCTGGTCGAGGTTGGGTTAATTTATCATGATAAGGTCTCTTCGAGTCATAATCATTTCTCTCAGTCGAAACATAAGACATTAATATTTCAAGACACTAACATGTAATCTTATTTATGTCGCAATCATTTTCAAGGGTTTAATGAAACCTTTAAAATCAAAGAAATTAGGTAAAAGTTGGTCTAGTTATGATCATGAAAATGCAAGTAGACTGTCTGATATTATCATTTCATGTTATCAAAGCAAGTGATATCAGGTACATACCGGCTTCGTTGCATGATAAATGAATTCACCAGAGCTGCCGACTTCCTTACTTAGGGGATATTTAACGGTTAATGCAACTGGGAATTTCGCGCTTTGGTGAAAGACTTGGCCGAGAGTGATGAAACATGACAATAGCAATAAAATATGATAGAAAGAAAGAATTCAAATGGCCATATCTTGCAAAGCAATTCAAGATCTTCGTGTAGTCTATAAACTTCAAGATCCACTGAATCAAGTGTATCTTTTTATCTGGTATTTTCTCCACACGACCGTGGTTTACTTTTAAAATATCTTAATTTACAAACCACTATAAATCACAGCGGTTTTAATCGCGCTGGAGTATTCAAGATATTTCATCTTAATAAAAAAGATCTACGTCAAGCATGTTAAGAAAATTGTTTTCAAATCTGTCTCGACCCTGGTATCAACAGTCTTGACCCCTTAAGTCCTACTTAATCGTTCACGCTTACTTATGATGATGTGTGCCCTTCTGATTTATCATTTACAATCATTTGTTTTAAAAACATTACGTGATTTATAAGTTTATCATTAAAATCAAGAGAACATTGGTATAATATTGGGAGAAACCACTGTGAGATAACATGGCGCCAGGGGGCGCTTCATGTCAATCGGTCTTTAAAACGAGGCTTGGAGAGAATTGTTATTTATGGTGCACGCGGTGAAATCCTGGATTAAATAACATCTACAAGTTTTATTAATGGAATACTTGATATGTTGATTTTCTCTCAGGGCTTGAAAGCATTTACAAAATTACAAGGGTTTTACAATAAAAACAATCGAAATCGGAGCCCTTATCTATCAATTATTATGGCTTTAGACTTTCATATATTTCTCCGGGCAATATCTGTCAAACTTACAAGTACTTAACATGATAAAACATTGAAATTAATAACCCCACAAGAAAACAGGACTTTCACAATTAATTTCACAGGGAATGATAAGATAAGAATTATCCACAGCCCTAACATATTTACCAGAATTTTCAATCCGAATGCGGCTTGGCCGGAACAAAATGCCCTGCCTATCTCATTTTGTCTTCAAAAACACCCATGAAATCGCCAACCCCCACCATATCCCGCCAAAACAAAGGATAAAAAACTTCTCGATTTTGAATAATATTTTGTGTCCAAAACTAACGTCTGTTAATTTCTTGATATTTATTTGGTTCCCATCTTGAAATTATCATGCTCCTTTTTTTTAGATGAGATGGTTTCTTTCATATTTAGTTGTGCGGTCCTAAATCGAGGATATTGAATGAGTGGTCAAATACCTAATTTATTAAACTCGTCATCTATAAACAGATAAAAATGAGGATGCACCGAGTTTTTATCTGTTTGAGATGACGAGTTTAATAGATTCGGGTTTTTAGGAGCACAAATTTGATATTCTATTTATAACATGGCCTTAACTTTGCAATAAATGGAGGAAATTCTAGATATTAAAGATTTCAAGTAATTCCGCGAAACATACAATGTCGTTTGCGATCTGACGTCATCAAATTATAATGAAGTCATTTTCTAAACGAAAATATAACCTTGCAATTGGCTCATTTGCATAGTTTTTCAACTAGTGTAATAACACCCGTGTAATATCAAAAAATATTCAACGTTTTTTTTCACTCCCGCGACGTAGGTCATATTATAAGTCAATATTTATTTGAAGTATTTTACCCAACACCAACAATTAATGCCAATTTTGTTACGAGAACTTGTAAATTAGCACTTTGTTTCAGTAATTTTGTTCAACGTTGTAGGCATTAAGAACATATTTGTTTGTGAGCTCCGTACCAAGTTACTTTTCTGGCGACCCTACAGAAATCTGTATGTCCAAAAGTAAG
Source organism: Fragum whitleyi (assembly GCA_948146395.1). Classification (NCBI taxonomy): domain Eukaryota; kingdom Metazoa; phylum Mollusca; class Bivalvia; order Cardiida; family Cardiidae; genus Fragum; species Fragum whitleyi. The sequence goes on along the minus strand of OX411545.1, from coordinate 56,337,297 downwards.
GACCCTTGTTTGTGTTTCAAAATTACCTCTTCATTTAGATAGATGTTATCAGGGAAGATGTTGTCTTGAAACCCGAAGTAGCATTGTCGAGTCGGACCGTCTTTTTAATTATTCAAATCATTTGATGTTAAGTTATTCTTTAAGCATTTATCGATATTTGTTTGTGAAAAAAAGTTGAAATCATTATTTTATTTTCGGTACCATTGTTCTTTTCTTATCCGACTTTGCTTGTTTTTTAAATAGGAGATTTATACCGTTTTCCAGAAATCCAGTCTGTTTGACCCACTACATTTTTACCTTTATCTTCTGAGCAATGTGTTCAAACCAAATTATGTGTTTTCAAACACCGAAGAAACGGCCTTTTCAGTCACAATCTACAAACTTTGTTTTTATCTTATTTACTTTTCGACAAATAGAGAAGAGGCTAATACAAAATTTGATGTAATTTTCGCTTTTAGTAATTACCAGTTAGTATTTTCAGTGTTAATAACAAGATTTTCGGTTGAGTAAAGGAGTTGAAACGTACAATAGGTTAACTGTAAAATAAATTTGTAGCACTTACAATATTACTGCTCTGATTTTTTTCTCGAACGGTCATTTACCAGTTGTAGGGCTGACAACCAATCAAATTCTATTATGATTATCACTCGGTCAAAACCCACGCGTAAAATCAGACCACGTGGTAGATGCAAATTGACATCGTCTGCTCGAAATGTGTCAATTAAGTTGTTTGTCATTGGTAAATGGTCGTCTGCACTCTGACAGGGAGCGTGGGAAGTCTACTGGTGGAATGAGTACTGTTGACTGTGTGTTAACAAATAGAAATAATTTTGTAATTTTGAAATATTTGATTTCAATGAGCACTCTGATCACGCTCCAATCCTATTTTCAAAGAAAAATTATTCAACAACAAATAAACCGACAAAAACATACGATAAACTGATATAGGATAGCGGTAAGAGCGATCTATTTTTAGCATAACTCATGAATAATCATAGAGTGCTGCTAGATTTAATCGATTGGTCAGAAACCAAAGATATAAATAGCATAGTTGCCGATTTCACGTGTTTCTTGAGGGAAAATGCATTTTATAGTATTTGGGAAAACCCAATGCTTGAAAAAGAAACATGTTGGTAATCAAAATTGTAAATAGTTTAATGATAAATGTTTTGTTGCTAAACAGGCTTTTAAACTGTAAAGAGAGGAATAATATTAACAGACAAGCTTTTAGCTTGGCGTGTGCTCATTATAACAACGTAAAAAAAATCTGCTAAGAAATAATTTAGACTAGCAGAGGGCTATCGAATCAGCAAACTTTCAAAATCGGACCCACGAGGTTGGATGAGCTGGCGATGTCCTCGAAAAGATGGAGTGTTAAGACAAATAACTCACAAATTGGGCAAATATTTTACCAACTTTTATTGTCCAAATTTGAGCCCTTTTGATTGGCGAACTATTGCACTATCCCAGCCTCTCAATGATGTCCGATTTACAGTGCTGACAGCACTTTGATTATAAGCTGGTGTTACACTCATTGAGACACGATTCCCTTTCTAAACCGTTCTTAATCGGTTACTCAACGCTCTAGTCGTCCAGTCCAGACACTCACTCAAACCATTCAGAAACGCCCCGTAGGCATTCGAATGTTTTACAACTTTTTTTCACGTCGAACAAATTAATCTTTATTATGTTTTTTCTTGTGTAAATTTTAAAACGTTCGCGAAAAGATACAAACATTTTTCATAGAAAATTACGTAGATTACTTTAAAGGGAGTTTATAAAGTATCAATAATTTGTTCAATTTGGTCGAAATTAGAGATATTCTATTACCTCCCTTAAATTCCTTTCAAAACTCGCTCTGCACACTTCCAAAATCACCCCCAAAATAAATCACCATGTCAATGTCATCACTGCCTTAACTATTTATACAGCGCTAACTATGATACATAGCAGGAACATTGCAGACGTCGACTTTTTTGTTCTCCTGATTTTTCTCTTAGTATACTTCTACTAAGGCTCAATTGCATAATATTCATATGATTAACCTGGAGATTACCACTAGATTTTGTTATGCAATTGGGCCTCAGTTTTTAAGGAGGATGCAGAGATAATTCTGACACAGAATAGCATGGGCCAAAATATCTCATTGAGCTCAAACTATGATTATAAGCAGTTACAACTGTCTTGCACTAAGCCAACAAAATCTTTCTTTAAATAAATTATTGCTTGAGATTTTTCTCTCATTTAGCCAATTTCAATGAGATTGCTGGCGGAAAATATGAGAATCTCTCAATACCTCACCAAAATAGATCCCTGAGGCTGGGAGGTTTTGTGAAGAAGGGGATTGTGAAATAAACAATCTTTTTCAAAAACAGAAACTTCTTAAATACCGTATATTTTGCAGATTTTCAGTCAAATCTTTTTTCAATAGCCTTCTAATAGGACAAATAATTCTAAAATATTACAAAATAATAGATAAGAAGGCGTCTTCCTCTGTTGCTCCTTGAAATGGGCAACGTTGATTCAGATGTCGTTGGAATGATTTTTTTCATCGAAATATTTCCACAATGCCATCACAAACCCTGTGTTGAGGGGTTTGGTCGAAATGATTTGTATTTTTACCAACACAGGTGATAACTCGAGAATGTTTTCCCTCTTATCAAGGAATAGATAACCAATAGATATGTAACCAGTCTCGAAATCAAGAGCTCCTACATCAATGGATCACTGCTGTCAATCAAAACATCGATAACCAATCAGATTGTTCATTAACGATGAGATGACTGTAAAAGTCAGACATATTCCGCTTTTTTTTGTTTCAAGTAATCCTGTGGATAGGCGACTTTTAACGTTCTTAGCTGTTCTTACGGCGTTGAGATGTAATCTACCGTTCAATTGTTGCCAACTGCACAGCCAGAACAGTACGTACTGTATTTGGCTTGACTAGCAAGGTTTTATTTCAAACTATAACATTTTCAAGACATTTTCCAAGCGATGGTCTTTGGAGCGTTAGGTCTGTGGAGTTTGATAGACAGTTCCCTCCCCTCTTAAATTGATGACTACATGTACACGTTGATAACCCCTGTCGAAGATCTCATTGATTAATCGAATAAGGTTGTATTGTACCATTTTGAACGATATGTACGCCCGTTTTCTGCCATTCTGTGCCAAAATTGAAATTGCCGGTATCAACAATGGAAACAAGTACTTAACAGCTTATTGAGAGACCGTGCAAAAATAAGTTTATCGATGACTTTAACGCAAAATCTTACTTCGCCAGAGAGCAGAAAAGCAATCTAGTCATTTAATGTCCATCTAACTTGAAAGCACAAAAGGTTGGGACTCGAGTAACTGTGTTTTATGTAACAAAACGTTAAATGATTGTCGTCTGATCGTCATATAGCTATATTCTGGCTGTTTCTAAATAATTAAAAAGAAGTCTACTGCATTGCCATTTGGCAAGACATTTAGGGATACACGGGTCACCAACAAGTACTCAAAGAAAGCAATTCACTAGACACTGGATTGTTTACCAAAGTCCACAAACTTTCACTCAGTTCAACATGACTTGAACATGTAATAGACTACAATGTTTGCTTGTCTGGTGAAGTCAACCAATGATCCGGAGACACAGTAGGAAACACTACATTGGTCGAATCAACTACCGTTGTGATAAAATCTCAAGGCTAGTTAAAAGTCCTGGAAGCAAATCTTGGACACGAATTCACTGAAAGGATATCGAAAGCAAAGTTACATTTAAATGAAGCCAGTTTCCATTATTTTCCCATAAACTTTATTTATTTCACTCCAATTCCAAGTAACCCCGTTTTAATGACAATGCAAAGTAAAAACCCGTTCCGCTTCCATAGCTTGAGCAACCATCGGGTGTTCAGCACAAATTTACTGTAAATTTAACACGATTCTTTCCGAAATAGAACAATCAGTGTGAAGTTTTTGTCCCGTGTTTTAAAAAAACATACTAAATCTTAAAACGGGTCCTTATCAAACTGTGAATAGTATAATGTAATATTCAGTTTACATAATCCTAAGATTCGACCCAGATATAAACAGGAAAAAGCATTTTCCAACATAAATTGAAGGCTGACTCATTTCAATAATAAAAAGGATACAATGGACTGAAATTGGACCCTGGGGGTAAAATGAATCATAGATCAGACACTAATGGCTCTAGACAAAAGACATGTAACTACAGCAATATATCATAATCATTTATTCATAACATCGACAAAAAACTTTACTCACAAGACAAATAGAATAGTCCACAAATTATGGCATGACACTACAGTTTCCCGGTGTCATCCATTGTGCTTCCTGTGAAATCTACAAGTTCCTGGGTTACAATGTAAATTTCAGTCGCCTGACTGAATCGACACCGATTTCATATAAGTGATACGTCAGTCGAAAATGGACCATATTGGCAGTGCGTAGAGTTTCGAACACAGTCGGCCTGCGCAAACTACGCAGACTGACTAATGTCGAAACTTTTCGCGATTGACTGATTTTCTGAATCCCGAATGATCACTCTACCTTCATGTATTAGATTTTTTTGAAATGCGACCTCTTGTTGACCTCTTCTGGAACTAATTTGTTTTTTAAATACCTATTTTACGGAGTTTTCTGATGTTCTTTATTCGAGCAACGTCTTACATATTTATTTACCGGAAATTTGGTTGTTTTTTAATCAAACAGAAAAATAATAATTTGTTGCGTTACAACTGGGGCATCAACAAACATGTCGACCTAATATCTATATTTATATTTTATATATACTTGTAATCAGGAAGATTGGTCTGGCAATCCTACAACTGATTAACCATTTTTTTTCTTTTTCTTTCGGTTTACACTTTGAAAATAACAATTTGGACTAAAGGGCCTATTTTCCCACGAAAATTTTAAATTTTAGAAATTCTATTGAGAAAGTTCAATTCTAAATTTGGTAGGAAATTTGAAAATCGTGAATTAATTACACAAAGAAGGCATCAAATTGATGTAAATTGTGCATATTTTCATTTTACGAACACGTCAGTCACGGAATTTCCTTTTCTATAAAACAATCACAAATATTTCATAGATGACGTTTAAAGCGTTAAACTGATATATTCTTGTGAAAATATTACAACTTGATGAATAAATTAAACTATAGCGATGCAAACTATGTTACAATGAAATAATGTTGATAAATGAAGATGCATGCCTTATAAATGACCTTCCATTTTTAAAACAAAAAACTTATGTCACGTAGATTTTACGTCCACGTAGAAACGTAAGTCAACCAGGGCTTTTTGCAGTACAGAATTTTAGGTCAATTTTTTTTACTCAAAACACGACAAGGACCATCTCGGAAATGCCTACAGTACCTACCCTGGTCAGACTGATCAGTTTGCGAAGACAGACCGTGGTCGATTACTTTTGTTTAAGTCTAAACATTATCGGAAGAGCAAAAAACATCAAAAAAAAAACTTTCTGGAGTGATCAGTCATACATTAAATACTTAAAATGATTATTCTCATTTAATGTTTGAACAAATTCTCAGTTGAGTATAAAAAATTCTAATAATCTTGTTTGCTGAAATTTACAGAAATTCCCCTTGACATTTTCAAGAGTAGTTACATGCTTTATTGTAATAAATGTACACTGAAATTGGCATCGAATTTCTGTAAATATTAGCTAAACCTGGTTGTGACATGTGATAGAATAACAACTCAGATGTACTTGGCATTGTCGTCATATATCAGTAACATATACAATAATAAATGAGCCTGTGCGTGACATTTCCAACAATATGACATCTGCGTAAGATGCAAGCATTTAGTAGCACAGCGAGCTACATAGTGTTGTTAGAAAATTGCCTCACTTTCTACAGAGATTTTGAGACCTTATATATCTACAAAGTGCGAAGTGAAGACTCTGGTTAGGCTGCGCGGGTGCACAGACTGACCAGAGTCTTTCCTTTGCGCTCATTTGAAATTGTTGGAAATGTCAAGCACATACTCATTTCTTATAACGTGGGGTTGAGATGAGAGCTCAATACAGGCCATGGTAAATAGGGATACGGAACGAGTCCTGCGGCCAGGATGATGAGCGTTGGCAAAGAATTTTAAAAAAATCCCGCTTTGCACGTATTTTCACGTGCAATGCGGGGTTATCATTCCTTAAACGTTAGGCCATTGTTATCACTATGAATGGATGGTTTTCTCTCTCAATACAACGGAAGGACTTTGAGTTAATTTCGGTGAATGTATTTGTTTTAAAGATGCACAAGGTAAAGTGGGTGATCTCGGGTCAATTTTGTCTACACTTGTGTAGACAAAATTCCCCTTTGACCACTCACCTAAATTTGTACATCTATATTAACCAATGAGTTTCCATTATCAAAATCAACGTTGTTCTTTTACGAAAATTTGTTTGCAGAATTTAGGAACAGGGTTAGCCTACCCTAGTTATTACAATTAAAACAAATTATCAGATATCAATAACTATTAGATATCGAAATGAAATTATCTATCTAACAGCGAGACAAAACACATATAAATGACAAATATGTACACACTTTAAGTCAGTGTCTTTTTTTCTTCTATTTATTGAGGTAGTTTGTAAGAAGATTTTTGCTTAAATTTTCTCATCAGCTTGTATATCAACCCCTTCTCATGCTGAGTAAAATTATGCGGAAAAAAACAAAACCACATTTAAATCAAAGCTCTGAAGGCTCTTAAATGAAATTGCTGCTATTTCTTTTGATTTTTTTTAAAGATTATAAATTAATCATAAGGTCAAAGCAGACGAATAAGTTTTCAAAGACTAAGACCAGACAGCACATAAATAAGTGGCTGATCTTTTTCTACATCTCCTGAAATATTCCGTGTTCAGCATGACAAGGGTTAATTTGCATCATGTATACAATTGGTCATATTGTGTTGAATAAGCCTAGTGAGTTATCATTTTTCATAAGCACATGCTGGCTCGTCAGTCACCACTGCACTGGAAAAAAACATTTCAACAAACAGCACATGTTCCGTTAAATATTTACATTCTTGATATTCAAAAGTAAAATCGTAACCCGAAATATGCGGAAAGGGACATTTTGTTAAGTTTAAAAAATATCGATCTACACCAGTCTGCACGGTTTGCACAGTCTGACCAGCCATGCGTTCAGAATGTCAAAATGGTACAGACTGTTTACAAATTATACCCCGCGTAGCACGTAAGTGTACGTGCAAAGCCGGGTTCAATTTGTGAACAGCTAGCACCGTTTTTCATCCTGATAGCAGGAAACAAACTTTTATTCTATTTGAGAAATACAAATTTAAATGTATCGTATCGTGATTTTGCGAATTAAGTCATAGAATTTCTTACTCACAAAAAATTTCTATTGTATACATAAACGAAGCTATAAGTACACGTTATCATGAAGTTCAAGAGAACAAACTTATTAACAAATGAAAAAAATCTCTACAATCTATCTCGTTTAGATACTTCACACAATTGTTAGAATATCATTCGATGCAACACTTCGTGAATTATTTTTTTAAACACATTAGTTCAACTGTTATTGCTTCCAGCTAGGATGCGTTTTTGTCTCATACTTAAAATCCAACTTCGGTCCAATGATTGTACCAAAACCTGAGAATAATATTTGAGATTTCGCAATGTCTTTAGAGTCAACTTGATATTTATTCGATTTTTTATTATTAATACACTTTGAAACGTCTTATGACCAAGCTGCTTGAGGATATTAAATACGAATGCCATTAAATACAAATGTACCATTCACAAGCCTTACATTTAGTGTACGTTTTTCGGTGCCAGCTTTTGTCTGCGTAATTATACGACAACACAATCTTATTTACACGGTCCTCATTTCGTTCCATATTAATTTTTCAAAATAGGAAATGAGTTTCCTTAATAAAATGATAATGAATTCTGTTGAACCTGAATAATAATAACCCCACAACACTATTTCAGTATTCCACGTCGTTTTCTTTGTCACTTAGTTTATTCATTGTCTAACAATCCCTGATTTTGAAAGGATGGAGTTTTTTGCTGTCATTTCAGCACAAAACCTTAAATTTAATAAACATGTTATCACTAAATCAACTGGCCGAATCATTTAGTCAAAAATTATAAATTCTCTTAAAAACATGCGCACTATTTCTGATTTACGCATTTTATTGCCCTGTCATCCAGAAATCGGCTAATAATCTTTCAGGACTCTATCGACAACCACATTTTCGGACAGTCATATTCGGATAGTTTTTCAGTACAACGTTTCCGTTCTCGTCGAAGTAAAGTAACGTTATTGACGAGAGTTTCTCCGGGGAGCAGCATGGCGCCGGTACATTGGGATTCACAGCATTCACAAGGCTTTGGATAGTGGCATGATTGGTGGGTCGCAGTTTCTGAAATGAGAGAAAAGATAGGAAAGTAAATACATTTATCTTATAACTATACAAATATCTATGTGATAACAACCCATATGATATTTTTTATGTTATCACATAGTTATTTTTAGAACAATGATATAATGCAGTTATTTTTAGAAACTTGCATTTCAATTAGAAACTTCGACGAAAACAAGAAAAATAAAGGTTATAAGATAAATATAATACATACTTAGTGTACTGTATGAAAAAATATCTAACTCGGATGTGAGAATCGATAATTGTCTCGGCAGAGCCTCGACAATGATCAAATCTCCCAACCTCGTTAGATATTTTTTCTCATACAAAACACTAAGTATGTATTATATATGTATACGGTAGAAACAAGTTGCATTTTCGTATATGGCGGATAAAACAGAGAGGTAAAAATAAAATCTTATTTTGCCAATCTATCCCGATTTATACAGGGTGGCGTTTTGCAGTAGTCATTATTAATATTCAACCATTCGTGCAATAATGATAATTTTGTCTGTTTGGGATGTTTATTTGTTCATTTATATTTCTATAGTTCTGCTTTGTGTGAATCCTATTCAATGTGAACTACCTATAAGCGTGAACGGTTTGTGTAAATACCAATCAAAGCAGAATATAGTGGGGGTTGAAGACGTCGTGCATTTTCTTGCACAAGTACAGTTTTGTTGTTTTGGGGAGCACATTCTATGGCTGTGAATCGAACGATGACATTCGTTTGAGATTCCATACAGGCAAATAAAAAATGACATTAGAAATTTATTCACAAGGAAACACTTTTAGTGCTACCTTAACGGTTAATGATTTTCATATTTCATAATGATTTAGTTTAACACTTTCTTCTAAGAGTTATGAGTCTAACGGATTCCAGATTTTGAAATCAAGGAGCCCAAGCTAAAAATATGGAGCCTGGATATTTTCATATGGGGAGAACATTTGGAAAAGATGAAATTGCTTGTAACGAGCATTTTCTTCTTTTCTACAATAATTTCTCCTAAATTGTTATATGGCTTTCTATCAAAATATACTAGATAAAGACTGTTTTTGCAACAACTTTAATACAGAAGATATTTGAAATTTAGATAATTAGAGAATGGTTGAAACTAAGGAGATTTCTCTGATCATTTGTTTATGGAAATATTCTATGACCAGTGAGTCCTTCGGTCTCCTAACTATCCAAATAAAAGAGTTAGTCCAGCAAATTAAGGAGTCTAGCACTTAAAGCCTACCATTTGATGTAGAACACTGTTTTGAAATATGTCTTCAACGCTCGTCGTATCTTGTGCATCGGTTTAACTACGATGCCACTGTCATTAACAGTAATTTGCCTTGCTTCAGTTATGAATCATGGCTGTTGTGACCAAGAAATAAATGTCCTTAATTCAGAGAAAGGCATATCCTAAGGTGTGAGAACTTGTAGCAAACCCCCTCTTGTGTAAGTTTAATTTTGCTTTTGAGTATATCATGTATATATGTGAATATAATTGGCATTAAAATATGTTTAAACTAGAACTAAAACTAATCCGAAAATGAGCTTCAACAAAGTGATTCTGACTTATGGGTGGTCTAGCTCGACCTTTGCACAGCTTCAACTCGAAGAACAATACATTGATTGTTAACTATTTGTTAAGATAGGGTGAATGTGTAAGAAAAATATCCTTTAACAAAGTACAAAGTTTGGCCGTCAAAATTGGCACTTTTGTTAAGCTAAAATCGATTTTTTTCTAAATATAAATTTACCAATAAATGCTGAAATAACTTTTTTCTTCAGACATTTAAAAAGGCTTTGAACTAAGTTTCGCCATTCACAAGGGAAAAGGAGTAGAAATAGGTGTCAAAGGAAAGATAGCGTTGTCGCTGTTCAATGGACAACGGGCTCGCTTATTTGTACAAGAACAGAACCTATGTATTAACGCCTATTAGATAAATAGTAAACGTACAATTACACCCAAGTGCAATTTAAATGGCTAAAATGTTCAGATAATGCAGCTATTATTGTTCACATAGAAAATAGCTAAAGTTTATGAGTATGAACAGACCCTATGTACAGGATGACAAAGCGGTACAAACTGTTTGAAAATTATAAATAAATTGCAAACAGTTTGCACCGTTCTGTCATCCTGAATGCAGGTTCGGGGGATGGGGCAGATAATTCACACCACACAAATAATGACAAGGCAAGCCACCGGAAGTGAGAAGGACGCAAACAGATTGACCCAAAGAAGCCGTTTGACAACATATTGGCTACATACAGTAAGATACAGTAAGTTATCGCCTAAAACTAGTATTCTGTATTATTGTTCATCTGGCATGCGCAGGGTGTGGCTTAACGGCGAGGTCACCTTTCATATTTTTTGTTCTTTCAAAACCTTAGTCCTTAACTTATATGCAAAGCTGCTTAAACCTAGATGCTACGACGCATTACTCATGTTCCCCTTTTCCATGGCAAAAATCGTGAATTTTCCCTATGTAAAAGTATATTTTTATGGACAAACATGGAAAATACAGTTTTGTAGCGATGGATTATTAAATATTCAGCACTAGGCAACAGATTGAACTATCTTAGGCAATACAAAAAATATTCATCAGACGGTAGATGTTTTAAATGAATATATATACCATTTGAAATTGCAAAATATATGCAGATTTTCTAAATCTTGACAATTTAATCAAAGTATTAATGGTAAATGGTAATTCATTATATCGAGTTTTACTTGGGAAATAAATCTCCGACTCCAGGACTCCCCTTATTGTCAAACCCTGTACCAATTTAAGACGGAGAAAGAAATATATTTCGAAAGATGAAATGTTTTTGATGAACAAAGAATTCATAATGTTTCCACGTTTTGTTTTTCTGATATTAGTTTTAAAAGTCTCTCACACAGAGGAATAAAACTGTCAAATAAGAACCGTTTAACAAGGGTTAAGTAAGTTTGTGATAAAAGCCACTTTGTGGAAGTACACCGGATATAGTAGACACTTATAATTAATAGTTTTTACGTGTTCCTATGTGTTAAAATTAAGTGTACCACCCTTGGTAGCAAGAGTTAGTTATATTCATAGCTGCAGCGTTCAATGAAAATTGATCGACGAAGCAAAAAGTAATGATTACAGCTAAAGTGCTCGGTGGTCACTTTAACGGCTCTATAGAGTAATAGTCACAGGCATTATTCAATTGGCAGATTCTGCTTGTTGTTTCCTGAAATGTTAAATATCGATGGTTTAGAGCAAAACCCTAGTATGTGTCTATACATTGTATAGACACATATTTTGTTTTCGCTCTTATGCCTCTATATTACAATCTTCAGTTTTGTTTACACTATTCTTTAGAATTTCACGAGGCTCAAAATTGAGCCGTTAGTGTAGTCAGGGTAGCAAATATAGCAAGCGGATGTCTATCATTTTGTTATATTTGCGAATATTTTGTTTTCCTTGTCCATGCCAAATGGCAGAATAGCCCCGACGGTATCCCTGGATATTCAAGTTCCTTTTTGGTGTCAAAACAGATACAAATAAGATGTATATTTTAAAACCGTCTGGCTAATGAAGCAGCAAAGACTGTAGTCTTATCTGGTGTTAATCTACATGGTGTGCCTACGGAGCAAATTGTTGACACTTTGAATTTTACAAGATTTACAAAAAAGATAAGATTCATATCACAATAAAACCGCGGGTGTTAGTATTGATTGGGATAATCTTGCTTTCAGATCTTAACTAATTTTAGATTTATTCTGCTATGGGCGAAGGAAGTGAGATGGACGTATTTTGTACATAAACCAAACTTTTAAATTACAACAGAATGACGGCTTTAATCTCAAGTTGAAATTTGAGAAATTTCTCAATTGAGAATGAGAAAAGCTTTTCAATCTCGGACCAAGAGGCACCTACAAGCGGGGATATTGATTGATTGAATGGAGTTTTACGCCGCTTTCAACATTTTTTAGTTATATCGCGGCGGCTGGAGCATTTAACAATGGTTTCCTGGTATTTCTCTCACCAGTACAACCACCACACCCTTTCCTAGCCTCCAGCTGCTATCTCACATAGTGCTACGGTTATCAACCCATTAGTGAGAGACAAATAATCGGAAAGAATGAGTGCCGCCGTCGGGAATAGAACCCGCGACCTCTAGATTGACAGTCCGACGTGCTACCATGGCGGCTTTACAAGCGGGGATAATGTGCGTCTAAAATCTTTATTTCTTAACGATATTCTTTATCTCGAAGACACACAACACAGTTTTTTCTTTGTTGAATTATTTGAATGTGAAATCAAAAATACCCCCTCTATCTGTATTATTCTACTTGTAGTGGTTTTACACTAAGCAATTGAAATATTGTTCTTGTATCAGGATTATAGACCTTTTCCTCGATCTTCAGACAGAATTTTCTCAAATTTCAACATCGATAGCCTTAATACTCTTGTAATACTAATATAAATGCTTCAGCATAAATGATAATATCAATAAGTTGTTATGAATAACAACATATTTATTCTATCTTCTATGTTCATTCATCTTTTTTATTTTACACATGAGAAAATTCTCTAATGAGCATGAAAAAAAGTTTTATATACTCGGACCCAGTTCTGTCTAAGATACAAGGCCTCGACCTCTCATTTGTTATTTGAGACGCTGTAACGCTATACTTGAGCATAAGGTCATCTTAGATTATCTTGTGTTAATCGACTACTTCCTAAAACTCTAAACGTATCGTGATAAACAAGTTCAATTTTTCCTTAACCCATTAAGACCTGAAGTATTTGAGAACTATATGATAATTACATGAAGCAGTCTGCAATCAAATATTTAGCCTTAACACCAAACCAAGATTTCATGCTGGTCTTCAAATTTATTTGTACCTTTCTGCTTTCAACTTGACAATTCACTGGTGCACAACATCATACCGACCTTTGTTTATTTTATTGTTTTCGTGTTTATGATATAGAAGAGTAATGGTAATTTGTGGTTACATCGTATTGAGAGGATATAATATAAAAACATGTACATGTACTTAATTTATACCAATTCATTGATTGCGACGAAAACTTTGACTCTTGGTTCGCTTTTGAATACTCAATCCAGATGTTTTAACATGTATTTTGAAGAAAGACGGAGGCCCAAAACAACTGCTACCAAATTGTACAGCTGGGTTGACGTTTGCCTGGATATTAAGTATGTGGCCAATCAAAATACCCTGATGACGCCCTTGTGCGGACCATGGACCTTCAATATCAGTTTGGTACCTTAAGAATAAAGGAATCGCCTTGATACCTCCTACATTTCGTCGATGTTATTCTAAACGCTCTTAACTACAGCTTGATTAAAGCTGTAGTTACGAGGTGTTGGCTTTACAACCACGATTTTCATATTAGATGCATGGTTTGACCCGAAAGAAAATAGCGTCGTTTGGCGAACAAAATATCGCACGACATACGCCATACTCGAAAAAAGGCCATAAATTGCTGAGGCCTTTCCTTTTTTTAAAATAACAATCTAAAAACCAATATAATGTTCGATGGTTTACTCTAGGAGATAACTTTTGTACTGGAGTGGCGAGCTTCATAGTAAAAAGTATAAATGAAAGTGATTAAGTCATTAAGGCCTTTCAACGAAAAGAAAGAAATCAGTTGAAAGAAAACATTGTGTCCTTCGCTGTTGAAATCAAAGAAAATGTACGAGTTTGACCTCATAAATACAAAATAAAAAGGTCCGTAAAATTATTGTTGTTTGTGTATAATCACTCGGATTTATAACCATTGAAATCGGCAATTATATTTGTGTACATGTCGTGCTCATAGTAACCGACCTTTATACAAGGTATTTTCTTAATGATTGATCTTAACAAAAGCTAAAATTATACCATAAATACATTCCCTGTTTCTTGCAGTTTGTATTGCACGGATCAATACCTGAAGAAAAGTTAAACTTAAATTAAGGTAATTACGATGCTTTTTTTTCACCTTGGATTTCAAAATTACTTAAAACGTTTTAGTTAATTTATCAAATTGGCTTAAATTCATCTATCAGTCTTAAAAACATCTTCTCAATTTATTATAAAAGAAGTTTTAACTACGTTCTTTCCTGACAATATTCGACTATGAGAATCAAAATTATTCAAGTCTGCTTTGAAGACTTACAATCATTCTAAAGTGAAACAGTCATCTTTCTCTGTTCTTGTAAATAGTGTGAACATAAGAACGTTCCTATTAAACCGTGGTACAATATTACGTGCATGCAATTGTCCATCTTGAAGATGGTGAATGGTCATTAATATTGCACCAAACACTATAACAAATGAAGCCGCGATAGGGAAATAGGGATGAGAATATTTTGTTCGTATATGTGACCCGCCACGCGAAACGGAACCATCTGGAAACACTGTAAGATAAATATTTGAAAAAGAGATTGGGTCAAGCATAGGTCAGGCAGAGGTCGCATTTCAAAAATTCTTTCACTGAAAGGTAGATCGATCATTCTAGATTCAGGAATAAGCACATTGCGAAAGGTTTCGACTCTAGTCAGTCAGCGCATTTCGCGCAGTCTGACTAGGGTCGACACTTTACGCACTATCCAGATGGTCCCTTTTCGTGTGACGGCTCACATATTTGTAGTTTATATTTTAACACTGTTTCCGATTACGAGGTGGAGTTAAGGTTAATTGATCCGTAAACATACCGAAGACGCCCGACTAGCACCTCGGAGTCTGTGGTATTTCATTCAGTAACCCTACCTACGATTATCCTTTAAGCTGTCGTGAAATATTTGGGTTGTCCAATGACATTTTTTCTTCATGGTCCTTTATATTGAACGATTTAACTATGCATGTGTACGACAAACGGACCAAAATGCTGATCATACAATTTGTTAAGTGTCTTAAGTACCAAATGGTTTCACTATAAGCAAACGGACTAAAGTGCTATGACCATCGTTCCCTAGCCGGTCCAAAGTATTGACTGATGGAACTCCATGGCCATCGGACTAAAGTGGTGACCACATTTCTTTGAAATGGTTCTAAATATTGAAAAGAATAACTAAACGACCGTCGGGCCAAAACGCTGACAACCTTTCTTTAAATGGCCCTAAATATTGATTGGTTCAAAAGGCCTACCAAGTTCTTTCTATCTTTCAAAGGGTCCTACATGTAAATATTATGTGATGATCCGTTTCCAGCATACAGAAAACTTTTATATGCATAATGTACGTCTATGACCATCGTTCCCTAGCCGGTCCAAAGTATTGACTGATGGAACTCCATGGCCATCGGACTAAAGTGGTGACCACATTTCTTTGAAATGGTTCTAAATATTGAAAAGAATAACTAAACGACCGTCGGGCCAAAACGCTGACAACCTTTCTTTAAAAGGCCCTAAATATTGATTGGTTCAAAAGGCCTACCAAGTTCTTTCTATCTTTCAAAGGGTCCTACATGTAAATATTATGTGATGATCCGTTTCCAGCATACAGAAAACTTTTATATGCATAATGTACGTCACAAAATATCCATGAATTTCAATATATAGATTTTTTTTCAGAACGAAGCATTTGGGTTCGCGTATAGGAACTTGTTTAATGAATGGGATGTCCTCTTTCCCAATTAATAGTGCACGTAACTTAACGTGTGGCGTCAAAAGTTTGTCGGCATTCATACGGTGAATGGATGAAAAAAGCCACGAACATGAGATCAAGTATTTGATAACATCATTCCTCGTGTTTACTCTACATCATTACGTGCAAGACACCACATTGGGTTTAATTAGATCGCTGAACGGCAAAAGTAAAGGGTAATCAATCAAATATGCATGTAATGTACTCTTCATTAAAAGCGACAAAATCTTGATGGAATTTCAAGTTTTACAAACCTGCTAACTGTCGATTTTTTTTAAAAAAAAGTTTAGAAAACACGCCCTGGCAAGACAAAAATTCTAACTCGATTTTGCTCCTAAGAAAAAAAGAGGAGTTATACTCATCGGTACGCGAAGAGCTAGATATGTCAAAGCTAGAAACTCCGGTGTTTTGGCCCATTCGGAACATCGCTCGGAGTTTTGCAAGACCCAGTTTTTATCGATACTTGTTTGAAAAATAGCTGAAACTTAATTCATCCGAATTACATTATAAATTGACGTATTTTAGGCACAGAATCTTGCGCCCTGAAAGGCCATTAAGGTTAGATATATTATAAGAAGCCAAGTTATTTATGTCATATATTTGCGTTTAGAGTATCAATCAATGTTAACTAATTTTGTTTGAAGCTCTAATTAGAAAGAATATAATGAAGTATTCACCCTTCCAGATCCTTTATCGAAGACTACCGACGATATTTAACAAAGCAACAAGGTGAAATTTGACCAAACTTTTTGAAATGCCGATTCACATGAAATCTCCATACACCTCTTGATTGAAAACATAGAAACATTAAAGCAGCTAGAATCAAACAAGCTTGCAACTCAGATCTGCCATTGAAAAGAGGGTATCTTGAATACATTAGTAGACTGATCAGTTTTAAGAACTTATCTGGGATGCATGTATGATATAAAAGCTGATCTCAGATAAATTGGTAGAAGAGACCTTAAAAAATTTAAAAGCTGTTTTGGGTAGTAAATCAACTGAACAGATGGTCTGGGATATATTTGCAGAGCTCTATTGAATAAATCGCGAGAGCTTATCCGGGATACATAGAAGCACTGGTTTGTGATATATTAATACAGGGTTAATTCACGTTTTTGAGGGCGTTAACATTTGCAGAGACCCGAAAATGGTTTGACGCACGAGTGCGAAGCACGTGGGCGTAAAAACATTTTGAGGCTCTCTGCAAATGTTAACGCCTGAATAGAACGTGAATTGACGCTAATATTGCATAAAAGGAAATACTATAGTATTTATTCACACAGAAAATTCAAAATAATTCATTGAAAAGCTTTAAAACTAAGCTCCAAAACCAATAATGTATCGGGAAATTTGCTTTATGCACCGCGCCGTCACTTTTGTTTATACCGACGTTGCTTTTTAAAGTAATGACGTCATGAAAACTAACGCGGCAATAGGATCGACGTTTGTATTTATGGTCCATATCAATGTTTAACAAAGGAACTGGTTCAAAGAATAGGTCCAGACTGAGGATATTTAAGTAAAAAAAGCCAGGCGTTAACGGCACGTGAATTAGCTTATAAATCCACGTTTTCTCCCTTAAACGCCCCCCCCCTGGTTTTGTCCGTTTACGTTTGCCTATTATGCCCCAAATGCCCCCAAAACGTATATTTTATGCAATAATAGTCTATTATAGCCATATCCTAGACGATCTGGGTTTGGGTAACTTAGTAGAGCTAATCCTGTGGAAATTTGTCGATCTTACCTCATGGACATTTGTAGAGCTAATAGCGGATACACGTTAATTTGGTGAATTGATATGGGATAAATTGGTGAATTATAATAGTTTATCTGAGAAATATAAACATATCTGGGATTGATTCGTAAAGCTGACTTAAAAAATCTAAGGGCTAATCTAGAATACTATAACTTTGAGGAGTTGATCTTGGATTAATTGGTAAATCTGACATTGATTAACTTGGTATAGCTGATCCTGAGCAAACTGGAAGCGCTTACATTTGATAAAGGTGGGGATGTCCTCGTGTACAAGCCTTTGAGGCTGATTTTAGATAAAAATAACAAAACAAAACTAGTAATGTTAGAAAGCAAACACAAGAATATTGATGATGGTGAAAAAAAATCAAGAATCATCATATGGCGGTACAGTCGTCAGCTGGTGTTCAAAAACATCTAAACTTCGCTAAATCGAAATTGTAGTTAACGACATTTTGGGAGCGAAACGACGATATTGTATGGCCATCTATAAGGGTAATAATGTTGAACATGAAAAACCTTTCACCACAGTAAGGTGACGTGCTGCTCACTCAGCAAGAAATGTAATTACAAGTGTCAAAGATTAACTTTTCTTTGAGAATCAGATAAGAGCCAAAGGACAAAGAAGCTAGTCGGGGCGAACTGGCTAGCGGTGTGCCACTAACTGAACATTGTCAGGGAAAAAGGAGATCGATATAATTAATTTGGATAAGTGACTTTTTGGTAATTGTGTAGGGCTCTTGTTTGTATAAGAAGATAACTTTGGAATCAATGCATAGTAACAAGGATTTTGTTTTCAAATCAAAGAAAAAAATTGTTCATAGATAAAAGAGCATGACTTTTCATTTTTTAAGCGTATCATTACATTTCAAAGCCAATCTTAAAAGGATTAGAAATAAAATGGAACTTTTTAATTAGATTCAATCAGATTCATTTTATTTAGCGAGTAAAAGCACTATGGAAATTGAACTCAGTGAACAAAAGCTTAATCTTAATCAATATTTTTGACAAGTTGGTCATTTCAGAGTCTCAGCCAAGGACCACTGTGTCAGATCCAGAGGGGTTCAGAGGTTCCATCGAACCCCGCTTCGAGGCTTACTTTCATTACCAAGGGGTAAAATAAAATCAAAATTCGGTAATAATAAAAAAATGAATCCCTTGGTTTGACGGCGATAACAAAACAAGGTTCAAATGACTCAATAGTAAGGCGCATAAGGGGTCTTCTGTTTAAATGTAGACTACGTGTATTTCTTTTAAGCTATCCTCATGTTTTTGTGCAAATATTGAAATATTATCTTGATTAGCTACGTTGGATAGGAAGTATCTTTGGTGATTAAGTTCAGAAAAAAGTTGGAGACTGTAAAAAATCTGATTTTAAGAGGATCCTAAGGACTGACATCAGATAGTTCGAGAGACCTAGCTTTTGATTTATCAGTCTTAGACTCACAAAACCCGCAACTCTTAAAACCCTGTCAGAATTTGTATGTTCGAACCCGTTTAAAGATGGGTATAATATGATAACATATACGTCATAAGAGAAAATAAGATACAGTAAACTGTTCAAAGCGGCGGTCAAGCCAATATGCAAAGTTCATATAAGTGTCATTCTCTTCGAAAATACCCCTATTATCTTCAGTGTTTCAATGCCAGTGAATAAGAAAACTTCGACGTCATATAACGAAAATAAAGTTCAAATAGTCATGCCAATATGCTATTCCCATATTTGCCCATTTTGAGCTGAAACTGGTTTTATAGTCCTTGTGCAAAGCCGTGACAGTGAAATGACGATTTGAGTTGAGCAGATAATTACAGGTTGGTTCGGAAAGATCTGTCAATCTACTACGCATGCGCGCGAACCAGTCATTTGTCCTAATTGAAAGGTGATGACTTAATTCATGCTGAAAATTGGACTTTAAAGTCTTGGCAAACTGACATTCTTTATAGAAGAACGATGAATCTGAAACATAGAAACAATCTGAAACAATAATCATTTTGTTCTTTTTCACATAGCAATGTTAACAATGGGCTTCTGAGAATGGGTTTGCTAAATGAGCTTGCTTTTGTGCAGTTCCTTCCAAGTCAAAGGAATGTTTTTTTTTGTTTGTTTAATGATGCGATTTCAAAGATTACAGGATTTAACCAATTAATCAGTTTTAGTACGGGCGACAGGAAGTAAACCTGATTATGAAAGACCGTCAGATCTACAGAGAGAAAGGGTATTTTGGATTTTAGATCATTTTTCCATTAAAAAAGCTAAATCCTTCGTCGTTGGTACTCACTGGTATTGAATCGAATAAGTACCCACAACATAGGATTTTACTTAGAAATAAAGATTTTAGAATGGCTTTACTCAGGGATGTGGAAATAAGAATTTTCTCTACTTGTCCATGTACAAGTAAAACTCGATTTCTCACTTGTCCTGGGTCAAAATTAACTTGTTCGCTAAAAATGGAATGGTAAATATTGAGAAAACATTGTATTTAATGAAGAAAATGTTGTAACTCAGCATTTTCTTTATTTAAGACAATGATTTCCATCTTTTGATACACACATTAGTATGACTTTTGTACTAGATCTTTTAAATTCTGTTCGAAGATTTGCTCTGGTATTTACTTGTACATGGACAAGTAGATTAGAAAAATGTACTTGTCCGCAAGTGGAAAAGCTCATCTCGGACAAGTCGAGCATGGGAATTCCACACCACTGACTTTACACTCATCTTATGTGTACCTCTGGACTATGATCTACATACCTTCGTTAAAGGGAAGGGGCATCTTCCGGAACAATAATGGGCCTTAAACGATTTCGGAGATATCACCCAGTCGCCCCATCCAATGTCGTTAAAATCCAAGATTAATTTCTTCCTTCCACACAAATCACGCGACTTATCGTCTGCTGCGAGGGCCTCAAGATTATCCCACTTTTTAGGTAAATCTAGTTTATTTCGATTCCATCCTTTTTTGTTTTTATTTTTCTTTCGACGACGTTGCTTTTTCTTCTTTCGTTTGTTGATATTATCTCCCGGGTAAGGAATAAGTCTCGTGTCCGAGAGTCTATGACGTGTTTCTTTTCTCGTCTGTAACATCCCTGGGTGTGTTTTGATGTTGAAACCCCTCGGATAGGGTCGGAACTCCTCGGGAACGTCCGGAATTTCGTTTGTTAAAATCGATAACGATCTTGAGTGAGATGGATAGATCGGGAGATCCGCAGAGTTATCACTTAAACTCCTTTTGGTTCGTTTAGTCCGTTGTGGAATTATAACGTCACTTCCTGAATTCAGCGCATGCTCACTTTTCACTTCACTATTGTGTGTATCGATATTTTCGATGTCTAAATCGTCTGAATCGTTTGAGTAAATGATTAAATATGGAGTTGAATGATGTTGTGTGAATCTTTTTAAGTCATAAACACTTACTTTACCACTTGACTTTATAATCTTAAAATTTATTCCAAGTGAATGAGGAGAAACACGTCTTTGAGAAACACAAGATGTGACATCATCCGTGACGTCATACCACTGCCAACCATGGCTTGCAATGTTTATTTTAAAACTGCTTCGTTCAGCAGTATAATGAGGAGCTATTTCATATAAATTGAGCTCCAAGTCAGCTTCTTTGTTATATTTGTCTTTTTTGCGTTTATAAAGATGGATTTCTGCACTGACCATTTGTTGGGATGATTTTAATGGCGATAGATCGAAGATAAACATTTGCTGCCCATTGACTGTATCTGAAAATATAAGAATGGATTATTAAAATTGCTCTTGACATTGAACAAGTCACTTTTAACCTTCTCTCCCGTTTCCGAAATTGAAAAATATTACAGGCTAAAATCAAAGGAATAGACAATTAAGCTGAGCTCAATACAAATAAGTTAAAACTAGATACGTTATCTTAGTCAAAGTTCGGTTTGGGTTCACTTTAGAAAAGGGTTTCGGGGTCTTGAAAAGGCGCCGATTTTTAACAATGAGAAGTAAGTGAAAAGACTTAAGATAAAATCTTCTAAAGACTGCTGGGTTAATTATGAACGTCCAATGGATAATTGTATTGGGCATAACAATAAATATTCGTTTCCATGGGGATTTCTCTAGATCTAACATATCATTATGAAGTTAGTATTTGGTTACAAAAAATAATTCAGTTTATCATCTAACTAATCAAAATCGAGGAAAACGATTATCGAAAACACATAGAATCTTTAAGAGAATTAGAAATACGTTCTTGGGAAATATAGTGCATTAATTCTAAAGTTGTCGATGTCATTAGAGCTAAGACAATATCGGATTAAAAGAGAACGATGCTCCATGAAGGCACGCATTTTAACTGGCCCTTCCTAGAACCATTGGTAGGGGCGATCGCTTTGTTTGTGGACCCTTTAGGGTTTGCTACAAGTTACGTTTACTGTCAGGGTTCGACACTAAATGCTTTTTGCCAGCAGTCTGGACCTTTAAGCCCTTAATCTTACAGTTCCTCCCTGATAAAACAGGTCCTCCAAGAAAACTTGTCAGTTTTTTATAAGTAGAAGAAATTGATTGTGATAAGCAATTTCTTCTTTTTTTCCCACGACGTTTTCTAGGGGGTAATTAATTATTTTATAGTGCAACAGATTGGAAATAATATGTAAAACTTCATCTACATATAGAATAATTTACAAGCACATTAAAGAATCCTTTAAACAAAAGAAACTAATGCGCATAGTCATATAAATAGTGATATCTGATTTGTATTTCGTCAATATACAACAATGTTCACAGTCTTACTCATGGCAGTGTACACGTAATCGTTTGTACGTTTTGCACGGGTTCATAATTATAGATTCTTATTATTTGTTATAACAGTTCGAAGGATGATTTAAATCTAATCGGTGTACGTTGCTTGCAATTTACACCTCGCTTTGCATGTGCACTTGTGCTTAAATCGGCGTAAAGATAGCAAGCAGATTGCATCGTTTTGCCATCCTGAACGCAGGATTGAATCCTGTGAACCGACTATAATGATCTTTGCTGTAGAATTAAGTTCGTGCATACGCAACGAAATTAGCGATTTTACCCCACACATACATTTTAACACACAAAACCTAACATTCAACGGTTGGTTTGGTCGAAGTAAATAACATTTGGTTGCTTTCTATATTCTGTCATTTTTTCTACACGTATATCAATTGACCATTTGGACGCAAACCTCTACCTTGGCTAGAGAAGATGGCATTTCATAAGAACAAACGTCGTAACGTCGTAATGACGAATATTCGAATCGGCCTTCAACATCAATTGATTAACTAAAATGCTGGGTTGTATATCAAATCGATTTCTTACAAATAAATAAGAGAGAAAATACCTCTTATATGGGATTTTAATAACATAGAGATTTGATTTCGCCACGGCTTGTAAACTTATTGAATATATTCAAACGAAAAAAGTAATACAAACAAAACGCGGACTCGATTCGTTCAAAGGAGCATTCATTTTTAACGAGAAAAGTCCTTTCGTGTCCCGCTGGGCTTCTTTTTCATTTATGAAATTGCAACTTAATTGTACAAAATTCTTTTTATGAGGGGATTTGAAAATCACAAAAGATTAAATACGACCGAGCGCGTATTCTGAATGATCCCCAACATTGCCTTTGGGTGCGTTACTTTATTTCCATTCTTTCGAACTTGAAATACATGTATGTTTTAGCTATCAAGACCTCGATGATTTGTAGTTTACGTTTTTTGGGATGATTTGTGTTCAAAATATATGCAAACACTAGTTGTATAAATATGTTCTTAAACTGTTTGCAAAGCGGTAAAAGCTGTTTGCAAATTCTAACCCCCCCCCCCCCCCATGCACGCAACTGTACGTGCAAAGTGGGATATAATTTGAAAAAAAAGCAGCGTTTTATCATCAGACTGAACGCAGGGCGGGGTTTACTTAAATTGGTGTCCAATATAGGAGAAAAGACCTTTCGTACTGTTAGTGTGAGAACTTAAGTCATTTTCAACGATAATTTAGTCCATTCAACAGCGGCTTTTTCGTTCCTCAAACCAGTACAGTTGAGAACATCGTTATACCGACAATGAGAATGATTTTGGAATGTTTTCGAAATGAAATTGATTGATCGGGATGGATAAGTTTTGGAAGAAATTACAGGGAGGTAATACAATATAGCTAATTTCGTTCATTTTATTACATTTATTTGGTATAAGAATT
Source organism: Fragum whitleyi (assembly GCA_948146395.1). Classification (NCBI taxonomy): domain Eukaryota; kingdom Metazoa; phylum Mollusca; class Bivalvia; order Cardiida; family Cardiidae; genus Fragum; species Fragum whitleyi. Next base: position 56,313,320 of record OX411545.1, on the reverse strand, counting down.
ACATAGTTTTCTGTTAATTCATTCTTATGTCTTCGCGGACAAATCATAGGGGTCCGTAGGTCCGTAATAACCCCCCCCCCCCTACAACCATATAGACCAATAATATAAATATATTATTGGTCTATATGGTGCTAGGAGGGTAATTTCGGACCCTATGGGACCAATCAGTCGCAACCCAATCCACGAAGAGCAAAAAAACCATAGGTTGATTTAACCGATTCAAGTGAGCTTTTGGAAAGTTGTGAGGCTTTTCAGAGCGTTTTTTCCCGTACGCATTCGGAGCGTTTTGAGACTTGGATTAAGAAGAGGTTGCAATGCTCTGAAATGAGTGCTTTATGCGAATGATCTGGAACAGGTTTGAACGGCGTGAGAGTCAATTTCACGATGGTATGAACCGTACAAGCCAAAATTTAATCCAAGTGACAAGGTGAATGATTTTGGAATGATTTTGGAATAAAATTGAATGAGTGTGTAGAGCAAGTTTTAAGTGACTTTAATGGAAGGTCATCCAACATCGCAAATTTTGTTCAGGATGAACAAAATTAGCGATATTGATTACCTCCCTTTAATAAAATATGCACATAGCTTCCTATTTCTTCAAGAACATATGAGACGCAATACATTAGAATTATGTCAGTGAAATCGCTGGTTTTCTTTATCAAAATGACGTTGTTGATTCTATATTTTTCAAAGAGATGAGCATTTTTTGAATGATTTGAGTGAATGTTTGGAATGAATTAATCGAGCGCTGAGTGAGCGATTTAGAATAGTTTTGATTGAGATGAATGTCAATTGCACGATGTAACTAACTGTATGAGCCGTACAACCCAAACATTTAATCCCAGCGAAAATACGTAAAATAAAGGATATGGGTTTTTGTTATCCTGTCAAAGTGTTTGATGGATGACCCATATCCGAGCTTATTGAATGGTTTATTTCTAGTGTCACTCTCATACTCACTCATTAATTGATCCTAATGCTATAAATATTTTTAATACGAAAAATGACTTTCAAATTACGTTTTCTTTTGTCCCACCACAAAAGTTCATCTAACGCGTCCCAGGTTTAATATAAATAATATGGATTGAAAAAAAAATGATCATATCGTGGTTTTGGATATCAAAACTTCGTAACCACAGCTTTATTCAAGCAGTTGTTTCTGCCAATTTTTGATTATTGATTTCTTAATTTGTTTCACTTGCTTTGCTGAGCGGTTGGTGCAAAATTATTGTAAGTGTCTATAGAATAGTATAAAAATAATTAAAGGAATACATTTCAACTATTTGGTTCTAAATTAAAATAAACTTGATTTTTTTTGCCATCGACGGAAGCAGGTGTGGGCGCACTTCATCAGTCGGAACACCGCTCGGACTTTCCCGTACACTGGGAAGTACCTCGGACGTAAGTGTAGAAATTTTGGGTCAATTTATAGGTATTCGGCTTCTTGTGGTACTTTTGGGCAATACGCGCGAAGAAAAACCAATTCTTTTAATACTCTGTCTGTGGAGATATTTTCGGCATGTTAATATTTGAAAACAAGACGCTGTAAAATACAGCGTTTTGTTTTCATATTGTAATATGCCAGTTTCTAACCATACGTTGATTTTGTTTTTTGTAACGCTATCTTCAGTAATGTTTATTACGTAATATAAACCCACATGCGAGATGACGCGCTTTAATGGCTGCGCCCTTTCATCATTCCCGGTGTCTATTTCGTAGAATAGCAGAGGGCGCACATTATAACCAATATCGAAAGTTCAAGGAAAATTTACTATACGTTCATAGGCACTTACAACAGTTTGTTGACACCTCGGTATTAAATAGTCTAATGAGTTTGTAATGTGTTTACCCTTTTCACAATTTCCACATCAGATTCCCGTTGTACCCAAAGCTGTGGAGGACGTGCATAGACTAAGATCAACCTACACAGACGCGCAGTCTTACCTTAAGCTACACAGTCTACATTTTAATTGACAATTGTCGGATAATCTTGGACTAGACTTGATGAAAAGTCCCATGTTTTCAAATTGTTAAAGATACTAATTAAATTCAGAATGATAAGGGTTAAATGATGTATCGAAGACGATTGATATCTAGTTTTCGATTGTCATTCTTCTTGTGCGACAAATCCCATTCATCAATCTAAAGTTGAGATTTATGTCTTTTATATTAAATATGATTTCCAATTTGAATTATGGTGATTACTTTAGGAGCATTACCTCACGTGAAGATCACCTCATTTGCATATGTATTAGGGCAACGCCGTCGGGAAACACAAATTACTGACGTCATTTGCGGGCTTAGCCAACACGCACTAATTAATTTACATATTGTGTAAATAAATGAAATGTAAATAGTGTTGCTATATCTTTGATGTTGCTTTAAAAAGATTTTTACAGAAAACAAAAAAACAAAAAACAACAAAAACAATAACAACAACAAAAAACACTTATTTTATTTTTCTGAACTATTCAGCTTAATTCACAGAAAGGACAGAATCCTTTAATTACCTAGCTTCTGTAAGATGCTTATAAACTCTTAGGTAAGGCGCTTTCAAGTACTATTTCCCGCCATTTTAAAATTCTATCATAAAATCAAAATTTGGTGGCCAATAAGCTTTCGCATGGTATATCCTTTTTCCAGACTGTATAACAAGTTAAGGATTGATTCAGTGTCAATGAGCATATATGCGACATTCGTCAACCAATGAGTATTCAATTAAAGAAGTAACAAGAAATTGATCATAAAACTTTTGAACGATCGCTGCAGTGAATTAAAAATTCGACGAACCAATCAAAACGCTCATTAATAACATGGTAACTAGTGACGAAATTTTGTGTCAAGCATTTTCGTTACTAGGCGACTTTAGCGTCGTAACTTTAGCTTATAAAGGAAGTGAATCCGTAATAGTTCAGCAACGTTTTGGAAGTAATTAACATTAACAGTGTTAACCGAGGTTTCCTAATGATTTTCATTAGGAAATCTCGGCCAACATTGTGAAAGTTCATGAGTGCCGAAATGATGCGGATCTATAACGGTTCCACTACCTTAAAGCTTGAGACTATCTCAGGATTCTAACCGTCTGTTCAGAATGACAAAACGGCAAAACATTTTTCAAATTCTACATTACTTTGCACGAGTACCTACGTGCAAAGCGTGGTATAGTTTGCAAACAGTTCGCACCATTTTGTCATCCTGAACGCAGGGCAAAATAGTATACTAGAAAGGTCTCTACCCGGGTAGGGGTCTTATCACGGGTATTTGTGAGTGTTTGTGTACTTTGTCTAGCATTTCGGCGACAGTAAAGCTGTGGGATTTGTATATCTAAGTGCCCATTGACCATACGGTCAGTTAAATAGAACCCCGGACATATGACAGCCCTTGAACAGTCTACTAGTAAAACAAAAACAAACTCGATCTCGGCTCAAGGTTATAAAACTTTTCTCAGGCTCATGCTCAATTTTCTCAAATTTTATATGAAAATAAATGTATGAAAATAAAAGATAATATTAATAAGTTGTTATTCATAACAACTTATTTATATCATCTTTTATGTAAATACATTAAAATGAGTAATTAAACAGAATTACGGCTTTAATTCCAAATTGAAATTTGAGAAAATTTGGAAATGAGCATGAGGAAAGTTTTATTACCTCTTCTGAAAAATAGAAAAATACGACCGCTTAGCTTAGGTGCTGAGTTTTCTCATCGCTCCGTGTATTCATCTCAATGTCACTAAGGCACTAAAAGAATCAACAGCTAGAAAAGAATATTGAAATATCATCATTTTCAGTGCTCGGTATTATCGAGAGTTGTCATGTACTGAAAAGGTTGACGCTGTTCACGTCATACTCGTAAAGTCAACGTTACAATGGCGTCGAGTATTTTTACGTTAAACAAAACCAGAAATCTGATCCTGTAATCGAACACATGTTTGTAGATTAAGCTCCAATGGTACTTTATTCCAATTAAGCGTCATTTAATAAATATTGCCAAATCTCCGCTTCGTTTAACTATTATTGGAAGTAACGTAACGACATTTTCTTTCATAAATTGAGCTTGTGCGTGACATTTCCAACAAATTGAAATGTGCGTGAGGTGCAAACATTGAGTAGCGTAGGCAGCCACCTACTGTAAAAAAGTTACCTGATGGTGTAGAAGTAATTTGAGACCTTACCTAACTACTAAATGCATAGTGAAGACTCTGGTCAGACTGTGTGGATAAACAGGCTGGCCAGAGTCTTTGCTATGTGCATATATGAAATTGTTGGAAATCTCAGGCACATACTTAATTATTACCATAAACCGCGGTATTGTTATGACCTCTATATTAGATTTATAGCACCATAACAATCTCGAGTGACATGTATAAGGATGTTTGGTATGGACTAGTAAGGATTTGTTAGTCAATATTTGGAGAGATATTAAACTAGTAAAACTTGACTCGTTTAGTAGATATAGTTACGTAACGCCTATCAACTTACGTTGAAATCGCTAGCTAAGCAACATTAATTGAAAGTTCTCGTTGAATAATGTAATTTGCGTGTCTGTCTATGAGACGTTTAGGCTTTTTGGAATCTTAGAAATAAAATCGAATGGAGGACAAATTCTATTCACAGAAAATCAAAATAGTCTTTTTCAAAGAGTATTCTTTGCCGATGGGATTCATAATACATGTATACTTTGCACTGTTATGAATAAAAGTGCTTAATAAAAGTAAATATGGGCTTGGTATATCGTATCACTTGATTCCTTGTATCGAGCATGATTATATTTTCGAACTCCTTTTTTCTCCTAACGTCGCAAATAAAAGGTATTCATCAAAAAGAAAAAGAAAAATGAGATTGGGTCATTTGCATGTCATGTAGCCTAAATGCCTTTTTGATAAAGCAATTTTCAAGAATATTTGCAAGAATTTACTAATTTAAAAATCCAAGGGTGCCAGTTAAGTTTGAGGTCTCAATTTATGACATGATAAGATTTCCCGTCATGAAGGGATCCAAATCAGACAGTTTTGGTGTGTTTTGACCGTGTTATCATCCATCCACTTGATTCCTCAAATTGATGTGGCGGCCGTTTAACTGGCCACTTTGTAGTATGGCTACGTGTTGCTATATTAAATGGAGCTTTTATTATGGGGGAGCAAAATGGGGTGAGGAATGGAAAATGAGTGACGATGTTTTGTAATCTTTTCATTCGAATAAAATCAATAGAAAAAAAAAACTGTCCAGTGCTGCAGATAGATGGAGTATGGTTTTCAAATTTAAATATTTCATTAGTCCTTTCTTAAACCTTAAGGTTTTGGTACTCATTGGAAACGTCTCATTGAGACGATTCAAATGCGTATCCACAACAAGGAGTTTCATTTTGAAATGAAAATATTAGACTAGCTTTACCTCCTCTTATCCAGACATCTGCCTTCCAACATAAGATGATCTATATGTAAATATAAAATCGGGCACATAGTGACAAGTCATGCGTCCACGACGAAAACAATCAGGAAATCTTCATGAAACGGCACCCCGCTTTGCACGCTTAGCTAAGTGCTTTAACGGGTACGATTTCGAAGTTTGCAAAGATCTTTGCTTCCTGAAAAAAGGTCTGATCAACAGACGGGGGGAGTATTTTGGATATCAAATTGAAATATTTCAACAAAAGGTACAAAAATTCTATATAGTGGGTACTCATTTGAATCGTCTTGTCAAGACGATTCAAATGAGTACCCACAGCATAAGGTTTCATAGAGATACAGATTTTCTGGAATTGCAAAGCCTCCTCTTAATCGTACCCTTGCTGGTCAATTCGAAGCAGTTTGTGTTCGTTGACTAGAATCCATCCTTTTTGATATCTTACACCTCACCTGGGGAGAGGGAAAGTATCGGCCATGACCAGACTGCCCGGATTGTTGCAGGCTCCCCAGGATGGAAACTATATGTGTTTGGTTCTCTCTAAATGTTCATTGGTTAAAGTCGAATATGTGCATTTTTTTTTATCTATTTTCGACAATTTCTCATATTGACCTTTCTGTTTAACAAGTTTTTCTATTGATTCTTTACGTTTCAAATTTACACACAACAAAAACAACAAATTTTGATGTCGGATATTTACCGCAATATTTGACATCGTCAACTACAATTATGAGAAGATATATAAATGTATTTTATCATTTTTCTATCGACAAATGCTTTTTTAATTTTGACTGTTTTATCTTGTCATCACTTTTAAAAATACAGTTTATGGGTATATCAAATAGAGAAATTGGCGTCGTAAAAACTCGATCCTACAAAGATTCACAATCGATATACGAACATTTTACGAGCACTTTTGACTTAACAAACAAAACTTCAAAGTCGGAAAACAGGCCCCCGTTTAGTCAGTCACTGGCCCTAGTTTTAAAATGTTTCAAAATATACGAGTTTATTGCCCCTACACGAAACATTAATTATAAATATGAAAGAATGATACATAAAATGTTTGACGTTTTTGAGATCCTACTTTGCTAACGGGGACGCAACTATAGATTGACAACTTGATCAAAAAGGACACCATATAGCTGTCATGGTTATATAGAGAAGGAAGTCATATTAGATAAACAGCGCTAAAAAGAGACGGGGTATTTTGAGCTTAAGATTGAAATACTCATTTAGACTTACATACTCATTTAGACTTACATAAACCCTACGTTGTGGGAACTCATAGGAATCATAAACGAGATGATTTCTCCTAATTTGAACATTTCTTGCGTCGTTTGGCATACAAATTGCAATACTCTATAAATATTGATTTAAGAAAAGGAATGATTTTTAATGATATGAAGTTGAATGATAGTTGAATTTCTTCGATATTTGAATGGAAATCTGCTAGGCATTTTTCTTTGTGAATATGCGTTTAATTACTAGTAGTACTTACTTAACCCTTTGCTGTTTAATCCCTGCTTTTTACGTGCCTGTGATTTTATGATTGAGAAAACATTGTGAAAAAAGAAGAAATTGCTTCTGACAAGCAATTTCTTCTTTTTCCACACTATTTTCTACCCTACTGAATGGTTATTTTTCAAGTTAAATCCACTTTAAATTTTCGTTTGCAAAACCTTTGAATTTGGACAGGCCCAAAATTTGGTAAAACAGGAAAGAATTAAATGAATTATTCCATGAGTTGCATTTTGGTGTGTTAGCCTACACCCGTAAGGTGTGTGAATTGGACTTCAAAATTATGCATGTCAGTTACTTCTTCGAAGTAGCGAGCTTACTTTAACTATACTAAGTAAAAGTCCTGTAAAACGTCGCTGGCTGACCAAACCTCGTAACTACAGCTTGAATAAAGCCGTACTTATGAGGTTTTGGCACCAATGGATCGATAATCGTATACCTATGTGGGATAGCAGCTGGAGGCTAGGAAAGGAGGTAATGGTAGTACTGGTTTGAGAAATACTAGGAATCCATTGTTAGGTGCTCCAGCCGCCGTGACATAACTGAAAAATTGTTGAAAGCGGCGTATTACCCCATTCAAACAAACTAACAAACGAGGTGTTGGTCTCTCATCAACGATATTTGTCGTTTACCTCACGTAAGATACATTTTAAAGCAAAGCGTTGGTATAGTTTCAATAACATCACAAATGCGGCGTATTTAATTTATGATTACAGCGTTTAGGAACTAACTCGACATATATATTTTACTGTCATTTTTGAGGATTAAAGCATATACTGATGTCTGCACAAACTACAAAAATAAATAAGTTACAGACTGCCTATGAACCGTACAAAACTCATTACGGGACTATTAAAATACTGAAAATGCATTCAAATTTACAGATGATTTAGTTTATGGCCTGTAATTTGTAAAATAAAAGGAATTCATCACATAAAATAAATATGATGATATTTATCATGATAGCAAAGAAGTTTAATTCAACATTTTTTCTTCTGAAGAATAAAGTGCAAATCACAACTAAACATCTTTTCTGCTCACAGAGAAAACATAAATAATCTACGGCTATATATGTTAAATGAGATACTATAATCCACACAGTAAAAATCTTTAAGCAATTGAGCCTATATATTTTCCTCTTCTGTCGTTTACAGAAATGTTGAAATTGTTAAGGGTAGTTTAAAAGTAAGCGATTTTGTAGTGTGTATCTTTCCTTATTAAAATGTACTAAAAAGTTAATACCACGAAAATCCGGTAACAAGTTTATTGCCCAGAGAAACGGATTGGTATAAACCGGCGTCTAATATACTACGCGAAGTCGTCTAGGAAAAAGTCAGATTGTAAAGCGAGGATTACGGGCTTTTCAAATTGTTGATCTACGTCAATAAAATTACGCCCCACCACGAGAGAACACGCTATCTGTTACATCTACCGTAAAATATTTTGTGATTCTTTTTTTTTCTCCTCTTAAACGAAATACCTAAAAGATTGATTAAAAAAGTTATCGTGCATTCGTTATTTGGAAGGAAATACAAGCCATTCGTGTGGTAAGGCTACTATTTGGGAATTAAGGTAACGAGCCCGTAGTAGTTCTGCTACATTTCGGAACTCATGATCTTTCACAATATTTACCGAAGTTTCCTAATGAAATTAGAAAACCTCTGTTAACACTGTTTAAGTCCTTGTCATCCGGAGCGTTGCGAAACTATTGCTGTTCCACTACCTAAATGCTTCCAAACCAGACACCCAGATAGACGGACAGTGAGACAAAACGACAGAGAATGCGCAGGACCAAGAATGCCTACCGAAGATTATTGTTAAAACCAACACACTTCCGGTTGGATAAGCTCCATGAAAGAATTCTTGATCCACGTTTGTAAAAGCTCAGTTCAACTAAGGACAATTTTCCGTGATCAGAAGGCCCGGCATAACTTGAACACAACACCAACAGATGTAAGCTAGAGTTCTTTTAAACCATGCTCAAAACCCATATCACATCTAACAATGTTTTTGTTTACAAAAAAGAGAGAGAGAAAAAAGACTTCATAAAAACCTTTTTCCATGTCCCTCCATGACAGTGTTTACTTTCTAAACAAGCCGGTTGTCTCATATCGGATTGTACAACAAAGATTTACTTTCGGCTAAACTCCCAGGTCAATCTAATGTAAACAAATTAACATATTTTCAAGAGATTGTTAAATTGGTCCTCTGCTATGATATAGCAAATCCTTTTAGTTAATGAGGTTAAAATGGTACACGGCTTAATTGCCCCCAATGGTTGATACTTTTTAGCATTGTCTCAGACGATTATTCGAAACGCTTACAATTCAGAAGTCGTGGGTTCGGGCTTCAGTTCAGCCAATATATTTTTTTTTCAAATGTGATCCGTCACGCGAAAAGGGATCATCTAGGAATTCCGTCCAATACATGTATATATTTTCGAAAAGGATTGGACCCAAAATATGTCAACAAGGGTTTCGGAAAAAATACTTAGGAAGGTGGAATCGTCATTCTAGACTCAGAAAATTTGATATTTGGGACAAGTTATGATTCTGCTCAGTCTGTTTACATTGCGTAGTCCTACCGGGGTCGTGCCTTACGCACTTCCCAGATGTTCCCTTTTCGCGTTACGGGTCACATATTTACAAAAGTGTTCAGAAAAAAATATTTTGTTCCCCACAAGAGTGTGATTGCATAGTGCAAGACATATTTTAAGGTGTTGGAACCGTAAAAGTTCCGCAACATATCGGACTCATGAACTTTCACAATGTTGACGGCAGTTTCATAATGAAAATCAATAGGAAATCTCGGTTAACACTGTTAAAGTTCATTACTTCCGAAACGTTGGGGAACTATTACGGGTCCAACACCTTAAAAGATCGCTGCTGCCAGACATAGAGTCGATTGACCAAGCAAAACATCTATAAATTTGTCAGCCCGATTAGCTCAGTTGGTAGAGCACCGGACTTCAAAACCATTGAAGTTCGACGTCATGGGTTCAAACCCGGGCTAGCACATTAACAAAAACTAATTGTCTTTCGGATGAGACGTTAAACCGAGGCCCCGTGAGACGGTGCTTTACACCGAGCACGTTAAAGAACTATGGCGGTTCTCAGCAGTAGTTTCGTCATGTATCCTTGCACTATCCCTCGTAACAACTAACCGTCTTCTGGGGGCGTCGCTCATATGGGCATATGCTACGGTAGCGACGATAAATAAACGGAAATACACACACAAAAATCTATAATATTATCGATAATTGTTGACCCCCGCAATTCTCCACTCTTTTATTTCATGACTGGGATCGAATGAACGGTATATATCTTTTCTTGGAAGCCATGGTAATGTATAATGCATTTTGTTTTCAAAATAACCTACGTCATACAATTCTTAAAGTAGGGTTCAATTCAAAACAATCAGCAAATAAACTTTTTTTTAGCTATTTTTCTCAGACTCGGTGAATATAAACGAGGTCACCCAACGTAAAAAAACTCCACATTAAATAATTTCCTATCATATAATTTGAAAAAGATATCTAAATGACACTTCGACAATGGTGCGCTTTTTACATTTTTGAAATGTGAGTTCAGTAATATGTTTTTCACGGTCACAAAAACATGCATGCAGTCGTATACAAGAGCTCAAATTTCCAAAGTCTGTACACAAATATCATTTTTCAGTGCAATCGCAAAAACTCGTAGCTACAGCTTTATTAAAGCTGTAGTTAAGAGGTTTTGCAATTGTACAGATGATTTCCTTTAAGGTTGACATCGCTGAGCGATTTATGACACCAAGATTCACTACTTCAACACTTTATTGCAGTTTTATTTTACACTTTTTTTCTGCATAATGTCATTATAACGTAGGCCTAACATCAATTAATTTGTATATAATTGAATAACCTTTTTCCATATATGTTGCATTATGCAAAATGTACAGACAAAGATCAGTCTGCAAAATAAGCTTCAGCTGCATTGGCATGATTGTGATGGGCAATGATTCAGTATACCGTTCTAAATGTCCCGTGTAACCTGATCCGGTGTAATATTGAATTGGATATTGATTTTGAAAGTGGTTTTACGCCACTTTCAACAATCTTTCAGTTATATCGCAGCGGCTGGAGCACCTAACAATGGTTTCCTGGTAAAATAGGTCTACGATTTATCGATCCATTGGTAAGATACAAATAGTCCGAAAGAATGATTGCCGCCGTCTGAGATCGAACCAAGGACCACTAGAATGACAGTCCAACGCGTTACCAACTGCACAAAGACGGCTGCCCCAATATTCAAGCGGAATCTCGTTGATTCTTTTGGTTTTAATTTATACGCACCGATTCGTATATAGACAATGCGATATTACAATCAAACGGGACCAGAACCGATAAAAATGACCATATCTATTGAATATGGATGAGATATGTTTGAGCTCAATCAAAATGCACAATCCGAAGATAATTCACAGGAAGGTATCACTAATATTCATTCAAGATATGACAATTTAATATTACATGATTCCACCAATTTTCGTGCATTGTGATTGGCTGAAGCATGCTTTTATTTCACAATGAAAACAATTTGAGTACCCAACTATTTTGTAAAGCTCTAACAAAAAGTAGTCCCGTAAGAAATTGCTTTCATTATTGATTTTTCATCATATTAAACTATAAGACATGAAGAGAATATTTGTTGATTTCATTGAGGTATGAAACTAAAAATCTAATCACACTCCTGTATGAATCTACTTCGCGTATTCATACATTGTAATTAGGTTTTTAATTAAATGTTAGTCAATTATATATCAAATATATGCTTCTTGCGATTTCTGGCATTCTACTTTCTTTTTTTTTTTTTTTGTTCTACAATAAATATTACTGATAGAATTGCATCACTATATATAATCTTATAATATGACTTACGTCGCGGGAGTGAAATAACCCCGTTGAATATTTTTGATATTACACGGGTGTTATTACACTAGTGGAATAACTATGCAAATGAGCTCAGAGCGAATAGCAACGCTATTTTGTAACCGCGAAACTGACGTCATAATCTATATATTGTGACGTCAGTTTTCAACGGCGTTATAAGTTTCGCGGAAAATTGAAATGTTGAATTTCAAGAATTTTGACGATTTTCATAAAAAAGGGGTAATATTATAAATAGGATATAAAATTTGTGCTCATGAAATACAGAATTTATTAAACTCGTCATCAAAAACAGATAAAAACTCGGCACAGCCTCGTTTTTATCTGTTTATAGATGACTCGTTTAATTATTCCATGACCACTCATTCAATATCCTCTATTTAATTGATAATACTGGGCAGGATATAAACGTGGGATTCAAACATAAATCTCCAAGTCTGCTTAGGTAAACCCGTAAAAACGTTCATCGGGATTCCATTTGAAATAAATAAAACTTGCTTTAAAGTCCAATTAGCATATCTACAATGAACTGCGACTGTCAGTGTATTTAATGGGGTCTTGCACCATGACAGAGTCAACCTTTCAAGTTGTTTCCGCATTGCAGGGGTTGTTTCGCTGTTACAAATGTGACCCGTCACGCGAAAAGGGCCGCCTTTGAACTCTATGAGATGAATACGATCAAAAGAGATTGATTCCAGTGGAGGTCAAATGGTGACTGCATTTGAACAAAACTCTTATATGGGAAGGTAGAATAACTATTCTACATCTACTTGTAAATAACAGCCAAGCTCAAAGAGTTTCGAGTCTGGTCAGCTTATACAATCCGTGCAGTCCGACTAGGGTCGACACTATAAACATTCGGTTTTGCTCTAGCGACCACTTCCATTAAGCGGCCGATTCTATTAAGCGACCATCATAAAAAGTCCGTTCTCGTAAGCAAAATCTCTGAAGAAGAGGAAATTCTTAAGCGAGAAAATGTTTGTCATCGACTCTTTTGACGTTTGAACCCATTTGAATAATCTCAATGAGACGATTCTTATGGGTTCGAACATCATATGATTCCGTAAGAATTATGTGAAAACCTTTATACGGCGTTAGATAACACGTGTTATTCATCAATTAATATTGTATTAAGCGACCATTTCCATAAGCGACCGCTTTTTATTGGTCCCCTTAGAAGTCGCTTAACGCAAGTTTTTACTGTACAGACTGTTGATATTAACTGATTGCCTGTCTGGTCGCAAATTATACCCCTTCTGACAAGAAAATAATTTCCTGTGTCTTTTATGCGATTATTTACCGCGGTTCAAATGTTTCAAACTTCTTACACGTTGCAATACTCTTTTAAGTATGTATAAGAATAAAGAAAATCGTGAAATGACAAGGCTTAAATAAATTATTTGGTAAAGAGTTGATAAAAAAGAGAAGACGAATAAAAAAGTAATATATGAAGCCTAGTTGATGATTTATTGACGTTAATTCGATAAGAGATGAAAATCAAGGTCTGATAAATATGACATGTCAAAGCATACAATACATCCTCTAATTAATGCATAAATAATGAGATCAAAATCTATAAACACTTTTTGTCCCAAATCAAAATAATTATTAGTGAAAAGAATCCGAAAAAATGGGAAATATGACAATAACTTTGCAATTGCTGGGAAATGGTTGTGGGATTTTGAAATAAATTAAAATCTTATTCGTCGATAATCGACCTTCAAATACATTGCTAAACGTCAATTTTCTGTTTTTGTTGTTATTGTTGTTGTTGTTTCTGAACATAGGCATCGTTCCGGTGTAAACATTTACATGTATATCTTCCATCAAATGGATTTTGTAGCGAAAACAAGTTTCGGTATCTTGTTCGATTTTTTATTACTAGCAATAAGTTTCTTTTAACTCTTCCGTTACTCAATCCTCCTTAAATAATCATATTGTCACTTTGCTAGCTTTCGATACTTTCAGTACTTTTTTTTGTTGCATTTACTATTATTTTCTTTGTCAAGATATTTTCCTTATTGAAATAATGGGATCTTAGAATTAATAACATGGTGATTGTCTTTTCACAAAAACAAAAACCTTGGTTTGAAAATTAGCCAATTGATTATAAGAATATTCTGATTTCTTTTTTCTTTCGTTTTTTAAGTAAATGCCGTTTGAAGTATGGAGGAAATGTAGACAAAAAGTCGTCGACACGCAGGTTAATCGTATTTATCGATGACACTGTTTTCGTCGCCTCCAGCTCATTCGTCTAATGTGATTTTCATTGATGAATTCAATTAGACACAGGTTCAAAATACATTACCATCTTATTTATTCCAAAAAGGCCAAGAGCGCAACACTTTTTTACGAAGTTATATTGCAAATTATCTTCTGACACCTATCTCTCCTTGTAAAGCTTCAGTTGCAGTTTAACCAAGACCCATTATATTTTTGTTTTGTTTCGTTTGAAACAGCGGACTGGTCCAAAATTCAAAGAGATTGTATAATGAAGAGTGGATGTAATTTGAAAAAAACCATCCTTCGTTGGAGAAAATGATTTTGGTGAAGAAGAAATTGCTTATTTAAAGCTTTAAAAAAAAAATATCAATGATGAAAGATGCTGCAACGTACGCAAATGTTAACTTTACTGGAAATGGCAAAATGAGAGCTGGAACAGTAGTGACTTTGTCAAAAGATATCTACGAAAGTTGATAAACTATTACAATCCATATTTTTTAAGAGTATGCTCAACTTATACAAAGTCACACCGCCGCCGAGCTTTAAAAAGAGCAAGTGCGTGACATGCACATTTACACTTTTTTATGTGCGAAAATATAACATTCAGATGAGCCTTTTTCTGATCAGCCTAGGTATTAGTGGAGCCGCCGTAATCGCGCAGTTTGCAGCTCCCAAGACTGTCAATCTCAAGGTCCCGGATTCGATCACCAACAGCGGCACCCATCTTTTCCGACTCTTTGTACTATTTGTCTCCAACAAATAGGTTGATAATCGTTAACCTATCTGGGACAACAGCTGTAGGGTTCTAAAATCTCAAAATCTGCGCTGAACAATTGCATTTAGTAATATTTGATATGTTATGTGAATGAATTAGATAACGTGATAGTTCTACGCGTATAAAATTGTAAATAAAAAAAATATGAAAATGAAAAGATACTCTTTGTAATTTGCTTTAACTAATCTGACAGCCAAACAGTTTAATTCCAAACATCGTTAGATGCTTAAACCAACAAAGATGAAAAGTGTACACTTAAAAAGGGCCTAACGGAGATCATATTTCTCTACCGGCCGACCACAGTTTTACTGCTTAGTCTCTAGTTCGGTGTTTTAAAGCATAAACGTTTTGCAATTTACAAGGAAAATGGTCCTGTTAGAATGCAACCACGAGAAATTCTGAGTTGTAGGCCCTTTTAGAAAATATTTTGAATTACTTGCAATGATACGGGACTTATCCAGTTAAGGGTTGCCACATGTCAAGCGAATCTTTACATTGTATGTAATGGATTTGATTTTATCTTTGATGGATTTCATTGAGAAACATACAAGTGGGACATCTTTTTTCTTCATAAAAAAATAAAACAGGTACAAAAATGTACTTGAAATCATTCAACTAGCATTATTGTTCAATTCAAATTTGTAATAAAAGCTTTGTGCATGGCCTTAACCCTGTAAGAACTTTCCTCAAAAACGGGTTGTTTAAACAGAATTTGCTTAAAGATGTGCGACTAAGCATAACTCAATACTCGTGCATTGCATGTATGTTCAAGTTGAAAAAAAAATTGAAACAGCAGTCTATGAAAGCGTCCGGATACGTATTTACAAATTTTTTAAAGTTAAAAAAGTTTGATAAAGGAGGCAATATTACTAAGAAAACTTCGTTAGCTGTGGGCCAATTTTTTTCTATCTTCAGCAAAGGAACGAGGTTATGGTCATATTGAGTCCAGTTCAATCCTGAACTAGTCGTAGTACTAAGTAAACAGCTGCAGTTGAAGCCATTTGGCATTATTGGTAGCTACAGCCCATGAGATTCGCACCTGTTTCTACACGTCCGCACATTTCAAGTAGTCTAAAACTATTCTAAATATGCACGGAACGTCTTGGTTCTTTACTGTAGGTTGAAATAATTAATCGAGATGAAAATTGTCTTTGACGTGTTTGACTGAAGGCAGTCTATCAAGTCTATCTACCTTGGTGAAGAAGCTTTATTCCGATTCATTCGAACCGATTGCAGGACGGTAAAAATGTTAAATTTGTCCGTTTTCAGAGAAGCTGCTGACGACGATTTGGTGAAATTGTAAAGTTTTGAGACTGTTTCGAGTCGGAATACTTTGTAAATGAAGAAATTGCTTGTCACAATATTTTTATCAATATTTTCACAATATTTTTTTTTCTCTTAGGAGCTTTTAAAACGCGAAATTATGGAAAGAGTGGGACAACTATGGCGCGGAAATTTGGGGTTTGAAATGCAAAGACTGATACTTGAATCAAAATTAGATCTATAGCGACAAAATTCTTTCAAAGGTATCTAATTTTTTTTCAATTCCTGTGGTACTTTGACTGAGAGAGGCTTATCTAATGCGTGATTAAGATAGTGGACCCGTAAAAGTTCGTCAAATTTTCGGAGGTCGTGAAATCAACCTCGGTTAACATTGGGAAATATCATGCATTCCGAAATATTGCGAAACCATTGCGGGTCTAGATGCGCCATTTTGTGCCGGATTCGTTATCTTCAACGTAGGGCTGATAAACATTGTAGCAAGTTTGAAACTTTTATCATCATCGTAGGATTCGACAGATAGTAAATGAATTCTTCGTCTAGCTATAATTGGCCAGAAGTTACCGGGGCTTCATTTCTGGCATGGTTTGTTCCAGCTGTTATAACTATCGGATTATAATGGAACCGGCATAAAATCCGTCATATATGAAATTAGAGGGACATAAAGTCAGTGATGAACATCTAACAGCAGATTAACATCTACAATTGGTACGAGAATGGAAGACCACAAAGTTACCACAAAGGAGGCAAGTCAAAACGGCCCGGGCATACCGTCCGTAATTTTGTCAACGGTCAAAAACAGATTTTACATTCCGTCAAAAACGGACCAAATAGAATGTTCACAAAAATACATCTAAAATATCATATTCAAAACATGACTACGTACATATGTGCAACAGAAGAAGGTATTAGTTTAACTTAACAAAAACTACATTTTCTAAAATTTATTTGACACTAAAATTAGAAAGGAAATCGACGCAAATTCAATTTTTGGAGCGTTTTGACTCTTTGTCAAACTGGTTTGGACCGTTTGGGCCTAATTACGTGACAATTTGACTTTTGGCCGTTACAACCAGCGAAAGACATGGTGATACCCATAACCACACTGTGCCGATGAACCATTGTCGTATTCGGTCATTTATGTGAACCCGTTTGCCTTTATCAGATCTTGAAATAAATATTTTCAAGGCTTAAGGTTTAAAAGCATCGTCGTTAATAATTTTAAAGCATTTCCCACTATTTCTCTAAGTTTCTTGTTCCAGACATCCCAATCTCAATTTGTAAAAATAATCCTTATCGCACAGTGCAAGAAAACGCGCAGGACAAATTTTCTATTGGTCAATAAAATTTCACGGTCTATAAGAATGATTTGGACCATTCGTGAAAAACAATTTGTTTCTATGTCTTTCTAGTTAATTTCTAATGGAAAATTCAACCCGCTTACTCGTAAAAAGACAATCAAGTCTAATAGGCATAAAAACGAAAATTCGGAAATAGTTTCCATCAACTAGTCTGTATGCATGCTTTCTTCTTCTGTCGTTCTATGTTTGGCGTTATTTTGAGTTGACCTTCAGAAGGGTTTTCTTATTTTCTAGTTAGGTCATTTTACAAGTCTAAATCGGAATATCCCCGTAACAAGACCTCTGATTGGTTTAAAAAGATGTCTAGACCAATCCTATTTCTTTTTATGAAAATTTAATGGAAGACGGGCATAGTTTCTGTTCTGAGATATACATGCCAGAATCCATTGTAAAACTTTAAATGGGGTTGATTTCCGAGACCTGTTTGATGTTACGAATCCATAATCACGTGACAGGCCTAATATCCAAGATAACGATTTTTATACATAACAAAACAACATTAACATAGATATCACGGTAAACAGCCAGCTTTAATCATTGAACCTTGTATTACAAGCTTGAAAATCGACCCAGAAAACATGTACGACTCCCATTAAATGATTCGGGTCTCGAACAATTGAAGGGGAGGCGGGGATAGATACTAGTCTGAATTGTCGTAGATAAAATGAGGTTGATTTCCGGGACTGGTTTGATGTAACAAATTCCATAATCACATGACAGGCCTAGTTATCCGATGATAACGATGTTGAAACATAACAAAACAACATTAACATAGATATTTTAACAACCGCCTTTGATACAAGACCTTGTATTGCAAGATTGAAACTTGACCCAGGAAAACATCCCCGCATCTTTAAACTTATCGAGACACACTGTCTTATTAAAGAAGTGGGTGCTTCTATGATATCGAGTTATCTTAAAAGCTTCTTATGGTTTAGAAGTGCGCTTAGTTCTAGGATACTCGCCCCAATAAAGTAGTACGGAAATAAACGTGACATTCCCTTTCATTTTTAAAGAATAAATATATGCTCCCTGCTTGTTTTGTGCCGTTATTAAAGATAGTATAGTAATGCCAGTGACCAGGGACGACGCTAGTATCAATTTAAATAACCAATGCGTCTTTGTTTTGCGATAAAAGACACTACGAACGACAAAAGATATTATGTTCACAGTCGAATATCTTTACGTCGAATTCTTTTTGGACGAAAGTATCCCTACGTCGAACAAATCTTTAAGTCCCGATATATCTATTTACTCTTTATATTTATATATTTCCATCCGCGTGCGTCGTTCTCCTTAGCTCTAAAATATCCCTACTAACATGCAGAGCGGGGTATAGTCCTTAAACCTTCTCAATTTTTTTCGTATGCTGATCGTAGGGCTGCATTTGCCCAAGTCTTTGAACTATTTCTTTTCGCCGAACGTCACATTTTGTTGTCAATAGGTCTACGGGCCGCAATTTCTGTCCTCATTTTGAATGCGTAAATACCAGTAAATCCGTCCATTAATGTCTTTTTCAAAGCATAAAATTCGCAAACTTTGGTCCAAAACGAACCAACAAACAAATAAAAAGCTTCAAATTTAACAGGTGCAATATTTACGTTTTAAATTACTTTTAAATTTACTCCCACGGCGGCTAATGACAATTATGGAGTAGAAACGCCAGTCGTGCAAAATTCTAACTCTTCAAACGTTTCATCTTTTATAATTCAGTTGTATAGTACGTTTGACAAAAGTATCATCTTAATTTTGATAAAAAGATTTGCTTATTTAGATTGAATTGAACGCCGTTTTTTTTTTCAAATTTTCAGTTAATTTTGCGGAGGCTGGAGCAACTAAACATGGGTAGATTATGTTATTTCTCTCACCAGTAATTTAGTAAGAGAATAATTATAAAAAAAAAAAAAGAAAAAAGAAAATAGGTTGAAATCATATTATCACGAGCAATGCACTCCTGGGGCCTGTTTACTAAATATCTTACGATCATTTTTGCGTAACTTGAGTCAAAAATTAAAGTTGCTTCTAAGTTAGTAACTATACATGGAATTCTGCCATGCATCATCTCATTGGAATCGTCTTCTAAAGACGATTCCGATGAGGTTATGTAAGGCAGAATCTAACAATGGATGAAATCACCAGGTACAATTTGTGATTTTTGACTCGATTATTTTTTTCGTAAGAAGTTTAGTAAAACAGGGCCCCTGGGGCCAGTTTCATCAAACTATTTAGGACAAATTTTTGTCTTATTGATGACTTTCGAAACAGTAACAACAACAATCCCTTTACATAGGTATTGATAGATTGGTGATACATGATTTTTGATCTGAGTATGTGGTAAGACAAAAATACGTCTTAAATGTTATGATGAAACAGGCCCCTGGTATCTGGACAGCCTTGCATTCAGGATGAGAAGACATTTGCGAGCGTTTGGAAATGGTATCTTGCTTTGCACGTGAAGACGAGCGCAAAGCGGGTTATCATTCCTCATACTTTTCACGAAAGCTTCGTTTTGAACGCACGCTCTTGTCAAATTTGGTAACATATTTAGGATTTCGGATCTCGTTTTCACATGTGATCCGTCATGCGAAAAGGGACCATCTGGGTAGTGCGTAAAGTGTCGTTCCTAGTCAGTCTGCACGCACTCCGCAGACTGACTAGGATAGAAACGTTTCGCTTTTTACTCTCTGGTTGGTCTGAAATAGAAGCAATTTCTTTTTCAAATGTTTATTTTACGGTGTTCCTAGATGGTCCCTTTTCGCGTGACGGGTCATATTATCTTTATATCAGTTTGACGATTTCCTAGCCAAGCGAACGGGCGGTATTTTACCTGATACATGGTGTATCATTTCCGTCTAGGATATATTGGATATATACTATTTCATTTCCATCACCGTAACATGATACGTGTTATTTTATTCTGTCAAAACATTGATTGTGGTGACGAATATGAAATTGAGTATATCTTGCAAAAGATAAATGGTGGCGGAATTAAAGTATTGCGTGTCGGTTAATACGATGTGAAATGGTTTATTCCAGAAAGCATTTGGTTTCGTTTCGCAAGTTTGGCTTATTTTTTCTTTTAAAAAAAGGGTAAATGGAACCTCTCCTTTTCTAACGCCCTACACACCTGTAAACCAACACGAGTCAAAGTTCCCTTGCAGAGGTGCGATAATCACGTAGATAGCGCCCGTGTAAAACAATACCAGTTTGAAACCCGACACCCCCGGGGTTCTAGTATACTCAAACCCATAGAGCCCCCGGTTCGTCATATCTGAAATGCGATCCCTTTCGCTAACTATGGGCTCAAATTGCTAATCAGCACATGCGGTGAAGTTTAAAGTTCAAAAACTTCATATTTCATTTTTTTTTTCAAATTATTCAAAATTAATGTGACTCACTTGTTAAAAGGAAGTGTAGAAATATGTCTCCCTGAAAAAACGAGAATTCTTAACTCTGATTATACGCCTTAAATGCGTAGTTTTAATTACGCGCGGTACGCATGTGCGAAATCTGCGCTGTCGAGACGAAACCAATGAGCAACAACAACATTTCAGTTTTTCGATGAAAAATGAAAGAATTAGATTGCAAACCGTGATTCACTCTTACCTAGAGTATTTCGATGGCTCAGCTATAAACACTTGTTACTGCCTATAAACATATAGGCAGTTACAACTGTTTAGTGCTGAGGCATCGATTTGAATTAACCACTGCCTAATGAAATAATGAATTGAGAAACGCATTGAGAAACCTGGCATATTTTGGCAGGCTGTATGTAAGT
Source organism: Fragum whitleyi (assembly GCA_948146395.1). Classification (NCBI taxonomy): domain Eukaryota; kingdom Metazoa; phylum Mollusca; class Bivalvia; order Cardiida; family Cardiidae; genus Fragum; species Fragum whitleyi. Next base: position 56,292,046 of record OX411545.1, on the reverse strand, counting down.
TAATGAAGATCCCAAAATAATGATGAATGCATGTCCGGAGAGCGATACATCAAATAAATAGGTTGTGAGGACGTAATTATCTATGTTTTATGGGCTCTGGGAAACGCAAACTCATTTACAAGTAACCTTGTTTTAGGTCGGGCCTGTACTAATTACCGTGGGGGAGACGTAACACTTCATGTAAAAATAGTTCAATTAATTCAATATCTAGCGGACAAATTCTTAGACATGTCCAAATTAAAGACGAGCGAAATTAGAATACATATACCTTGATTTATTTGACCCGAATTTGACCTCTGTGGAAAAATGCTTAAATAACAGTTACCGACATATTTTATCAATTAAAAAAATATATGTTACATTCAATGTCATTTGTAAATCAGTCCTATGAAAGCAGATTCGGGTCAATAAAACAGCGCTATACTAGGTTTTAATTGCATGTCAATGAAAATTTGCCAGTTGTAGTTATTTTCTTTCCTTTCCCAGAGATTTTTTCCTTTAGATATATTAGTATACATAGCAAATGTTGCAATATGCTGCCACGAACTTGTGTTTTGCTAATGATCAATCTATCCATCTATCCTGCGTTCAGGATAACGAAGTCTAAGCAAGCGCCGCTGATATGGTAATCTACACATTTCTAGATGGAACGCTTGCGGACGTTTTTATAAAACAGGAGACGTTGTGCCAACATTTAATTTGGTATCGCCATTGAGCTTTAGATAAAAACTGATCAAGAGGACGCTGTAACAGTGTACAACATCGTGAAACTCATTCTAATCAAAACCGTTCAAATTAATCGCTCAGCGCTACAATCATTCATTTCAAACACTCCAAAAACTCAAAAAACGCTCCGAAGTAGTTTGAAAACGCTTAGGGATCGTTCAAATAAAAAAAATGCAAAAATTTACTGGCTGGTTTTGATTTTCAAGCCACTGACTTGAGAGTGAAGATACAAAATCGGAAAAATACGTTGATTTTATCTAAGGGGAGTAAAATATTATCGGTAATTTCGTAAAAAATATTTATTATGTTTTACCTCCCTTAAAAATCAAACTCGCACCACACATTCATTCAATTTCATTCCTAATTCATTTCAAAACCATTCATTTTGTATATCACAATGTTGTTAACTGTACCTACGTGCAAAGCGGGATATCATTTGAGTATGTGCGTGAGATTTTCAACAATTTCAAATATGGGCAAAGCGAAGACTCTGACCAGCCTGTACATCCGCACAGTCTGATCAGAGTCTTCAGTATGTGTTTAGTAGATAGAAAAGGCCTCAAAGTATCTGTAGACCACCAGGTAACCTTATTTTTAGAGTTATGGCTGTCTATGCCTCTCAATGTTTGAACCTCACCAACATTTCAAATTGTTGGAAATGTCATGCACAGGTTCAAAACTTTCACAGTCGGTATCGCATCTCGCCAATTTTGAGTAATGATATTTATCAAATAATAGTAAAGGGTTTATGTGGTTTAATACTGAACAGTAATGTTGGCGTCTTTCTTTTTAACGGGGAAAAATTACAAAATTGTGGCCGAGTCATGGCAAGATCGCTTATCGACATACCTGGTAAAGTCCCCAAACACATAAAAATATATGATATCCTATAAAACCATAATTAAAACATGTTAAATTATCCAGAAAATATGGCTTTTATAAAACCTGAGGCTTTATCTGTCTTGATCCGACCCCCTGACGAGACTAGCAAAAAGCAAAACATGTTTATGGCAAAGTTTTGTAAACGAAATGTGAAATTATACGCAAAATTTATATCTGATTCATTGAGATTTTTCTTCTGTTGTATATGTTTGTAAGTTTTGAAATACACGAAAAAAGGGATAGACGTCTTTTGTGGTATTTCTTTGCACGTATTCCTGCACTAACTTTTGTGGGAACTATTTTTGGACATATTCATGCTTAAACTGTAAACTTTAATAAACCAATACGAAAAAAAACACATATTTTTTTCGTCAGCCTGCATTACATTACATTTACACAAAATGTTATGTTCTGATCGATTTTAAAAAATAATGTTTGATCTCTCTACGAAGTTATTTCAAGCCATTATTTCAAGTATAACAACCTGGTAGTGGAAAATTATACTGTATCGAGGGCTCGGCGCAAGACTGGCCTAATTTTCTATACAATGTACAGAATTCCGTATTATATTCATGCGATGAACCCTCGGTATACATTGATTGATCGAATTGTGCCTTTTTTTTACAAATCATTCCTTCTGCGCTAAGTGGCTCAACATCTTTTATTTAAAAAAAGAATAACACCAGTCAATACCTTTCTTTTTCAAGTCAGAAGTGCATATTCTTTTTGTATTCCATGAGGGTATGATTTAAAAAAAAGTCGTTTAAGTTTCATACCTTCATGAATACAGAGCTAATATCTACGTGTATTACAATCAAATATCATCATGCAAATATATAACTACTTTCCCTATTAGAGACAGTCTGTATTGTGCGCGAAAAACGGGTTTCACATCCAAACTTCATTTCATAGATGTATGAAATTCGGAGACATCGAATATAAATTTACGTCTCGGATGAAACTAATTTTCAAGCCAATCGGGACGCAGAACTATTGACATACACGTCTTAAACAAGTCATGTTGTAAAAAATAATTCATAATATTAACGTAGAAGATCTGTATTGAACATTTCGTCGTGGGACGTAATCCTTAAACAATTTGTGTCTTTAGATGTTGTGATAATTTACTTTAGTTTATAAATCTGTCTTTTTGTTGTAATTAGCTTAACTTCATACAAAAATATACAACTGCAATCTGACTTCATTCAAAGGACATTCTCTAAAGCTAACAGTTCAGTTAGTAACAATATTCAAGCTGAAGTTACGATAATTTTGCCGGAACCGATGTTTTGCGGGTGGACGCTTCTATCAAAATCATACAATCTGAGAACTCTGTGCAATTTATTTCCTGTTAAGACTGTGCGTTCATTGCTGAAAACCAGCCCTGCGTGCAGGATGATAAAGCGGTGCAAACTGTTTTCCAATTTAACCCCGCTTTGCACGCTTATGCAAAGCGGGGGAAAATTGGCAAACAGTTTGCGTTGTTTCATCGTCTTGAACGTAGGGTAGTTTGATTTGCTTGAATGAGGTTTAACAGCATTTTAACGGTACTTTACCCGTATGGCAGGAGCACCTAGCAATGTTTTCCTGGTATTTCCAAAACCAGTACTACGGCATATTGTCAGCCTCCAGTTGCTCACGCGAATTAGGCTTACAATTTTCCCAACTAGAACTAAATGCCGGTGATCGAACACATGGCCACATGACTAGAATCACGACGCGCTACAGTACATATTCACATAGCATATGTTTAGCTCTGGGCCGTTTATTTCCGAAAAATAAATGATTAACCTATGCTGTGTCATTTTGCTGTTATAGTTATTTGTTTTACGTGCCCTTATCAGACCCAAGAGTTCCACATTTCTGGTCACATTTCGTCTGAGAGTGTCCAAATCCTCGTTACTACAGCTTGAACAATTTAAGATTTGATCACCTTCCGACGACGTTTTTTATGGGTTATGCTGAATTCCGTAACAAACCGTAGTTACGTAGATTTGATCGACCACTGACGGTTTTATTTGTGTGTGTGTGTGTGTGTGTTTTAAATGGATAAAGTCGAATTTCGTAACAAGGGGAGACATTACGTGGGAGGGGTAAGATAAAAGTCAAGCGATAATATTTATTAATGTACAAAAAAACAGAGTCTTATACAAAAATAAAATCTCGTTAATGAGACAAGCACCTGGATTAGTACTTAATTAGATCACGTAATGACCAAAACTACGAGTTTTTGCATAAAAATGACAAATAAAAGTCCATTCCTATCACCTGCCAAAAGTAAATATCCGACCTGTAGAAACTCGGAATTTCTCGGTAAAATTCGTTTATTCTCGGAAATAAGAAAGGAAGCTTGTTCTATTATATGATTGATTCGAAAATATAGTAGGCCCCCTAGATATATAGAATTAAATGAGAATTGCTAACGATATAACTGCAAAATATTAATACCACTAAGGTTAACGAATTCAACGACTGGCAAGTCCTTCATTTGCAAAGTTTTCAATCGTCATTCGGTGACCAAAAAGTCGTAAATTCAGCTGAAATGATAATAGATTAAAAAAAATGTTACTTCAATAATTATCTTTTAACGAAAGAACGACTAAAATCCGGTTTCATTGATATTGATACCGTATCTTGTTGGTTGATGTTTAACTTAAATAGTAAATACATGTATATGTAGTCCGAACAAATGTTGGGTATCTTTTTTTCCTGATCTTTTTACTGGGTTGGGGATGGGAGGGAGCATATTTTCGACACGCTTTAAGCGACCATAGAGCGATTTCTGAATGAAGTCAAAAACAGCTTTGCTTTTGAGAAAATCATCGCAAAACGCTAAACTTGCAGTGGGGCGCCATGTCTAATTCAAAATCAGGTTAGTAAATAAAACTATATAAAAATCGTGAGCAATTTTTAGATCTCGATGTTAACCTTTCGATAATTAAATCGTAAAAAATCGTTACTTCAGCAGGATTTTTAGCTCTAGTTGCGAGGTTTTGCAATTACACCAACGATAGATAGGCTATAACAGCATTTCAAAGCAAAAATCATACAATGAACATTGACCGGTTAATTCAAATAACCCCCCCCCCCCCCCCCACACTCACATACGTATACACAGACAGAAAATATACACTGTAAATTCTGTATCTTTTCGAATTAGGTCTTGTTAAAAATTCATCAACTTGTAATGACTTGAAAGAATACTGACCTATTTTAGCTTGGATACTCCTAACCGTATTGCTATTCCTCTGTCCCACCGAAATAGGTCTGTCTTTAAATCTGTTATATAAATCCAACATATATTGCGGTGCTTCTTTTCTCACAGTGTTTGAATTGGGAATTTCTTTAAATCCTAACATCGATTTCACCATTTCTTTCATATTATCTTTCGTAAATCCGCTATCACCTTCGTCGGCACACGCGCACACGTGCAGGCACGTGTAAACAACGTACACGCACGATAACGTCCGTAGAAAATGCATATCGTCTTTTTCCCTAATCCACATTTAAACACAAGCTGGGCTGTGATAGTGATCTTTGACTTGTTTTTTTCAGTTCATAACTCTTGATTTTTTATGTTTCATTTAACATGATTTTGCTTTTATAGAAGTCCATATCTACTACATGCAATTCACTTTACATTTTACCCTTTTTTAACTTTTTATTTTTCAACTTTAATAATCACGATTTTTCATACGAGATTTTTTCTACTTTTGTTGATGTAAAAGCGTTAAATATATCTTACAGTAAATGTAACTTAATAAATATTATTTGGCTTTCTAAACTAATTAGGATAAAAGTACACTTTGACAAATAACGAAGAATCGATACACGACTGATTTAGTCAAAACAATTAAAATAACCGATATTTTGATAAACGATTAATTAATATATCAGATATTCATTGCTCGCAAAATTCCATCAACTCACTTTGATAACATTACCCTCTCAAAGTCGGTATATATTTTTAATAACAACGCTTTTACTAAACCTTAATACGTTGTTATCTGGAGGACTGTAATTGGTCAGCGTAATTAAGCCCCGCCCCCATGCTGTACAATACGGTCTCACATGACTAGTTCATTGAGCACACTATGATTACGTTGAACTATTTACTATTACGTTACTACGCCAAGACGCGGCAACTTCTCATTTGATCAAATTAAATGTAACTTTATTATAGGTAAATCACTAGAAAAGTTCAGTACATGTACGTGACTACACGTGCAAACCTGGTTAAACTTTGATTTCTAATAGTTCACAGTCTTTCTTGCATCCTGAACACAGGATACAATCTATCCTTCAGGATGAATATGTTAGAAATGGCAAACTGTACGTATCAAAACGGATTCAAAATATGTCTTTGTCCGTGCTTGATTATAAAATGATATACTTTTAGTTTTTTTTTTTTTTTTTTTTTTTAAATTCGTGCATTCTGATTGGTTAAAAAATGGTTTCATTCCTTAATGAAAACAATTAGGAGTATGCACATTTTTTTCGCTTGCGCGCAAAGAAGTCCCACGAAAAGTCTGTCTATTTTATGGAGAAATCTTGACAATTTAGCTTTCTGACATTAAGTTTCAAGACATGAAGATAATATTTCTTGATTTTAGGGAGATGTGAAACTAAAAACCTTATAACACTCATGTGTGAATCCGCTTCGCGTATTCATACAGTGTGATTAGGTTTTTAGTTTCATTTTTCAATGAAATAAAAATAATCACTTCATCTCTTAAATATGATTTGATCCTATGAAAAAAAAAAAAAAAAAAAAAAAAAAAAACTAAAAAGATACATTATTTTATTAGTTTGTTGCAAAGAAATAATATTTTTATTGACAATAATGGTACATGTAATTATAATAATGATGAAAAGTACTTTTACTACTTCTTATACTGCTACAAATACTACTATTACTTATACTAATGCGAATAATAATACTAATAAGAATAACTATAACCTAGTACATTAACAGAAACTAAACAATATTCATTAACGTTTATCAATTTGAGATCTAGAGGGGCATGCGATAATGTTTCCGTTGACGTCAGATCATATGATCTACAACGTTAATTACGTCGATCTCGTGTGATCGCTCCGACTGATGACAGGATATTTACATTCTTTCAGGTAACAACATTGATCAGTGACACGACATTGTTTTTGCATCATGTACAATCTAATCCATATCCTATCATACATGTCTAGGATTTTAATGACCCCAAATTTAAAGTTTATTAGAGATTTACGACATGTTTGCATGTCATCGACATGACGGAATATTTATTTTAAGGTAGTAGACCCGTAATAGATCCGTAACGTTTCGGCAGTCATGAACTTTAACAGTGTCAACCGAGGTTTCCTAATGATTTTCATTAGGCAACCTCGGTTAATATTGTGAAAGATCATGTGGTCCAAAATGTTGCGGAACTAGTACGGGTCCACTACCTTAAAGAGATGACGGTTTTTTTGTTTTGTTTTGTTTTCAGGGACGTCCAAAGCGGAGTATAATTTGCAAACAGTTTGCATCGTTTTGTGATCCTGGGCGCAGGGCTTGTACCTCAATTGCAATAGTACTCTTTCTTTTTTCATTTCACCAGCAGTCGATTGTGTTCTGATTATTTTTTTGTATAGGTTATTTACATGAGTGGTTATTCATAATCCGATTTTTGACTTAAATATATATGTTATGATACATGTTGATGAGATCATTTTATCAATAAGAAACAAAATCATTAAAATAAACTACAGCCTATAATTAGTATCTGATGAGGTTTAAGATAAATCGCAATTCCCTCTTTAAAAAAAGGTGCAATAACGATTATGTATTGCTCCGAATATGAATTTCTTTCTTTTCTTTTCTCTTTTTTTTTTTTTTTTTTTTTTTGTCAAATATGGGTCGAGAAGGATAAGGGACGAACCTACTTCCTACTTCAAAAGCAGGTTCTCGGCATGTTTCTGCCTGGTTACCCGGAATTGTTATTTGATAATTATGTTTTATTACTGCAGCCAGAATCCGAGGCGGCGATTCCTTTACAAAACGCTTACTATATGATAACCGCTACATGTGTCCTTGAAAACTGTAAAATGACATCATTTCAGCGCTATTAAATGTGTAGAAATCACTATATCAAATTATTTTCAGTAAAACGGAAAGCTGCGTGCTTAGATCATAGCAAGTCATTAAAGACATGCGTCAATATAACATTTTTTTGAGTACAACTGCTTGTTTCAATTTTGGGTAAATGGATAAAGGGAATTAATGAATGAACAGTAGAATAAGTTACCTTGAAAACAGCTTGAAGAATGCACAAGAATGCTTTGTTATTTTATTGCCAGAGTTGACCCCTTTAAGTAGGTAGGAAAAGAACAACTATTTCTTCTTTACTATTAATGACAAACACGAAACGCGTTTTTCTCTCCGTATCATCAAATTATTGCGTTGTTCACTCTAACTTGGCGATTGTTTAAGCGATGTACAAATACGGTATCGCTGAAGCACGAATGCGGTACATGAGTCACCATCGTCGCACTCCCGCGATCTTGTCAATGTATTTATGCGGTATTGCAATGTACAAATGCGGTAATGCAATTGTACTAAAGTGGTAATGCAATGTACTAATGCGGTATAACCGTCGACGCAATCCCTCGATCTCGTCATCGTACTCTTACCACCCCGTTAGCGCTATGACGCGGTAAACTTAGATAACTGGTGTAATCTTGCGTTCTCGTCAAGAAAACTCTAAGCATCTCGTAAACCTCCTAGTGAGGTATAAAAAAAGTAATAATGATGTATAACCAAAGACACTATCCTAAAATCTTGTCAGTGTACTCGTACCATCGTGTCAGCTGCCCTGCGTTCAGGATGGCAAAACGGTGCAAACAATTTGGCAATTTCACCCCGCTTTGCACGTGCACTTACGTGCAAAGCGGGTTAAAATTAGCAAACTGTTTGCGACGTTTCGTCATCCTGAATGTGGTCTTATATATGTATGCGGTATCACAAAGTAAAACCACCCAGTCGATGCTACTGTCTCGTCAATTTACGCTTTTAAGTATTTCGCCAGCTTACTGATGCGGTATTATATTAAGTACAAATGCGGTAAAATAAACTACGCTCAGTCTATCCTATTATCTCGTCAGCGTATACTTACCAAGTCGTCAGAGAGGTATCACAAAGTACTAATTCGGTATAACCATCGACCCATACCGCAATTTTATCTGTATACTCTTAGCATCTCGACTTGGAACAAGTGCGGTATCACAAAGCACTAGTTCGGTATAACCATCGACTCAATACCGCAATTCTATCTGCATACTCTTGGCATCTCGACTTGGAACAAGTGTGGTATCACAAAGTACTAATAGTGTAATACGGTAAAACCATCGACGCAATACCGCAATTTTGTCGGCATACTCTTGGCATATCGACCTCGAACAAGTGCGGTATCACAAAGTACTATTGCGATAAAACAACCGACGCAACCCTGTCGCCTCGAGAGCATACTCAAACCATCTCGTCATCATGCAAATGGTGGTATTACAAAGCAGCAATGAGGTAAAATCACTGACGCAATCCTGATATCGTCCACTTTCCACTTCTTGGACTTACAAGCTTTTACAGATAATAATCATCGTCGCTCAGCCTCTCTTGTGATCTCGTCATCGGAGTTTTGAAATCTCGTTATCAAGGAACCTTAATTTACTACTCTAAACCGGGCAAATTTCGCGCCGGTTAAAATTTCGCGGCGACAGGTCTTACAGGCGTATTAGCGAGTTAATATTTAAGCGAGGACTAGATAATAGTCACGTCCCAGAGCAAAAGGGTACACGAAGGCGCTTCCATCCTTTTTGCAAATGGACGTCTAATTTTGTTTCTTTGTTTCCCTAATCAAATAAAAAGTAAGCGACATTCTTGTTTTCGAGATTTTAATTAATCGCAAAAATTTAGCAAAATGATAATGATAATAATAATAAAAAAGTCGTTAAATTTTGCTGTTTACGTCTTCCTCATACAAAGATCGGCAACTTGGTTAGTTTGGCGACTTAATTTAGTCGTTTTTATGTCTTTTTTTATCGAAAATGAAACGAACGCTAAAAAATCAGAACCCGATTTATATTTTGAAGTCCCTGTGTATCATACATTTGTTGAAGAAAACATCATTGACCTCATGCTATGTCTTATAAATGAAGTGTTGCTATGCTTTTTATTTTATTTTCCCGCAAAGAAAGCCAATAAAGTTTGCAGACTACGGGTCGACGTACAAATGAGGAGGGGTAGTTTGTGGTTTAACATTGATTAACGAAGATTAAATGATTCCACTACATTTATTAATATCAAGGTGATAGTAAGCCTCCGTAATCCCCGTTTTTTTCTGCAGAAACGAATTCCTTCCTTTGTTGCTGAACCTGTTTGTTTGTACTCCTGTAGAAGGATGTTCATGATTGTATTTTCGAAAATGAGTTTGCACGCTTCCTCGCGTGCAAAGTGGGGTACAATTTCCAAATGTTTGCAGACGTATTTGGCATCCTGAACAAAGAGATGTTGAAACTCAGGCTCAATAGTTCTGTCTACAAATCGAAGTCAAGAGTTTTATAATTTCTGTTACAGAATTATTTTCATTTGAGAAAGATATGCTTTTGTATCCGTTTAAAAAATTGATTTATCCTTCGATCATTAAGTGCTATTTAAACTGGGAGTTACTATCAGAAATTTAGCTTTCTAATAAATCTTTTGTGGATTTTTCTTTTTAAAATGAGGAAACCACCACCTATTTTGTGCATTGGGGCTTGAATCTAAAAAAAAAATCAAGAATCCAGTGACTGAAAAAAAAACTCTCATTTCAATTAATTAATAATGTTAATCAAGAAAGATTTTGCCGGTTTGATTCAAAAATGAATTTATTCTTCAAAATGACGTCGCAAAATTGTAAATAAGATCAAAAATCTTTTTGGGGACATTATTTGGAGTATTTTGATATAAATTTCAACGATATCTTCTCTCAAATTTTAAACTTATTTCGAATTAACATTTAGCGAAAATCAAAATGGAGAAAATGATCACGGATGAGAGAAAGTCTGACCTCAAAATGAAGGAGATTCTACCATCAGAAGGAGCAGAACAGGAAAATATGACATCCGGAACATCAGAGGAGGACAGAAATACAACTACAGAAGTAAGAAATTTTGACTTAAACAAATGTAGATCACTATTAAAGAAGTTAAGAGATGCAGAAAAAAGCCCGGTCAAATTTCAACAGACAACTGGAGGATTAAAAATAGTGTTTAGTTCAGGCATGTATGAGCTTTTCAAATTATGTGCTGATGAATTTTACTTGAGAGATGAATTTAAAGGCTTGTGTCAGAAAGTACCAGTATTTGATAAAACAGAAAACCTTGTAGAAACCAAATATAAATTAAGCTCATCTGGGAAATGCATTTACACAATCAACATGTACCATACAAAGTCTTCCTGTTTAGTAAATGGCAAACAAGAAGGATTATTTACACATAAACATTGTGTAAAGATTTTCCGCTTAATAGAGGGCAAAGTCGAAAACCAGAATCTTTCAATTGAGGACATGAATAATCAAATAAAGAGAGCGATCGAGATATGTCTCTTTCAAAAAGACAAAGGAACAAATGAACGAAACATGAATAGAAAGTCCATTAAAAGTTTATCCCATGACTCTCCGGTGGATGATGAACCAACAGTTGGCGCTCGACATAATTCCCGGGGTGATGACGGAGATGATAAACTTAAGACAGCTGAGACAGAACAGAAACCGTTCACATCTGTTGTGATAGATGAACGACCAAACGAGAAGGAAAAAAAAGGAATCAACTATAGAAGTAAGTGAGCGCAGCGAAATGAGTGAACATATTAACAGTATTAGTATATGTAATACTCCCATGATATCCAAAGATAATGACATTCAATCAATTGAAATTGGAACCATAAATGTCTCAGACACAAAATTGTGCAACAAAATGGTTGACAAGCCAAGGGACAAAAATCAGGTAAACACAATAAAACAAGTTCAAGATACTTTAATCAACACTCTCGATAATGAAAATGCAATGTGGCAAATAGTAAATATTCTTGACCATTTAATGAAGGATATGGGAGATCTAAAGGAAAACTTCAAAATGCATGTGTCTTCAACGAACGAAAAACTGCAGAAGATAACGGAAGATTTAACCTCAATTTACAACAATCATGAAACTGCGACCGGTAACGCATGCAAAATAACCCATCTGATAAACGAAAAAGATGATATAAAAGAAGAATTAATAAAGATGAGTCATAAGTTACACCTTAAACTAGACTCGATGACCGCAGCGTTAACCACAGACCAGACACATGAGCCTTGTAAGGAGAATAAGCAACAGAACCAAGATAAAGACGAAACACCGCCTAAAGAAGTCGTAGTTACGACGACGCCAGACAGCCGCATGAACTCTCTACAGTCTCAGAAACCATCTAAATATTACAAAGACCAGTCAGCTTTTGAAATAAAACAATGTGCGAAGAAGTATCCAATTACTGATAAAAAGGATATTCTTTTGATTGGGGACTCTATACTTAAAGGAATAAAATTGCGAGGGCTTAGAAATAATGTGCGTGTAATGACATTACGCGGGAAGCAATTGGATGATATATGTACAAGAATAAACAACATGAACGTGGATAGTTATGACAGTATAATTGTGTATGCGGGTGGAAACGACGCAGCGAATGGAACACCGATGAAATCTCTTTATGAGGCGCTTAGACGTTTGATGAATACAGTAGCATCACAGTGCAAAGTTTTCTTATGCACAGTCTGTCCGCGACAAGATACCGAGGTGACACCTTTGAACGATTTAATCAAGCAAGTATGCGAACAGTCAGACGCCTCACTAATTGACTGTTACACTTCGTTCGTGTATGGAACTGGCGAAACAGTTGATGCGCTTTATTATAGAGATGGTATACATTTGATGCCAACAGGGACAAGAACATTGATTAAAGTGATCGAAAAATCTATTCCTATAGTCAAGTGCAAGTTACCTGGGAAAAAGTCGGGTTTTAAAACTTCCAAAGATGAGTCGAAAAATGGCGAGAGAAAACAAATGGTTTACGATAACGGTCATGGACATAATAGCGGTGCACAAAACATAAAGCGTTGTTGGCATTGTGGAAGATCGAACCATTACTCATATGAATGTTGGGACAAAACATGGTAGGACAGGTCGGACATACATGACTCTTTGATTTGTGGCAACAGATTTGACGTACTCTCAGATTTATGTATCACTTGTAATGACTATTTAATTAATTGTCAGTGTAATTCTACAGTGACTTCTACAGAATTATCAACGATAATTACTCATGCTAGTAATATTACTAAACCTATTCAATGTACAAGTACTTCTTCTTGCAATGCTCATTCAATGTGTATTGAAGAAGACGTATCTTCAAATCAAAGTATAAATTCAACTATTAAGAAAAGTCATCACATCAAATCTTCAAATTCTAATGCTATAAAAGAAAACAATGGTACAGATCTTATTAACATTAATATGGAAAGTATCCAACTTTTCGATTTTAAGCAGAAAGGTTTGCATGTAGCTTATTTGAATATTCAACATTTACTCCCTAAAATTGATGAAATTAAATTAATTTTAAACGGGTCTGAATTGCTCAATATCTTTTGTTTCGCAGAAACATTTCTAAATAGTAATGTTGAAGATTCGCGAATAAATATCAATGGCTTCAAAATTGAAAGAAAAGACAGAAAAGGTAAACTTGGTGGAGGATTAATAGTATACATATCAAATGAAGTACAATATAGAAGAAGATCGGACTTAGAATTCGGCGATATTGAATGTATTTGGATTGAAATAAAGTTGTCACATAGTAAACCCATTTTATTAAGTTTCATATATAGACCACCAAGTAGCGGTCAAAATTGGATTGACATGTATGAAAATCAATTAAACAACGCAGAAAACAGTAACCTGGATTTCATCATTGCAGGAGACTTTAACATAAATATTTCATCAAGTGGTACATATAATAATTCAAAATGGTCGAAATTAGTAAATGACTTAGGTCTTCATCAACATATCAAAACTCCAACAAGGAAAACGAAGAATTCAGAAAGCATAATTGATCATATATACAGTACATGTCCCCAATTTATCTCCGAAACGATTATTCCTAAAATAGGTATAAGTGATCATTATCCAATCGGATTTACATTTAAATGTAATCATTTATTTAAAAATACAAAAGCCAATCAAACAATAAATTACAGATGTTTTTCAAGGTTAGAAATTGACCCCTTTTTACACGATCTGTCATGCATCAATTTTGATGTGCTAGAAATAATCGTTGATCCAAATCACGCACTGGAGTACTTTTATGATCGCCTGAATACACTTCTTAATAAACACATACCAATTAAAGAAAAGCGAGTTAAGCGACCAAAACAACCAGATTGGTATAATAATCAAATCAAAAATGCTATAGATGTAAGGGATAAATTTAAACGCACAAACAACTGGAAAATGTATAAAATCTGGCGAAATAAAGTAAACTCGATAATAAGAAAAAGTAAACGAGAATTTTTTAACAATGCTGTGAAGAATCGGACTGACCAAAAAATCTTATGGCAAAACTTGAGAACTATTTCGGATAATACTGCTCCTATTCAAAAAGTACCGTCATGTTTACGTGTAAATGACATTTTGGTAGAGGGTACAGAGTCAATCGTTAATGAGCTGAATAAACATTTTTCTAATATTTCAAACATAATTGATAGAAGTCTTTTAGACATTTCAAACTTTAAAACCTTAGAATCTTATTTAAACGAAAAACTTTTGGATATGTATTTCGATATAGGATTCATATCACCATTAGAGGTTAAACATATTATTGAAAATTTAGACTCTAAAAAATCATCTGGTTGCGACAATATCGGTGCTAACATATTGAAATTATGTAAAGACTTCATTTCAACACCAATATCCTGTATTTTAAATAAATGTATTTCAAATGGCATATTTCCTACAGATTTCAAAAAAGCTAATGTGACACCTATTTTTAAAGGCGGTGATAAAGAGGACCCTAATAGTTACAGACCGATTTCAATACTACCAACCATGTCAAAAATATTTGAAAGACATATTGCTAACCAACTTAATAATTTTATAGAGAAAACAAATATATTATATTCATGGCAGTCAGGCTTCAGAGCAAACCATTCATGCCAAACAGCCCTTATCCACTTGATAGATACGTGGTTAACTGACATTGATAAAGGAAATGTAATTGGATCTGTTTTTCTTGATTTTAGAAAAGCGTTCGATCTCGTTGATCATGAAATACTTTTGCACAAGTTGAAATTGTATCACTTCTCGGAAAATTCTTGCAAGCTTTTCAATTCATATTTAAAAAGTAGATTCCAAGTTGTCAAACATGGAACGGTCGTGTCTGATGCAAGACTAGTTTTATCTGGGGTCCCTCAGGGATCTATTCTCGGCCCTATCTTGTTTTTGCTTTACATGAATGACTTGCCAATTAATGTGTCTTCAAGACTCGATATGTATGCCGATGACGCAACTTTACACGAGTCTAGTTCTTGTATCAAACAAATCAACGAAGTTTTACAAAATGATCTTTTAAAAGTGGAGAAATGGTGTGTAAAAAATAACATGGTTCTTAATCCACAAAAGACAACCTGTATGCTGATAGGGAGTAATAATAGACTTAGAAACACTCAAAATCTCAATCTACATACATCCGATAGTGTAATAGAAAATGTTACCACGCAAAAATTGTTAGGAGTGTATATAGATAAAACACTGTCTTGGAAAACTCATGTGGAAAATACCTGTGCGAAATTGTCATCTTAAAATACATTTACTCAAACGAATAAAATATTTTTTGACACCGGAAATGCAGCAGAGTTTTTATAATTCGTATATAACACCATATTTTGATTACGGTTGTAAAACATGGAGTCAATGCAATTCTTCTTTTATGAATAGATTAACAAAAGTCCAAAAAAGAGCAGCACGATTGATTCTCAATAAGCCAACAAGGTCTTGTTCCAAAGATAACCTAGTCTCTCTAAAATGGCTAACTTTCAAGACTCGTTGTGTATACTTCACCGTTTTGATGGTCTATAAAACTATTAACGGTTTAACTCCATCATACATGTCGAATCTTTTCAATCTAAGCAGGAACCGGTTTTACACACTAAGATCCGAAACAAATAATGAAATTACTCATAAGTATATTTCAAAAACCGAGTATATCAAAAAATCATTTTCTGTGTGTGGTATGAAATACTGGAATTCAATTCCGTTAAGCATTAGACCCATTACTAACATAGCTAGATTCAAAAAAAGCCTAAAAAGCTATTTGATTACTGTGAATGACTTTTCTTAATATTGCTACAAAACAACCACTGGATTATTTCTTTTATAATTTTTTAATCAGCGTGTGTGTCCAAATTCCTGTGTATGAGTGTGTACATGTGTGTAATTTTCGTCTGTGTGTGTGTGTGTTTGTGAGTGTGTGTGTGTGTATGTGTGCGTGCGTGCTCGAGTGCGTGTGTGTTTGCGTGTGCTTGTGTGCGTGTGTGTGTGTGTGTGTGCGTGCGCGTGTCGGTGTACATCTGCTTGTGTGTGTGATTAATGTAAGAATGACTATTTCTTGAATTTCACGGTTAACCGAAGGCCTTATTGAAAATAAGTAAATCACTGTACTATTGTTTTATGTACTATGTTTTCTTAATAAGCTACCTTCGCTAAATAAAGTTATTATTATTATTATTATTATTATTATTATGTTCGATCAATTGATGATTAGAACGACCGCGAAAGTTTGAAAACGTTTTGCTCTGCGTTCCGGATGACCAAACGGTGCAAATAAGTTTACCAATTTCATCCCACTTTGCACGTGCACTGGCCAAAATTGGCAAACAGTTTACACTGTTCGGTCGTCCTGAACGCAGGGCTGGTTTACGAGGGAATTACTTTTTGCGCATGCATACAAAATAAAGCTTAGTAACAATTTGTTCATAATATCGTAAATATTCTTTCGACCAATCAGAATGCTCCTTTTTCATGGAAGAAACTAAGTATTAAATCACAAAATGGGACTCTTTTATTTATAAAGTACGTGCTAAAATATTTTTATGACCATTCACCTTTGAATAAGCATTTTACTAAAAAAATTAATATGAAGTTAAAAGGAACACTCCTTCTAGCAAACGTAACGTTTCGCAAGAGTTTGCTTGCATAAAGTCTAAAATAACGACGTCACAATGAGTGTTTGCTTTTATTGGTCTAGTTCATTATGTTTAAAAAAAGAAACAGTAATAATTCTAAATCAATATGGTGAGTGGGTTATTTCACTAATCAGTATGATATGAGTCTGTGCGCGTCATTTCCAACAATTTCAAATATGTGCAAAGCAAAGACTCTGACCAGCCTGTGCACCCGCACAGTCTGACCAGTGTCTTCACTATGTCTTTTGAAGATAGATAAGGTCTCAAAGTATCTGCCGCGCACTGGCTTATATGTCAGTTTTTGACTATGGAAAATCCATCGAGACGTCTGAAAAGAATTTAAAGAAAATGTCAGCGTCACAGGGGCCAAATAGTTCAGAAGGTCAATATTACTAGACATATTAATTGTTTTATAGAATCACATACTGGTATCGCACACAATACCCGCAATACTTTGATGTTTATTACATGGCGACGATTGACTTGATTGCATCACAATGAAAATCTGACAATATTATGACGTGCAATAAACATATGTGAATACCAATAATAAGGTAATCAATATAAAAATCGTTTTTGACATTTTTTAACGATATAACAAACCCTGAAATAATGCCTGTAAAAAGTTTGCATTTCAAATGATGATCTCTTCATACGATTTTGATTTTTGTTTTTTTCTGCGATTTTTATTAAAGATTGTTTCATATTTCTAAATTATGTAATGAATCTTTGAAGTTCGCTTGTATAGACCCACAAGTTTAAGTGAGTGATCAAAGGTCAATTTTGTCTATACCCGTATAGACAAATTGACCTTTGATCACTCACTCTATTCATTGCGAACCTATACACATTTTAAAAACAACGGCTTTCGTCATTTTCTTTAAAAGAATAACTTTTTGATTATCTAGCATGTATGATCAATTCATATTTGTTTGGTTCAATATTTCTCTCTATAGAAAGTATGAATATTTGTATTTCCGTGTATTTATCGTCGCTTCCGTAGCACAAGCCCATATGAGCGACGCCCTCAGGAGACGGTTAGTTTTTAAGGAATGATGGATGAGGAAACTACTGCTGAGATCCGCCATGGTTCTTTAACGTGCTTATTGTAAAGCACCGTCTCACGGGACCTCGTCAGAAAGACAATTAGTTTGTGACCGTGCCAGCCCGGGAATCGAACTCTCGCAATCGAACTTTCAATGGTTTTGAAGTACGGTGCTATACCGACTGAGCTAATTTGGGCTGGCTATTGAAAGGAGTGTGTTTTTCCGTTTATTTATCGACGCTACCGAAGCACATGCCCATATGAGCGACGCCCCCAGAAGACGGTAAGTTGTTACGGGGGATAGTGCAAGGATACATGACGAAACTACTGCTGGGATCCGCCATGGTTCCTTATGGTCTAAAGGTTATATTATCCCCCTTTACAAGAAAGGAGAAAAAGATGACCCTAACAATTACCGCGGGATAACTCTAACAAGCAATTTAGGGAAAATATTTACTAGTATATTTAATTCTAGAGTGGAAGCATGGTTTGAAAAGAATAATTTTCTTTCAGATTCTCAATTTGGTTTCAGGAAAAAATGTGGCACTACCGATGCAGTATTTATTTTATCAAATCTTATCGAACATGTTTTGAATTATAATATGCGCTTACCTTGCGCTTTTATAGATTTGAAAAAAGCGTTCGACTCTGTGAATAGAGAAGCCTTATGGTACAAACTATTTAACATGGGTTTAAAGGGCAAAATTCTTAATGTTTTTCGTTCAATGTATGAATCGGTTAAATCATGTGTCAAACATTGTAATTCTTTCTCGGATTTTTTCGATATATCGGTAGGCTTGATCCAAGGACAAACAACGTCCCCGGCATTATTTGCATTATTTTTAGAAGATCTAGAGCTCTTTCTGCAAGAAGAAAACGTAAATGGTTTAACTGTATACGAAATATGCTTTATCGTCTTATTATTTGCTGATGACATGGTATTAATCGGAAATTCTGTTGAAGATCTACAACACAGTCTTAATCGTTTAAATATGTACTGTTCAGAATGGGGCTTAGAAGTTAACATTGAAAAAACAAAAATAGTTGTCTTTAGGAAAAGAGGTAAAATAACGCCGGACAAAAAATGGTTTTACAAAAATGACGCAATAGACGTGGTCGACAATTTCAATTATCTAGGTGTTATTTTCAATTATACAGGGAGTTTCATCCTACAAAATCAGTACGCTGCTGGAAAAGCATTAAAAGCCATGCACGTTTTGAAAAACAATAATTCAAAATATAATGTGAACCCAAAAATAGCACTAGATTTGTTTGATGCCTTTGTTACGCCAATAATAAATTACGGGAGCCAAATTTGGGGATTTACTAAATCTAAAGATCTCGAACGTATCCACCTTAAATTTTGTAAAATGTTGCTCGGGGTTAAACAATCAACAAGTAACGCGGCAGTATACAGCGAGCTGGGTCGTTTCCCTTTATATATAAGTCGATACATTCTTATCTTTAAATATTTCTTCAAAATGTCAAATTCAAATAACATTCTTACGAAAACCATTTTCAAAGTTATGTTAAATGACATGTCTAACAATAAATCAAACTGGTTGTCCAGAGTCAAATATCTACTAGCAGAAAATGGATTTCTATACGTCTGGGATCAACCGTAAGCCGTCAATGAAAAACATTTAATACCGTTGATCACACAAAGGTTAAGAGACTCCTTTTTGCAAAAATGGAATTCCGATATATCCTCAAACATGACTCTATCTACTTTGTATAGTGAAATAACAAATAATTTTGATTTAGAGAAGTACTTAATCGATATAGCGCTAAATCACCTTCGCAAATGCTTAACAAAAATTCGAGTTTCTTCTCATGTTTTAAATATAGAAACAGGGAGGCATGGACGCGTACGCATACCTCGCAATGAACGTAAATGTGAACGTTGTAATTTGAACTGTATTGAGGACGAGTATCATTTTATAATCGAATGTCCCTTTTATCATGATCTAAAACAAAAATACATAAGAAAATACTACATTGTTAATCCAAGTATGTTCACGTTCCTTGCCCTTTTGCAAAGTAATAACTATAAAATTGTTCTAAATTTATGCAAATTTATTTATTATGCTTTCGCCTTGAGAAATAATACGTAGCCTTGATTAAAATGTAGTTTAATTTACTCTTTTCAGGATATCTTTTTCTTAGCATGTTCACTCAATACCAGTTTTTACATAAACAATGTTAATCACTTAAACGTTGACGGAAAAAAAACACCGAAATAAAAGGAGAAATTGCTTGCCATCATCGTTTCTCATAGTATATTATAACCAAGTTTATCAAAATTATATTTATCTAGTACAGAGTCGGCACGGTATTTTACATCTTCCGTGACATTAGTTATATGCATTTTACTTATATGTATCCTAAATAGTTATTTACGTCACGCACATGTTGACCAATATTTGTTTTGTTTCTTTGTATGTATCACAATGTACGATTTGTTATGTACAAGTGAAATAAACTATCTATCTATCTATCTTAACGTGATCTGTGTAAAGCACCGTCTCACGGGGCCTCGGTTTAACGTCTCATCCGAAAGACAATTAGTTTGTTAGTACGAGTATGCCAGCCCGGGTTTGAATCCACGCCGTCGAACTCTAATGGTATTGAAGTCCGGTGCTCTGTTTACTGAGCTTATCGGGCTGACTATATAAAGTACCAAGACCAACGTTATTTTATGGCACTACATCTGTTTATGACATGTAATTAACGGTGTGCGGTAAAAATGCCAGAGGTAAAAATGCCAGAGGTAAAAATGTCAGAGGTAATAATGCCAGAGGTAATAATGCCAGAGGTGAAATGGTAAAAATGTCATAGGTAATAATGCCATAGGTAAAAATGCCAGAGGTATATTATTTCTTTCACCTTTAGACTTTAGTAAATATAAAAATAATTTTATTTTCATGCACAAAAAGAATTGTTACAATAACTTTTAATGGACTGTTTAATAATAAATTTCATTTTTATTTTTTTCAAGACTTTGATAATGAATTAAGCAAAAGGGTATACAAATTAGTGACTCGTAAATAAATGACAAAGTTTGTGTATATATGAACCTTAACCTGAAAATAGATAAATAAATTATAAGAAATATCAGAAATGAACTATGCCTATTTATTCGTTAATTCACATATATGATATAGCTTAATTACTTTTTTTTTTACTTAAGTATAATGTGTGAATAAGGCAGGATACAGTTAAAGGTAAATTTAACACATTATTGTGATATTTCACACTTTTCTTAGTAAATGTGTAGGTAAATCTGACACATTTTTAAAAAAACTATTTCCGAAATGTTCATCTTATACCAAATGCATACCAAGCTTAATTAGTTGTATTTTTTAAGTAGGAATTCAAATGAAATATGGTCCTAATTAAGATAATATATGGTAATTTATTTCATTTTCATTTGACAAATATTATCATATATTTTTCTTTACAATTATACTATTACATAAATGAAAATATTCATTTTATTTTTGTAAAAAAGGCTGTTTGATAACTTAAGAAAATAACTAAGTTTTCATAGAATAAAGAAAATAGTCCAAATTTTATTCTAACATCATATAGTTTTCATATATTCTGGCATTTTTACCTATGGCATTATTACCTATGACATTTTTACCATTTTAACTCTGGCATTATTACCTATGGCATTTTTACCTCTGACATTTTTACCTATGGCATTTTTACCTCTGGCATTTTTACCTACATTCGTAATTAACAAGTTCGTAATGTTGATTTCACCCCATATAAATAGCCGACAATCTGTTCACACTCAATACGAATGTATAAACATCAAAGGTACGGAATTATTACGTCTTAAAGGTACTGTACTGGTGTATCAATATGTTGATAATGTTTAAGCTGCAATAAATATTGCAAACAGGTTTGTAGTTCCATGATTAAAACTGCGTTGAAATAGTCTTGCGAGGAGGATGACAAAACGGTGCGAACTGATTTCAGATTATACCCCGCTTTGCACGTAAGTGCACGTGCAAAGCGGGGTATAATTTGAAACCAATTCGCACCGTTTTGTCACCCTGAACGCAGGCTAGTCTAACCGCAGCGGCCGAAAGGGGAATGATGTTCAGATACATGTACAATGTATACTGACTGTCATAAATAACGCCTCACATGCATTCAGTTGTTGTTCAATGCGGGACATTAAATTCAAGTACTATTTGTTTGTGATTGAAGATACTGATCGGGATATTGTGCAAAGGTGAAGTAAGGTTTTAGGCCACCAGTTACTCAGAAGGTATCTCGGGATGCGAGCCCACTCCTAATGAAGAGCGTTAGTCAGCTGCGCAGTGACAAAATAGCGTTGCTTTTCGCTCTGAGCTAATTTGCATAATCATTTCACTAGTGTAATAACACCCGTGTTATAGCAAAAATATCAACGGGGTTATTTCATTCCCGTGACGTAGGTCATATTATGATAGCTTTTATTTAGGCATTGAATTTTCTGATGATTATCAACAACATAAAGTTAAGTCTAGGGCGAAATTGGGGTTTTTTTTTGCCCTTATTCCTTTTAATCAATTTAAGTGGACATGACAACGTTGTTTTGCAGGTCTGAATAAATATAGTTCCAACTTGCCCCTAAACCAAACCTTATTATCTCACAGAAACATATGTCTATTTGGTGATTATTGCATTACGCGACTCGGTCTACCAATACAATAAAACAAGTATAATTGAATAACACACTTAACCATTTGAGAATAAGCTAATTTTCACGAAATACAACTATATTTATGGCTGGGCTATTTTAGATAGATGTTGTTAACTGGGTGCGATATGGTCCGGCTTATACCAATAATGTATGGCTGAAGTATTAATCATATCAGCCCCCGAGATTATAAAACTTGTCTTCTTCTCAACTGAGAATTTCCCAAGTTTTGAATTTATTTATACATGTAACAGCTTAGCATTTACCAGATGAAATTTCACTGACATTACCATTTCGTTAAACAAACATCTCTGTTAAGGAACTAACAACAACAACAACAACAACAAAAACCCAAACGCAAGGCCAGTTTAGGCATCACAGGCTCGCTGACAATTTTGTGTGTCTGACTGAACGCATAGATACATATATGAAAGGCTAGGAATGGATGTGGTGGTAGTACTGGTGACAGAAATACCTGGAATCCATTGTTAAGTGCTCCAGTCGCCGCGATATAACCGAAAAATGTTGGCGTAAAACTCCATTCAATCAATCGTTATCTTCATTTCTTTATACTCAGGGTTCATTGCAAGACTGTACTTAGTGTATATACAATGTATATACAATTAATACCGTCTTGCGTTATTCTGTTCTCCTGTCTATCATTTTGTCAATTATAATTTCGGTTTTGCTGAAACCTTGTTTCAATTTTTTTATGAACACATAGCTCTTTAAACAGGATCTAGGGATGTCAATTTCACAGACACGTAGATATTTCCTTGGAAAACATTGAATATTTTGGATTTCCCATGCACCGAACTTACTCGAAAGGACAGTTAAACTCGATGCTCTTATTAAATGTCACAAAAATTTCGGCCGCATAAAATTTTTATGTCAGTTTTCTCAAATATTTACCAAGTAATGTTGTCAATGCGGATTATGTTATAATATGAATATTTCTCACTAATCTTTAGACATGATGGCAACACAACTAAACTTTGTTTGATTAAATCAAATTATTAGCATATCATAAAATATTATTGTGTTAAATCCCATCCTTCTTTGATCGTAAACTTGACTCTTGACCTTAACATGTACGAATTAACCCGAATACCTACGTGAATACAGGCAATATAGATAGGAAACGGTGAGAAAGCAAAGTATTGAAGAGATTTATAGAATAAGTGCCCACAATGATCGTTAAACTTATGGGTATATTTCTTCAGAATATATTAATGGGGTTGTCATACCACAGCGTGTGGCACTAACGTATGCGAAAGTATTGTAATACGCTCAAATACGCTGATGTGCCCTAGGCATTCGTTAGTCATATGTCGTGTACGTTACAAGTAAGTTGGTATACGCGGGTATACGTTCTTACACGCATAAAAAGTTACGTATAGAATATACGCTAATCATAGGGTAGCATACGACCAATATGCTAGAGTAACGGCCGAGGTACGTTACTCATAAGTCATAAGACAATTGCGCTTGTCATACAATTACATGAAATTGTTATTTTAGCTGTAATTCAAGTCCTACTCCTCTTTTGTAAGGTTGCATTATATATTTTTTTTTACTTTTTTGTTTTTTTCTTGAGAAAGTTTTAATAATAATAAAAATAATGATAAAATCTTTATTTAAAGAAGGTGACATGTTAAGATACGTATTGCATCTTATTTTCATATGGCCTCCGAGCATTAAAAGATCAATAGAAAATTAAATCATACATGTAAATATATCTAGCTCAAGTAAGGGTTGTAGAATAGCATTTTTCATTTCTTTTGTTAAGTAGTACAATATAGACTTGAAAAGAGATATTTTCTTTTTTAGTCTAGAACATACATAATATTTTTGAGCAGCCATTTTAATTGATTATCAATGTAGATTCCTACAATTTTTTGAGAGTTAACATTTTCCAAAGCTACACCATTAATACTCAATACTAGAGGTTGATGGTTTGAAGTTTTCTATTTTGATCCAAATAGCATGCATTTCGTGCTTTGGTTTGATGTAAAGACATGTTATTAAGAACACACCATTCTTATATTGCAGAATCATCTGCGTAAAGATCAATGTCTACCTTTGAACAATTATATGATAAATCATTGGTAAATAAAAGAAATAAAAGGGGTCCTGGGATAGATCCTTGAAGAGACAGAATCAACTTCAGACGACAGATAATAATCTCGCGCCCGACCACAATTGAGAGGAGAAATCCAGACATGTAAACTACACCTACAGCAAATTGTATTTGTTGCGTCACAGGGGTCTTTTGAACCTGCCATATCACAGTATAGTCCGTTTGACTTCTATATGGACCAACATTTTCATCAATTACATTAAGTTGCGATTGAATGAAGGATTTCTATTTGGTAAAATATTTATTTCAGCTTAATACCATTCCAAAATTATATTTTGAAAACAAAATGATTTTAAAATTTATGACTTTGTCTATCTAGTTAATGATAATGTTTTCATATTTTCTACTCTTAAACACGAGGGGTGGTGAATGTCGTTAGTTGTAAGAAAATGTAAACAAATAGTAAAAACGCGTGGTTTTATACTAAACATTTGACAGAAGACATGTGCATTATTTCATATTTGGAAAAGCTAATTAGCATATCGACGGTCAGGACATCTTAATCTTACAAGACTATTATCGATTATCTGGTCAAATGTTTTTTGTAACAAATACAGAATATTCCAAAATCATTCATCTTGTCAATTTCCCAATGTTGTTAACTTTGGTTGTACGTTTGTCAGTTCCGATGGCGTTAAAATTAACCGACGCTATATTACCGATTTACAGTAGCGAATTCCTAGATGTCTTCGGGGTAAATTCCGAGATCTCTTCACGGAAATGTCTTCGGGATCTAATTTGCATATTAATTTGAATAAGATCATTCAGTATACTACTTCCCTACAATCACAGTGGGAAAGGAATGTATCTTTTATAGTAATTTTATTACAAATATACATTCGTAATAATTTTTCTGTCTCAATGTCGACATGTGGAATTTTTTACAGAATTTACGAGAATTGATTTGCATTAATTGTTTTTAGAATCCTTGAAATTATCTCCTTAAAGGTCTCATTTCCTTGTTCGCGAGTTTCAAATACTTGTACACAAATGGCAGAAAGTGGTTTGCTCTTTCAGGCCCGTTGAAAGGGGTGGATTTCTCCAATTTCTTAAACAAAACAAAACAAAACAAAACAAAATAAAAAAAAACAAAACAAAACAAAAAAAAAAAAAACACACATAGTCTCCAAGTTTACATCAAAAAAAAAATCTCGAAATATATGACCATAATCAAGTACATCACCGACTTACAGAATCCAATTGGTGTTCCTATTTTCGCCGAGACCTTAACAATGCGTCATTCGGAACATCGCTCGGACTTTCCATAAACTGGAGACTACATTCGGAACATTTCTCGGACTTTTCCGTATACTGAAAGTACCTCGGATGTAAGTCGGGTAGTAATTTTGATTCATTTTTTAGGTGATTAGGGTTCTAGAGGTACTTCGGTAAATACGCTTGAAGAAAAACACGTTTCGTTAATGCTCTCCGTCTGTTGAGATCTTTTGGCATAATATAATTTTATGACAATACGTAGTAAACCACTGCATTTTGTTATCAAATTATAAAATGTCCAGTTTTTACCCTTTCGATAATTTTGTTTAATTTTATTTTGATAATTTTATTGCAACGCCATCTTCAGTTATGTTTGTGACGTTACAAAAATTCACGTGCGATATGACGCGCCCTAATGTCTGCGCCCGGTTTATTCCCGAGGTCTATACCGTAGAATCGCTGAGGGTTTCCGATTGACAATGCGTGTGAGTGTTTTGCCAACGTTCAGCATTATACGTATCAAACCTACTCGAACACATCTGCCAAAATTGTCATAAATATGTGCAATATATCATGTCAATGTGGGTAGATTAATTACTAAACATGATCTATGGGGGAAGAAAAGAAAAACAAAAGGTTAAATATTTTCATTGTGTAATTGGCTTATTTATGAATCTTGAGTGAGGAAAATGATTAGATTATTTATGAAGTGATAGAAGAGAGATGATTGACATAAATGACATGAAGCATACGAAGATCTGTGCTATTTGATTAGGTCTCACAAAGATGACATAGTTAATATATTTTAAACGATGTCATTTATTTCAAACGCAGCCACTTCCCTTGTTTTCTGTGGCAAATATCCATAACAAAAATCCCTGTCAAAGTATTGATGTGGTACCGAAATGTACTCATGTGGTATTAAAAGCACTGATTCGGTACAACTATGGTCACATTCTCGCGTTGTCATCATCGTGCTCCAACCATGCGGTAGCACAAAGCACTATTGCGGTAAAAGCATCATCCCGATCCAATGACATCTTAAACTTTCTCTAAACTTCTTGTCAGCGGTAAAAGCATCATCCCGATCCAATGACATCTTAAACTTTCTCTAAACTTCTTGTCAGCGACCAATGCGGTATCACAAATAACTAATGCGATATACCACCAACACGACTCGCAATCTCATCAGCGTATTCTTACCATCTTGTAAATTTAAATTATGTGGTATCATTATGTACAAATATGGAATAACCATTGACGCAATTCTGCGATCCGTCAGCTAACCTTTGTCTCTTCGTGACAGTATTAATGCGGCATCTCAAAGAACTAATGCAGTAAAACCATCGACAGATTGCTGCGACCCCATCAGCGCATTCTTACCATTTTGTATGCCTACAAATGCGGTATCAAAAGGGACTGATATGGTAAAACCACCGACACATTTCAGCGATATCATCGGCGTACTCTAAATGCGGTATCGCAAAGCACGGATGTGGTAAAACCTGCCGACAATTTTCAGCTATATCATCAGCGCACTCTTAGTGCGATATCACAAGCACGGATGTAGTAAACTACCGACACATTTCAGCGATATCATCAGCGTACTCTTATCGTCTTGCCAGCGTAACAATGTGATACCAAATGAAATGCGTCGCAACATTATGACGTTACCATCTGATTGGTCCTGCTTCGATAATGTATACAGTAGCGCTTTTACAAAAATCAGGCCTAGATCTAACAACAAGAGGATGGTCCTAGATCGCTCACCTGAGTCACTTTGACCCCTTGGACATCACATCAATTAAATAGGTAGAAGTCAACAAGGAGATAATCTCTAAATGAAAACAATACCATGGAACGTTTCCAGCCAAGAGTAAAATGGATATGCCTGGGCACTAAAGTAAATGTCATGTGACAAGATCAAGGTTATATGTCAAATTTCTAACAAAAATAAAAATGTCGTTTCAGGGGCATTCTTGTTTCACAATCACTTCTTGTTTTCGAAAATATATCGACACACACACACAAATTTGACGACCAAGAAATGTTTTATCAGCAGATTTTTAAAAGATCTGACACAACCGGCGACTTTCAGACCTTTTCCACATTCTCTGCTTCAAACCAAATTCAAATCAGTAACAACTTAGTAGAATTCTTGACAATTTTCTGAAATTGCTGTGTTTTATGATTCTCCGCCGGGATTTTGATTACTAGACAAATGCGTATCTAGGACTTTGAATTTATATGCAGTCTCAGAAGGCGACAACTAATGAATATGTGGTATAAAGGCGATATGAGGACTGTGACGAAAGATGGATTCTTCCGCCCGCTCCCTTTTTATAATTTGAGCGTTGGTGAATAATCAAAACATCGTAACTACAGCTTGAATAAGCTGTAGTTTCAATGCTATGATCATTCATCAAAGATATATTTCAACAGAGGATTATTTCTTTTACACACTTGAGTAAATTGCGTAATGGGAGTTACTCTTTGCTAGGGACATGCAGTGACAACAATAAGTAAAGGCACTTTTATGAAAGAAGAGACAATGTAATTCGTTTATTTATTTTAATAGTATTCATTCACATATTTATCAAATGTAGCTTACCAAAAACATAATATTAAAAAATCGATGTGTAAAAATATAACATCTATCTAAAATCAACAAATAAGTTTGATAACAAATGGTATAATTTTGCAAAAACATACACATTCTCCTAACAAAAAACAAAAATCAAATACAGTTTTAATAAGTGTGTAAATGTAAACAGCATAAAGATGAGCTTTGAACCTGACGCCCCTGTGCTGAAAGGTCGCAGGCTCCTTAGTTGGTGGATCCATAGGGGGTTCGGGGGATTCAAAGGAACCACCCTTGAAGCCAAAACATTGAATTTTCATGTCGAGATTTAATCAATATTTGAATAGAAGAAAACGAAACTATTTTTGTAGCTTTCGAACCGTCTTAGAAAAATCCTAGATCCGCCTGTTTCTGTGAGCTACTACAACATTTAAGCACTGGCGCGGGGATTTGAAATATGACCCTAATTTAAATCGAATAGATATTAAACAGCAGTCATGGATAACTCTTGTAAATTCATTATGCGGAATAATTATGTTAAAATACTAAAACTAAAAACGTTCTTATTAATTGACAACATTTGACAGTCAATTTCATGTAGTCCATAAACTTCCGAGTTTTCATTCGTTTTTGATAACGAGTTTAATAAATTCGGTGTTTTTTCAAACACAAATCTAATATTCTATTTATAATATGACCTGGATTTTCGCGATTAATCGAGGGACCTCCAGAAATTTAACGGTTCTAAGTTTTTCCGCGAAACACATAACGCTTTGAAATGTCGACAGCAAATGTATCATGACGTCATTATCGCAACGAAAATGTAACGCTGGTATACACTCTAAGCTCATTTGCACAGTTTTTTCCACTAGTGTAATAACACTCGTGCGTTATCAAAAATAGTCGACGGAATTATTTCACTCCGGCGATGTAGGTTATAAACTGATATTGTCCATTTCCGTTAATTGGCATGTATGGCGAAAAGATTGATTGTAAAAATATGATTGACAATAATACCGACTGAGTATGGAAATATTACTTGACATTGAAAAATCTTAAATACCATTAAATGTTTCGCTAAGACCTCTATTAACTTATGTTATCCACAGAAATAATTCATAACATAGATGTTGATGCTTAAATAATTTTCAAGCCTTTTAAATCTTATTTAATAAAATCGCCCACGAGCCTGCCAATGCTGTAGGTGAAATATGTAGGCATGTCAATATACGCCCACTGGCTTCAGATATACATATAGTGTTAAGCACAAGACCATTTTTTAATGTTTAGAAACGTGCCTTAGGAACGAAAAACAGTTTACGATCCACTGAGTCGTAAACTGTTTTTCGTTCTATAACGTTGTTATTATCAAATATTCTTTAGATTCCTTCAGAAAGGATGATGTACAATAGGTGTTTCTGAAAAGTTGTAAGATCGTTAGTAAAAGTTAAGAGTTCGCCTTCAGACTGTATGGAGACGTCGTATTTTACTCACAGAAATAATTTATGCGACCAATCCACGTCAAAAGAAATACCAACAATAAAATGTGGATGTAATTTTTATCAGATCTATACCACCATCTAATTTTCAATATATTTCCGTAAACATTACGTATTATAATCTTACGATTTTGCTAAAATTTTAAAAGGTGTAACTTTTTATCGAAAATCGTGCACAAGAAAAACTAGCATTAAGTTGTGTAAACGATATCCATTGGTTCCATTTTAACCGATAAAAGACACTTTCAGAGAACAAGGTTTGTTGCTCCAATTGATGCCACTGAGGCAACATACCTAATTGGCTTAAGGTAGTGGACCCGTAATAGTTCCGCAACATTTCGGAACATATGATCTTTCACAATGTTGACCAAGGTTTCCTAATGAAAATCATAAGGAAACCTCGGTTAACACTGTTAAAGTTCATTACTTCCGAAACGTTGCGAAACTATTACGGTTCTTCTACCTTAATATAATTTTTGGTCCGGATTTAACCAATGGTTATCTTTTATACATTTGTGCTTAGTGGGGCTAATATATATTAGTAAAAATGATTTCTCAAGACAAAGATGATTTATGTTACCAAATGATGTGGAATTTTAGATATGCCTGTACGTGACATTTTCAACAATTTCAAATGTGCGCGAAGTAATGACTCTGGCCAGTCTGTGCATCCGCACAGGCTGACCAGAGTCTTCACTATGCGATTTATAGATAGCTAAGGTTTAAAGTATCAGAAATTAGTTAGACAATCCTCTACTTAAACTAAGCAACTGTCTGGACTGCTATATGTATGCACCTTACACAGATGTCTTGTTGGAAATGTCACGCACAGGCTCAAATAATGTGGATGCAAAAACGAACACAAGACCTAAGACAGACACCTTCATATTTTCGTGTGATAAAATCGTGTCCTTAAAGCACAAACCTTATGATATTATCATGAATAAATCTATAAGATATAAAGTTTGTTTAACTGTGGTCAATTTTAACAGTTATCAGTCATATTACGCAAACTTGAGAACCTGAAAATTGGTTCCTAACATTTCTCTCAGTAGTGCCAACACAGTAAACTTTCTACCCCGCTCATAGGATTACGATTATCTTTGCGTTTGTGAGAGATAAGTTTTCAGAAAAAGTACGAGCAGATGTCAGGATTCGAGCCCCATGATTGTAGTCAGACGCGTTCAACTGGGTATTAACGACGACTTTGAAATTTGAAAAACCCTATCAGTTCATAGAGTTAGAAGCCTACAAAGGTACATTATTAAAATCAGAGACAGTTTGACATTACTGCACTCGTAGGTGCAGACAAATTTCATGATTTATTGATACTGCGTCTTTGTCGCTAGTAGAAAATTTACCAAATCTCGTAATATACTGTTACGTCTCCTTTCCCCTTCAATTTACTAAAAGTTGAGCTTGTGCGTGACATTTACAACATCTTTCATTGTGCGCAAAGCAAATACTCTGGCCAGTCTGGTCTGTGCATCTGCACAGTCTGACCAGGGTCTTGACTTTGCGCTTTATAGAAAGATAAGGTCCAAAGGTGTATTTGGAAGGTCAGAAAAACATCTGATTATACTACGAGGCAGTCAAGGTTGGTTGAAATTGCCCCTTCACTCACATGCCAAATTGTTGGTAATGTCACGCACTGTTTTAATTAAAATCACACAAGGAATAGGAAGTCAAAAAACAAAATCGAAAGATTACGGAGAATTACAAACACTTTAACACACGAAAGTACTAGAATACAAAGCTTAGAGACATGACTAGAGTGAGATACAGTAACACACAATAACAATATAGTATGACATCAGTTATGCAAAAATCAACTTGCACACGTAGGCATCTCAGCTTTCACTTGACATTTCATTTCAAATGTGCGAAAAGCAAAGACACTTTGGCAGCCATAGTAACCATACAGAACATAAAGTCAGTCACATTTTCTGAAGTCAAACAGATTATACTCATAGTATATGAGTATGAGACAAATAACGTGGCTTGGTCAGCTTGTCTACAAGGGAATTAAGCGTCAGATTTTATTCGTCGCGTAAGCAACATTTTTCAACTTGCAAACTCATTGCCGAATCCAAGTGCAAGTGATATATATTATTAAAGTACAATTACATCGCATTAGAAGAGGATGGTTCTGCAATTGAGACGATGACATGAAAAACAAAACTAAGATCTGTGGTGATAATTTATACCCAATCTCCAGCTATTACGAATTTGTGACCTGTCACACGCAAAGGGACCATTTGGGAACCCTGTAAAATGAATATTTGAAATGGAGATGGGGTCCAGCATAGATCAACCAGAGGTCACATTTCAAAAATTCTTTCACTGGAGGAAAGATTTTTCATTCTAGATTCAGAAAATAAGCAAAGTGAGAAAAGTTTCGACCCTAGTCAGTCTTCGCAATCCGCGCAGTCTGACAAGGGTCGACACTTTACGCACTATCCATATGGTCCCTTTCCGCGTGAAGGGTCACATTTAATCAGTTCATGTGGAAAGGGGATGACAAAAAGCCACCGCACATAACGGAACAAGTAAGTAAAATCACATACTAGCTCAAGATGACTGACAAATTTGCTATATGAATAATTGTGACCCGTCAACAAAATAAGGTCCATCTTGAGAATTCTGTAAAAATGTGATACAGTAGAGATTAATTAAAGATTGAATTTCAAAAATAAAAATATAACCTTAAATGGTCAGTTTAGGTTCAGAATAGGAACAGTTTCGAACCAAGTCAGCCTGCGCGAATTCGAGTTTGAATACGATCAATAATTTATTTACTACCCAGATGATCTTTTTTTGCCTGACGTGTTACAAATGTAAGATTAAAACACTGACACAAGGCAAAAAATATTACAAATAACAACAAAATATCACAGACGATGTAAAATATATTTGCTTATAGCTTAACTCGCATAAGTTGGCTATTATCATGACATTGAAAAGTTTTCTTTAAACGGTAGAAGTTCGAAAACTGCACCTATGTACGAAACTTTTAAATGCAATGGGGTTCAGACAAGTACTATTTAACTCTTAGTCCAAAAAAGTTCTAAGAATTGTCCGAGCATTTATCTCCTACTTTTCCTGAAGAGATGCCGTTTATGTCGGAAAAAGTTGATAATTCTTGTAAAAAAAATCCTGTACAGCCCTTGAATTCTACGTCCTTAGACTTTTAACTTGGGAAAAATATCGTGGGAACGAAGAAATTGCTTTTAATCATGTTTTCTACCAAAAAAGGTGGTATGTTTAAACTTTTTTTGCCATTTTTTCATGGTTTTTACCAACCTCTTTGGATTTGGGCGTGTGTAAAATTTCTAAAAGCCGGAATTTGTTAAACTATACATCCATTGACTCTAAATACGACTCTGACTTGGAGCTTATTCTCTGTAACCTTAGATGTTCCCGTTCATGCTCGTTTAAATTGTGTTTGTCACTATTCAGCAGTTGGCGGTGTGACTGCAATTTCTGGTAGCTTT
The DNA here is from genome assembly GCA_948146395.1 of Fragum whitleyi. Lineage (NCBI taxonomy): Eukaryota > Metazoa > Mollusca > Bivalvia > Cardiida > Cardiidae > Fragum > Fragum whitleyi. Next base: position 56,258,484 of record OX411545.1, on the reverse strand, counting down.
CTTCTCTCTGCGCATGTGCCTGAAAAACACAATATTCAATTTTAGTCAACAACCAAAATAAAGATAATAATAAAAATACCCCCCTCCCCGAAAAATCAGTAAATATCCGTTCTGTAGGTCGCAGACTTAGTGAAACACAGTTGAAAACACATACTTTTAAAATACATATAGGCACTTATGGTAGTGTATCAGTTTTCTGAAAGTCAACCAAAAATATTATTTGGTTGGTTTCTGCCAATTACGAGACATGAAAAGCCAAGAGACGACAATTAGTATTAAAATGATACATTCGTTACAACATTGCCTACATTCGTTATGGACGTCAGTTCAGAATCACTCAGTTGACATCTCCTCTTCGTTACCAAAGGTATCATTTGGGTCATTGGTAAATAAAATTACTACAGATGATAATATTATTTTCATTAAAACATACCCCTGATAACAGATTAAAGCATTAAGAAGTGGTGGCCCGACACTGGGCTCGGTCAGTCATATATCAAAATACATGAAGTTATACATTTTATATGCGAGTACACAATAGACACACTCATTATATATTTGGAAGTGGTGTTATACGTATATCTCAACAAAAAGCCCAGCATCAAAAAGTGTTAGAATGCGTGTACATATTAAAACTATGTTAGCCGACAGTGAACACCATTCAAACAATTTACTACTTTATTATTGGTTGACATTAAATTATGACTAAATACATACGTAAAATATACTTAGAGCACAGACGGACCGACTGAACGTCCGTCCGTCCGACCGACAAGCTGACTTCTATATACCCTCAAACATACATGTAGTTTTGGGGGTAAAATGATCGAAATAATTCAACTTTAATGTGAATATCGGGGTACGTGATTTATTACTTTTAATTCTGATTTATTTATCATATTTACATGTTTTAAGCATAAGTATCCAATGCGTCATTACGACTGCCCACAGACAGCAGTCGGTGATGCTCTTTTTCGTGTCCCAGTAGGTTATGTTTGTCAACCTTTAGCAGTTGACGGTGGGACTGAAGCGAGTAGTACGTCTCTTCTCTTTGAGCATGGACCTGAAGTATATAATGTTACATGTATCTTTCCATTTGAAGAAGATGAAAAAACGGTTATCCTTTTTCGACCATAGATGAAATATATACATGTACCGGTATTATATCTAACATTCTAACATTTAGCCTATGAACTCAAATAAGGCGTCGACAAACAAAAAAAAAAAATGATTAGTTAGTACCAATTTATTATAGTTCGATTGCGACGAAAGCTTAGGTTTATAGAATCAATCTCGAACACTCAATCCCGATGTAATAACAACCCTGAGAGAGAGAGACAGTGGATTAAACCCATTACTACCCAGTTTTAAAGCTTGGTGAACTGGGGCTTGCTATTAAGTGTTTTGGTTATGGATTAAGAGAAAATAGCAAAGTTTTTTTCAGGCAAATATGATAACTTCTTTATGTTCACTTGATATGATGCGACTGTTTAAGATTACTCAAGTGAACATGTACATGACTTGAAGGTAAAACTGTCATAAAAGAATTCTAACTTAGTGTCGTATCTCAATTCATCCAACGTTTGTCGTATGAAGCATGTAATGCACAAGAATTTGGTACACTTTAGAAGTTGAAGAATGCTTAAGAGCGATACGTTGAGGATACGTTGACGACTCTCTATAACTCGAATTCCGTATCAAGCGTAGGAAATAACCCAAAGTATATGCTGTAATGACATTCTCAATGTAGTTTTTGTTGCAACGCAATTTTACCAGAGTGTTTCTTCCATTACAAATGGTAAGATGGTCTTAAAGTCTACTAGTATAGAATGAAACGAGACCTCGATTTTCCCGCAAATTCTTACTAGAAAGTTATTAATATGTATGTACATGTATATGTATGAAGAATTTAATTGTCTTTTTAATATTTTACATCGAACCAGTTGGACAATGCTCCAAACTGGAACCAATTACGCACTAAATGGCTTGACACGTAGCTTTGATGAAAATGGATGCATTTTTTTTTCAACAGGATAATGCATACTTCAAATGATACAATTTTCTCTGTCCTTTGGCAATTACGAAACCAAATACGATTGAAATCTCAAAACGTTTTTATAGACCATTGTAGATCTACAGTTACATCTCTGAATACAGACAAGTAAAAACACAGGTTAGAAGGACAGATGTTACATAATAATTATGAAAATTTAAAGCAAAGAAAGTGAAGATATATTATGATGTTAGAATATGCAAAAGTACGTGAATGAATAATGGTTAGTTGAACTCAAAAATAAAACACCACCGACATTAAATTTACAGATGATTAAAAGCTAATAAAGTCACTTCATCGAAGATTTTTTCAAAGACCTAATAACTTGAGTTACAAAATCTGATTTGCCCCAAATTTCATCCCCCCCCCTAAAAATTTGCAGTTTTGAATATATATCTTTTCTTATTAATATTTTACTGAACCTTTACCACATCGCTATCAAATATTACGCAATCACAGTGATAAGGAAATAACGATGGTCCTAAAAAAGATAAAAAAGTAAAGGTATGACCAAAAGTTCCTGTGTGCATTGCAAGTCAAGTGGTTTATGACTTTCAAGATCATCAACTTTAGATTATCATGTTTTGCTAAGCCATTCGTAAACATACCTATCGCTCAGTCAACATCTTAATCACATGGCAAATCCTTGGATGTAGATTACCTTTAGATGACATTTGAACCTATTTTGTACGGTTAGACTATTTAGTAGTGATGTCATTTTTTCGTCTAAAGTTGAGGAGGGGATTCCAGTTTAAAAAATCATTATTTCTCAATGACCCTTTAGGTTGTGGATACTCATTTGAATCGTCTCGCCGAGACGATTCAAATGAGCATCAATAATATAAGGTTTTATGACAAAATATTTGAAATATTTCAATCTATAATCTAACTAGAAATATTGCAATCTATCATCTAATTTTGCAACCCCTGGAATGCCATCATTTCTGTTGCTCCCTCCAGGAGCTCTGAAGTTCTTATGTCATAGTGAAAATACCATACAGAAATTGGGAATTCGAAATACGTATATTGTGATTTTTCCTTGTGTTTCATGAATCAAAATAATGAATATCTATTATAAATATCTTCCCCACCAGAATAATATGAAACAAACTTCATATTTTAGATATGACAGTTTGTAGAAATGCTTTTTCAGTATATTGTCTCCAAAATTAGTTTTAAGAGGTCAAGCCCTTACTGGACAGTATCTTGAATGATAAATATCTCTGTCTTTTTGTCGGTAGCTTTGCTAAAATAATGTAATATGCTGCTTCAAACGAACAAAGCAGTCCATGTTCAAAATAACATCAATATTAAATAATTCAATATGTGGACGGTGAAAACAAAATCATGTCTATAAATGAAAGGTTTAATATGAGATTTTGGGCACAAATAGAGGTGGCCATGTAGCGGAAAAGATAATATGGAAGAAAACAATTTAAAATCTCAAAACCTAGCAACATGTAAAGATATTTCTTTGCTGGGGATCACATACTGAATTACTGTAAAAAGACTGGTGGCAAAAAAAGATTGTTTTGTTTCATTCCAAAGCTTTACTTAATAGCAAGTAGGCAGATAACATTTTCAACATTTTTTTTTCACCATAATATATTCCTGCTTTTATCCTTTACAGAATCCAACAATCAAATTTATTAATCTAAAGCGTTTGACAAAGGGACACAAAAAATAGTGACAATCTTTTTTGAGTTGAAATGATGAACTTGTTAAATTGGAGAAACAAGAAAGTTAAGAAAGACAATGACTGAACTGAAATTTCGTTTAAAAATCAAATTGATTATACCAAATGTAATATAATTTTAATTAATGGTGGAAAGGTTCCTTGTTCTTTGCATTTTCACATGCCTTTGCAGGTAATTGTTGAGACCAAAAATTAACATTCTACATCTACTCTGAAATAATTAAGACCCCACAAGTAAGGTTGAGCCCCACAGCCTTTTTACATTCTGGAAGTACATCTGTATACATGTGTCCAAATTTTGGAATCATGAATTTAAACTCAAACAGTTCAAAAGGTTTCCAATATTTTCAAATTTACAAAGAACCTTGTAATTATCTACCCAGCACCCTTAAATAAGGACACCATAAGATACAACCAAGATCAATACAAAGTAAAAATACAGGATTTTTTTTTCAAATCAGTAAGAAAAGATCCATGTTTACTACTTCGGGTTAGAATCTTTTTGTAATATTTCACAAAGGATTTTTTCAAAAGAAACCTCTGTAATTTTCACTCTGGTGAGAATATTTAATCTATGATCTTTTGTATTGGACAGTAAATACAGCTTTGAACACCATTTTATTGATGAGACCTCATTTTACAATGTCTTATGATATATTTTGTCCTCTTAATACCATGTTATTAGCAAGGACAACCAAAGATTAAAGGCTAACCAAACAATTTCTCAACTTTTGAAGTGTGGCTTATTCAAATAAACATAAAATGTATATTGATGGCTCAATGTAAAAACAGTTGTAACTGCTTATAAATACTTGGGCAGTTACAATAGTTTCATGCTGAACCATTAATATGTGACCCCCTTAACAAAACAAGAGGACCATGATGGTCCTATATCGCTCACCTGAGTTTCTTTGATCGCAGGGACATCACATCAATTAAAAAGGCAGATGTCATAAAGAAGATATTTTCTACATAAAACCAAGTTTCACAAAGTTTGGGCCATATTTGTGGCCATTAAAGTTATTTCAAGCAAATTATCATTAAGACTCCTTTTCCAGTGATATGGCATGAATCCTTCCCATTTTAACAGAGTTCATTATTGTGACCTGGCAAACATTTTGACCAAGTTTCATGAAGATTGGACCATATTTGTGGCATCTGGAGCTCTTACAAGAAAATTGTCATTAAGGCCCCTTTTCTGTGATATGGCACGGATCCTTCCCATTTTCAAAAGACTTCATCCTCATGACCTAACAAACATCCTGACCAAGTTTCATGATGATTGGACAATATTTGTGGCTTCTAGAGTGTAAACAAAAAATTGTCACTTAGACCCCTTTTTTCGGTGATATGATACTGATCCTTTCCATTTTCAATAAGCTTCATCCTTGAGAGCTGACAAACAATCTGACCAAGTTTCATGAAGATTGGGCCATATTTGTGCCCACTAGAGTGTAAACAAGAAAATTGTCATTTAGGCCCCTTTTCCCATGATAAGGCACAAATCCTTCCCATTTTCTATAGGACTCATCCTTGTGACCTGGCAAACATTCTGACCAAATTTCATGAAGATTGGACCATATTTGTGGAGTCTAGAGTGTAAACAAGAAAATTGTCATTAAGGCCCCTTTTCTCGTGATATGGCACAGATCTCTGTTCAATAAATCAATCAATGTTTCGCAAAACATTTTGAAAATGGTACTCTGATGTGCATGAGCACATGCATGCTAAGCAGGGAACATATTTCAAATGTTAGGTATTGTTTTGCCATACTGAAAGCAGGGCAGATTTATCTTCCAAATATTGTAATTATGTTCATGAAAAATTTCCTTGATTAATTCAAAAATATATTTGTTTTCTATTTTCTCAATCATACCACATTCAGGATAATCTTAAGAAAAGGACCATAGAGGCAACAGCCTACAAATGGTCTCAAAGCAAAGGTTACATAGGTGACAGGATAATACATATATCCTCGCCATCGTAGGGCAGTTGGTAAATCATTAGGTCCCAGATTTGATCCTCATCACTCATCCTTTTGGGTTGATAATCACTAACCTATGAGGGATAGCAGCATGAAGCTAGGAGAAGATGTAAGGGTAATCCTAGTGAGAACAAGCAAATTCGTTGAATTGATATCCCTCGCCAAACACATAATATCAAACTTAGGTACAGGTTATCTTTTATCTACATCAACCTATAGCTTTCAAGAAATAGCGCGGAAACGAACATCACTCTGTATGTATATGGCTTAAACAGTCAGGGGCAGTAACTCTAAATTCGACGGTCAAACCGGGTAACCACGACGATATGCGCATGTCCTCTTTGTAGTGAAGCTGTGTGCCAAGTTTCATTGAAATCCGGTCTATAGTTTTCAAGAAATAGTGCGGAAACAAATATCACTCTGTGTGTACAGGCTTAAACAGTCAGGGGCAGTAACTCTAAATTCTGCGATCGAACCGGGTAACCACGAGGATATGCGCATGTGCTCTTTGTAGTGAAACTGTGTACCAAGTTTCATTATAATCTAGTGTACAGTTTTCAAGAAATAGCACGGAAACGAATATCACTATGTATGTATATGGCTTAAACAGTCAGGGGCAGTAACTCTAAATACGACGGTCGAACCGGGTAACCCAGACGATATGCGCATGTCCTCATTGTAGCGAAGCTGTTTGCCAAGTTTCATTGAAATCCGGTGTATAGTTTTCAAGAAATAGCGCAGAAACCAATATCACTCTGTATGTATATGGCTTAAACAGTCAGGGGCAGTAACTCTAAATTCAACGGTCGAACCGGGTAACCCCGACGATATGCGCATGTCCTCATTGTAGTGAAGCTGTGTGCCAAGTTTCATTGAAATACGGGTCAATGGTTTTCAAGAAATAGCGCAGAAACGAATATCACTCTGTATGTATGATTTAAGAAATGGACAGTAAAAATGTTTTGAAAATGTGACCTGTTAGGTAAAAATGGGCCATCTTGCATAAAAGGTCGACCCAAGTCATACTGCACAGACTCAGACTAGGGTCGAAACTTTTCGCACTATACTAATTTTCTGAATCTAGAATAATGAATTTACCTTCCTATGAAAGAATTTTTGAAATTCAACCTCTGGCTTTCCCGTACTAGAATCAATCTCTTTTTCAAAAACTTATATTACAAAGTCTCCAAATTTTGTTCCAAATTTTGCGTGATGAGTCTCAATATAAAGTTTTTTTTGGGGGAAAAAATCTAACTTTTCTTGATCTCTCTCTTTATACATATTGGAGAATGAAAAAACATAATTTTATTTAAAATAGGGTCAGCCACACACCTGTGAAAATCATCAGGCCATTATGACAATGACTGAAGGCAAAAAATGAGTGACATTCCTTCACATATGCATTACAATGGGATGACATTCTTTTGTCTATATCCAATGAATTTTTAATGATATGTCATCATACAACCCTATAATCCCACACACAAAGTTATCAAATATTCGTAGTTTGATGGCTCTGCGCAAAACAGATGTAACTGCCTATATGTTTATAGGCAGTTACAATAGTTTCACGCTAAGTCATCAAGGTTACTGTTGCTCCTTAATGTTTGAATCTGGATGTACACAAACATGTACCTGCATCTATTACAAGTAATCAAACTGTACCAAAATACTTTTATCTGGGCCTGAGAATATAAAACTTTTCTCAGGCTCAACTGACAATTTTCTGAAATTTTGAATTTGAATAAATTTATGAACATAAAAGATAATATTAATAAGTTGTTATTTATAACAACTAATTTTTATGTCAATACATTAAAATGAGTATTACAACAGAATTACGGATTTAATCTCAAATTGAAATTTGAGAATATTTTGAAAAGAGAATGAGAAAAGTTTTATAATCTCAGGCCTTGATGCTCACATTTAAGATGCCTTATATTTTCCAAACTAGAAATTTTCTCCTGCTATTGCTCCTGAAATATGGCTATTTACCTCAACATTTTTTTTCTTATGACACATGTACTAATCAAGGGGAACAAATGTCCAAAACTTAAATCCAATCAGGAATGTAGAAGATATGCTCTGGACTATACCATTTTTATTTTTTGACCTTCTGCTGTATCCTTGACCTTTGACATATCCAAATAAACATGAAACTCTATGAATCATGAAGGGAAATAACTGTGCAAAGTTACTTTGGATCACATTCCTAAATTTTGTTGATACACTTCAGACAAAGACCCATTCTAATGCTTAAATTGTAACTGTGACCTTGACCTTTTGCAGATCTGGACAAACTCTATTCATGAAACAAGTACTAATCAAGGTTTACTATAATACCAATTTATTTTGAAATGAATTCTCAAATGAAGGAGATATGCTGCAGACAAAAACTATATCAAAACTTTTTTCATTTGACCTTGAGCAATTACCTTGGCCTTAGACATATCTTGACAAACTTTTTGCATGTCTAACAAGTACCCATAATGAGTGACAACTAAATTTAGAAGATTATGCTCAAGACACAAAATTTACCTGCACCTATGATCCACTTGACCTTCAGCCATGAACTGACCTTGGGGGTATCCAGACAAACTCTTTAGATGAAACTAGTACTAGCCATGGAAAACAGCTGAGCATATTGATTTAACATTCATCAATAAATGCAGAACTTATGCTGTTGACAAGAATATGTTTAAAGGCAGTTACAAATTTTTCCTGCCATTATTTTAATATAAGTACTCTTTGGATATGCTGTCTGCATCTTTTTAAGTCTCAAATGAGCCTGTACGTGACATTTCCAACAATTTCATGTGTATGTGATGGAAAGACATCGAGAAGCCTGGACACTCACGCAGTGCATTAAAATTCATATTGGGTTGTGAATAGCAATTTTAGGTCCATAGCCATCCATTGAGCACAAAGTGAAGACTCAGATCAGAATGTGTGGCCGCAGAGACTGATCTAAGTCTCAAAGTTGTGCACATGTATAATTGTAGGAAATGTCAAGCACAAGCTCAAATGTTGTTGACTAGTACAGGCTGAGACAATATTTTGTTATGTTGTTGCATCTGATGCAATACAAGCTATGTTTGTATTTTGTCTGACATTGGTTAATTATGTTGCAGTGAACTCTTCAAGGTTTTACAAACACCTGGGAGTGATGAATGCAGGATTTCTTATTCTAAAGCAAAACATGTCAGATTCATCACCTATTTTCTTCTTTTTTCTTCTCTAAATAAAGCTGCTAATATCAAAATGATTTTGCTTGTATGCCATTTACCATAGATTTGACTTTCTTTCTCTTCATCTTAGCACAGCTTACCTATTTATACATGTCTTAGATGGTAAGGTATAGAATGAGAGAACTTGTGAAGCAATATCTATAATAGACTATAATATTCAATTCAATGCAATTCTATTCTATTCTATAATAGAAATCCTTCCTGTGTGGGTCAGTGCCCAGGCTGACAATCTTTACAATCATTCTAAATGTAGTGACAAAAAAGAAAAAAGAAAGAAATCATGTGTAGTAGCAGAGACAAAAATAAACTAGATCTCTCTTATAGTGGACTTATACTCCTCAACAGCACCTACTTGTCCCAGTTCCAGAAAAGGTTTTTGGCCAAAGCTCAATTGTAACCTTGACCTTTGTGACCCAAAATCAATAGGGCACTTCCTTGGTTCAAAGGCATCAACTGTATAATGTTTAATGATTTTAGGTCACTTTGTTCTTGAGTTAGGATAAAGAAACAAAAAGTCTACAGATGGATAGACAGATGAATAAACAAACAGATGGACAGACAGGCATGGTGAATCCAAAATACCCACCCTCTTCTTTGTATGTGAGGGATATACCACATCATTTTGGGTTAGCCACCATGAGGGATGTAGCATATGTAAGAAAATTGTGTTTCTAAAATATTGGATTTGGGCTTGGAAAATGTCAGATTAATTAAAAAGTAATCTTAAATCATCCCTTTCAATTTGTCTGCTTTTAAAAATGTGTTATGTCTCCATAAATCCCAAATCCATTAATCAAATTTGAGGTTAAACACATTAAATATATCACTTTGGATGCCACTGATTTCAAGTTGAAAATTGGCAGGTGTTTGCAATTATATATCATTACATCATTATATCAAGTTTGACTGATCTTTGAAATCTGTCTTTAATTTCAAATTTAGCAAAAATATACCCCTTTTCAAAAACAAATCAGATCAAAGAATAATAATCCGAGTAGTTGCAACTTATATACAGTGACTTACTCGGTAAATAAATTTCTTCATGTATCGGATCAATTGAGCCTGTGCTAGAGATTTCCAACAATTTCAAATATGCGCAAAGCAAAGACTCTGACCAGCCTGTGCATCCGCACAGTCTGACCAGAGTCTGCACTATGGGTTTAGTAGATAGATATGGTCTCAAAGTATCTGTAGACCATCAGGTAACTTTAAATTTAAAGTATGTGGCTGACTTATATATATCCTACTCAGTGTTTGCACCTCACTCACATTTCATATTGTTGGAAATGTCACGCACAAGCTCAATTTTATTATCCTGCTATATAAATGTAGGAGATACAATGTATAGTCAATACAACAGCACATACCTATTGTTGCCTTAAGCAGGGGTGAGGAAATACAGATTTTCTCAAATTGTCCCTAGACAAGTTAAAGATGATCATCTATTTGTCTAGGATCAAAATAAACTAGTTCGCAAGAAAGGGAATAGATGATTATTGAGAAAACATTTTCTTTGATGAAGAAAATGCTTGAGCCTAGCATTTACTTCATCAAAAACAAAGTTTTTTACCTTATGGTACAAAAAAAATAGGCTATTTTGCTTTGGTATTTACTTGTCCATGGACATGTGGCCTGGAAAAACGTACTTGTAGAAAAGCCTGTGTTGTACAAGTAGGGTAAGGAATTCCACATCCATGCCTTAAGCTGTTAGATGCTGCATAGTGGATATTAAAGGGGCATAATTTTTGCAATGAAATGCGTATAGAGTTAACACTTGGACAATATAGATTGGTCTTTGGACAGAGATCATATTTTTTTGAAGTTTCAACTGACAGCCTTAAGTTAAAAATGTACCATACTTATCACAAAATGTAAAAGTTTAAACAATGCTGACTACACCAAGGCTTTAGCAACACCATGGAGTTGAGTTATAAAAATATGCAAAGACTTTTTTTAATGGTACAGTTATATGCTTGGAGTATAATTGTGAAAATAAAGTCTATATTAGCTATTCAACAAAATGCCATGTTCAAGAACAAATGAAGGACCCTCATGCATTTTAAATTGCAAGCATGAAAATAATTATATCATAAATGATTGGTGATTAGAGCAATAATTCAATCCTGGTCACATGAAATTTCATAATAGGCTTAAATTGACTTGTAATATATCATTGAGACCCAGGGGGGTAGCCTTGACATAATAAAATATCCCTTTAATCCTTTTTTCCATCGGGTCTTGCTTGGCTTGGTGGTTTGGGTGGTTGAGCCTTTATCAGAATGAATTCAAAGAATGAGGGCTTGAATCCCAGGAAGGCTTTTAAATAAGTCATTTTGGTGTATCCTTTGGCAATGCATAAATTTTCAGTATCCCAGCCTATAGTACTGAATGTTGCTGTAAAATTAAAAGGAGCAATAAACACCATTTCATATCAACCTTTCCCCTTTTTTTCAAAATTTTAGACCAGTACAAATTCAAAGATTTTGCTGAAAACAAATAATAGCAGGTAAATTCGACTTGAAATAGTCCTTTGTGGTAAAAAATATTGTGGGAAAAGAAGAAATTGCTTGTTATAACAAATATCACATTGCCCCCCCTTCCATACCCACCCCTTCAATAATTTGAAAGCAAAGTATGAAAAACAGATTCTACTAAAAAATTTTCCAGTTTCTGGGCAAAAAATTCTTGAACGTTTTTTTTTGTAACCACCCCAATTTGAAAACTAGAAAGCCATGAATGACTTGAGTCGCTCCACAGGCTTGAACTTCTTGAAATAGCAAATCTAAGGTTTGCCTAGATTTTCAATAATTAGGTTCTACTGATGTTGAAATGAATTTCAAAGTTTCCACTATATAACATATAGAGAAATGACCTCTGCCCATAAAAGACATATGTTTCATCCAATGACATTAATTTTTCGCTGCATGATAAAGGTTCACGCAAGGATCATTCCAGTGAAATTTGGTTAATATCCATCAATAACATTCTGAGAAAATGTTTTTTAAAGTTTCCACTATAACATATAGAGAAATGACCTCCACCCAAAAAATACATATTTTTCATCCGATCACAATAATTTTTGGTAGACTGATAAAACTTTCTTGAACAACTTTGAAAGAGGGTCACCAAAGGATCATTCCTGTGAAGTTTGGTTGAAATTCATCCAGTAGTTTCTGATGAGAATATTTTTAAAGAAAAAGTTTACGACCGGACACACGCACAGATGGACGGACTGACGGACGTCGGCACGACGGACACAACGCCATGACAATAGCCCCAGTGGCTTTCAGCTAGTGGAGCTAATAAAAATTATCTAATTTGGATGCCTGATCATCACTGAGTTTCAGCTCTTTAATTTTGAAGATATTTTGCTTTTTATTCAGCATGTCAAGAGTGATTGACATCAACAAGTCAGTGTTTTAAAAAAAAGAAAAGATAGTAATCTAATTGCGGGATTCATCATATTAACCCTTTATTGTTGGTACTCACTCAAATTGTCAATTTTAGAGAGTACCAACAGCATATGGTTTATCAAACAAGTATCTGGTGTTGTATGCAACACATAAAGTCCCCTACCGGCTTCATTTGTCTCAATGTTTTCCCACGCCAATTCTATCAGGGACGTCAAAACCAGGTCTTGTTTTGGAAAGGGTTAAACAAGACTTACATGAGTTGTTGTCTCTGCTGTGCCCACTATACAATTCATGCAAGCAATAGACAGATGCAAGAAATAGTATCAATAACAGTTACCTTGTCTGATCCAAGATGTTTTTCTTCAGTCTTGTTGGTAAGAAATGAGAACTTTCACTGGAGGTGATTAATACTGCTGCATCACCACCCTGACTAACATGGCTTATAAATTTTTTTACATTTTAAAACAGGTTTCATCTAGTTAGCTTGCTTAGTTATTAAGTTATTGCAGGATCCATTTTTTGCCATATTTTCACTATTTCCGTTACCATAGCAACCGCACTTTTTGTCAAAGAACAAAGATAAAATGATGTGCATAATCTACACATTGCCATCTAGTCATATACCAAGTCTCATCAAATTAGCTTGCTTACTTATTAACTTATCGCAGGATCCAATATTTTTTGCCATATTTTCACTATTTCCGTAACCATAGCAACAACAATTTTAGTCTAAAAACAAAAATAAAATGATGTGCATAATCTACACATTGCCATATAGTCATATACCAAGTCTCATCAAACTAGCTTGCTTAGTTATTATCTTATCGCAGGATCCCATTTTTGGCCATATTTTCACTATTTCTGTAACCATAGCAACCTCAATTTAAGTCGAAAAACAAAAATAAAATGATGTGCATAATCTACACATTGCCATCTAGTCATATACCAACTTTCATCAAAAACGCTTGCTTAGTTATTAAGTTATCGCGGGATCCAGATTTGAGCGGACAGACGAATGGACAGACGGACGGACGGGCAGACAGACGGAGGGCAAACCTATAGTCCCCTCCGGTGTGAACACCGGTAGGGGACTAACAATGAATGTAGCATTGTAAATTGAAATCAATCCTTCAGCATAAGGTAGCCAAATTATCATTAATGCAGATGTTCAATGTAAAAGAGATATATCCAGGAGAAAGACATTGAAGAATGGCATATTAAAGTATTAAGAAAGATAAATCACTCGTTTTACAAATTTAGATATACATTTTTAGATAACAAAACATCAACAGTGAACCACCAACAAAGGTTCTGTAAACCCTTGTCATGCTAATAAAATTCTTGGTCATGCTGAACTCCGAATATTCCCAATTTGACAGGAGCTATAGACTAAGATCAGCGTGCACATATGTGCAGTCTGATTGTAGTCTAAACCACCTGATAAGCTTTTGAGAAAAAGAAGACTTTGATACTGTATTTTCAAAATTATAACATACACTTAATTAATCAGTGCATCTAATGCTTTTGGCACTTTGATATTAATGACATTTTGACAATATTTCTATTCAACATGATGAGGGTTAAAATTAAAGTGCTGAAAATACAAGATGCACTGATTGTACGTGAGCCAGTATTTTTTTTTTAAAAAAAAAAGTCAATATTTTGAAAGCTCTTGGGTTTAAAAAGGAAAATCAGGTGGTAAAGACTAAGATCAGACTTCACATATGTGCAGACCGATCTTTGTCTATACAACCTACCAAAGCAGAAATATTTGGGATCCGATATGACAAGTGTTAAGAAACACTTGGATGATATAAAAATTCAAGTGAAATCAGCATTATTCTCCCCCCTTTACCTTTTCAAATCACCAGTAATTTATGTTGATTTTGCTATTCGTGCAAAAATTATTGAAAAGGCTAGGCATTTTAATTAACCATATTTTGCACTAAATTTACAGCAGTATTGCATTACTCCTCAATATTCACTAAGATGCCTGTATATCTAATAATCTTTTATGATGTTAATAGCACATGGATTCACAAAAAAGTAACATTTTTAATTTTCCTTCAAAGGAAAACCTGTGAATTGTGAGAATCAATTATTTGGAACTAGACTTGTTGATAAGCATACTAGTAACCCTCACCTGCGCTTTGTCCCATTTCCAGGAACAATTTTTGTACTAAAATAAGACCTTGATCTTCATGACCCCAAAACATAAGGGAAGTCTCCATGTGGTCATGGGCACCCATTCCATTTGTACAAAGTTTCATGATTCTATGTCAATTGGTTCTTGAGCTAAGGTCAGAATGTCTTCAGACGGACAGATGGACGGAAGAATTGGTGGACAGACATATATACAGACAGACAGACATGGTGAAACCAATATACCATCCTCTATTTTGTAGGTGGGTGGTATTAAAAGCATGGGGTATGTCAAAGATAAAACTAGAACTGTCACAGAGTGGACTTATACCCGCCACAAGCACTTTGTCACAATGCAAGTGCTATTAGTTTTGGATATTTTTGTAACAGATATAGAGGTCATATGCAGCATTTGCATGAAGTTTCATAATTGTAGGTCGCTTGGTTCTTGAATTAGAGTCAGGAAACGAAAATTGAACAAAAATTGTATGTGACCTTGACCTTTGACCTATGTGACCCAAAAACAATAGGGCACTTCCTTGGGTCATAATTTATACATTTGTATAAAGTTTCATGATTGTAGGTCACTTAGTTCTTGAGTTAGAGTCCGGAAACGAAAAGGTCTACAGATTGACGGATGGACGGACGGACAGACCGACATGGTGAAACCAATATACTCCCCTCTACTTCGTAGGTGGGGGGTATAAACATATGAGGCATTGTGTGACATTTCCAACAATTACACCAGAGGGCAAAGTAAAGCCTCTAGCCAGCCTTTTGCATCCACACAGTCAGACCAGAGTCTTCACTATTCCCTGTGTAGGTAGATAAGGTTTTAATTTCTCCTTTGGTAAGCAAAAATTCAAGACTGTATTAAATGTATATGCATTCTATATACACTTAGTGCAGTCTTGCACTGAACCATTGTGATGCTAGTTTTATGAGAGTTTTTTCATGAGGTAAAAGCCGTAGTAAGGAGAAGAAAATGTAGTGTAAATTGTAATAAAGGACATATGAGGACACTTATATTTATTTTTTCTAAAGGGGAATATTAGCTGCAATAAACTGTTTATCTCTTAATCAAGTAGAAATTTTTAACACAATGTCGCTTTTAACACCTTATTAGATCACCTGTTTACTACCCTGCAGTTAAAAAATACATATCTACAGCGGAGTTTTTAACATAACATCATAACTGTGGGACCTCAGGATAAACACCTGTACTGACCTGCTAAGTTTGGTATACAAATGAGCTCACAAATTCTTGATCATAGAAATAGAGGTTATCATCCTTTTTCCATGATTTGTCTGTTTGAACATGATCCCCCCCCCCCCTATCTCATTTATAAATCTAGGTATATTGTGTCCTGTCTGTTTGTTTGTGACTCTGTTTATCCACCCTAAAGCATTTTACATTTTGCCATAATTTTTTATTGGATAGTGGTAGAGTCTTCATATTTCAGACATGAATTGTGACAAGATCTTTCTTTTGGTACCAACTTCAAGGTCATTTTTCCAGGTCAAGGTAATTTTGTTAAGGTCAAATAAATATGTGGAGACTTCAAAGTTGGCAGTGAATTATTGTGTGTTGTTAACCCTTGTCAGGCAAAATAAATGAAAAATCAAAGTGCTAAAAGCACTGGAAGTTACCAGATGTGAGTGAGTATTGATTTTGGAAATGCATTATCTTATACCTTTCTGGTTTGAAAATGAAATTCAGGTGGTATGAACTAAGATCAGACAGCACATATCAATGGGTCAGAGCAATACTATTGTAAGTGCCTATAAATATATAGGCACTTACAATAGTATTGCGCTGACCCCTCGATATGAGTAGGCTGATCTATGTCTATACCTTCTGACAAAGCAGGAATATTCTGGGTTCAGCATGACAAGAGTTAATTTCAGAACTGCTTTTGATTACCGAATTGAATTTAGGCTTGATTACTTTATTATATCAGTTATTGTATCAAACGACTGTTTCTGATAAATCGAGGGGTCAGCATAACACTATTGTAAGGGAGTGCCTATAATTATATAGGCACTTACAAAAGTATTGTGCTGACCCATCAAAATGGTAGTGGCAGGGGCATTAGGGTGTTTAACAAACACATCATGTTTTAATTACAGTAAAACTTGTTTTAAGCGACCACTAATGGGTCACC
The DNA here is from genome assembly GCA_948146395.1 of Fragum whitleyi. Taxonomy (NCBI): domain Eukaryota; kingdom Metazoa; phylum Mollusca; class Bivalvia; order Cardiida; family Cardiidae; genus Fragum; species Fragum whitleyi. The sequence continues at coordinate 56,241,783 of OX411545.1, read as the reverse complement.
ATAAAATGCAGTCTTTAAAAAAAAATGGCCCCTTTATACACAATTATTTACAAATAAGAACAAGATGTGTTTGTGAAACACGAATGCCCCCGTAACAGAATTTTTTTTCAAAGTTTGACCTTGACAGATGACCTTGACCTTGTCACATGACCTTGACTTTGGTACCAGCGGATGCGGATCATTGAGATCTATCATCATGCCAAATATGAACTTTGTATCTTGAATAGGCTTGAAGATATTGGCAAGGTTAAGTTTTCGGACAGACGGACGGACAGACAGAAGGACAGACAGACGGAAATGAGTAAAACAATATGCCCCCGATCTATCGATGCGGGGGCATAAAAATACTTTTTTTATTGAATATGCAAATAATTACTAATTCTCAATAGTCCTATGTTGGTAAAACTCAATAAAAACATCTCATTGAGATGATTCTGGTGAGTTTCAACAATATAGGATTCATGTCTTTATAACTTTTATTCATTTTTTAATAACCTTTAGACCAACAATTCCTACTTTTTAAGATAATTTGATTTAAGAGAGATTTTGAAAATGGTTGCTTCAATAAAAATGGTCACTTAAAAGACGAGCAAGATTGACTGTATATGAAATTATAATTTAGAAATAGATAAGTGTTCATGAAATGACACAAGCATTACAAATATGTATTATTTTATCATGTTTTTAACATCTGGCATTCATTTGCATTTACTTAAAATTCATAAAATGACATTTTTTCTCTTAAAATACAATAAATCACAATCAAAAAGGTTAATCACCTCATGTCACCAATGTAAAAAGTCAAAGCACTGAAGTACTGATGGTGGACGTTTCTGTTGGCATACTAGAGTGATTATTCCATTTGGTGAGAAAAGAGAAATTTTAAAGGTAAAACTACGATAAAAGGAAAATGACCTGACCCAAGTTAGCATTTTTCTTCAGATATACATTTCTCAACATATATCATCGATCGTCAACCAAAGTCCTGTAATTACAAGGTTTCGATAACTTTCGGCATTATGCCAGGGTAAGTAAAAAGAGTGATTCTCTGATCCATTTGGTATAAAAGGAAAGAAATGACAATTAGATTATCTAGGTATCATTATTTTTGCAACACTAATCGATTATCCGTGGTCACAATCAAAGTTCTGTTGTTATCTCCTTGAAAAATTCAGTAAAGGGATAATCAATTGATTTTCCGCTATTTTCATTTTCAAATAAAAAAGAAAGTGTAAGCACGAAAAATAATTGCAGACACTCTCGAGATTGAATGTCGTGTGTTGAAAAGTAGTGTAAAGCCCCATTGCATAAACCTTTATCGCACGACCTAACTGCTTTTCACTACCTGCTCGCGTTGTATCCGTATTCATGTGTGTGATCTATATTATTATTCTATTATTAGTAGTGTCAGGGGAGGTTACCATTCCAGTAATTCCGCTTTCATGAGTGACCTCCCATAGACCACTGGGAAACAAGAGGCAAATTACTCACTCTGCCTGAAAAGTAGTTCTACGCACGCAAAACATTCATCCGATCTCAGAATTACTAATGATTTCGCACTTAAAATATGTCTTTCAGGTTTCAACAAGTTATGTAGAACCCTTGTTTCACTCCATTTTTAAAATGCATAGTTTTCAGACGGACACAATTCTTGAAGAAGAGTAAATTGAATCTAAGTGAGCACTACTGTTTTGAAAACCTATTAACATCTGACAGGATTGTTCTTACGCAGTATTAACTCTGGTGAACGTAAACGTCCACCAAAAATGGAGATATATCTGAAAGTTTGTTTTTCTTGCATGGAAGATTGAGAAAGGAGTCCTTAAGACTATTGAAATTAAGTAATACAAGCTCAAAGTAAGGTGTCCCAATTTTTATTTCGGGGAGAACATCAAGGAAAATCATAAAATGCTTGTTGTAAGCATTTTCTTCTTTTCTGTAAGTTCCTCCCCCCAAAGATTGTTTTTCTCTAAAATCACTGGTAGTTCCCTTCAAATGATACCTGCTATAATGCCTGTAGTAAATAAATTTTAAAGATAAACAGATGGGAGATTGAAAAGGAATCTAACCTATTAATTGCGTTTTTGAAATATTCTAATTCTGCCAAGGGAGTGCATTGGAGCCCACTTAGTGTCAAACCCTCAGTACAGAGCAACTCTGACTATATTATTGTAGAAGGCTGAACTACCTCAAAGCTTTTTATGATATTCAGGGCCTGTGTTAGTGTTTGATACTGGGAAGTCATTGACTCCTCACCTAAGAAATTCTGGGGTCAAATCTGAATTTAAGGGGTCAAAACAACAGAAAAAAGAAATCATAAGAAGAATTTTGCTTATTTAAGAGATAGTTTAACTATTTCTTATAATGATATAAAACAAATAATTAATTTTTAGTAATTTAGATAGTAATTTATGAAAATCTTTGGTATAAAACCATGTTTTGACCCTAAGTTATTCCTTTCAAGGTAGTCATTTAGATTCCCCTTAGAAGAATTTTCTAGGGGTCAAATTAAGATATTTTCAATTTTGGGGGTCAAAACCCTGGTTTAAGGGTCAAACACAAGCCCTAATAATGTCCAGACTGCATTATATGCTCATTGTCTACCCTGACTTAATGCTTGAATATATGCTAAATTCTGAATATCCTCACCTGAATTTGCGGGACATAGCATGCAAAGGCTTAGTCTATAATCACTTATAACTGAAAACTGATTGTCTTATCATTTAAGTCAATTTACACAGGCCGCCAACTTATGGGAACTTTTTAATTTGTACTAGTCTAAAACTTTAGCCAAACAGCACATGTGAGATAATTCATGGAATATGAAATGAGATGAAATGATGGAAATGGCAGGACTGTCTTTCAAATACAGGTGTAGCTTTCATATTTATAATATTTTTAATTGTTTGTGCAAATTTGAGGAAAATATCTCACGCAGAGGGCCAGAGTTTAATGGAAGACATCTGTATTAATGACGTAGTCTCAGAGCATTCTGTATGTTTTGTGTTTAATCACATATCTACAGCATAGTTTTGGTCTATGAAGATTCAAAACTGAAGGATACGATCATGGTTTTAGTCTTGCAAAATTTTGCACTTCTCATGCCTAAAAATCTTGATTTCTTATTAAATACAGGGTTAAATGATAATTCAATGTTGCTTAAACCTACAAAACAAAACTTTAAAAGTTACATTTTTTCAAATGAATATGTTTTCTGTCATATAGTTTATCACCTTTCAGAATTTAGCTAAATTATGTTATAAAGATCTGGTAACCTACGACTTTGGGTACAAATTGTAGCACCTGTGACATAAATCATTTCACCAAAACTGTTAATGAATTGCTCATCTTTTGACCATTTCAAACTGCTAAAGCACTCATGTTAGAGGGTTAAGCACTAAATATACATGTATTTAGGTAAAGACTAGTTAAACATGATTGAAAAGCACACAGGATTATTTCAGATGTGCAAAATATACAAGTTAATTAAAAAACTAGTAGATGAAACAATAATAGATCCTGCCAAAATCAAATATTTTTGCACTATTTGCATGATAACTATTGTATACCAAATATGATCTTTAGAATTTACATAATATATATCTAAAATTAATTTAAACACATTAATTTGGATAACAAGTGTATCATAAATTTGCTTACTTTTGTAATTTTGTGGAAGAACAATATGATGGGTGAGTGCATAACTATTGTAAGTGCCTATAGATATAGGAACATACAAAAGTTATGCACTGACTCTTCTAATTCTATTTCACAGGGTATAACGTGCCATGCCGACACCACAAGGTTCGTGGACACCTGATCGATTTTTTCGATACGGAACTAACGGTGGAGCAGCTTTTTGACTGATTTATAAACCGAAATAATCATTTTCATTTCAATTTTTAGTATCACTGTCGAGATAAATGGTTCTTCTTTTGGGAAATAACAGTAGAGGGTAAAAACTAAGCCAAATGAGCGAGTTCTAGCCCTAGGAGTGAGTGACTTTGCTCGTTTTTTAGGTTTGTCATTCATTTTTTGTCAAACAACCTGACTATTCTTAATTGCTTGTGATTTTCTAAGAGCATTTATGTATCCTCTACACGCATACCAAATTTCTCGGCGAAAGATCCACATAAAGCAAAGATATTCGTACTTTTATTGGTCTGGGTAGCGGAAAATATGATAACAAGGCACCCCCTTTCACAAATTCTGGTGTCGATTTCCAATCGAAAAAAATTCAGGGGGTGTCTAGTTATCATATTTTTCGCTACCCAGGCCAATAAAAGTACGAATATCTTCGCTTTATGTCGATCTTTTGCCGAGAAATTTGGAATGTGTGTAGAGGATACATAAATGCTCTTAGACAAACACAAACAATGAAGAATAGTCAGGTTGTTTGACAAAAAATTAATGACAAACCTAAAAAAACGAGCAAAGTCACTCACTCCTAGAGCTAGAACTCGCTCATTTTGCTTAGTTGTTACCCTCCCCTTTTATTTCCTAAAAGAAGAACCATTTATCTCGACAGTGATACTAAAAATTGAAATGAAAATGATTATTTTGGTTTACAAATCAGTCAAAAACTTGCCCCACCGTTAGATCCGTATCGAAAAAATCGATCAGGTGTCCATGAACCTTCTGGTGTCGGCGTGGCACGTTATACCCTGTGTATTTAGCAGGATGAGTTTTGGTTGTAATTAAATAGCACTGCACTACACAAAGGCGTAACTACCATTACTCACATTAGGCAAGTGCATAATAGAAATAAATCCTCTTTCAAAAATTGTCGCTGATGAATGATCATAACATCGAAACTACAGCTTATTCAAGCTGTAGTTATGATGTTTTGATTATTCACCTACGCTTAATTCATAGAAAAGGAGAGCTGACGGAGGACATTCATCTTTTTTCACAGTTCACGCCTTTATCCTATATATTCTGTGTTGGTCGCCTTCTGAGTGTGTATAAATTTCAAAATTCTAGTTACGCCTATGCTACATGGGAACAATTTATCTATATGCACTTAAATTAGTTTTGTATCTAATCCTTAACTAACCAATTAAAGTTTAGTCAGGCAAAGCATCTTACCTTATCTAGCTCCGCCTTCTCTTTCATCAACTGTTGCTCTAGTTCCATCTCCTGTTTGTTCCTCTCTGCTATCTCTTGTTTCACCTTGATCGCATTCTTGCGTTTCACCTCTTGGAGTTGGTGCTGAAGATGCCGCACTGTCTGTTCTTGTTTCTGTCGGGTGTACTCGGCATTTCTTACTTTACCATAGAGATTCTGCTCTGTTTCCTCCCCTTTGTTTACCATTTTCTATGTAAAAGTAAAATTAATATAGTCAAAATGGTTGTTTTCTGAAATATGTATATCAAATAATGATATTATCAAAAAGAAATAGAAAAGTGGCAAAGAGAACTTTGGTCATAGCCATGTTCCACATTATCAGATGTTGCAGACAATAAATCTGATTAAATGAAATTCTGAAATCTTATATGCAGATTTTTTTTCGTTTTCTACACTGATTCTCCCTTTTTATCATTTGAGGGGGGTGGCCAGGTGTAAAGAGCTGGATTGAGAGGGAATGAATTAAAATCAAGATCTAGTAGGCAACATGGGTATTAAAGCAGTATATCAGATGTTAAATCTCCCATGATATGTCGGTTTAGTTGGAATCTATAAATTGTTGCTTAATCATGGGAATCAAAATTTATCATGTAGGTAGAATTTATGGCAGCTTACATGGAGAACATTCACATAAATTATGGGTACCTAAACTAGACTTAAAAGATTAACAAGTGCTTACTAGACTTAAATTGGCGGAGGTTAATGGTTTAACATGGGGAACTATGTCTCTTGTACAACCTTTATCAATTGAATAATGTATTTTTTGTACCCACACAGGCTAAACAAGAGGCCTAACAAGGACTATCTCCACTGGTACATAGAATATAGTACCTAAACTAGACTTACAAGATTAACAAATGCTATCCAGACTTAAATGGTTAAGGTTAATGGTTTGCCATAAGGAATCATGCCTTTTTCATATGTGACCTGTCACATTAAAAGGGACCATCTGGTTAGTATGTAAAGTGTTGACTCTTGTCAGACTGTGCAAATTGCCCAGACTGACCAGGGTTGAAACTTTTTGCACTTTGCTTACACTTCTGAATCTAGAATGATCAATCTACCTTCCTGAAAATATTTTTTTGAAATTTGACCTCTGGTTGTCCTGTGCTTGAACCAGTTTCTTTTTCCACATATTTATTTTACAAAGTTTGCAGAAGGTCACATTTTCATATAGACTCAGCAACAGGCCAACCTGAGAGCAAGTCTTACGGCACTGATTCACAGAATATGGTTATCTAAACTAGACTTACAAGATACGCAAGGGCTTACTAGGCTTAAATCGCTTAGAGTACTTAGATTAAGTATCAATAATGAACTATGTCTCTTATACAACATTTTTCTATTGAATTTTGTACTTGGTTATTTCGAAGGGTCAGTGCAATACTATTGTAAGTGCCTATAAATATATACTTTACCCCAAAACAATAGACCCCAACAGCAAAAGGGCACTCCCTTAATACATAATTGTACAGTTGTACAAAGTTTTATGATTCAAGGTCACAAAACTATTTTTGCACTAAAGTCTGGTCACAATAGGTCATGAAATGGATCAAAATGGAAGGATGAACAGTCCAACAGATATTGTAAGCCAATATAAACCCCTCAATAGCAAAATGTACATTAATTGTGGCAAAAAGATTGACATCTATTATCAAAATTCTATCATAATTGACACAAATCAGAGTAGTGAATGTATATCAAAAGAGAAAGGAAAACTTTAATGATTCATACAAGAAACTACTTTCTCAGCAAGATGGAATGAACATTTTACAGAATGTTCAACAAAATGGCCAAGGAGATAAGGGGAAAGCCGTAATTTGATAAATCTCATTTAAAAGTAGTTATGTCTTTGAAGTATTAAGGACATTGAGTGTAGGGTGATTAGACAAAAAGCAAATGACTTTCAAAATCATTCTGCAATGTCTTTATGCATGTGTGGTAATGAATTTGTACAGTATTTGCACTGAGCTTATTGCCCGAGTAATGTGTCATTTGGATAGAAAACCATTTAAATAGCAGACTAATGTGTTTTATTAGCTATTTAGTTCTTTAAGTGAAAACAGCAAATTACTGATTTTTATTTATACAATTTAGACTTTGTACAACTTCAGTATAAGCTGATCATGAAGCTCATTTCACAGTCAATATGAATAATCACGTGTTCCAATTTTCTGTCTGTGTGTAAATATGGACGGCTTGGGGTAAAACAGTTGTTACAACGTATAAATATATAGACAACTCTTCATGCTAAGCATCAATATTACCATGAATTCAGGTTTCATCTTACTTTGGCCCATGGATTTAGGAGAAATCATTCCAGAGAGACAAAAAGACAGACTAACAGATGGAATATGAATAATATCACAAAGCATAATTAATTTCTTGCCAAATAAACATTTAAAAACAACATTAAAATCATAGGTCTGAAGAAATGCTCAAATCCAAAATTTCTCCTAAGAAGGGGTCTAACCAATAATGTACAGTAAAACTTGTGTTAAGCCACCACTAAGGGGACCACCAAAAAGCGGTCGTTTATAGAAATAGTCGCTTAAAACAGAATATCATGATAAATGTGAGAGTTCATTTTGATAGCGTTTATAGATTGTCGATGAAGTCGTACTGAATCCTATGATGTTTGAACCCATTAGAATCGTCTTATTGAGACGATTCTAATAGGTTCCAACATCATAAGATTAAAAAATAACACATTTTCCGTTAAGAATGTCCTCTGTTGCAGAGATTTTGCTTACGGTGAAGGGACTTTTTACGGTGGTCGCTTAATAGAATTGGTCGCTTAATAGACGTGGTCGCTCGAGCAATATCGACTGTAATTTTGTTGAAATAATCTCCTGTGGTGACAGAACTACAGATATGACATTTTTACTGGGTAGTGTCAGATCACTAATACTTTTCTCTTTTTTTTTTAAATACTTGATAACCATGTTTTTGCCAAAACTTTTGGGGTAGAGCAGAGGGGGGTCTGGACCCCCAGTCCTCTGGATATATGTACGGCTTATTAGGCCAAAAGGCCAGATTGCTGGTGCATCATAGTTTATTTTTCTTGAGAATGATTTCATAAAAAATAAAAGTTACAAATAGTGTTGGCTGATTTCCTCTGCCAAAACAGGTATGACACCAGGTTCAGCATGAAAAAGGGAGATATATTTGATCCGTCACATCAAAAGTGACCATATGGGAACTGCATAAAATAAAAATTTGAAAAAAGAGGTCGCATTTCAAAATTTTGTTCACAGAAAGGTAGTTTGATTATTCTAGATTCAGAAAATTAATAAAGTTAGAAAAAGTTTTGACGCTAGTCAGTCTGCACAGTCTGCCCAGTCTGACAAGGGTCAACACTTCACACTTCCCAGATGGCCCCTCTTCGCATGACAGGTCACAAATATATAATGATGAAATCGACAATAGATTCTTCAACATGGCAGGTTTTCTAAAAACAAGAGGGCTGTTGGCCCTGAGTCGCTCACCTGAGAAAAAAGCTTCATTAACTAGGTATATCCACGCAACCACAGAAAAAGAGATTTTCACCTATTCAATCAGATAACATTTGAAATAATCCTCCCCCCCCTCTGCTCCTCCCCTGGTCATTATTTATTTAAGCTTTTTTAGCTATTGTGATCACCTTTCCTCCGGCGTCCGTCCGTCGGTCGTCGGTCGTCGTCCGTCAACAATTTCTTTAAACGACATCTCCTCCTAAACTACTAGGCCAATTAACACCAAATTTTACAGAAATGTTGCTTAGGTGGTCCCCTTCAAAAATAGCTAAAAGAATTGAAATCCATGAAAAACTCTGGTTGCTATGGCAACAAAAGTGAAATTTTAAGAAAATCTTTAAAATTCTTCTTCTTCTCAACCAGTAGTCCTACAGACTTAAAACTTGGCATGGATGATCAGTTCATAGACCTGAATAAAAATAGCTAAAATCATATCTTTTGGGCCACCAGGTGCAGAGCACCAGGGGGGAGGGGGTAGTACTCTGGGTAAATTTTGTAATCTTTAAGCCTCTTCTTCTTCGGAACCAGGAGCCCTACAGACTTGAAAATTGTCGTGGATGATCAGCTCATAGACCTTAATTAAAATAGCTAAAATCATATCTTTTGGGCTGCCAGGTGCGGAGCACCAGGGGGGAGGGGGTAGTACTTTTGTGAAAATTTTGTAATCTTTAACCTTCTTCTTCTTTTGAACCAGGAGCCTGACAGATTTGAAAATTGGCATGGATGATCAGCATATGGACCTTTATATAAATAGCTAAAATCATGACTGTAGATTCACCAGGTGCGGAGCACCAGGGGGGAGAGGGTAGTACTTTTGTGAAAATTTTGTAATCTTTAACCTTCTTCTCCTTCTGAACCACAAGCCCTACAGACTTGAAAATTGGCATGGAGGATCAGCTCATAGACTTTAATAAAAATAGCTAAAATCATGACTGTAATGCCACCAGGTGCAGAGGACCAGGGGGGAGGGGATAGTACTTTTGTGAAAATTTTGTAACTTTAACCTTCATCTTCTAATGAACCAGGAGCCCTACAGACTTCAATATTGGCATGGATGATAAGCATATGGATCTAAAATAAAATAGCTAAAATCATGAATGTAGGGCCACCAGATGCGGAGCATTAGGGGGAAGGGGATAGTATTTTGGATCAAATTTGAAATCTTTAACCTTATTCTTCTCCTGGATCAGGAACCATACAGACTTGAAAATTGTCATGGGTGATCAATATATTGACATTAATTAAAATAGCTAAAATCATGACTGTAGGGTCACCAGGTACTGAGTGTCTTGGGGAGGGGGTAGTACTTTGGATCATTTTTGAAATCTTTAAACTTCTTCTAATGAACCAGGAGTCCTACAGACTTTAAAATTGGTATGGATGATCAGCATAACTATGGACATTAATTGAATTAGCTAAAATCATGACTGTAAATTCACCAGGTGCAGAGCATCTTTGGGGAGGGGGGTGCTTTGTTGAGAATTTTGAGTCCCTACAGCCTTTATATTTGACATGGATTGATCAACTCATTAAAGAAAACTTTAAAAGTCTCAGACTCAGCCTGTATATCTGGCATAGATTAGCTGATCACAGACCTTTTATGAAAAAAGCTTAAATAAATAATGACCAGGGGAGGAGCAGAGGGGGGAAGGATTATTTCAAATGTTATCTGATTGAATAAGTGAAAATCTCTTTTTCTGTGGTTGCATGGACATGCCTAGGTAATGAAGCTTTTTTCTCAGGTGAGCGACCCAGGGCCAACGGCCCTCTTGTTCATAAAAGGTCTGTGATCAGCTAATCTATGCCAGATATACAGGCTGAGTCTGAGACTTTTTAAGTTTTCTTTAATGAGTTGATCAATCCATGTCAAATATAAAGGCTGCAGGGATTCAAAATTCTCAACAAAGCACTCCCACTCCCCCAAGATGCTCTGCACCTGGTGAATCTACAGTCATGATTTTAGCTAATTAAATTAATGTCCATATGCTGATCATCCATACCAATTTTCAAGTCTGTAGGACTCCTGGTTCATTAGAAGAAGTTTAAAGATTTAAAAAATGATCCAAAGTACTACCCCCTCCCCAAGACACTCAGCACCTGGTGACCCTACAGTCATCATTTTAGCTACATGTATTTTTATTAAGGTCAATATATTGATCACATGACAATTTTCAAGTCTGTCGGGTTCCAGATCCAGTAGAAGAATAAGGTTAAAGATTTCAAAATTGATCCAAAGTACTACCCCCTCCCCATGCTCCGCATCTGGTGGCCCTACATTCATGATTTTAGCTGTTTTATTCTAGATCCATATGTTTATCATCAATGCCAATATAGGTCTGTAGGGCTCCTGGTTCATTAGAAGATGAAGGTTAAAGTTACAAAAATTTTACAAAAGTACTATCCCCTCCCCCCTGGTGCTCCGCACCTGGTGGCATTACAGTCATGATTTTAATTATTTTTATTAAGGTCTATAAGCTGATCCTCCATGCCAATTTTCAAGTCTGTAGGGCTTGTGGTTCATCAGAAGAAGAAGGTTAAAGATTACAAAATTTTTACAAAAGTACTACCCTCTCCCCCCTGGTGCTCCGCACCTGGCAGCCCAACAGATATGATTTTAGCTATTTTTATTAAGGTCTATGAGCTGATTATCCATGCCAATTTTCAATTCTGTAGGGCTCCTGCTTCCGAAGAAGAATAAGGTTAAAGATTACAAAATTTACCCAAAGTACTACCCCCTCCCCCCTGGTGCTCCGCACCTGGTGGCCCAAAAGATATGATTTTAGCTATTTTAATTCAGGTCTATGAACTGATCATCCATGCCAAGTTTTAAGTCTGTAGGACTACTGGTTGAGAAGAAGAAGAATTTTAAAGATTTTTCTTAAAATTTCACCTTTTGTTGCCATAGCAACCAGAGTTTTTCATGGATTTCAATTCTTTTAGCTATTTTTGAAGGGGACCACCTAAGCAACATTTCTGTAAAATTTGGTGTTAATTAGCCTAGTAGTTTAGGAGGAGATGTCGTTTAAAGAAATTGTTGACGGACGCCGGACGCCGACGGACGGACGGACGCCGGACAAAAGGTGATCACAATAGCTCACATGAGCACTTCGTGCTCAGGTGAGCTGAAAAATCAAAACTAGTTACAAACCTGGAAGAATTTCAGAGAATCTTCATGCTCCAATCTATTCTTCTCATCAAATCTCTTTTTAAATCTCGCCTCCCACACTTGTTGTTTCCCCTCCTCCGTCATCTTCTTCTGCTTCATGTGATTCTTTAACTGGGTTATCCGCCTTCTGTTGTGAGCCTGAAATTATAGGATTATGATATGACCCACCAGATAATGAAGCCTGGAAGTACAAGATAATGATATTGCCCATCAAATAATGAAGCCTGGAAGTACAAGATCCAACACATGAAAAAGAACAAAGTCCATGAGTGTCTTGCTTGGTTGCAGGACTAGAACAAGCTTGATTTTGATGTAGTTGTAGTAGCAAAAAAGGGCATATACTCTCTCATAAATAAATTCCTAGTTATTATGTTAATCCCCTTCATAATAATTATGGATGCTCTTGTCATACTAAAAAGATGCAACACATTTTAGGCAAATTTCTTTAATGAAGATGGTGATATGGGCAAGATTTACAGTTCTAAGAGGATTCATAGTACCTAAGAAGTACTAAAAGGGGGGCTACACCATTCTCTTTAGAGTATTTTTAAGCATATTATGGTGCCTGGACTACCTAATCATGGATTGCTAGTATTTATTTCACAAATACACAGTCAATAATCCTATAATAGATATAGTAATTTTTGTTTTAAGTAACCACTAACGGGACCACCATAAAACGGTCATTAAAGGAAATGGCTTCTTAACACACTTTTTGTTTACAAATGATAAATAAAGTTTTTGATTTGATATACATATTGTTGCAAAATCCTCAATTATTATATGTTTTTAAAACTCAAATGAATCGTCTCATTGAGACAATTCAGGTGAGTTTAAAACAACATATGATTCATTTTTAATAATAATTGGACCAACTATTCCTACTTTTCAAGATATTTTGATTTAAAGAAGAGGATTTTGAAAACAGTTAATGCTTAATAAAAATGGTCGCTTAATAAACGTGGTAACTCAAGCAAGATTGACTGTATAATATTAATGACAAGGCAGATGAGGATTCAGAAGGGTTCATTCATAAACATACCTTTGACAAATAGGTTCACTTTTTATTGCATAATAATATTGCATTTTTTTTTTCATTTGATATTCTATAAAGCAGTAACTGTTTCTATATCCTTGAAAATCAAAGTAACCTCACTGCATACCTTTTGTATACAAATACATATTTCCAAAGAGAAAGCTCAGTTACATGAAAGTAAGACAAGTTTTTCTTGAATGACAAGAATGACTTGATATATAAACAGAAACACAAAATATTTACAACTCTATTAACTTGATTGTTAGGATCAAACAGTAATATTATCCCTCAGATTAGCTCTTTTGTTTGATTGCTTGGCATCAAAAATTGACAGAATCGTAACAAAATAATTCTTCATAAGACAACTTTGGATGCGTGTTTATCAAAGTCATATATTAATTGCTCATGATCAAGTGCCAAACAGTTGTAACTGCCTATATGTTTATAGGTTTAACAGTTTGCACTGAGCCATATATACATGTACTGAATTCCAAGAAAACAAATAAAGGTATAAAATTCTTTTTGTTGGATTATCTCAAATACTGTATTTCCACTAATAACAGCCCCCTCCCTTATAGTAGCACTCCTACATTTTTATTAAGAAAACCCGATTCAAAATGCCTAAATTTTAGGAACTTCTTCTTTAATTTGAGATGAATTTAAATGATTGTTTAGAAGAAATTCACCTCAAATTAAAAGGAAAATGGCCTAATCAATTTTAATGATTTTTTAAATCAGAAAATGTGTACTAAATAAAAGCTCCCTGTACATGTTATGTAGAGCTCCCGAGAGCATTTATTAGGAGAAATACAGTACGACATTTACTTCTATAGGCAAAATTCCATCCCTCGATACATTTACCAGGCAGTGGCACATGTCCTTTCTGAAATTTTTCTTCCACCAATGGGTGGATAATCCTAAACCAAAGTGGGATAGTAGCCTGAGGCTTTGGAAAGGATCTTATAGTAATCCTTACAGCTGAAAATACCAGGAATCTATTGAAAGGTGCTCCAGCCACTTGTTACTATATTACTGGAAAAGGTGGCAATTGTCAAAAATATGTCTGTTTCACTGCTAGATATCCTAGCATGAAACAAACAACAAAGGAAAATAATTAAGAAAATAAGCTAGCTAGAGTTATAGTTCTTATGCCCTGCACTCCCTAATCATAAGAGGAACATAACTGCCATAGTCCAAATCAATTTGACATAGGGGGACAAAGTTATACTACAAACAAAGAAGTAATGCCGCCTGCTTAGACACCACAAAATATGTTCTGTCTTTCTACAGCGTCTAAATATTGTTATTGTGGCATTAATTCCATTCAAACAAACCAAATCTAGAAAATATTCAAGTTCAGGATATCATTAGAATAAATATGGTAACTAACAATCATTGAAGAAGGTACAGACATCTCAAGCATCCATAAATTATCTTAAGTTGTGTTCTTAACCTTATTGACATAAGCTTTAGCATTGATTTATACCTTGAAAAGTTTTTTTTCTAATTTACATTTTATTTTGACTCAGCAATTTTCTTAAGAACAAAAATGTCAAAAAATGTTCAAGTCATTATTTGCCAATTCATGTCTCATGGACCATTTCAGTAAATACCTGGTTGTCCCAAATGTGTTTATATCTAACAATGACAAATTCATTATTGTTACAATCCTTTCCCCAAATCATTATATGAATTGTAACTGTATAATTGCCAATTCATGATATAACATAGATTAATTTCAATGATCTGACAATTAACATTTATATTTTATTGGATATTATTAAAAAAAAATCTTTAAAATAATATCATACCATTATCAACTTATTAACAATAAAAAGAACACAACCATTGTAAGTACCTAACAAGAGCTGTCGGAGGACAGCGAAGCTCGACTATTCCTAGTGCTGGATAGTAACAGCAAATCAATATCGACATTGGAAATTCAATAAAATGAAAGTCAAGAGAAAAGAATCTTTGTCTAGAGGCTGATATTATGGTCACAGAAGCATGTGCAGAGTTTCAAAGCAATAGCTTTAGTAGGAACAGATATACAACTAACATAAAACATTTGCACATGAAAACTTAACCAAGATTTTCTAAGGCCAAAAAGGGCTAAAATTCCACTAAATTAAATATCAGAGTAATGAATCTTTTTCTGTGGGCTAATATTATGGTCAAAGAAGCATGTGTAAAGTTTCCAAGCAACAGCTGTAGTAGAAATAGAGATATTACACAAATACAACATTTGCACGTAAAAACTTAACCAAGAATTTCTAAGTCCATAAAGGGTTATCCACTAAATTCTATACCAGAGAATTGAATCTTTATTAAGAGGCTGTTGTTATGAACATTGAAGCATGTGCAAAGTTTGAAAGCAATAGCTTTAATAGAATTAGAGATATAACTGATGTACAACATTTGCACGTAAAAACTTAACCAAGAATTTCTGCGTCTGAAAAAGGTTAAAATTCCACTAAATTCAATATCAGAGTAATAAATCTTTGTCAAGAGGGAGATATCATGGTAACAGAAGCATGTGTAGAGTTTCCAAGCAAAAGCCTATGTAGAAATAAAGCTATAACTGAGATACAACATTTGCACGTAAAAACTTAACCAAGATTTCTAAGTCCGAAAAGGGTTAAAATTCTACTTAATTCAAAATGAGAGTATTGAATCTTTGTCTAGAGGCTGATATTATGGTCACAGAAGCATGTGCAAAGTTTCAAAGCAATAGCTTTAGTAGAAATAGAGATATTACAGATAAACAACATTTGCACGTAAAAACTTAACCAATATTTCTAAGTCCGAAAAGGGTTAAAATTCCACTAAATTCAATATCAGAGTAATGAATCTTTGTCTAGATGCTGATATTATGGTCACAGAAGCATGTGCAAAGTTTCAAAGCAATAGCTTTAATAGAAACAGAGATTTTAAACACTTGCACGTAAAAACTTAACCAAGGCATTATGCCGACGCCGACGCCCGGGTGACTGGAATAGCCCCCCTTTTCTTCGAATAGTCGAGCTAAAAATGTATAGGCAATTACAATTTGCTAGGAAAAAGCATAACTATTGTATGTTCTATATATCTATGGGCACTTACAATACTTTTAAGGAATCCTATCAAATCTTAATTTTGCTTCCATTATGTGACACATGCATCATTGAATCACTGACAATTGGAGCAAAAGACAATTCATGGAATAGTAAAATATATAGGCTGATTAGAGTGTTTTCTTTGCATTGAAATTGTTAGAAAATGTTGGACATGGAGAGGTTTCAGACAGAGATCAGAGAGCATACACTTGCAAGCTGATCTATGCATATATTATTAGACTTGGAGATCATGAGGCAGCAGGTAAGAGTTCCAAACAGGATAATAGCTATCAAACATTTAGATAATAATAAATTAAATAATAAAATATAATAAGAAGAAGTTGAGTTACGGAATGATGAATGACAGACAGAGACCATTACTTTATCCCCTTCGCCAAAACGGCAGGGGGATAATAATCGAGGAGTAAGCACAACACTGTTGTAAGTGCCTATAAATATATAGGCACTTACAACAGTGTTGCGCTAACCCTTCAATATATCTCTAAAGTTTTCCAAACACCTTATTACCAGCATTTGGGAAAGTGTCATGATTACCAGTCTTTCCTAATCTTTATTCAAATCTAAGAAGCATAAAACTCTTCAAAAATAGTAAATATAATATGATTAAGTTTCTACCACCTATCATAAAATTTGATATACAATTTGTATACAAATTTATGAGCAGAAGATTGCAATAAAAACCCATAGATAATTTTGTCACATGTTGTAAATCACGAGAAGTTTAGGAAGTCTTTTCTGATTCTATAGTAGTCTTCATATTTTTGCATGAGGTTTATTTAGTAACCTTGCTGAAAGAAACCTTTCAATTGTATTGTGTCATAAAATCTGAGCTTCCAAGACATGATGAGTAATTATTAAGGATTACATTGCCCAATCTTCTATGTAGCAACAGACTCTGAGCTGATGATCCCTAGCTTGCCTAAATGGGCCTCTGAGACAATTCCTCTCAGATATTAGACAAAATTTTTACACCTTCTAAATATTTTTCTCAGGGACATGTTACTGAAAGCAAATTGTTTCTAGACAACTGATTTTTAAAGAAATCAAATTGCATTCAGGATGACAAAACAGTGCAAACTGTTTGCAAATTATAAACCCCCTTTGAAACCTAGTGCACATGCAATTTAGCAGGGTTAATTTGCTAACATTACTGTGTGCAACATCTTGTCATCCTGAACACATGGCAGTTGCCTGTCCATTAGCCTGGACCTCATAGCCTTTTACTCCTCTCTGAACAGTTTAATTCACCATAAGATAATCAAACATAGTGAGGAAAACAAAAAACAAAAAACAAAATGTGTTGTAGTTCCGAAACTGTTTATCAAATGGATTCAATAAATTAAATTAGTAAGAATGCACCAACCTCTCTACTAAAGCCCATAAGATAAAGTTTCTTTCATACAGATTCACAGAGTAAGGCCATTGAACTAATTTCAGTAAAAATGTAAAAATCCATATTTTTGTGTGGTTAGCTGTTAATTAAGACATGCTGGATTGTAGGCGATAATTCAAATTTCTGTCAATGACATGATAAATGATACTCCCAGGTGTCTGGTATAAAACTTATATCAAATTGTAATAAAAATCTCTCAAAATACAGTTAATAAACCTTTCACCCCCATACACTCATTTTTACCTTTACACAGCAGAAATCATGTGATACAATTTTTCTTAATAATTTTCAGTAATTCTGTAAAAACTTGACTGATTTGAAAAATGTCAGAAGCAGAGAAATTATTCTCAAGGTTTTTACAAAAATACATACATTTTCTATAACAAAAATTATCAGCTCCACCAATTTAAGCCATGTTTTTCAACAAATCAATATTTTGTTTAAGCTTGATAGTCATGTAAGTACCATTTCTTAAAATTCAGCATAAATCATACATCTATTTATTTTCTGGGAAAACTGATTATTTACAGCCAGATGGTTCAGTCCAAAATTTTGAAGACAGGAAAGAGTTGAATTCAAAATCAAAACTTCTTGTCATACTCTATACACATTTCTTTCAAAACAAGGGGCCCATAGGGGCCTGAGACACTCTACTGACTCTTTGAAAAAAATAACATTAATAATGATAACAACAACTTTATTTATTGAGGCTACATATATGGGATACCCAATCTTCTATGCAGGCTTCTGAAAACAGTGACACATGTACATTACATATGACTTGTCCAGATGTAACAAGAAGTCTATGATCAAGAGTTACTGCTCACTAAGTAATAGATTATCACTCCTTCCTTAGATAGAAGTTTTTCCCTCCATGTGGATTTCATATGAAAATGGAGTAAAAGTATATGCAACTTATCTGATACATAATTTAAGTTAGAAAAGATTAGGCCATCCACTATCTGACATACTAAGTAACTGTGACTAATTGTTCCTTTCAAAATGTGCAGAAAATATTTCTTGCAGTACCTTATTGAGTTAAAAAATTAAACTAAATTGTAAAACAGGAAGTAGATCTGACAAACCGGAATTGGTAATCAAATACTTATTAATAAACTATTAGCATAATTATGCTACTACTTATGTGTACATTATCTTAATGACTTAATTGGACCATATTTGTGGCTTCTAGAGCGTAAACAAGAAATTTGTCATTAAGGCCCCTTTTCACGTGATATGGCATCGATCCATTCCATTTTAGCAATTTTTACAAGGGACCACCCAAGGAATATTTCTGCCAAGTTTGGTTGATTTTGACCCATAAGTTTAGGAGGAGATGTTGTTTAAAGAAAAAGTTGATGCTGTGACGGACAGACAGACGCCAGATTTTGATCGATCACAATAGCTCCCTTGAGCACTTTGTGCTCAGGTGAGCTAATAGTCAGCCAAATATTTACTTTAAACAACGGAGTCCTTTTTCAGAAGTATTCTTAGAGTTTTGTCCACCAACAAGGTCTTTAACCTTTTTAGTATGTAACACCCAGATTCATTGCCCGCATAATGGCTTTGGATCCTTCGAACCTCTAGGCAGAGTCACTCTTCAGAACAAGAAATTACAACCAAACCAGAAAAATATGCCATGTTCACATAATATGCCATGCTCCATGCATAAATGAGTGAGGAAGTTGTGTAAACAATAGATATGACATAAAGCCCCCTTTTTTATGACACAGCATAATATCACCAAACCTTCATGAAAAGTTTGATACAAATGAATCTTTTAGTAAAAGAAAGATTGACAGACACTAGATGGAGTAAAACCAGTATTGCTATAGCTCTTCTGACTTCTGCTAGCAGAGTTAAAAACATGTGAGCAGACAAATAGCCTGTGTGACAAAGTGAAGATTATGGAGTGAAATAGAATGCCACACAGTTCTTAAATTCCACCAATCATGTTTGATGATCTTGCTGTCTGTTTAGACTACTTGTTTCATGAATGGTGCATTGTTTCGAAGTTCATCTCAATTGCTAATATTTGACACCATATCACCTGCATAGCATTCCATAATAGACTCTCTCCATCACTCAACCATTCAAGTGAAAAAATGTTGCTACAATAGTTCCTTTTCCTCATAATGTATGTTCTGTCAACTAAAATCGGTTACAATATTTAATAGCTATTCAAAGTTAGATATATCTTTAATTGTTCATTAGGCTGCCATAATAATTATCTTTTTTTGCATTAAGCAGTAGACGAAGTAGAGTAATAAGTTATTTTTCTCTGCCAGAACAGAAAATGGCATTTACATATTCATACTGTAAGACTTATAGAGAAAGATATGTTAGTCTCTTGAAATACTAGTTAGTATCAAAATGTACTTTAAAATTGTATCTTTCATAAGGTGAAATAACTCACATGTCTAAATTTTCTAGGAAACCATAAAAGATAATCTAAATCATAATGAATAAGAGGAAATCTTCAAAAAGAGAATTATGATTTGTAATTTAAAAGATCTATCGAGAAACTGTGATGACAACAACAATTCAGGGACAAATTGGTAAAACAATTAGTACATGACATTTAAAGCCCTTGAATGACATAAATGAGAAATGTAATCTGGCCAAAAAAAATGACGATTTATTAGAAAATATTTCACTTGTCATTTATTTTATAATTTTTAACCTCTCATTACTTGGATTTGAAATTACCTTTGAGATGTTGACCTCATTTTTCATTTACCCTAACAAAATTACTGTTTTAGTTGAAGTAATATTCTTATAACATAAGATTAAAGACTGGTTAAGTTGCTCCACTGGCTTGGACACGCTAAGACACATGTGTACATAACAGTAGCAAGCAAATTGTTTAACTAAGACACATGTGTACATAACAGTACCAAGCAAATTGTTTAACTAAGTCTTTTCTTGGACATTTTTACAATGTCATGCTTATAGTTCAGATAGTATAAAATCATATATCATTTAAAATAATGATACAATAGATATAACCTTGACCATTCCCAATTATTGACACCAAATCCTGTTTTGACACCAAATACTTTAAATACCTTCATTTGCTTTGGATTTCATAAAGTTGAGATGTAATTGAGACTTGAACAATAATTGTATTTTGGTGAAATTTGAACATTTATCAAAACCAAAAGTACAAGAGGTAAATTGAAACAATTGCTGATGCCTAATCTTCAAAAATGTGTAGATGTGTATTAAGAAACACTAATGACAGCATGTCATCTTCGTTGGGTGAGTGATTAGCATGCTTCAGGTAGTGGACCGGTAATAGTTAAGCAACGTTTTAGAAGTAATGAACATTTCACAGTGTTAACCGAGGTTTCCTAATGATTTTCATTAGGAAACCTCGGTCAATGTAGTGAAAGTCTATGAGTTCCGATATGTTGCGAAACTATTACGTTTCCACAGCCTTAACTGTGTTATCAGATGGTTTTGGGTATGAGGTCAACCTGAAGCAGATAGCATATTTTCGCAGAACACTTTACAAGCAAAGCCCCGGTGGATGTAAAATAAATAGGTTTAAACCAAACCCCAGTCAACCAAGCTGTAAAAGCAGATATATCATTGGTAAGAATCCATTGCCTCTCTCTCTCTCTCTCTTTATGTGCAGGATAAGATCTGGTAATGAGTAAGCTGGAATGAGTAAGTATCGAGATGGCAATAAGGATTTGACTTCTATTGTCCATGGTGAAAATACATACAAATTTTAAAACAAACTCAATAATCTTCAAATACTTTTTCTATGAAAAGGCAAGATAAACGTTGATCAATTCATCGAAATAAGGGGTTCTATTTGACTGTGTAGGATTGAATAATTAAATAAGCAGTTTGTCATTTAATGAGCAATTACAAAATGTTTTAATTACTGACAATAAAGAATCGCCTTTCTATCCCACATTACCAGTCAATATTGGGTTGGAAATTAAAAAGTGCACACAGAGGTGTTTTATATTTCATTTTATTCCTTTAAATGTCACTTTAAATTCTTTAATTGTGGTAATAAATAGGTCTTAAAAAAGCATTTTTAATATCTTCTAATATTTCCCAAAGCCAAACTAATATCATTAATCTTTAAATAATTTCTTCAAAGAAAAGAAAGTCAATGTTGCTGTTTCTTTTTTTCTCTTTTTTCTTTTATTCTTCTTTAATATTTAACAAGATGAGCTTGAGAACCATGAATGACCCAGAAATATGACTTTGAAAGATGACCTTGACCTTTGTCACATGACCCTAACCTTGGTATCTGCAGCTGCTTATGAATGACATCTTTTTACATTCTTAATATGTACATCGTTGTACATTCTTAATATGTACATAGTACAACGCATCCGCTTGATGTAATTTGCAATATTAAGTATTTTGGTTAAGTATTGCAAATATTTCACCTTTATATATGACCTTGAACATATAACATGCACTTGATTTTGGGATCAGCAGATGGGTATTATTGTGATCTATCATCATGCCAAATATCAACATTGTATCTTGAATAGGCTTGAAGTAATTGGTAAGGCTAGGTTTTTTGGTTAAGCTTTGGAGATGGTCTGTAAAAGACTGTTAGACATACAGACAAACGGAGAAACAATTGAAAGATCAAGGCATTCAAACCAAGTGATGTTTGAATTTTTTCATAATCACAAAAGTTACTAATTCAGCTTATTTCCTGACATTAAGATCCCAATAGTATGAATTTGCTAGCTTTAGAAATCATTTCTTTCTCAGATGAGTACATGCAATTATACGCCAAACCACCTATGCTATGTATACACCTTAGAATATTTATGCCTTTAACGAACATTAGGATAATATCATGGCATACAAACTGCCTAATTCTTAGCATTTGAGGCTTAATGGATATGTAAAAAGAATGAAGTTGTACTCAATGCACTGGAGGCTTAACAGGTTATTTCTATATAATTAGGTTCACATAATCAGAACAAAGTTCATTATGTAATGCACTCTTTGTATCCACTACCTGCTCTTTTTTATCATGGCCTTGAACATATCATATGATATTAAACTCTGAATTGAGGAAAATTATCTTCAAGGGAAAACTGAATCCCTTGCCTTGAACTGACTACCTTATTTGTCCTAATAAACGCCCCTGGGAGCTATACATAACATGGTCAAGGAGCTTTTATTTAGTATGCACTTTCTGTCAGAAAAAATCATAAAACTAATGTCTTTAAGGCCCTTTTCCCTTTAATTTGAGGTAAATTTCCCCTAAACAATCATATAAATGATTGTTTAGAGGAAATTCACATCAAATTAGAAAGGAAGTCTCAACAAGTCATTGAAATTTAGGCATTTGAAATGAGTTTTCTTGGTAAAAAATATAGGGGTTCTTCTATTAGGGAGGGCCCTATTATTAGGGAAATAGGGTACATCCTTTTTTACTATTATTGAGATAGTAGGTAAACACAAGAGAAATAGAATATTAAGGCCTTAGTAAAAATATGATGCTGCATACCAAGTTTCAACAAGATGTGTTTGTTGAATAACACTGATTGAATATTCAAGTTATGCATAACTAATAATTAATTGAGCCAGGATTTTGCAGTTTATTTTAAGTAGAAATGGGTTAACCCCAACACAGCAAGAGGTTATAAATACAACTATTTTTTTATTTACTCGAGGATTTAAGTAAGATTAGTGACTTAAATGCTAATAAACTAAAATATGCCATAAGACAATTTTGCATTCCTTCATTTTTACACATAAAAACATTCCATTTAATAATGATAAAAATTGGTTTTTAAATCTTCAGTCAAACCTGACTTAGCGGCCACCTGTATTCAGCAAGCCCTGTATAAAGGAAGCAGTGACCAAGTTCCCAAATGAACCAAACGCACTGAAATGGACCTGTATCTAGCAAGCACCTGTCTTAAGCAAGCACTTTTTGAATTTCCATTGGGTGTTTGCTTAAGACAGGTTTAACTGTATATTTACTTTTAAACAAAATCTTTAATGTTTGCAGTTTTCCTGACATTGAAATGACCACTTTGGTTAAAATTGACCTCAAAGAGTATAAAAGCTTGACAACTTAAGGTAATCAAACCATCATTGAAAAAACAAAAAAGACAATATACAATTAAATAATGAAACCCTTAGATGATCTGCAAAAATCAAAATGTCATACCAGATGTCAAATACTTTATGAATGACACAAAACAAAACTGAGAACAGTAAATGTTATTAAGTTACAGTGGGTTGCCATTGTCATGGACCAATTCATCTACCAAATGGTGTGATTTGCATTGTGATTGGATTAGATTGTATAGTATTGGCCAATCAGATGGATTGTATTGGGGTTTAAAATAAAATGAAGAAAGAGGGATGATCGGTAAAGACACTATTTTCAATTCTTGACTTTTGTCTTGAACATTATTTTAAAATAGCAAATAGCAGAACAATATCAAAAGTTCACGAAAAATCATATTTTTGGTTCAGGGCAAAGCTCTTGTAAATGCCTATTGATATTATGGGCACTTACAATAGAATGACACAATTCCTTTGTAATTTGCTTTTTGCACCCAAGAATGACAGGGTCCTAGAAGTCTTCTTTCCACCTTTGGTCCTCCTTGATCACATCACGATGGCATATGTTTATAGGCAGTTACAACTGTTTTGCACTGAGCCATCGACCAGATCTCATCTTGCATAGAGACACAGAGAGGCAGTGGTTTCTAACCTCTGCTACCCACTTTTAAGATTAGGTGGACTAAGGCTCTTGTTTGTACAGTGTCCTGTCCACAAACACTAAATCTGGTGGAGCTCAAATCTGTAACCACCCAATTAAGACATGAGCACACTAATCACTCAGCGAGCAAGCCAGACATACCTTTCTCTTGATTCTAGGCCTTTTTCCCCAAATTTTCCTCAATTTAATCAGTTTTCAAAAAAACATAAAAGCAGACACACTTCCGTGTTTCCTCTGACAATTTGTAAAGTGCAGATGGTAAAAAAATCCAAAAAGTTGGCCAAAAACCGCAGTGGTCTATCAAGTTTGAAATCTGTGTTATGTAATTTACTTAATAAATCAATCAGCTCGCATCATTAAAATATGTTAACCTTTACTTCAATTTCAAGGTGAAACCTAGCCTGGAAGTTAACCCTTCACAGACTACAAAATATCAGACTGGTCTAGATTAGAAACAGGTAACCAATTCAACTATGCATATTATATTTCATTACTTTTCACAGGAGGTATAGACCAAGATCAGCCACTAAAGTGTCAGTCTGCATTCATCTATGAGTCTATTGTTTTAATAACACTAATCAATTTAACACAAAGAAAACTCAGCATGAAACAATTGTAACTGCCTAAAAATATATAGGCAGTTACAATTGTTTCATGCTGAGCCATCTATAAGTAAAACTCCTATAATAAAATCTCCATGTTCCATGGAAGATACTTCTAGAAACCAGGAGAAGCAACAATTGAAAATTGAAATAAAAAAAAATCCTGTGAAACTCTAGCATATGATGAATTTCACAAGGTATCAAATTTGGTAGAGAGGTCTATGTCACATATATCCCCATTTTGAAGAACTAAATGAACATTTGTTTTGCAAGGGTTTAATAACTGTCGATGGATTTATAAACAATATCTATAAACAGGAAGGAAATTCCCTTTATTATATAGCAAACTGGTATTTAAAACAAGAGCTGTCGGAGGCCAGCGAAGCTCAACTATTCCTAGTGCTGGACAGTAACAGCAAATCAATATCGATATTGGAAATTCAATTAAATGAAAGTCAAGAGAAAAAAAACTTTGTCTAGAGGCTGATA
Organism: Fragum whitleyi; assembly: GCA_948146395.1. Taxonomy (NCBI): domain Eukaryota; kingdom Metazoa; phylum Mollusca; class Bivalvia; order Cardiida; family Cardiidae; genus Fragum; species Fragum whitleyi. The sequence continues at coordinate 56,216,609 of OX411545.1, read as the reverse complement.
TTATGTTCACAGAAGCATGAGCAAAGTTTCAAGGCAATAGCTTTCATAGAAACAGAGATACAACTAATATAAAACAGTTGCACATAAAAACATAACCAAGATTTTTAAGTCTGAAAAGGGTTAAAATTCCACTAAATTAAATATCAGAGTATTGAATATTTGTCTAGAACCTGCTATTATGGTCACAGAAGCATGTGCAAAGTTTCAAAGCATTAGCTGAAGAATAAAAAGAGAAATAACTGATATACAACATTTGCACATAAGAACTTAACCAGGAATTTCTAAGGTCAAAAAGGGTTTAAATTTCACTAAATTCAATACCAGAGAATTGAATTTTTGTCTAAAGGCTGTTATCATGATCACAGAAGCATGTGCAAAGTTTCCAAGCAATAGCTCCACCAGATTCAGAGACATAATTGATGTACAACATTTGCAAGTAAAAACTTAACCAAGAATTGCAGCATTTTTTTTTAAGTTTGACCTTGACAGATGACCTTGACCTTGTCACATGACCTTGACTTTGGTGTACAGCTTTGTATGTCAAATACTTTTGGAGAAAAGGCAAAGGTTAAGTTTGGTTAAGTTTTCGGACAGACGGACGGACAGACAGACAGACAGACAGATATGAGTAAAACAATATGCCCCCGATCTCTCGATACGGGGGCATAAAAAGGCTAAATTCTATAAAATTCAATATCAGAGTAATGAATCTTTGTCTAGAAGCTGATATCATGGTTACAGAAGCATGTATAAAGTTTCAAAGCAAAAGCCTAGGTAGAAATAGAGCTATAACTGTTATACAACATTTGCACATAAAAACTTAACCAAGATTTCTAAGTCAGAAAAGGGTTAAAGTTCCATCAAATTCAATATCAGAATAATGAATCTTTGTCTAGATGATGATATTATGGTCACAGAAGCATGTGCAAAATTTCAAAGCAATAGCTTTAGTAGAAACAGAGATTTTTAACACTTGATCATAAAAACTTAACCAAAGCATTACTCTGAAGCCGACACTGACGCCGACGCCTGGGTGACCAGAATAGCCCCCTATTCTATTTTGATTTGAATTGGGGTTTTACGTCACTTTCAACAATCTCTCAGTTATATCGCGACGACTGGAGCACCTAACGATGGATTCCTGGTATTTCTCACACCAGTACTACCACCACATCCCTTTCCTAGCCTCCAGTTGCTATTCCACATAGGTTTACGATTATCTACCCATTGGTGGAAGACAAATGTCGGAAAGGATAAGTGCCGCGGCCAGCCCTATTCTATGAATAGTCGAGCTAATAATAAAAAACAAGAGGACCATCAGCCCTAGAGTCCACCTGAGGCACTGATTACAAACATTGCAATATGTAAAGCTCCTTATTCAAAATTCCTCAAAGTTTTTGAGTCAAAAATCTTACCTCTACAATGCTAACAAGATTTTTCTTTGATTCGTCCCTTTGACTCCACATAACCCAAATTTCATATCATGTAGAAAAGCCTCTGACAAAGTTCCAAGAGATTAAAGCCATAAATGATACCTCTAGAGTGCACAAGATTTTTCTATGATTTCAACCATTGCCCTTGATTTTGACCCTATCTGGCCTAAATTTAAATTTGTTCAAAATTTCACAGAGACAAACATTCTGACTAAGTTTTAAGACAAATTAGCCATAAATGTATCATGCAGAGTGTTACTTGGTTTTTAAATCATTAGACCCTGTGACTTTGTTTTTAACCCCCACATGACCTGAAACTCTTCCAAGATATCATCCAAAGATTCAAAACCATGTTGTAAGACATTTGAACCATTAATGTGACTTCTCAAGTGTTTTCAGATTTGACCTAATGACCTAGCATTTGACCATTGGTGACCCAAATTAAAAGAAATCCAAGATAAAAAGTACACAAACACTCTGACCAAGTTCCAAGTCATTTGACGTCTAGAGTGCACACAAGAAGAACGAAGATGGACAAAGAAAGATGGCTGGCCAACAATGGACAACTTCCCAGCTAAATCGCAATAGCTTGATCACCATAAGCACTTAGTGCTGAGATGAGCTAGAAGATACAATGATGTATCATGATGTAAACATACCTTGCGAAAAATTGGAATAACACCAAAACTGTCAGTGTCTATTAACTTAGAAACACTGTTTTGTGTTATGTTTTAATAAATCAATCAACTTTCATTTTTTTTCAATTCAAATACAGAAGAGGGTACATAAGAGACAACCAACAAGGCAAACAAGCAAATGATAATAAGAAAAAAACCAACTATTTTTTTTTGTTTTTGATTTTATTTTTCATAAGCTTAGGTAAGCATTTGTTTAGAAAACACTGTAGAAAATGAATATAAATTCAATTTCAACATTGTTTACAAAAGGTATGTGTTTTTTCTTGTTCAGTATAAATGAGCATGCATGTGACATTTTCGACAAATTCAAATGTGCGCAAAGCAAAGACTCTGGCCAGTCTGTGAATTTGCACAGTCTGACCAGAGTCTTCACTATACCATTTGTAGATAAATAGGGGCTAATAATATCTGTAGGCAGTTAGACAATCTTCATATTGAATATTATTAACTGGACAGTTAAATGTTTGCACCTCACGCAGATGTCAAATTGTAGTAAACATTAAGCACAGGCTCAAATTTAATTACAGTTACTAGGCTAATTTTACTCATTTAGAATGTTTTCAGTCTAACATTGATTCATGTTGTTCTCAACTATTACTGGAAACTGCCCTAAAACAGCCAAGTTGTCAGCTGGCTTTTATCAATGTTTGATCTTTGAGTGTCTCTTGCTTGTCAAAGCAGGTTTTTTTACCTCAATATTTTTCAAATATAAAAACATAGGGAAAAAGAATCCAGGGGCATGTTTTACTTAACATCTTATGATCATTTTTTGTGTAAGTCAAAAATCAAGTTTCTTCTACAGAAGTAAATAAATAAGAAATTCTGCCATGCACCATCTCATTGGAATCGTCTTCTAGAATCTTACAATGAATGAAAACACCAGGTATGATTTGTGGTTTTGACTTATGATCATTTTTTTCAAAAGAAGTTTAGTAAAATGGGCCCAGGGACTTTGCATAAAGGTTTACTATATCTGAACATCAAATTTATCATTTAGCTTACCTCGATATTTGCCTGCATCTGTTTAGTTTTCAGATCCATTTCAGCATGTAAAGCTGCTTCATTTAGCTGTCTCTGGACATCAGAGTTATCAGTGAGCTTCATCTGGGTGTCGGCTAAATGCCTTTGTTCTGAAATAATGATTAAACGAGATAGAACAAAATTGAATTTAAATTAGGCAACAATCATACAGGGAGAAAACAAATATTTTTATATTTATGAATTTATCAATTCCAATTTATGAATTGCAATTAATAAATTCTAAGTTATGAATTACAAGTAATGCTTTCCAATCTGAAAATGATAGTTCACTACACTATGCTTAAACTAAAGTCATATTAAAATCATCTGTATTTACACATCATAGACTTTTTTTCTTTGCCGAGTTAGTATGAATTACCATTTTATCTGCAATTACAATGTACAGTTGTACTGCCAAGCCTAGGGTATAACTACAAATATGTATGTATATAATACAACAGAATATACTTAGTCTGTTGTTGTGAATTATTATGATATCGTAACTACAGCTTATTTATAATTATGTGATCATTCACCAACATTCAAATCTACAAACTATCTTTGGGAGAGAGAGTAGGTAGTATTGTTGCATTTTCATGCTGTGGCCTTCTCCCTGTGTATAGTTCCTGGTTATGCCAATGCAAGTGTACAACTCTATAACGAACCTACCATCTCTCTGTTTAATGGCAATGTGGGATTTTGTAACAGCTAAATCAGCACTTAATTTTCTTTTGGTCATCTCTGCTTGTTTTGTGTCTCCGTCACTCTTTCTGTAAGGAAATAATCCAATGAAATATGAAAGATCACTTTAAATGTGATAAAAATTCATAGGCAAGAAGGACCTGCATCATAGAACTAGACTGTCGCAAAGTGGACTAATAGCTCCCTACAAGTGCTTTCCAATAAAGATATGCCATTTTCCATCTAAGGGCTGCATCTCGGTCAATGACAATGGATCTTAACAAAAATATCACTTGCACATCTCCACTTGATACTGTTCACTTGTGTTAAGTTTGAATGAAATCTGCATTATAGTAGCTGAAAGCAGATGGAGGGACCAACTGACAAATGGCCCTACTGACAAGCTGACTCCTATATACCACCTCAACATAGTTTTCTGACCAGTCCTCCCTAGAAATCACCAATCAGGAATCCTTGGGGATTCCACAGAACAAACCTCTGAAATTATAAGGGCGCAGCCATGAAAGCATGTAATATCACTCATTGGTTTATATCATGTCACAAACAATACTCAAGATGACGTTGCAAAAAACAAGGTCATTGAACTTATAACTGGGCATATTATAAATTGAAAACAAAATAAATTGTTACGCTTTTTTGTTATCAAATTATAACATGCCAAGTCTGAGGTACTTTCCTAAGCAATATTCTCAATGAGTTATCACAGGCCTTTGGCCTAAGGACTGTTGTTCGTGTCAATCCCTGCACATATGAAATGACAATAACTCAACTTTTTCTACTTCCAAGCTAAAAATCAAATTGTGTTTGGGCAACCAAATAATCAAATTATCAGCATGAATACAGCTGCAATTTCAATATTTTGGTAATTTATTAGGAAATGTTACTGAAACCATGACTTCAGCATCTTAATGGTGAGTCTCCTGTAATTAACTACAGTTAACAACATCGTGAAATTGACATTCATCTCAATCAAAACCATTCAAAAAAATCACTGGCTCATCACTCCATTCATTCATTCCAAACACTTACTCAAACCATTCAAAAACGTTCAAAACTGAAAAAAGATAGTATCATCAAAGTCATACAAAAAAAATTAAGCTAGAAAAAAAGCGCAATTTCACTGACCTACTTGAACTTGTAAGTGTTTGAAAGGTTCTTGAAGGGCTAGGAAACTACCGTATTTATTAACTTGTGTGCATATTTAATTCAAGGGAGGTGATAAATATCTAATTTTGTTCAGGAAGAACAAAATTAGCAATGTTGGATTATCTCCCTTTGAATTCACTCAAAAGTTGCTCCACAAACTCATTCAATTTCATTCCAAATTAATCCAAAATCATCCACCTTGTCAATTTCACCATGTTGTTTACTGTATCCACAAAAATAAGAAGCCTTCTGTTTTGCATCAAATGTCTATGGGCTTCAAAATTTGACACTTTAATACATTAAAAATCGAGTGAATTAATTATCATCATGATTTACAACACAGAAGATGCATTCATTTCGGTAAATGACTTGCTCTGAATTTTAAGTCTGCCTTGAAATTTGTGCTAGATGTACTTTTCAGAATGGGCATTAAAACTGATCAGCCTTGGTTGAATGTCTACATAATTTTGATGGAATAAAAATTAAAAAATAAACCAGGTGGCCAATTGTTATAAGATACGCCTGTTACACTGCTGCATCGCTATGACAAACAACAAAGGGAAATAACTCCAAAATTAAGCTAGGTAAAGTTAAGTTTCTTAAGCACTGCACTTTGTTATCATAAGAGGAACATAACTGCAAAGTTCCAAGTCAGTTGGACAAATTATGACAGACTTAAGCTCCACACAAAGTAGTGGATGTCGCCTGCATGCACTCCTGGAGACAGCTGATTACATAATACATCCTGTCTTATAACAGGCAGTAAATTAAAAAAAAAAATATTTTGAAATCTTTGAGAAGATTAAAAAAAATTGACTCTTTAACCTTGCTTTTGACCAAGCCTATGTTTTTGATCTACAGGCTTTCAGTTTAATCTAATTTAAAGGTAAACGCTACTAGAATCAAGCTTGTGCCAGGCAAAGTGCCTAAGAAAAAAAATGTTGTTGAATTTTCCCCTAGATTGTATGGGTTGTTTGATGATAAAAACACATGGTAAGTTTCAAGCAAATGTCTAAACCCTTGTCATGCTGTATAAACCATCTTGCCAAATTTACAACGAAATCAAAGTGCTCAGAGCTCTGGATGCCCTAAATGTGAGTCAGGTTTCATTTTAAAAATTCTTATGGGTTCAGCATGACAAGGGTTAATGACTATAATATGGTCAAGGTTAAAATCTGAATGATATAGTAATTACAATAGCCTGAAATTAAGGTCCAAAACAGAAAAGCTTAAAATGACTTACGCTATTTTATTATCTACGGACTGTTTAGCATTCAAATCTTCTATGATTCTACTGGTAGTTTCCCTCTTTTTATCTCTGAAAGGAAAGATGTTAAGTTAAACGTGAAAGCTATATGCATGATTTTGGAACAATTTAAAAAAAATGCAGAAAAAAATCTAAAGTTCATGAAATGTTACAAAAACTTTTGGGGAAGATTGATTTGTCGACAAGGAAGAAATTGATTGATACCAGAAGTTTCTTCATTTTTCACAGTGTTTTAGAAGCTTTTTCCTTAAGGACCTTGGAAAAAGTGTGTTTTAGAGGGAAGGGTGAATTAACATGTATCCTCTGTGGGCAAGCAAAATTTCACAAATACAGCTTGAATGAAATACAATATTTACCTTAAACCAATACATAATTTTCTACAAGGAAACTATATTTTAATTCTGAATGATTATGGCTTCAAAAATAATATAAAAAAATAAGAATACAATGTCCAAAGATAATCTAGACCCAAACAGATAACATTGAGCTTGATACTACAAGAAGGTTTGGCTTTTAGCTCCACTGTCCGCAGGCCATTGGAACTATTGTCATGGCGCTGTGTTTGTCGTGCGTTCATCCAGGCATCAGATTGTAAAATTTTGCTTTTAAAATCTTCTCCTCAGAAATTTCTGTATGAATTTCAACCAAACTTCACAGGAATGATTCTCCAGGGATCCAATGAAAAACAAGGCTCATAATGGGCATGGCTATTTTCCATATACGGTAATATGTGACTCTTTTCAGAATCTAACAGATAGACATTAACCATGTTTCTGTGTTTTTTTTTTTTTTTCTTTCTTAAACTAGAGCTGCTTGAGCAGCTGATTTGCTCCACAAGCCTTAATCTTCTGATATTAGATAAGAATTTAAGTGAGTCAATGAATGAATGAATGCATGAATGAATGAATGAATGAATATTTATTTCAAGTAAATAAGTGTTTTTAGGTGTCACATGCTGAATTATTTCTGCAAAGAAAAATTCATGATCGATAAATAACATAGAAAATTGACTTCCGTCTGTGAATACATGTTTTTCATTTATAAACTACAATTTTGATCACACTACTGCAAAAGGGTCCCATTAAAATTACATTAAAAGACCATTAATGGCCCATGAAAACAAGGAAAACCATGAAAATGAGCCATTAGTCCTTGTAAAAAATTAATAATGGGTAACACTTTTAGCCATTAGAATGCTAACTAATGGCCATTAATTCATGATTTGACCATTAAAAAACCATGAAATGCAGATTAATATGATGGGCCGGCATAAAAGTATTGGCATTAAAAAAGTAATGGGTCATTACTTCTTGTTTTAGCTTTATTCATGCCCATCAACTACTATGAATATTTTTTTCATGCCCATCAATCACCCATGAATGATGGCCATTAAATAAAAAAAGGCCAAATAATGGCCATGAAAAAGATTGCTAAAAGTCACTGGCATTAAAATAAATTATGACAATTAATCATGGCCATTAATATATCATTGAATCTGAATCAGACCATTCATGGGCATTAACTTTGATTGTAATAAGATCAAAGAAATACTGAAATTTTTCAAAGTTCTTTTATTTTGATTCATGCCCATTAACTACCATGAACATTTATTCATGCCCATCATTATCCACTGAAGATGGCCATTAAATACCAAACAGTAACAAATAATGGCCATTATAAAAATTCCTAAAAACCATTTGCTCTTTTAATTTTGTTCATGCCTATTAACAACCATGAACATTTATTCATGCCCATCAATCAACCATTGAAGATGACAATTAAATACAAAACAGTAAAAATAATGGCCATTATAAAAAAAACTCATTGGCATGACAAAAATCTTGACTATTACTTATGGCCATTAATATATCATACAATTATGAATCAGATAATCCATGATCATTAACTTTATTTAATGGGGATGAAAGGAATACAGAAAAGTTTTAACTTTTTTTTCTTTTTATTCATGCCCAGTTACTATCATGAACATTTATTAAAGGTTATCACCCATATAAATGACGATAATTAAATACCAAATATGATAAATAATAGCCATAATAAAAAAAATCAAGTCATTAATTGGCATTGAAAAAAAAATTCTGACAATTATTCTGGCCGTTCATATGCTGTTGAATTCTAAATCAGATTATTCATGGCCCTTTACATTATTTGAAATGGGTATTAATTAATGAGAAATTAAATACAGAATTAAAGTTTTAACTACTTTCATTTTGATTCATGCCCATGACACAAACCATGAATAAGTCGTTATACAAAGTCATGGCCAAGAGTACCAGTCTAAAAGTGACCGTGAATCCAGTCTATGGAAATCCAACATGGCTGCTGTTTTCAAACAAAATTTCCAGTTAAAATGTTTTTTGCCTTATTCTCTTGTACATTGGGAAGAATAGCAAGCAGAAGGTATGTAAAAAGCTGAAATTTGATTATTTTAAATAGAATCTTGTACTGTTGGACTTAAAACAATTGATTAACAAAATATAAGACAAATTTTAAATGAAGCCTTCGAATTTGCAAAATTTGAAGAAAATAAGATTTTATTTTTTTTAAGATTTTAGCAATAAATCATTTGTGCAAATATTCTCAAACCCCAATTAAACATTATTGCATCAATTTTATAGAAGAATTGTATGAATAAGATCTGTCAAGTTGTTTAATGTTTGTAGATTCGTACTTATGAATTTTCAACCCTAGGAAACTAAAGATTACCAACATTGAAGGGGAAACAATAATGGGCATGATTTGTATTGATGGCCATTAAAATAATAGGCATAAAATTTTTCCATGGCCATCATTTTCTGTCCATGACTGGTGTTTTCTCCCCATTGTTTGGCCATTAGAAAATTAATGCCCATTTACAACATTTAATGGGTAAACTTTAATGGTCATAATTTGTCTATTAAAAAAAGTTAAGTACTTTTTCATGGCCATTACTTGGCAGATATTTTGACCATTAATTTGTCATTCTATTTTTAATGCCCATTACATTTATTTCAGGGTTTATGGATAATGGGCATGGTATAGCAGTGAAAATAAAATTCTTGCCCATTAATTTAAATTCATGCCCAGCACAATGTCGCTTTTAATGGCCACTGCCCATTAAAATGTGCCATGAAAAATATTAATGGGTCATGAATTTAGAAATTATACAAATTCATGGCTACCATTAATATTAATAATGGCTACCATTAAAAAATCAATGCCCATCAATAATTCATTTTTGTAATGGTCATTATTTCCCCAGTAATTACTCCTGAAAATCTAATGGTGTCCTTTCTCCATTTATGGCCATGAATGACTTCTTTAATGGCCATAACTCTCCCATTAAAATAATTTAATGTTAAATTCATGGCATCTTGATGGTTTATTAATGCCCAGCACAATGTCGCTTTTAATGGGTGAGGTTAATGGCTCAAGCCATGAATTATTCATGGCTGATTCATGGTTGATCTTGCAGTAGTGTCAGTCTGACAGAAGTCACTTAAAGATCATTGCAGTGAAATTTGGTTGATATTCATTTATTAGATTGTGACAAAATTTCACTTAATAATATACATGTATAGAGAAATGACCTCTGCCCATAAAAGACATAATGGCCCTAAATCGCTCACCTGAATGAACTCTCAAAAATTGTTTAACATAGATTTAGAAAGGATGAAGAATTTTGACCAAATTTCAGGTCGATTGGGCAAAAAAAGATGCCTCTACACTGCTTACAAGGTTTTTCTAAGATTTGATCCCATGACCTAGTTTTTTACCCCACTTGACCCAATATCAAACTTGACCTAGATTATATCAAGATGATCATTCTGACCAATTTTCAGGTTGATTGGGCAAAAAATATGGCTTCTAGAGAGTTTACAAGGTTTTTCTAAGATTCGACCTTGTGACCTCATTTTTTACCCCACTTTACCAAATTTCGAGCTTGTCCGAGATTTAATCAAGACAATCATTCTGACTAAATTTCAGATTGATCGGGCAAAAAATATGGCTTCTAGAATGTCTACAAGGTTTTTCTAAGATTTGACCCCATGACCTCATTTTTGACCCCACTTGACCCAATTTCGAACTTGTTCGAGATTTTATCAAGACAATCATTCTGACTAAATTTCAGGTTGACTGGGCAAAAAATGTGGCCTCTAGAGTGTCTACAAGATAAATGTTGACGCCACACGATACACGACAGACGACCGACATCACTCTACCACAAAAGCTCACCTTGAGCACTTAGTGCTCAGGTGAGCTAAATATGATTGCCTTACCATTAATAATGCAAAATTTATGGCTTCACTTAAAGAGTTTTGTGAAAAAAAACAAAAAAAACCTCTGTCTCCCACCAAAGGCACCTGTTTTTGTGATATAGGTAATTATGTTTGTTATATGTTAAGTAATCTATAAGACAATTTATCAATTTAATAATTGCCTTTGTTGAAAATCAATGCACATGGAAGTACAACTTTTGGAGAAAGACACACTACCTTAATTTTTTTCTCTTCTAATCTTTCAAAAAATATTTAAAACTACAAAAATGCCTATTTGGTCTCATCTAATACAAGGGAAGTAATCCAATTCATACCTTGTAGATTCAAAACTTTGTTGTCTACCTTTCTGAGCTTCCATATTCAAGGCAATGGCAAGTTCTGCTAGTTCTTGTTTCAGTTTATACTGCTCTTGCTGAAATAGTTGACATATAGTATGGAAATACACAAAAAATAGTTAAAAAAGCATAATTCTCACAAAATCTAAGGTTGCATCTATGTTATTCCTATTGCTCTTTTTGTAGTTAACACATATTTCTAAGTTAGACTTTCAAATCAGTGCTTTTAGTCAAACTAGAATTATCACAAAGTTTTTTTCCAAAATGATGCTGAAAATATGCAGCTGTAGCAGTACCTTAGGGTTTTTCTCTAAACATGACAAAGCTATAACCTTGCTCGCAAGAAAGATCAAACATTGTGTTAAAACTGATAGCTAGGTGTAGATATGGTTTACCAATCTTAAGGTAGTGGACCTGTAATAGTTCCGCAATGTCAAAAAAGTAATGAACTTCAACAGTGTTAACTGAGGTTTCCTAATGAATTTCATAAGGAAACCTCGGTCAACATTGTGAAAGATCATATGTTCCGAAATGTTGCAGAACTATTACGGGTCCACTACCCTAAGTCCATAGCTCTCTTATTAAAAAAGTAAAGGTAAAACTAATTCATGCTTACCTCTTTAGTTCTGAGTTTGGTCTCAAAGTCTTGGTTCAATCTCATCACTTCTATTTGTTTAAGTTCCATCTCACTCATCTTGGCTTTATACTGTCTGGACAAATCTGACCTGTAAATATCATTTTACATAATATGTATGTTTGTACCAAGAAAAAACAATTTAACAAAATTGCCAGGGAAGCAAAACCCTTACTTGAAATCAACAATTATTTAAACACCCAATTAAATTACAATTATCACTATTCCTTACTATACCCATAATCCCAAAGTCTGCAAAATCTGAAGTTTGCCTATGGATACATTTGAACATTTGGAACATTTTGAAACTTACTTCAACTCTTGATGGAAAAATTATTTTGATACCCTATTGGGATTCTAGCTTAATTTCAATATTTCACACATAAGCTGTGACCTTGGGGCTTTCAAAAACTCAAATGGCACATTTATTCACAATTCATGGTTTGTGCCACATTATTTTGAAATCAATCAGTGATTGCCAGATCAATCTAAATATGAGCTGTGACTTCAACTTTGGAGCTATTTGAAAATTTGTTTATTTAAGATGACTATAACTATAAGATATGAGCCCCAGACAAGTGCAACATAAACATTTGTCCTTAGGATATGACCTTGACCTCAGAGCTGAAAATTTCTTTTAAATTGATTATTTACTCGTGATAAAGAAGGATTGTGGTAAGTTAATTTAAAATCCATTTGTATATGTAGTAGGTTAAATCGAGGGGTCAGTGCAATACTATTCTATGTGCCTTTATAATTATAGGCACTTACAATAGTATTGCAATAACCCCTCAAAATTCAGATGGACACACTTACACATATACACTGACAACTGTGTCCCCCTTACCGCAAACAGGCTTCACAAAAACCATATGTATAAGAGGCTTCAGCATATATAGCTTAATATAGATTCTATCAAGAAAAATATTTACAGCAGCCTATCAAAAACTCACTTTTTCATTTCAACTTTTCTCCCTCTGTCCTTTAACTCATGTTCATATGAATAATTTTGCATGATCCGTGATTTAGTAAGCTGAAATGATACACACATATAGCACATACACATAGAGTTAGTGAGCATATATCATACCCTGTCTAAACATACAATAAGTGTATGAGTATATGAAATACATTTTGTAATGCTGGAATGTAAGTACATGTATGGTGCTGATGTTAGATAACATAACTAGCATTAGGTATAATGATACATATAATCATGTCTGATAACCTTTATTACAATTTCCGGCAGGACACACTTAAAAATTCAAAACAAGACATCAATTATCATTTCAAAATCATTTTATGTTCACTACTCTATGAGGTTAGGCCTTGGCACTTGATCAAAAAATGTTGACAAAAGTTTTGGATATAAACAAAAAAAAAATCAAGTGACCTGGTTATTATCGAGTATGTAAATATTTCGAAAACGAGTATGTTATAATTGTATTTGATAGATCTACCCTATATAAAGACATGGTGAACAACACGAAAGATTGTACTTGTCTGTATTTGCGCTAGGAATATTATGTTTTAAAATATATCCTCCAATGTTTTTTTTATCAAAATTTAAAGAGATTTTCATGTTTATCAGAACTATGAACTTCTGAAACAGGGTAGTCAATATATGCCCTACTTACCATGTCTTTATATTAAGGTTACTAGGTCGTTATCCATTATTAATTTAAGATCGAGCGCCAGTGGGTTGGGCACAGTTATTTTTGTTCTGATATTCGATGCATCATTAAAATATTTAGCACAAAAATTGAGCTCTCCTGTTGTGCTCTATGCCAGCTTTTACAGCCAAATCCATAAAATATTAATACATTGTACATTTATTTCAAATTATTTGCCTGATGTGATGCCTTTTTTTAATTATAATTTTACAGCAACTAATTGAAGTTAATGTTTTTCTGAAAATTCTTGTTTCACATTAAGTTGTCCAGCAATTGAAATCATTTAAAACAAAAACTCAAAACCCCCAGTTCATCCAATAATGTCATGTCAAAGTTAAAAGAAGCTACAATGTTAAACATTTAACAAGAAGGACATTGCATCAACTAACATAATTTCAGACAAGACCAGATTTTAATTCACTCACGACAGTCAACATGACTTACATCTTGATATAGAGCTTCCTACCATAGGCATTCTGACTTTGAGCGTCAGCTTTTGCTTTATCTGTTCTCTGTTTTTCCAACTGACAAAAACATAAACAGGGGACTTTAATTCTTGAAAACTTTCAATGCCAAGATTTTTCATATTATTGAATTTATAAAGGTAGTGAAAAGTGTCAGACACGTTAAATTAATTTTTTTCATTTAAATTAAAAAACAACATAGTTGATCTCCAAGACATACTTTAATCTTTAAGGAAGTGGACTCGTAAAAGTAAGGTAATGTTTTGGAAGTCATGAACTTAAACAGTCCTTAAAATGGTTAAAGATCATGAAATCCAAAATGTTTCTGACCTGGGTCCACCACCCTAATTAATGAACCTTTTCAATCCATGCATTGCCTGGTAGAAGGAAAAAAGTGGTAGCAAACACATTAGATATATATTGTACAATACAATAGTGCATATTTGAATATAAAAAAAAAAATAAATATATAAACAAATAAATGTAGTAAAATGATGTTATCTTGGATTTTTTTCAAACCTTCACTTATACCACCCAGGAATTTTCTAATCCAAACGGGAAGCACGGGTATATATTATTACAATCAGTACTTAAGCAAATTCACTGTACACGTTTTTACCACCCTTTATTGGCTATATTCAGTAAAAAATATACATACCTGGTGTGTTTGATGAACATGGTCTCTTCGTAATACTGTATATTTTTCTAAACCTGTGTTGAGTTTCTTTTCTTCTGCCATTCTCTTTTTATTTATTACTGTAAATCAAAACTATCATATCAGAATATCTTCAGGTAGGAACTGCATTATTCAAAATTTTGGATTGGTCAATTTTGGCTTTCAGCTTGGACAAAGTCATGACACTTCCCGATCACAGAATATTACCTTTTTAGGTGTCGATATGACATAATAATGTCATTTATTTCTGCTGGTCGATTCCCATATTTTTGGAAGGTTATAAAGTTACTTGAGAAATTCCAATATCAGTCTATTTAAAAATTTTCACACTGTAACTGTAACTTTAAATTGGAGACAGGCTACATTATCAAGATCTGTAAGTCTAAATTGAAAAAAAAAATAATTAAAGCATTATCACTGAAAAAAGAAATTGAAACTAGATGTTTTACTAATTTCATAAATGTTTCTGACATAAGCAATCATTATTCCCCCTTTCAGAGAGAAGCAGGCATTAACTATTTTCATTCAGTCTTTCTTTCTATCAAATAACTTTATTGTGATGCCAGAAATTAATTTTTTTATCATCAATACCAATACTTACCATTTTCATAATCTCTGAGTACATGTCTAACCGATCTTTGATTTTTGATAATATCACCTTCTACACGCTTTAATTCTCTCTCTTCTTGTTTGTGCTGCCACATGTGATCCTTAAACAAATAGAACAGACTGAAATTGAAAAATGTCTATCAAATACAAAGGAACTTTTTTTTTACTCTTTTTGTTCCTTAGTAAAAGTGATTAAAATGCAGCGCTATAATTATGAGGAAATATATGTATTCATAAAATCATGCAAGACTTCATTTAACCAAACATAATCAAACTAGATTTGTCACAAAGCAGATATTCTGTATTTCCTCTAATAATAGTGCCCTCCCTAATAGTACCACCCCTACATTTTCACTATGAAAATCAACTTCAAATGCCTAAATTTTTGGAACTTTTTGAGACTAATTTGAGATTAATTTCCTCTAAACAATTATTTATATAATTGTTTAGAGGAAATTCACCTCAAATTAAAGGAAATAGTGCCTAAAAGACATCAATTTCAATGCTTTTTTAATATCAGAAAGTGCATATTAAACAAAGGCTCCCTGACCATGTTATATATAGCTCCCGGGAGCGTTTATTAGGAGATATATGGTAGCCCCTCTTCTTAGTAGATGGGGGCTATAATGAATTATATGAGTCTGTGCTTGAAGTTATAGAAACTTAGATCTGAGCCAGTTTGCCTGTCAGGGATTGAAACTAACTTATGTGAGTATTGAGTCTCAATGATCGGACTTCTGAAATGAAGGAGTCTAAGCTTGAAGTAAGGAGACAAATTTTCCCAATTGGAGGACATTTTGGAATAGATAAATTGCTTGTGCCAAGCAAATTTTCTTCTTTTCAACAAGTTTCTCCCACAAAAGATGGTTTTCTTTCAAAACAATTTGTACATGTACTAGGCGCAAGCAAATGTGTATCTTGTGAACAACTTTTGTTGTGAAAAGATCTACAGTTCAGACAAGGGTTGAAAAACAAAATGCCCCGTGCATTTGTTTGCTAAAATATTTTCATGCAATCCTTGGAGTCTATTGGTCTCCAGTCCTTACTTGGAAAGCTTCAAGGAGTGCAAACTGGTAAACAATGAGTCTCAGACTCCCCTTAGTGTGGAACCCTGCCTGTTAAGTATGATCAGTTTTTCTTATCAAAATTATAGATGCTGGCTCAAAATTTTGTTTAAACAAATTGCAAATGTTCTATATTTTTTGTGTGGCATGCTAGGCTGCTCAATGTATTTGGCTGGAATGTCAAAAACTTACTCTCAGATGTTTTTATTTCATTCTAAAACAAGATTTGTATGTTAAACACCAATGCCCTGGCCATTGCCATTTTCTGAACTTTTCAACATATTAAACCTTGAAAAAATGACCTTGACCTCAACAGATGACCTCGAAAGTGGTAACAACAGAAAGATATTATCATGAGGAATGTGTGTTCACATTGAAAGTTCAGAAATGCCCCGGCCATTGCCATTTTCTGAACTTTTCAACATATTTAACCTTGAAAAAATGGCCTTGACCTCAACACATGACCTCGAAAGTGGTAACAACAGAAAGATATTATCATGAGGAATGTGTGTTCACATTGAAAGTTCAGAAAACACTGATTGTTGAAGCCATTTTGCACTCTTTTGTACCTCATCTTCCTAGTGCTTCCTGTTAACCGTAGATGGCCTTGACAGAACTTGATTTATATGAGAAACCTTGACTGGAACTTTACAAAACGTGACAGGTCCCATCAGAACTTATGTTAAACAATGCATACGTTCCTAGCAGACTTTGGGTTCAAACGTAGTGCGGCGTCAGATCACAAGGGTCTAGCAAACAGTTTTTGCCCACACATTGTTACGTTTTCCTTGATAGACCGTGCAAAAACATAGCTTCACAGAACTTGAATTCCGAGTAAAAACGGACCAAACTTCTAATGGTGTAACACATTTTGGACAACCGTGGCTGCCCTGATCACTGAGAACACAGTGTAAACGTAGGGTTATCTATCAACGCAAGGGCATTAAAGTTCAATTGAAAGCAGACTGTTAATTGATTTTGACCAATAAACTACAGGCTTATTACCATGCCATACCTAAAAAAGTGAAACTGTTCTTATCTTATTCACTAAGCTAGCGTTTGTTTAAACATTTGTTATTATTATTATATACACATTCGTTGTTATTATTATTATATACAAACATACATGTATACAGTTAAACTTGCATTAAGCTGCCATTTAAGGAATGATCAAAGCAGGGTAAAACCCCATTCAAACAAACAAAAACCATTTAAGGAACCACCAAACAGCGGTCATTAAAGAAAATAGTAGCTTAGTACACTTTTTGTTTAGAATCATAAATATAATTTTGATTGAATACATGTGAATATCGATGGCTCAGCGCAAAACTGTTGTAACTGTCTATATGTTCAGGCAGTTACAACTGTTTTGTACTGAGCCATCAATATGTTATTGGGAATTTCTCAAAAATCCTTTGTTATTTGTTGTTTAAACTCAAAAGAATCATCTCATTGAGACAATTCTAATTAGTTTTTACAACATAGGATTCATTTACAGTAATTGTAGATGAATAATATTTACCTTTAAAGATATTTGGTTTCTTAATGAAAATGGTTACTTAAAAGACATGGTGGCTGGAGCAAGATGAACTGTACATCACATGCATGGTATATATTAAAACAAACAAGATGTGTTCGTGAAACACAAATGCCGCTTAGCATCGACTTGCAATAATTCAAAATGGGCAAAAGTGATACAAGATTATGGACTTAATCAACTAATTGAAACTCCCACTAGGATTACAAACAAGTCTTCAAGTATAATTGACCATATCTATTGCACTCAAAAACAAGCAATCTCTGAAGTCTTAGTGCCAAAAATTGCGGTAAGTGATCATTACCCTATAGCTTTTACCTACCATAGTCACAAGAAACATTGTCAAGACAAAACATATAAGACAATTCATTACCGTTCTTTTTCAGAAATGAATATCGAAAATTTTTTGTTTGAATTAGCCCAAACTGACTTTGATATGATAGAGACAATATCTAATCCTGATGTAGCTTTAGAATATTTCTATGCTATTCTCAATGGTATTTTAGAAAAACATTTACCCTTCAAAGAAAAGCGTGTTAAAAGGCTTAAACAGCCTGACTGGTACAACAACGAGATAAAAGATGCTATTTTAACGAGAAATAAATTTCATCATGCTGGTAATTGGCTCATGTACAAAAAATGGAGGAATATAGTGACATCAATTATTCGCAAGAATAAGAAAAACTATTTCAACAAAGCAATAGAGGACAAATCAGATACTAAATTATTATGGAAGAATTTACGAAATATTACTGCAAATGATAAGAAAGAACAACGTATTCCAAACAAAATGATCATCAATAATTCTGAAGAGGAAGGTACTCAAAATATTGTTAATGCGTTAAATAGCCATTTTGTCAACATTTGTCAAATAATAAACAAGATACCTGTAAATCCGAAATATCTCGAAGAATTAAAGTTACATCTAGAAAGCAAGTTACCAAACTGTTATTTCGAAATAACTTTTATTACAGCGCTGGAAGTTAAAAATATTATTGATAAATTAGATAGCAGCAAATCGACCGGAACTGACGGAATTGGTCCAAAAATTTTGAAAATGTGCAGAGATTTCATATCTAAACCAATTTCATCTATTATTAATAATTGTATTTTAAAGGGAATTTTTCCGTCAGAGTTCAAGAAAGCCTGTGTGATACCCATATTTAAAGGTGGCGATAATGATGACCCTAATAATTATCGACCCATATCAATATTGCCAACTTTGTCAAAAGTGTTTGAAAGGCACATTGCTAATCAACTGAAATATTTTTTTGAAACGAACGGACATTCTCTTTACACACCAGTCGGGATTTAGAGAAAATCACTCATGTCAAACTGCTCTAATTCGATTAGTCGATTCATGGTTAATGGATTTGGACCAGGGAAACTTAGTTGGAACTGTATTTCTAGATTTAAAGAAGGCTTTCGATCTTGTAGATCACGATATTCTCCTATCTAAATTAAAATTGCACCATTTTACTAAAAACACATGCAATCTTTTTCAATCATATCTAAATGAAAGACAACAAGTTGTAAAAGTTAATAATGTTTTATCTGACATGACAGAAATTAAATCTGGAGTTCCCCAGGGATCAATACTAGGGCCTATATTATTTTTGATTTATGTGAATGACCTTCCTCTCAAACTATCAGCTAATATTGACATGTATGCCGACGATGCAACGCTACATAAGTCATGTTCCTCAGTATCAATGATAAATGAAACTTTAAATTCTGACCTATTGAAAGTCGAAGAATGGTGTAGGCAAAACAATATGGCTTTAAATCCTTCTAAAACAACATGTATGTTGATAGGATCAAAACATAGAATTAAAAAATGCACAGGTTTGAACTTAAAACTTTTACAAGAAAATGTGGAGAAAGTAACATCAAAAAAACTATTGGGGGTACATATTGATGAAACAATGTCATGGAAGGTTCACATTGAAAAAGTATACTCAAAATTGTCGTCTCAGCTTTATTTACTTCGAAGAATAAACGGTTATCTTAGTGTTGATACGAAACAATTATTTTACAACTCCTACATAGCTCCACATTTTGACTATGGTTGCACTATTTGGAGTCATTGTAAATCTTCACTAATTAAAAGGATCACTAAAATTCAAAAGCGAGCTGCAAGAGTAATACTATGTCAGCCAAAACGTTCATGCTCCAGAAGTAACTTTAAATCTTTAAATTGGTTATCTTTCAAAAATCGATGCAAGTACTTCACTATTCTTATGGTTTTCAAAACTATTCATGGTCTGACTCCATCATATATGTCGAACTTTGTTTCAGTCAGTAGGAACCATTTCTATGAACTAAGATCAAATACTAGAAATCAAATATCTCACAAATGTGCTCCTAAAACAGATATTTTAAAGAGGACATTCTCTTTCACTGGCATGGAGTACTGGAATGCTGTTCCAATTCATTTGCGAAGTATCTCAAATATATCTACCTTCAAGCGCTCACTCAAAAAATATTTAATGCTAAGTAATGACTTATAAAACCTTGTTGCATATGTCTTATTTTTGCCATTAATGTGTGAATAACTCATTTTTATTGTGTTTTTATATTTGGTTTATCACTTAATATTATCCCTTATCCTACACTGAGTGATAAGCGATATAGTTGATAATTTTATTTTGACAACACTCCTTGTCGAATTTTACTCATTATCATCATTTTTATAATTGAGATGTTTTCATATTATCATCATTTATCAT
Organism: Fragum whitleyi; assembly: GCA_948146395.1. Lineage (NCBI taxonomy): Eukaryota > Metazoa > Mollusca > Bivalvia > Cardiida > Cardiidae > Fragum > Fragum whitleyi. The sequence goes on along the minus strand of OX411545.1, from coordinate 56,196,342 downwards.
TGGTCATTCTAGGGTCACAACCATCTTTTCATCATCTCGTTACTGATTACTGATCATCATAAACATCATCTTGTCATTTTTCGTTTGTTAAGAAGGCCTCATTGTAAATAAGTGTTTCATTATTTATGTCAAATCATGTTTAATGATGTCAACTTAATGAGTTACCTTCTATAAATAAAGAATTTATTATTATTATTATTATTATTATTATTATGCCCCCGTAACGGCATTTTTTTTCAAAGTTTGACCTTGACAGATGACCTTGACCTTGTCACATGACCTTGACTTTGGTACCAGCGGATGCGGATCATTGAGATCTATCATCATGCCAAATATTAGCTTTGTATCTTGAATAGGCTTGAAGATGTTGGCAAGGTTAAGTTTTCGGGTTAAGTTTTCGGACAGACAAACAGACAGACGGACATGAGTAAAACAATATGCCCCCGATCTCTCGATAAAAATGAGCATAAAAATGAGAAAATTGTATCAAATGCTTGATAGTTTTACAAATTCAAAATTGATACATGTACAAGGAAATTTGATAATTAGGTGATTTGTAGGGTTTTGCAAACTAAATGATGCTCTTCTGCTAATAAATAAATGAAAGCAGAAGTATGAAGTTTTGCAAGCTGTGATAGGGAAAGACTAAATTTATCATATAAAAGTAGGGGATAAATATAATGAAATTATTCAAGAAGAAATTAAATGTCTCCATTAAAAAGTCTTAAACTGGAGTATTTAATGGAGTTGAAAAGGAAACAATAAATGCAATTAAAACTTTTGTGAAAATATTCCTCAGATCAAACATAGAAAAGTGTGTTGAATAGTGAACAACATTGAGTACTTGGTAAATGTGACCTTCCAGGTAAAAAGGGACCATCTGGGAAGTGCATAAAGTATCTACCCTAGTCAGACTACACGGACTGCGCAGACTGATAAGAGTAAAATATTTTTGCATTTGAGTCATTTCCTGAATCGAGAATGATCATTCTACGTTCCTGTAAAAGAAGTTGTAAAATGCAACTTCTGGTTGACCTTCACTCAAACCCATCTCTTTTTAAACTTTTATTTGAATGGAGTTCCCTATTGGTCCTTTTTTGCCTGATTGGTTACAAATTCATTTTTTTTAAAACTTTTGTCATATTTAGAACTTAATTTTGATAAAGTAAGATTCACAATCTACTATAATCATGCAACAATAAAGCATCATGCAGATGATACACCAAATATGGTAAAATAATGAACAAACAGGTATATACATGATGATATAAAATTGTAAAAAAAAAATGTCAACCATGGCATGCAAATGAACTTACTCTTCTAGGAAAATAAGCACTGAAAGCATAATTCATATCAAACCAAAGTTAGAGTAAACCTCTACTCTAGAGAAAACATAAAGCCATGTCTTAGTATAGGGCTATAAAGAATATATGGATAGAAAATGTAAGAATATTTAAGAATATTTTCAGTGGTAGTCCAAGGACAGAATTTCAAGTACAAACTGGAAATTTACATGTACTAATGGAACTAATGTTCGAACTACTCCAAACATAGAAGCACAGATCTATTGTTTAAAATGTTGACTAAGTTATTCAGTTCAATAGCAAGGGCATTTGATCTGACAATGTGCTCTCTTCTTCAATGATTATTATTTAGCAATCTTAGACGAACAAGAGAAATTGTTAAAACAAACTAGAGGCCCAATTGGGCTTTATTGCTCAAATGGTAAATTAGCCCAACAGTTTCAAGTTGAATTTGCAAGAATTTTCAGGACATAAAAAGCAGTTTCTTCTTTTTCCACAATATTTTCTACCCTATTTTAAGATATTTTTTTCAAAATAAATTCACTGTAAATTTTTGTCTGTTAACCTTTAAATTTGATCAGGTCAACAATTTTGCAAATTGGAAAGCAAGTGCATTAATACTATTAAAAGATATTGAAACATTAATGTATTGAAAAAGCAAAAGAAGAAAATTGTTAATTTGTGTTAGATTGTTAAATCTTTTAAATAACTCTATTGACCCATGTCATGCTGAATGTAAACCTCTTTCAGAATTGCACCCATATCAAAGTACTGAGAGCCCTAGAATCAAAGGGTTTAAGTCAATCTTTCATTTTGAAAATTGATTTCATGAATGACTCTTCCTTGAAAGGGGACAAACAGGAAGTGTAGACAATGATCAGACTGCACATAAGTGCAGTCTAATCAATGTCTACATTTTCTACCAAATCTGGAATTTTCTGGGTTCAGCATGATAAGGGCTTAACCATTTACCTTTATACTTTAACATACCTCAATGACTTTCATTTTTTTATCATGGTCTTTCTTATCCAGATCATACTGAACAGACAATTTTACGACAGATGGACGTGGGGTCTCTGACAGTGACCTGTATCTCTCCCTGTCTTTCTTCACGTAAAATGTGTGACTGTATTTATTGGAATCCAAAAAACCATCTGGCCCTACTTTTCTTTCTTGGTCCCTGAAAAATGAAAATTACTTTTCATCTGTAGGGCCCTCAAATAAGGTATCTCAAAAGGAGCATCTGGAAATAAATGCTGTCAATGGAAGAAAGTCAAGTACACAAATATCATATCACATTTAAATGCTCCAATGGCTATAAAACTATCCTTAATTAATATTATTAATTTAGGCTGGTTTTATAGCCATTGAAGCATTTAAAAGTTTCAAAGCAATACATTTCATAGTAAAGATGCTTTGAAAGACATATGAAGGTTGTATGTAAAACCAACTAAGAAGAACTACTTAGTCTTGAAGAGGTAAAAGAAATTCAATACAATGAATGCCACAGTGATGAATCTTTGCAAGAAGACTGATACAAAGATAACAGAATCATGTATAAAGCTTTAGATCAATAGCATAAGAATCAGAGATGTGATAAAACACAAAACCTTGACAAAGAATTCTTAGGTCAAAAAAGATTTGATTATTTCACTAAATTAAATGTAAGACCTATGAATCTTCTCCAAAAACTTGATACTATGGTCACAGAAGCATATGCAAAGTTTTCAAGCAATAGCCTCTTTACTTTAAATTACGCATATTCTCGTTGCCAGAACATGTCTTGTTTGAATGCCACCGCATTGTAATCTGCAGGCATCTTCCTTGCTTAGGCTGTTAACTGTTTACTGATCAACCTAAAAACTAAGTAGAAAAAGGGGCATTATTCGAAGAAAATACTTCTGGAGTTATCCCCCTTGATAGTAAAGGTTATTCTTTTGACGGTAAATAAGCATGCAAAGTTTCAAGTGAATGCCTTCCCTAGAACCAGGGATATTGTAAATTGTCAAAGTTTTTGCATTTTTTCCACAAATTTGACCTTAAAAATGATCTTGACAGATGACCTTGAACTTGGTACCAACAGAAAGACCTTGTCACAGGCAATCATCATATGAAAAATGAAGGTACCTTTCACTTACCATTCAAAAGAAATGGCCAATGTTAAATTTTTCATATTTTTTCCTCCACAAATTTGACCTTAAAAAATGACATTGACAGATGATATTGAACTTGGTACCAACAGAAAGTGCTTGTCAAAGGCAATCATCAGGTGAAATATGAAGGCTCTATCACTCAACATTCAAAAAGATATCGCAAAATATCAAAGTGTTGCCCTTTTTTTTCACAAATTTGATCTTGAAAAATGACATTGACCATGACTGATCTCCTTGAACTTGGTACCAACAGAAAGTGCTTGTCCCATGCAATCATCATGTGAAATATGTAGGCCCTTTCACATACCATTCCAAAGTTATCGCAAAATGCCAAAGTTTTTGCATTTTTTTTTTTACAAATTTGACCTTGATAAATAACCTTGACCCTGACTGATGACCTTGAACTTAGTACCAACAGAAAGGCCTTATCACAGGCAATCATCATGTTAAATATGAAGGCTCTATCACTTACCATGCACGACGACAACAACGACACCAGGGCTATAGCAATACCTCGGGTTTTCTCGGAAAAACAGCCGAGCTGAAAATCCATCTCATTATTCTCATGTCAATTTTTGTGATAACAGCATTATATCAAAATTATAATCTGAACTCAGAACTCAGTGGCGGATCCAGAGGACGCTTAGGGATTCAAACAACCCTAAGTGGACCCTCTGCAGCTTAATTATTTCATTATAGTAGGGAAATCCATTCAAAATCAGGTAATACAACCACTTCCTCCCTTTATTTGATTTTTTGCCACTACTCTCCTGACAGGAATCCTTGTTCAGCAGCAGGAACTTACTTGAGAAATGCTGCATATTCTTTACTCTGTTGATTTTTTTGTTCCTCTTCCCTGGGTATTGGAGCACTTTCTGGTCTTCGTAATAAATTATAGCGACTGTGGATGAGCCTGCTACGCTCAAAAGGCAAATCTGACAGCACCATTTTATAACCTTATTTAATAAGCTTTCAACTGGAAAAGAAGAAAATACATTGTGGTGATAAAACAGAAAAAATATTGATGACTCAGCATGAAAAAGTTGTAACATTTTTTAGGCAATTACAAGTGAAACGATCTATTTGTCATTGGTTAATTGAAACATATCAATGGCTCAGTGCAAACACTTGTAACTACCTGGAAAATGCTACAACTGTTTCGTGCTCATAAAAACAATAACTTTTTCAAAGTTTGACCTTGATGGATGGCCTTGACTTCAATGGATGACCTTGATCTTGATGGTTGACCTTGACACATATTGATGAGGGTCTGATTGAGAGGAACCTTCATGAAAAATTTGAGCTTTAATTTTTTTGTCACTCAATTAGTTTTGAAGTTACAGCAAAGTGTTTAGTTTGCAGGTTAAGTTTTTGCAGTATCCTCCCCCCTTACTTTTGTGATGGTGAACATACATGCCAAGTTTCAAGCCAAAATCTTTGCACTTAACCCTTGTCTTGCTGTATAATGACCTTGACAGAACTGATAAAAAAATTAAATAAAAAGCCGAAAACACTGGATCCACTACTTGTTATTCATGATATTGAAAATATCATTTTCAATCTATTCTGGCTAAGAAAAGACAACCAGTTTGTATAGACTAAGATCAAACTGCACACAATGTGCAGGCTGATCATTGCCTATACCTCCTGCTCAAGCAGTAATATTCCTTGTCCGGCATGACAAGGGTTGACAATTGATGATTGTTTTTTCTCACACCAGCACTACAGACTAGTTACATATTTTTTTAGCCTCAAGCTATCATCACACATAAGTATTATTAATTCATTGGTTGCAGACAAATAATAATTTTGCATAGGAAGAGTGCTTCTGTTGGGGATTGAACCTGGGAAATTATTTTTGACAGTCTTGACACACTAGTGACTACCAACTGCACTTTGATGGAGTTGATGGAGGTACCAGGTATAAAACTACTGCAAATCATCAAAGGATACAAATATTCTTTATGAAATGTCAGATTAAAGTTGGCCAGGGATAAAGCACAATGGATTGAGAATATAAAATAAGCTAAGCTGGGTTAAGTAGATCTGTCGGTTGAGGGGTAACTAGAGTCAAATTTTAATTGGATATTTGCAGGTTAGGTTCTCACCAGTGGTGGGTCTGTCATTGGAGGCACAGGGAGCGGACACCTGATAATTTTTTCCGTGAAAATTTATTTAAGAAAAGGTTATGTATACATATAGACAAGGGATTGGACTTCAATAAAGCACCCTCCTACCCCGGCTTCATTCGAGCTTTGATTTCTTGTGCATTTTTACAGTTATACCTAAGATAAAATCCTCTAGAACGAGCTAAAACATTATACTATAAGATGAAAATGAACATTTAATCACGAAATAGATATGTTTAGGAGTATTAAACCTCAAAATATAAAACTGTTGCCAAAATTGGTTAGTCGTACACAGGTTCGTACCACTCATTTCAATCCTAAAATGCAATTCAGGGACTAAGTTGGCGTACATCAACACTCATGATCAAACAAGTATATTTTTCTTTAAAACATACCATTGTAAACCTTGTTCAAATGAATTCAATATTTCTGCAACTCTGTATATTTTCTGCAATTTAGAATTTCTTTCAATCAAACGCCATTGATGACTTTGTAATAGAATTCAACCTAACACCATGGAAATTGCAGCAAATATTTGACGGTGTAGTTGAATAGTGGCTGATTTTGATACTAAATTCATAGAAAATCATAAATGATCAATCTATAGAGAGTCATAACATGAGTGTTACGAACCTGTGTCTGACTACCAGATTTTGGCATAATGTTAATTGTTTGAAGTTCGATATGCAAATACCTGATTACTATGTGGTCAAAAGCATATCTACAACATACAAAATTACGAATTTGCTTTTTATTGAGCATTTTACTTTAGACTTTTCTCTTAAAATGTCCTAGAAATCAAGTATGGAATTAAGAAGGGGATTGGAATGGCCTTGTTGGAATCCAATCCCTTGTCTATATTAATAGACTTATTTCTTTTTTCAAAAAAAACAAATAAAAAAATATATGGTTAAATCATGCAAGCATGTGTCGGTTTCCTATGATTGGAAGGACCCTTAACAGCAAAAGTCCATCCAGATATTGATAAGAAGTGGTTAATATCATTTTCTCTCTCTCTCTCTCTTGGGCAGAAATAATCTTGTGTGAATAGGGATCACAAAGGAAATAATAGTCAGTATCTTTCATTATTGTGCTAACCTCAGAAAATTATATCCCCGTTTCTCATCAATTCATGCTTTCTCGTTGGATTTGTGCATGCCAAATCTTCAATAGTAGGAAGAAATTTGTAAAACCTAAAGTTTGACTTTTAGTGAAAAATGAAGAAAAAAACTTCCAATTATGTATTCTTTTCCAGTATAAGCAGCTAATTAGCGGATTTAAAGAAATTACCGACTTTCCTAAAATGGCTGACTAACATTGTCATACATCTTTGAAAAAAATGTCTGTATCTGCAACTTGTGCAAATCTTAGCGTTGAAAATTATCATGTGGACAAACATTATGTAAAAGATTGTGAAGAGAAAAAAGAATGGGACAAATTGTTTGTAATAACCCCAAATAAGCTCTCTCAATTAGATGCACGAATCCAATGAGAAACTCTAGTCAGAATTTAGACTGGCCACCACCAGTGCATTTTGGAGTAAAATTTTAAAAAAAAGGTTTGACGACTATGATTATTTTTTGTTTAATTTACATTAGATAACATACCTATGCATTAGAAAATCAAGTTATTATTTGGATTTTAACTTTTTGATCAATGTACACACTGGTGTTATTATTAAAGACCTGGTTTAATCCTTCTTTATTTGACCCCCCCCCCCCCCCCCCATATGAGATATACAATTAACCACCCATTATCTTAATGGCTTTATGGCCCTTATCTTAATCACTTAATCACCATGTATACTCTATGTAGAGATACACATACAGATGCTGTCAGGCATATATTGATTTTTACTTATTGAAAAAATCATTTTTTTTAATTATTGTTTAAATTATTTTAAAATTGCTTAATATTGCATTTATTCTATCATTTAGATTAAGATTATTATCTTTTTCTTTTCACAATTCTAAACTTAGCATAGAATACGACAGTGTTTGTGATGCATCTTTAACATTCAACCTTCGTCAAAAAACACTGCTAAATTATGAATTTTTTTTTTCATATAAATAATTCCTCAATCACAAAATAGCTGTAGCTATGATATTATGAAAACCCTCAAATAAAATTGCTTGTAATAATTGAAAAGGGATGATTAATGTCCCCTTTCTTTTTAATCAATTCTGTTCTTAACATTGCTGCAAGTTCAAACATTTTATGTATAATTCCTACCTTCAATTGATCTATAACTTTTTATCACTTTTTGTCACCTAATTTGTTGATTTAATTTTATCACAGTGTTTATAAGTCAGAAATAAATAAAACTTTAAAGACTTTAATAAAAAATTATGAACTTTCTGTTTCAATAAAATACCCTGAATATTCTTTTTTTTTAAAACTCTTTTCAAATCAATTAATGAGATAATGATGACCAATAATGGTCTGATTATCATGTATGATATATAAAGGGTAGAAGACCCCCTAGGGCGATTCAGAGAGATAAACAATTTGAGCTTATTAGTAGGGGCCCTGAATATACAACATTCCTTAAACCAGGTCTTTAAGATGCACGAATCTAGGAGAAAACAGGATAGATGAATTAGATAAATAAAAAAAACAGGTAATGATAATAATAAAAACAATAATTATATCATAATCACTTTCTTATAATACCTTTATTTAACAATTGTCTTCCAAATAATACTTCTTAATAACCTTTGAACAGTTAATGGTGCTCTATACAAATCTTACAGTGACAAGGTACCCGTACCCCACCCACAAAATTTGCTTGCGAGTTTGTAAACAATGCCTCTGATTTCCATCAAATGGAATAATTCGACAATTACATCAGCTTCATCAAGCATAAACTTTCAAACATTACTTAATTACCTTAATAATTGTATAAGTTTCATTTAAAATGTCCATGAAAAAATAGTAAAAATAAAAATCCTACTTGACGTTGTTAGGGAAACTTTAAAAAATAATCTCAAATCCAACATTACAAAGTTCTTGAATATATTATATTCCAATCCTCATAATAAGTTTATTTCATCTTTTACATATTTTTCTTAAACAATCAACAAAACTTTGGCAGTACCCGTAAAATCTTACATATATCTTTGAGAGTATTTTGCTTACTCGCTGCCTAGCAACGAATAAATGCGCTATAATATCTACTTTCGATTTCATTTACATTAATATTTGCCATTTGAGGAGCTCATGTGATAAATAGAAATGAGTCTGATCATAATTGGAATGAAATTTTACGAGCAATAGTGAATAGGATAATTTTCATATCTAAAGAACAAGTCATTTTTCGAAGCGGAACGTTTGTTTACAACTAGTGTTCTTAGGCTGCAAAGATGGAGGAGGAAGTGCCAAGTGGTTCGGACAATATTGTCACAGAATTTAATACATACGAAGAGTTCTTGAATTCTCAAATAACATCTTTAGACCTATTCTACTTAGAGGTAAACAAGATTTTGTCTATCTCCTGAAGATTGACCTAGACACCAAGTTAACCCAATAGACTAATGATATTTTTAGATTGAAAAATTATCCCATACCAATGGAGACCATATTGACCCCCTTGTCAAAACTGAGTTTAATCACTCAATCTTTTAATGATGTTATATTGTATCTTATATACTATTTAGAAATTCACAATTTAGTTGTTTAAATCATACCTTTATATCAAAAGGTGATTCTGAAACCTGGAAAAATATAGCCTGTAGTCTCCCATATTCGAGCACCTAAAGCTATGAAATTTACACTGGCACACTTGTGCATTGCAAATTTTCCCTGAAAACTACACCAAAAGGAGGATGAACTTAATTGTGATACATCAATGTGAAGAGAAAATAGATTGGTTACATAAGTAAGTGACAGGGTGTAATTGTTGCAAGCACACACACTGACTTGAAAGGCCCCAAAACAGTCTCCCATATTCGAGCACCTTGGCACTTTTCATCCCAAGGTCAAAATAACTTACCACACACTTTTGAAACAGACTTACAAAATAAAAAAGTCCTCTTTCTTTCAACCTAGAACTATTTCAAAAGTCATTCACATGACACCTGTCAAGCAACAAGAATTTCAATTGAAGGGCCTGGAAATTTTTATATATGGCCGATTAAAAAATGGTTTGGCAGAAATATTCCGTAAATTTGGAAAGTTTAGCACTCTTTTATCATCCGCTTTCCATTAAAGTTTTTTGACAATGATTTTTTACGATTTGCAAATTGTTAAAAAAATTGAGACATCAGAATATCCCTAAAAATCAAAATGATCGAATACGGGAGCCTGCTCGAAAAGGGGAAACTCAAGGCTATTGCCTGTATTCTCCCATATTCGAGCACCATCAAGCTATGAAATATGCTAATGCTCACTCCAACATTGCATTTTTTCCCCGTAAACTACTCTAAAAGTAGCATAAACTTAATTGTGATATTTCCACATGAAGAAAAATTAGATTGGTAATTAAGTAACAGTGTGTGATGTTTGCATGAGAATACACTGACTAGAAAGACCCAAAAAGAGTCTCCCATATTCGAGCACTTAGATAATTTTCATCCTGAGATCAAATTTACCTATCACACATTATTGAAACAGACATACAAAATCAAAACGATGTCATTCTTTTAACCTTCAACCATTTAAAACTCAATTTCATGACGCCAGCAGATCAACAACAATGCAATTTAAGGGCCTGAAATCTTCAAAATGGCTGATTAAAGATATAGTAAGGCAGAAAAAATGATAAATTTAAGAAAGTTTAGCACATCAGATTATCCCAAAAATTAAGAAAGCTCAAATACAGGAGCCTGCTCGAATTGGGGAAACTCAAGGCTTTACAATTTTCTTTAGCATCCTTTAGATGGTTTGTTTTGACCCTTTTAAAATGATTCAGAATCCTTAGAATTTCCTGATTACCCATTTGTCAAGCCACATTTCACATTGGATTCATGTGCATGTAAGTGAAAACTCATTAACCATCTTTTTCTCTCTTTCTTACAATACAGGATGAAGAACTTGCAAGACAGTTGGTTGAACTTGGTTATCGTGGCAGTGGAGAAGTCCTAAAGAGAGAGGAATTTGAAGCAAGAAAAGCTGCAGCTGAGGCCAGTCGATTATCTAAAAGAAGTCAACAAAAGTAATTAAAATTAGTTTTTTCTGGTAGGAATTAAAAAGCCAAATTCTACAACAAGAGAACTTGCCTGTGGGTGCCAACACTCAGTTGCACGATAAAGTAAAGAATCTTATACAAAAAAAGGGAGCCTTACTCTTACAAAAACCCTTTCAGAGGTAACCCCTTGATAGTCAGGATAGCTCCCTAGATGGTGAATACACAAGCCAAGTTTCATGAAGTTTTCATTAATGATAACAAAGATATGACCGAGGTTAAAGTTTGTCACACCAACATCTGTGCAAGCAACACCTATACCAATTTGAATGATGACAAGGTGATGACAATATCTTGGGTTTTCTCTAAAATTAAAAGCAAACAAGAGCTGTCACTGTAAGATGACAATGCCCCCGACACCGCTTTGATTTAGAAGTTATGGCCAATGTTAAAGTTTTTGGACGGAATGACGGACAGACGGACAGACGGACAGACGGACGGACGGACAAGTCAAATTTATGATGCCTCCCTATCGGGGGCATAAAAACTAATTAAGATTTACAAGGTTTGGAAATACAGAATTTTTCCATTTGTCCTCGAACAGATTGGCAACTTTATTTCACTTGTCTAGCTTGGAAATTTATTTAAAACCATTTGCACTTTCTGTAAAATATTGCATGATGGGATCAATGTATTGCATTGTACTTAGGGTTTTGTATGAATGAAGCTATTATTAACCCAATTATATACCATGCATAGTTAACAATCAATTAAATAAATGATTTTGAATTCTTTCTAGAACATTAGCACACAGTGGAAAAGATATAAAGAATCCAATTTTAAAGGCCCTAGCATCCAAAGAAGAGGCTAACAGAAGTGGAAAAATGACTGTATGTATATCAACCATTGTCATGCTGAATCAAAACCTTAGAAAAATTGCCATAAATTAAAGTGCTGAAGGCACAAGATCCACTAATTCATCATCATCATCGTTTTTTTGATTAATGTGACGTTGTAGGAGAAGCATCTGTAGGAGTATTTTCTCTAGAAACCTGGCTGGCTGCACTCCTTGCTGATCTCACAGATGTATTTCAAGCATTCCTATCTGATGTAACAACATCTATGTTCCAATCTGCACTGTCTCTCGCTGTCAAACCCTTCCATTTTGTCTAAGGGCTCCCCTGTTTACGCTGTCTGTTACTAACTTCCATATCAAATGCCAGATTTATGAAATTAAATTTTTGACTAATTCTGTTTTGAAACGGAAAATCATGTGGTAGAGGCTATGTTCAGAATGTACGTAATGTGAAGGCTGATCTTTGTCTACCTCCTACATACGGAGCAGGAATATTAAGGATTTGACTTAAATTATTATTTAATGTTGATATAATCATAATGAAAAGTTATTTAATTGATACCCACATTATGATGTGCTTTAGAACATTTTATTGGAAAACATTTTGGTAAAGGCTCAGCATGAAACGGTTGTATCTTCTTTTTTGTTTATAGGGAGTTACAACTGTTTTGCGCTAAGCCTTCAAACTATGTCAAGTAGCTTCTTCATTTCTCACTTTATTTTCTACCTAATTTTTATCTAAAATTTCAGATTAAATGTGATTTGGATTGTATAAAATTCTATCAATTTAGTTTTCTCTGTACCCTTACTGTATTCAGTCTGAAACAATTTGTAACTATTTCACTTGTTGAAATTAAACCGTGAAAGTTTCACAAATAATTGCTACATTGCCAGGGTTTTAGAAAGCAATCTGTGATACCGATGGCTCAGCGCAAAACAGTTGGAACTGCCTATATGTTTATAGGCAGTTACAACTGTTTTGCACTGAGCCATGGAAATGTTTGAAGAATTAAATTTGATTTTATTTCCTGTCCACAGACGATCATATTTATACGAGACAAGAATCACAGAGGTCAAGAGATTTCAGGTTACATAGACTATGCTCACAGATTAAAGACTGAAGATTTTGAACCCTATTTCGCATGCAGGAAAAGATTACTGCCAAGGCCCTCAGACTTAAGGTGAGTCCTTGATATTCTTTTTTATGAAAGATTAGAGAAATATTGATGGCTCAGTGCATAAACAGTTGTAACTGCATATAGGTGTATAGGCGGGTATAATTGTTCTGTGCTAAGCCATCAAATTATTATAGCTAAGCTTTACCAGTGTCTACATGTTTGTCTGACAGTACATCTACTTATTCTGCAAAATTTACATTTTACATGTACTTCAAAACTATTCAGGTTACAATGCTAATATTTTAATTGAATTTTCCTCAAATCAATACATATCATTGAATATGAAGGTCAGGGTCTTCTGACAAGGTCAATTATCAAATTAAAATTTTCTATAAATTGCTGTTTTGGGGACATTTTGGGTGGTATCAGTGTTCCAAGAATACAACTTGGTCTTTCTTGGATGGGACAATTTCTAGAATATCTCCGGTACTGCATTACTAAACGATTCAAAAAGGGAATAACTGACGATATTTTTTTGTATGAGTTATACCACTTTATTGATTTAGATATTTTTAAGATTTTTAAGATTTAATCTACAGAAAATTGATATTGTTTAAATTTGTAAAATGAATTTCCCTGTATATTGAATTTCAATGTATTACTAAAGTATAAGTGCCGTCAAAAGCAATATCGTCTTCATGTTTATTGGTTCAATTGGGAAAACTGAAAAAGCCTTATTTGATTATCACATCAAATTAAGGTTATAACTTTATTTTCAGTTTCTATAACTGGGAGACTCAAACATCTACATCTAACCCTACACCAAACTACCAGGTTATTGCTGAGAATGCCTCAGGACTGTTGTTCAAAAATAAACGTGACAGAAAAATTATCAATGTCGATCCAAAGGTGAGATATTACTCATGAGCCTGCATGGCCTTTCCAACAATTTTATGTGTGCATGATTGACAGAAATTGAGAAGTCTGCCCTGTATTCAGGATGCTAAAATAGTGCTATTTGCTAATTATACCCCGCTTTGCACGGAAGTGTACATGCAAAGCAGGGTATAATTTGAAAGGCTGTTTGTACTGATTTGTCATCCTGAATGCAGAGCTGAACAGCATGAAAGTGCAGTAGGAATACATGTATTCTCCTTCAGTGCTTGTACTTGTGTTTGAAATTTAGCAACCATTGACTCCTTATTTATAAAATAAGGTGTTTAAAACTGATCTTTTAATGGGTCAAAACTACAAAAAGAGCAAATTATGAGTACAATTTTGAAAAGAAGTTGATGTGCAAAGCTATATTTTCATTTAAAGTAATTTTATTCAATTTCAAAAAGATAGTAGACATGTATGTGCTCAAATAAAATTGTTGGAAATGTCATGCACAGACTCAAAATTTAATGTCAATAAAGCTGAGTAGTGTATAAGGGCTTGCTTTAATACTGACCAGGTAGAACACCCACTTCAGGATAGCTGAATTGTTGGTTCAAATCCCAATTGATTCAATTTTTAGCTCCGCTAGTTTCGGAGAGACCCCTAGGTATTGCCATAGCCTTGGTGTTGTCTTTGTGGTCATCGTCGTCCTGCGAAAATTTTGACATTTTGTGATATCTCTGGTTCTACCAAAGACATTCACTTGAAATTTGGCACACATGTTCACCATCAAATGGACAACCTTTACTATCTACGGGAATAACTCAAGATGCATTTTGTGTAAATTATGCTCTGTTTTTTAAACTTTTTTTCGCCATCCACCACTCAATAGACAAGTGTAAGGCACCCGTAGGTGGTGCTCTTGTTTATATTCTGGTTACACCAATGACATCAATTGCAAGTAAGCTTATCACTGCAACTGCAGCTTGAATAAATAACCTTAAAGTTACGTAGCTAATAATACAAATAAAATCATTATGATCGTTCTACCTAGTTATATGTTAATTCTGAAGAATGATCAGTCTAGAATCAGATATTTTACCACAATATACAGTTAGTAACATCCTTAAATTGACAAGGTGAATGGGAGAAGCAAAGCTTGAATGAAATTAAGGGGAGGTAATACAGTATAGAACATTTTCTCCTATTTGACAAAATAAGCAATTATTCATTACATCCATTGTAAGATAGCAGCTGGAGGCTTGGCAAGGATGTGAAGGTAGTACTGGTAAGGGAAATACTGGGAATCCATTGTTAGGTTCTCCAGCTGCCATGATATAACTGAAAGATTGTTCAAAGCGGTATAAAACTCCATTCAACCAATCATTACAATCCCTATTTCAAAAATCAACAAATTTTCCACCTTCCCAGATAATAAAATGAATAAATTGTTGATGGTTATGAACAATATTGAGGCACCATAAACACTTTCGAAACGGTTTAAATGATTGGAGCGAGTGTTTGGAATGAATGAATGGAGTGCTCAGCGAGTGTTTGAGAATGGTTTTGATAGAGATGAGTGTCATTGTCACAATGGGATTAACTGTGTAAGACTTGACCTTGTTAGTCTGCCCTTGAGTTGATATATTTCACATTTCCCAGATGGTGGCTGTTTTCACATATCAATGGCTCAGCGCAAAACAGTTGTAACTGCCTATAAACTTATAGGCAGTTACAACTGTTTCACACTGAGCTATTGATACTGTGTCACATGTTTAATGTCTATATTTCACGTTTGTTGTAGATCCCAAGCCCAGGTGACAATTCCACCAGAACTGTTATAACATTTGATGAAGAAGATGAGGGACCAAAATATACACAAGTTGTCATTTACGATCATATCACAAGGAGAAAAACATAGAAACATGTGTGTCATTTGTACCGGTATTAAAAATTATATATCTAAGAATGTGGATGGTCTGTTTTTTATCTTATAACTATACAAATATCTGTATGATAACATCCTGTATGAAATTTTTTATGTTATCACATAGTTATTTTTAGAACAATGATATAATGCAGTTATTTTTAGAAACTTGCATTTCAGTTAGAAACATCGACAAAAAAAGACAAATAGAGGTTATAAGATAAATATAATACATACTTAGTGTATTGTATGAAAAAAATATCCAACCTGGTTAAGAGAATTGATAATTGTCTCGGCACAGCCTCGACAATTTTCAATTCTCCCAACCTCCTTAGATATTTTTTTTCACATAATACACTAAGTACGTATTATATATATATATATTGTAAGTTTACATTTTTAGCCTGTAACATTATCTTTTTTCTTTCTTGCAATAGTTTCTACTGTATTTCTTCTATTCTCAGATAACAGAGCAAAGGATATTATTATTAAACCTCAAAACTAGAAATTAAAAAAAAAACTGTAGTTTTGAGACTTTAGAAAAAAGCTTTTAATAATAAGCACTATTAAATAATTGTGTTTTTAGAGAAAAAAATATTGAATATAGGAACATTATAATTGTAACCTGTGTTGAACAAATATATGTTTTACCAGAATCAAGTTGAAATGTCTTTTTGTGAAATTAATTAAAATATGATTGTTAATAATTTGTCGTTTTGTTTATCTTTAGAATGATTCCATATCAGTGAAGTCTCAGTTAGATATGAACTGTACCGTTAAATCTTGGTTTAAAGATTTTCAGTACAGTCGAGGGATTTAACATCTCTATGATTTTAATATTGGGAAAATTTTGTGGAAAATGAAGAAATTGATTGTTGCAAGCAATTTCTTCTTTTCCCAAAAATATTTTCAAACACATAGGATGGTATATTTTCAAATTCCTCCAACTTTTCAATGTCATTTCATGACTATTACAATTTCGGGCTTGAATAAGATGTGTTTGTGAAACACGAATGCCCCCGACATGACATTTTTTTTCAAAGTTTGACCTTGACAGATGACCTTGACCTTGTCACATGACCTTGACTTTGGTACCAGCGGATGCGTATGATTGAGATCTATCATCATGCCAAATATTAGCTTTGTATCTTGAATAGGCTTGAAGATATTGGCAAGGTTAAGTTTTCGGGTTAAGTTTTTTCAAAGTTTGACCTTGACAGATGACCTTGACCTTGTCACATGACCTTGACTTTGGTACCAGCAGATGCGGATCATTGAGATCTATCATCATGCCAAATATTAGCTTTGTATCTTGAATAGGCTTGAAGATATTGGCAAGGTTAAGTTTTTGGATTAAGTTTTTGGACAGACAGACGGACAGACAGACGGACAGACAGACAGACGGACATGAGTAAAACAGTATGCCCCCGACCTCTCGATACTGGGGCATAAAAATAACGGGTAATGATCAAGTTAAACTCCTACTCACTTGAATTTAATGTGGTGTCCATGGTCTAGATGTAGAGCATCTGCCCATTGACCCAAAGGTCCCTAGTTCGATTCTCGGGAGCAGCCATTGATCTTAGTTCTTTCATTGGCCTACACATTCAGTGCATGTACTGGGGAATTTTCCAGGATGCAAAATCCAGAGATTTAATCTCAAGTTGAAAGAAATTGTTTCTCAATTAATGTAGATCTAAAATAAATAGGTTTAAACCAACTTGAGTAAAAGACTTAAAGATAGTCACTGATAACCTATTGGGAAAGAATGCTTTACTCAAAGAAACGCAACAACATTCTAAACAGCTCTATTTATAGTCTGTTCTCCAACTGAAGTTACACTCCACCAATTATTAACAAGTCATAAGTTGACTGATCAGAGACAACATTTCCCTGTGTTTATACAAATGGAAGTTAACATTTTAGGGACAAGTGTCTTTTGGATTTTGTTTATGGAAGTGTATGCTGCTATTAATACATGGTAAAATAGACCTACCCTGCATTCAGGATAACAAATGGTTCAAACAGTTTTCCAACTATACCCTGCTTCACATGTGCACTTCTGTGCAAAGCAGGGTATAACTGGAAAACTGTTTGCACTGTTTTTCATCCTGAACAGAGGGCTATAGTACTTAAAATTGCAATCTTCCGTATCTAAAAAAATAAACAAGAGGACCAAGATGGTCCTAGATCGCTCACCTGAGTCTCTATGACCCCTGGGACATCACATTAATTAGATAGGCAGATGTCAAAAAGAAGATAATTGCCTAAGATCAATACCATGGAACGTTTTCAGCAAAGAGCAAGACAGATATGCCTTTTTGCTCTTTGATTCTATGTAAAAAGGGATGCACCCGGGTGGACCCCAAATGTGATCCCAGGGTCTTGATATGAACAAACTTGGTAGAGGTCCATAAGATGATGCTACATTCTAAATATGAAAGCTGTCTGCCTTCTGGTTTCAGAGAAGAAGATTTTTGAAGGTTTTCCCATTTTCACCCATCATGCTCAGATGAGCTGAAAGGGATGCGCCCGGGTGGAGCCCAAAAATGACCCAAGGGTCTTGATATGAACAAACTTGGTAGGGGCCCACAAGATGATGCTACATACCAAAAATGAAAGCAGTGTGCCCTCTGGTTTCGATTAAAGAAGATTTTAAAAGATTTTCGCTCTTTGATTCTATGTAAAAAGGGTTGCGCCCGGGTGGAGCCCAAATATGATCCTAGGGTCTTGATATGGACAAACTTGGTAGAAGTCCACTAGATGATGCTACATACCAAATATGAAAGCTGTCTGCCTTCTGGTTTCATAGAAGAAGATTTTTGAAGATTTTCATTTTTTTACCCTTTGTGCTCATAAGAGATAAAGGGATGCACCTGTGCAAAGCCCAAATATAACCTAAGGACCTTGATATGAACAAACTTGGTAGAAGCCCACTTGGTGTTGCTACACACCAAATATAAAAGCTGTCTGCCATCTGGTTACAGAGAAGAAGATTTTTAAAGATTTTCGCTCTTTGATTCTATGTAAAAAGGGTTGCGCCCGGGCAAAGCCCAAACATGACCCCAGGGTCTCGATATTAACAAACTTGGTAGAGGTCCACTAGATGATGCTACATACAAAATATGAAAGCTCTCTGCCTTCTGGTTTCAGAGAAGAAGATTTTTGAAGATTTTCATTTCTTTACCCTTCGTGCTCATAAGAGATAAAGGGATGCACCCGTGCAAAGCCCAAATATGACCCAAGGGTCTTGTTATGAACAATCTTGGTTAAGGCCCACTTGGTGATGCTACACACCAAATATTTAAGCTGTCTGCCATCTTGTTACAGAGAAGAAGATTTTTAAAGATTTTCGCTCTTTGATTCTATTTAAAAAGGGTTGCGCCCGGGCAAAGCCCAAACATGACCCCAGGGTCTTGATATGAACAAACTTTGTAGAGGTCCACTAGATGATGCTACATATCAAATATGAAAGCTCTCTGCCTTTTGGTTTCAGAGAAGAAGATTTTTAAAGATTTTCATATTTTCACCCTTTTTGTTAAGGGTAAAGGGAAAGTTAAGGGTGGATTTCATTTATTTGAACAACTTTGGTAGAGCTTGACCCAAGGAACATCCCTGCCAAGTTTCATCAAGATTGGCCTACTGGTTTAGGAGGAGAAGATGTTTAAAGAAATGTGGACGACGGACGACGGACATTCAACGATCCCAATAGCTCACCTTGAGCACTTCGTGCTCAGGTGAGCTAAAAATGTAATGATTCACCTTAATATTCAGGTTTTGAGGTACTTTCTTTCCGATCCAGCATAGCATCAAACACATTTTTTTTTGAACACCCTATTTTGTCTTGACATTGTCTGGATATCGAAAATATCTGGCCTAAATTATTACAAATGATATAGACATAGAGGTGTTTTTTGCAGATGAAGAGGTATTTATAAATTAAGAAATATATCTGCTAGGTTAATTTCCTAGTACAAAATATCAAAGTATTTGCACTATGTTTTGACCTCGACAACAATGATGCCAATGCTATACCTTGTGTTTTCTTTTAAGGTAGTGGAACCATAATAGTTACGCAATATTTCAGAATGCATGATCTTTCACAAAGTTGACCGAGATTTCCTAATGAAAATCATTAGGAAACCTCGGTTAACACTGTTAAAGTTCATTACTCTTTATACATTGTGAAACTATTACGGGTCCACTACCTTAAAACAGCAGAGCAAAAAATCAACATTGAAGGATAGAAAGAACAAACACTTTTGCATTCAAACCAATAACATTTTATTAAATCCATCAAAATAACCAACATACTTAAAGTATCTTTGCCACTATTTACAATAACTTATGGACATTTTTACATTTTGATAAAATATTATAACCTGTCATGCTAAAAGGAACCAGCTTGATTCTGGGAAGAGAATTTGATCCTATTAAAGACTGAATGGACTGACCTTAAATTGGCCAATGTAGTCTATACTAATCACTGTAACTACAGTCAAATATGTATTAAGTGACCAATTTATAAGACCACCAAATAGGGGTTATTTAAGAGAATGGTCACTTATTACATGTTGTATTTACAAATTAACAACATATTTTTTATTAAATATGTATGTTATTGCTAATTTCTCAATTATCTTAAGTTTTCAAACTCAATCAAAATGTCTCTTTTAGACAATTCAAACATAAGATTCATTTATACTAATTTTCAGACTAATAATATCTCCTTTTCTATGGTTTATAGATTTAAAGAAGGGGATTTTAAAAAAAAAATATCGCTTAATGAAACTATTCGCTTGATAAGACGTGATTGCTTGAGCAAGATGGGCTGTAATTAGACTTTGAAAGGACAGTAAAAGGAATACTTTGTTAAAGAATAACAAGAATCTAAATGGGACCTTTAACATTGACAGGTCATATAAAACATAAATGTATATGTGATACGGCAAGTGAAAAGGGATCATCTGGGAAGTGCATGAAGTATTGACCCTTGTCCGAGTCTGAACAAACTAAATAGCATCAAGATTTTTTAGTCTTTGCTGATTTTCTGAATCTAGAATGATCATTCTACCTCCCTGTAAAAGATTCTTTAAAATACACCCTCTGATTGATCTGTACTAGAACAAATTTATTTTTCAAATATTCATTTAACTCAAATCCAAGATGATCGTTTTCTTGCATGAGGGATCACATATATGTAAGAAATACAGTAAAACTTGCATTAAGCGATCACTGAGGGGACCATTTAAAGCGGTCGCTTATGGAAATGGTTGCTTAATATAATTTTTAATGATAAAAAAGACATGCTTTTTGATAGAATATAAAGATTGTAACATAATTCTGACTGAATCTTAAGATGTTCGAACCCATAAGAATCGTCTCCATGAGAGGATTCTAATGGGTTCTAACGTCATAAGATTAACGAAAAACATGTTTTTGTTTAAGAATGTCCACTTTTTTGGAAATTTCATTTACGGCGAATGGACTTTTTACGATGGTCGCTTAATAAAAGAGGTCGTTTAATAGACGTGGTCGCTTGAGCCAGATTGACTGTATAATTTTCCTCCTACACATTGCAATGATTATGTAATTATGCGAAACTGGATCTTAAATGCAGTAAGAGCTTATACCTGATTGCTACTAGTGATAGGAAATAATTAAATAAGTAAGGTAATAAAACAAAAATAATGAAACAAAATTATCACAAGATTACACTTTCACTTGAAAAGGGTAAAATGCCAATCCTACTCAGACTCTCCTGTTTGCACAGATTAAGGCTGAAACTTTTTGCACTTGGCTGGTATTTTGAATCTAGAATGCTCATCTTACTTTTCTGTGAAAGATTTTCCAAATACGATGACCAGTTGACCTCTTAGATCAAAGTTCCTTCTCAAATAATTATCTTATGGAATTCCCAGGAAGTCCTTTTAGCATGATCGGTCAAAAATAGTCTAAAGCAGATTAATGTCCTTCCTAATATTAATCATAAATTTTGGAGTGTCTACCATCAAAATATTTGGATGTTGTAAATTGTAGACCCTTTAATAAAATATTAGCTAATTTGTGAAATTAAATATGGCATTACATTGTACTGGCATTGTATTAAGGAAACACATAAAACCATTTATATATTGACATTTGAAGCTTTTCTCCCCATAATCAATAGTGGTTAAGCCATTATTTCAGTTGTATTATCACATTCAGCCATTAAGTAACTTAGGACTTTCATTCTATTCAGAGATATGACCACAAAGCTTTGAACAAAGACAGCAACAAGGGCACCACCTACAGGTGCTAACCCTTGCTACTGTGTTCTGGATAAGATAAAAAAATGTAAGTTGAAAAAGGGACATAATTCACACAAAATGCATCAAGAGCTGCCCTCCTTGATAGTTAAGTATAGGTTGCTGTATTGATAGTGAAAATATGTGCCAGGGTTCAAGTGAATGTCTTCTGTAAAATCAGATATCACATAAGGTCAAAGTTTTGCACACTTCAACTCAAACAATGATGAAATAAAGGTTAGAGCAATACCTTGGGTTTTCTCTCAAGACAGGCGGGCTAAAAATATGTGACCAGCAGTGACAATTAGAGATAAAATTTCTTTTTTTCAAAAAAAAAAAAAAAGATTTTGACATTTACGTGATCCTTAGCCATAAGATTCCCAACTGATAAATAACATTATTTACTAGTAAATAAGTACCTGCTAAAGTAATGGGTTATTCAAAGATTTTTTTTAGAATACTGTCCTGCATTCAAGATACAAATACATTTGGTAAAATTTAACTCTGCTTTGCACATGAGTAATATTTGCCATTGTTCTTGTAGGTCAGATGAATGAAGAAATCTCGATTTAGGACTGATTAGTTAACTACTTGATTGTGTGTCAAAATAGCACATCAAATTGATTGGTATAATAGATGGATTAAATAGCACTATGAATACTAAGTCAATACATTAAATGGATCTGTTCCCACTGTTTTTATCATTATATGATATCTAACATAACTATGATATGATCTGGTCCTGCAGTATTGCACTGTGTATAAATGGTGGTGGATCCATGGTAAGAACCATTCCAAATGTGTTAGCTTTGTCCAAGAAGTTGTGTTATCTGAAAATATACATCAAATCAGTATAACATAATCGTGACTTACTTCCATGCATATATGAGCCTGTGTGTGATATTTCCTACAATTTGACATCTGCATGAGATGCAAACATTTAGCTGTGCACACAGTTACATTTTGTGATTAGAAGATTGTATAACTGTCCACATATCTTTTGAGACTCTTTTTATCTACAGATTGCATCGTGAAGTCTCTAGTCAGACTGTGCAGATACACAGGCTGGCCAGAGTCTTTGCTTTGTGCACATTTGAAATTGTCAAAAATGTCAAGCGTAGGCTAAATTATCTTATATTAACTGTATACTTACATTCAAGCATTTATTATAAAGTTATTAAAAAGTTTTTTACCCTGTCAGATGTTTCATTTTCCATTCGGCTTCACTTAAAACCCTTGTCATATTGAACCCCTGAAATATTCCTGAATTTGCAGGAGGTATGACAAACTAGAGGCCCAAGAGGGCCTGTATCGCTCCACTGGCTTAAAAAATCTAAAGATTTGAAAGAGAGATATTGAAAATAGAAGGTAATGAAAGTAACCAGCATTCACAAGGAATTCCGACTTTTTCTAAGTTGAAACTGACTTATGAAGAGATGAACTTATTTAACTAATATGTAAAATTACAAGGAAAAAAACTATTTAGATATCACCTTCAAACAAGAGGACCAGAATGGCCCTAAACTGCTCACCTGAATTTTATTGATCCAGTGGATCTTATCCAATCAAAATATCATGAATAATTTTTGTAGAGGGTCATCCAAGGAATATTCTAGCACTGTCTCATTGAAATAGATCCAAAGGCTCATGAGGAGATATCTTTCCAAGATTTCACACTCAAATAAGCCACGCCTTGCCACCCCATATTTGGGTGTCAATCTGAATTTCTTGAACAACTTTGAAAGAGAGTCCCCAAGGAACATTCTGTTAAAGTTTCATTGAAATTGGTCCAATGGCTCAGGAGAGGATGTCTTTCAAAGATTTTGGGCTCAAAATAAGCCTATATTTTTGGGTCCATCCAAATTTCTTGAGAAACTTTGGAAAAGGGTCACCACAGGAACATTCTGGTAAAGTCACATTGAAATCCACCAAGTGGTTCAGGAGGAGATGTCGTTCAAAGATTCTGGGGTCAAAATAAGCCCCACCCTGCCACACCCATATTTGGGGGTCAATCCAAATTTCTTGAATAACTTTAAAAGAGGGTCTTCCAAAGAACGTTCTTGTAAAGTTTCATTGAAATCAGCCCAATGGTTCAGGAAGATATGTCGCTTAAAGATTTCGGGGTCAAAATAAGCCCCGCCCTGCCATGCCCATATTAGGGGGTCAATCCAAATTTCTTGAACAACTTTAGAAGATGGTCACCATAGGACAATTCTGGTAAAGTTTCATTTAAATAGACACTATGGTTCAGGAAGAGATGATGTTAAAAGATTTTGGGGTCAAAATAAGCCCCATCCTGCCATGCCCGTATTTGGGGGGTCAATCCAAATTTCTTGAACAACTTTGGAAGAGGGTCACCCAAGGAACATTCTTATAAATTTTCATTGAAATTAGCCCAATCTTTCAAAGATTTTGGGGTCAAAATAAGCCCCGCCCTGCCATGCCCATATTAGGGGGTCAATCCAAATTTCTTGAACAACTTTAGAAGATGGTCACCATAGGACAATTCTGGTAAAGTTTCATTTAAATAGACACTATGGTTCAGGAAGAGATGATGTTAAAAGATTTTGGGGTCAAAATAAGCCCCATCCTGCCATGCCCGTATTTGGGGGGTCAATCCAAATTTCTTGAACAACTTTGGAAGAGGGTCACCCAAGGAACATTCTGGTAAATTTTCATTGAAATTAGCCCAATCTTTCAAAGATTTTGGGGTCAAAATAAGCCCCACCCTGCCATGCCCATATTAGGGGGTCAATCCAAATTTCTTGAACAACTTTAGAAGAGGGTCACCCAAGGAACATTCTGGTAATGTTTCATTGAAATCGGCCCAATGGTTCAGGAGGAGATGTCGCTTTTAGATTTTTTGGGTCAAAATAAGCCCCACCCTGCCAGGCTCATTTTTGGGGGTCAATCCAAATTTCTTGAACAACTTTAGAAGAGGGTCACCCAAGGAACATTCTGGTAATGTTTCATTGAAATCGGCCCAATGGTTCAGGAGGAGATGTCGCTTTTAGATTTTTTGGGTCAAAATAAGCCCCACCCTGCCAGGCCCATTTTTGGGGGTCAATCCAAATTTCTTGAACAACTATAGAAGAGGGTCACCCAAGGAACATTCTGGCCAAGTTTTGTCAAAATCCAACCAATGGTTCAGGAGGAGATGTCGTTCAAAGATTTTGGGGTCAAAATAAGCCCCATCCTGCCACGCCCATATTTGGGGGTCAATCCAAATTTCTTGAACAACCTTTAAAGAGGGTCACCCAAGGAACATTTTGGCCAAGTTTCGTCAAAATCCAACCATTGGTTTAGGAGGAGAATATGTTTAAAGAAAAGTTTACACACGCACGACGGACACAACGCCATGACAATAGCTCGCTGGCCTTCAGCCAGTGGAGCTAAAAATGTGTGCAGGCTAATCTTAGTCTATACCACCTTCTATTCATTTCTCACCAGAAAAAATTAAAAGAATATTTTTTTCAAAACCATCTCAGACTTGTTATCAAAGCATACAATGCATTTAGTATTTGAAACAAATGCAATTTTGACATTTTTTACAGCATAACAAAGGTTTATTTGTTCCAATACAAAATTTTGTTATATGTAAGAGACTTAATATGCCATACAAGTCTGTATAAATATTTTCCCACACCTGAGCCTTATACATGTCTTTGACGTCAGCCAGATCCATTCTGAGTTCATTTGCCTCTTCTACTTTCTCTCCATACATTTGTAATAGAGCATTATACCTCTGGTCTAACTCCTGAAATATACAATATAAAGTAGTTTCAAAATTAATATATGACCCTGTGCGTCACATTTCCAACAATTTGAAATGTTCGTGTTATGTAAACATTGAGAAGCCCTGACAACCACATACTGTAAATATAAAATTACCTAATGGTCTACAGATACTTTGAGACCTTATCTATCTGCTAAAAGCATAGTTAAGACTCTGGTTAGACTGTACAGATGCACAGGCTGGTCAGAGTCTTTGCTATGCGCATATTTGAAATTGTTGGAAATCTCACGCACAGGCTCATATTTCATGCAAGATTAAATGCCACTGCAAGCCTTATTGCAGTAAAAATCACAGCAGCTGGTGAACCTATCCATGTTTTCCTGTCAGTTCTCACACCAGTACTACCACAATATTTCTAAGCAACCAGCTGCTCATCCCACTTAGGCAAACTACTTATCACACACCCATTGGAGGGAGACAAATGTGTCTGATTGACTTTGTCAAATGTCGGATGAAAGATTGTGTGCCCGGAATAGAACTCAAGACCCCAGGCTTTACAGCCCAATGCATTACCGCTGGGCTTAGCCTTTCAAAATGAAACTTTCTTGCCCTTTTCTAGCTTTTTTAAGGATGAAAATGACAGTGACAATCATGTATTAAATTTGTATTTATCTCTTAAAATTTAATTTGAAAGTCTAATTTTGTTTCAGTGAAGTGCTATTTCTCGAGTCAAATCTGGAAAACTAGGATTCGATAGCCCAACAAAGCATGCAAGTTAAACCTTGTTAGATGAGGCAGACACTAACATTTAAACTTGCATATAGATGAAATATAACAATATGTCTTTCATCAGCTATGTACACGGTTGGCATTAAGTAATTAAAGTAGGGGAACCGTAGGAGTTCTGCAACATTTCAGAACTTATAATCTTTCACAATGTTAGCTGAGGTTTCCTAATGAAAATCATTAGGAAACCTCTGTTATCACTGTTAAAGTAATTATTTCAGTGACATTGCAGAACTTTTACAGGTCCACTACTTTAAACCCAACAAAATATGCATGTTCAATAAAGTATCAGATGGTTACCTGGTGTTGGTTAATTAAGATGGGTAAATCTTTGACCTTATCTTCAAGGTCATCATTCTTGTTGGATAAATCTACAAGCTCTTTAGCCATAGACTCTCTGGTTCTCTCTAAACTTCTGATTTCACCCTGAAAATAGTATTTCAAAATCTAATTCAAACATATATTTACCAGTGGGGGCATTCAGTTTTGTTGAAACCCCAATCTACTGTCTTATTTGATTTTCAAGAAGAAGCTCATACCAAATATTGCAATATTAGCAAAATTGACATCCCTGGATTTTCTTCAGTGTATAACATTAGACATGCTTATATAACAAGAGATCTTTGTAAAACATGCATGCCCCCTATAAAAGAAGGTTAAAAGCCCATTTCTTTATCAATCAACAAAGGGCAATAACTCGCAAAATATGATGAGTAGAGTTATGGTTCTTGTGCACCTCACTTCTCGTCAATGAGATCTATTGGACAGTGAAGTTTCACAAGATTCTAGCTTGCATACTTTTTGAGATAAGCTCCGGACAAATAGCCGTCTACGGACAGACCGACCAACCTACAAGTGGAAAGCAACATACCCCATCTTCTTCGAAAGATGGCATAATTAATACTCAGCTATAGGCATTACCTGATAGACTCATCATTAAGCCTAATCCTGACATTTTTTCAGAAATTTGCCAATTATTAGACATATCAACCACTGGCTCATTTTTTTCATGTGTCAATGATTAAGATAGTGGACCCATAAAAAATTCTGCGATGTTTCAGAAGTAATGAACTTTAACAATATTAACCGAGGTTTCCTAATGATTTTCATTAGGAAACCTGTGTTAACATTGTGAAAGTTCATGAGTTCCAAAGAAAGTTCATGAGTTCCAAAATGTTGTTGACCTATTACGGTTACACTACCTTAAGGAGAGAGTAAGGATTGAAGGCAGTGACAATTAAGCAAGCTGACCATTGTCTATACTGTTTTAAGACGTTCAGAAATCCCCATGTCATGCCTGGTCAAAGTTTACATCATAATAACAAAGTCCCACTCATTTTTTCATTTACAGTTACCATGCAATTTAATGTTCAGAAAGACTTAAGGTAGCAATGGACACATTGCCTCATTTCTTTCCGCCCAATTAATTTTTTTCTTGTTCACATATGTTGTAGTTTAACATTGTATAGTCATTATATAAGAATTTGAGGGGAGCCTGTTCATGCTCGTTTTCATGCTAGAGTTATCTGCCCTTGAGTGGAAATGGTCATTTTTCCAGTAAATGTTTAAATTAATTTTAGGCCTAGTATTAACTCGGTACCAGCTGATAGCTTTAAAACACATACATGTATATAAACCTTATACAAGTAAGCACACAATGGCTGTTGATAGGGAAATTTCTTTTTGATCAATTGCATTTGCATAATGTGCCTTCAAAAGTTAAATGTGGTGAGTTGTGTAATTTCAAGGGGGAAAATACAAAAAAATCCTACTTTTTGAAAAAAATACCTAATGAAATTTTCCTATTTTCTGATATGTTTAAAAACCATATTTTTCCTTTATTTTCTAAAAAATTCAGCATACCTTTCCATGCAAATAAGAAAGTTTTTCGTTATTTTCCTAATTAAATGACCTTATACATAATGTAATTTTATTGTTAAATTTAATGATTCAGTCATTCAATTAATATCAAATGTTGAAAAGAAGTTAAGTTATGAAATTTTACCATCATTATTCTACGTATTTACAAATCAGACTCTTATGAAAACTGGCCTTTTTAAACAATGTGCAAAAAGAGACATAAAATAAACAAAAATCCACTTCCGGGTTATAGAGTCGAGAGGCCACCGTCCATTGCCACCTTAAGAGTATAATTTTCTGATGTTAGTGAAACTACAATGCTCAAAATCTGTAACAGCTTTCAAGTTTTACCTGTAAATGACTTATCTCCCCATCCCTCAACTTCAGTTGTGACTGTAAGTTTTCTAGTAGGTTTGCAGCCCCACTCTGTCGTAAGGCTTCATATAAACTTTGTTTATTCCCATTTGGTGATGATAGAATAAAGCTTCGATCTAATTCCTCCTGCAAGGAAAAAAGATATTCAATATCATCAATGTCACTTTCATAATTTTCGAAGATTGTTTGTTTAATTTCTGTCCATAATCATATGACACAATTAATATGTAACATCAGTTATTTCGTTTTATTCTAACAATCTTTGGACAAGAAATCATTATTGACAAAGAAGTATATACTTGTGACAAGCAATTTCTTCATTTTCCATAATGTTTTCAAATACTTTTTTGGGTGGAATCAAAATTGAGAATCTATGCGAATGGGTTAGTTGTGGATCTATTAATTAAAACTCTGAACTTAAATGTACTTTTACCAATTTAATCAATCATTACAAACTTAATTAACATGAAAGAGAAAACTAATAATTCAATCTATAATTCATCAGTTCTTTAAAAGTATGACTTTGATAATTGACCTTGACATTCAGAGATGACCTTTGCTAAAAGGAATCTTCATGCCAAATATGAGCATGCCTAAAATGTTATGTTAAGTTTTAAGGTTAATCTTAAGTAGACAGACAGACAGATAGTTAGAAGTTAACAATATATTCCATTATCTATCAATGTGGAGCGTCAAAATACATGTACATTATATCATTATTGATAAAAAATCTAGAGTTTTACCTGTGTTATAGACTGGAAGGACTGTTCATGTAGACTGCCCACCAGGCTATCTTGTCTAGAAACTGACACAGGAGAGGGTGTGTTTCTAACTGGGGTCCCCCGAGACCTAGATCTCTGTATATCTCTCTCCTGGAAGTAAAACATACAAACTAGTGAAAATTTACATTGTGTATCTTTCCTAGTTACTTTCAAATTTTAAAAATAATATTCCTTCCTTTCTTGATGTATATTTTTCTTTATTAACCCTAGGTGAATGATAACAAGTGGTAAATTCTTTCTGATTTTCATAAATGAGCTTGTGCGTTACATTTCCAACAATTTTAAATGTGCGCCAAGCAAAGACTCTGGCAAGTCTGAGCATCTGCACAGTCTGACCATGGTCTTAACTTTGCACTTTGTATATAGCAAAGGTCTCAAAGTATCTTTAGAAAGTCAAGTCATCTTTTTATTAAACTATGTGGCTGTCTAGGCTGATTAATTTTGTTCCTTTACGTACATATCAAATTGTTGGAATTGTACACACAGGCATAAATTACAATGAGTCACTTTTAGATGAGTTTCCCTCAGAATGTGCAACTTTTATATCAGTTGTGCACTAACTCTGACATGTATTGTGAAAGATTTTGCTTCTGAACATTGAATAAAGGGGTTTCAAACATACTATTAGGGGGATTTGCTTTCCAATTTTAGCACAATTTTGACTAAATTTATGCATGGAATAATAGGAATAAATGGAATAACTGGGCTACAGAGGATCATTCTTTTATTCCCCACCCCCGTCATGATCCACCAATGCAACAAAAGGTTTACAAACCAGATCTCTAATTTGTTCCTGTAACATCCCAACTTTCTTTTTCTCTTGGTCCATTTTGGATTTCTCTACATCAAGCTGGGTTTCCAATAATACCTGGATTTACAATTAAATGTAAAATGAGCACCTTTGAGGTTGAACAAAATGTATAAAATACATTTTTGTAAAAAAAAGCTATAGTTAAAATATATGGGTAGTCCAACAAGGATAAATCTTGCTTTAATTATGCATACAGTATATATGCTATGTACATTTTTATGTTCTTTGTGTATTTAGATATAAAAGGCAAAAGATAAGAAACATTACACTAAACAACTTCCCCCTTTTTAGACACATGCTATCAAAGGAAATGACTAATCAAACTAGAAGTGTCGCAGAGCCGACTTATACCCCCCACAAGCACTTTGTAAGAATGCAAGTGCTATTAGTGCAGTATGTGTTTGTAGCAAATATTGAAGTCATATGCAGCATTTGCATGAAGTTAAATGATTCTTGGTCCCTTGGTTCTTTAGAGTCCAGAAATGAAAATTGAAAAAAAAAGATTGACTGTGACCTTGACTTTTGACCTATGTATCCCAAAAAATTAGGGCACTTCCTAAGGTCATAAGGAATATTTGTATAAAGTTTCATTATTGTAGGTCACTTAGTTCTTAAGTTAGAGTCCGGAAATGAAAATTGAACAAAGGCTGACCATGACCTTGACCTTTGACCTATGTGACCTCAAAACTTTAGGGCACTTCCTTTGGTCATAAGCAACATTTGCATAAAGTTTCATGATTCTAGGTCCCTTGGTTCTTGAGTTAGAGTCCAGAAATGAAAATTGAACAAAGGCTCACTGTGACCTTGACCTTTGACCTATGTGACCCCAAAACAAAAGGGCACTTCCTTAGGTCATAAGGAACCTTTGTACAAAGTTTCATTATTGTAGGTCACTTGGTTCTGGAGCTAGAGTACTGAAATGAAAATTGAGCAAAGGCTGATGGTGACCTTGACCTTTGACCTATGTGCCCCAAAACTTTAGGGCACTTCCTTGGGTCATAAAGAACATTTGTATAAAGTTTCATGATTGTAGGTCACTTGGTTCTTGAGTTAGAGTCCGGAACCAAAAGGTCATTGGACAGACGGATGGACAGACAGACTGATAGACAGACGGATGGACAGCTAGACAGATATGGTGAAACCAATATACCCCCCTCCACTTTGTAGGTGGAGGGTATAATTATGAACGTACCATCAATATGCAGATCATTTACTTCATTGATATTCCATTTCAATTTCATATATGAAAAGGTTTCATATGTGAAATTCTTTTGGAATATGTAATATTCAATTGAATTCATTTGAACAATGATAAAGTTGACAAGCAGGTAAAGTCTACAAGCATTCATAAAATGCATGTCTGTGCAAACTGCACATTGTCTTAATTAAGGTAGTGGACCCGTAATAGTTCCGCAACGTTTCCGGTGTAATGAACTTTAACAGTGTTAACCGAGGTTTCCTAACGAATTTCATTAGGAAACCTTGGTCAACATTGTGAAAGATCATACGTTCCGAAATGTTGCCGAACTATTTTGGTTCCACTACCTTAAACTTGTTAAATTAGGCAGAATAGACAAATGGTGACAAATATTACCTTTTCTTTTCTAATGTCATTGATTTCTTGCTGCATTTGTTGTCTCATTACTTCTAATTGGGCTGCTTCACTGAAATTAAGAATTAAGACTTGAAGTGACAAATTGAAATATGTATCTAGAACCTTCAGGCTTTATAAAAGAATCAGTGTCATGGACAAGGCCAAATAATATTGGATTTGTTTGTTTGAATGGGGTTTTATGCTGCTTTCAATAATCTTTCAGTTATATTGCAGCAGCTGGAATACCTAACAATGGATTCCTTGTATTTCTAAAACCATTACTACCATTACATCCTTCCTTACCTCCAGCAGCTATCTCATATAGGTCTACGATTATCAACCCATTAGTGGGAGACAAATAGTCAGAAAGAATGAGTGCTACCCTTGGAGATCGAACTGGGACCTCTAGATTGACAGTTCAATGTACAACCTACTGTGCTATCATAGTTCAATGTACAACCTACTGTGCTATGATGGTAGCTGCCCAAATACAATTGGCACAAAAATGTGTATTTATATTTTAAGATAATACCTAATATTTTTATCAAATTTTCAATCTTAACTGCCTGAACTCTAGCAGGAAAGTTTGAATCCCAATGAGAAGAAAATAACATATAATAGTCAAATACAATTTTCCCCAAAATAGCAACTTTTCATTAGTTTGAACTTGATAATGACCCTGACATAACTCTTAAAAAATGCTTCCAGAGTTATCCTCCTTGATAGTTTGAGTAGCTCTTGTGATGATGAACACACATGCCAATTTTCATGAAGATATCTCCAATAACATTAGAGATATGACAAAGGTAAAAGTTTGTCATGCCAATGCCAACAACACCAACGTGATCACAATACCTCGGGTTTTCTCTGAAAAAAGCCAAGCTAAAAATTGGTAAGGAATAAAGGCTATAACAGTGTACATACTGTTGTTTAGCATCCTCTGATATTTCCACTTTACTCTTCAACATTTCTAACTGTGCAGTCATCTGTGACTTCTCCTGTCGAAGACGAGAATTCTGGGCCTCCAAGGACGATACTTTTGTACTTATCTCTAACAGTTGTTCATTAGCATTCCTCTCTTTCTCTGTTATAACTGCTAACTGGTTCTGGGTCTCAGCTGTAGATATGAAAATAAGCATATGAGTAACACTCAAAACAATTTCACATATCAATGGCTCAGCGCAAAACAGTTGTAACTGCCTATAACATATTGGCAGTTACAACTGTTTTGTGAGTAGCTATTGATGTATGTTAAGCAAAACTATTGAGATTCCTCTACTGTTACACAGTTCTTTCTGCAAAAACAGACTTTGACTAAGAAGATGGGGTATTTTGAGGGGAAAGCACATAACTAATGTAAGAGCCTATCCCTAAAACATTTACCACTTGACTTTGAATAATGACTAGTAAACTGCAATCCCATTCAAAACCTACTTAGCACAAATGTGTCTTTGTAGAAAAAAATAATAATTGTTTATTTGTTTGAATGCAGTTTTACCCCCTTTTCAACAACCATTCAGTTATATTGTGGTGGCTGGAGTATTTAACAATGGATTCCTAATATTTCTCACACCAGTACAACCATTACATCCTTTCCTTGCCTCCAGAACCAGTGCAGCCATTGGGAACATGGGGCCTTTTTAATATTAGTCCAATGCTCTAACAACAGTGCTATGACGGTGGCTTAGAAAATAATGAATACTAATAAGATACTGAAGATGAAGGTTTATTTCTAGGCAAACTTGCATGCAATGTTTGAATTAACAAACATACTTCCAAATAACAAAAGCACCACCAGATAGTGTAAAGAAAGCAGGTGCTGGGATGATATGGTCAAGGTAAAAGTTTCTTTAGTTATTTCAGTCCGCTCAGTAAGCTCAGTCCGGGGGATTACAATACCTCAATTTTTTATTCTAAGACCTTGAGATTAAAATTAAATTATCTATTCACCTTTTTAAACTTGGCAGTCCTATATTCACAAGTTTATGAATATAACTTTTATTGGTCCTTCAAAAAGAGGATTTTTGAGTAAATGGTTTTTAAATTTCAAGCATACTAAGATCTAGCGCCAATACATTGTATTTACTTACATAATCTATCTGACAAGTTTTTCTCCACTTTTTCCCAAGTAGCAGATTGAGCATTAAATGTGGCCTGGAGATTCTCTATTTGTCTCAATAATGGGCGAGTTGCTGAAACAGAAAATAAGACAGAAGATGTATAGGATATTGAATGAGTGGTCATGGGTACCAAATTTATCAAACAAATCATCTATAAACCAATTAAAATGAGGTTGTGCAGCGTTCTATCTGTTTGAGATGATGAGTAAAAAAAATGTTATTATATGAGCACAAACTTGATATTGTATTACAAATATGACCAAAATTTTGGAGGTAAATTGAGAAAATCCCAAAAATTTATCAAAGTATTTCTAAAAACATATAACACTGTTTGTGAAATGATGTCCACAAATGATGTTGATGTCATTTTCACAACAAAATTTCAGTGTTTCTGTAAGATCTGAGCTCTTTTGCATAGTTATTTTACTAGTGTACTAACACCTGTGTAATATAAAAATATTCAATGGGTGGGTTATTTACTCTAGAAAGAGTTTTTTCCCTATTTGTAGCTTCATCTAAACTTAGAAGCCCCCATTTCCATAGATAGAAAAAGAATACCTGAATTGTAAGATGGTGTGTTTTGAAACTGAATATAAAACCAGCTTAATATTTAAATTTGCAAATGGAGAATATCATAACCTTTGCACACATATACATGCTAAACAAAAGCAACAGTAATACATAAGGTTCTATTGGAAAAATAAAGACAAAAACTGTATATATTTATTACCTAATGAGACACCCTGTGTAAGTTCTTGAGTTCTGGCTTCATCTTCTTGAAGTTGCTACAATTAGAGTCAATATATATATCATCATAATGTAAATAGTAAAAGTAACGACTTAATTGCTATCATGAGAACAGCTGAAGTTTCAGACATAAAGACAAAATTTTAACAAAATACAATTGAAGTTATAATTCAGTGCATTTACTCTTCTAAACCAAGTTGTCAAACTGTAACAAGATACATCTGTTACACTGCTGGATCACTAAGTATGAAAAACAACAAAGGGAAACTAGAACTTGTCACAGAATGTAACTTAATACCCCCACCAGTGCTTTAGGTAAATGAGATACTTTGATAGGAGACAGGAGGAGTTGGGAACTCAAAATTGCGTCTTGCAAATCTTCAACATGTAATAAATGTTTGTATAAAATTTCAAAACTTTTGAAGGAAAACTGAAGGAAGAGTTTGTGACACAAAATTACTAGTATATGTGCAAAAAAAATGTCCTAAGTTCAATGGCAGATAACTCATGAACCAGGGAGAGTTGGGACCTCAAAATTGTGTCTTGCAAAACTTCAACATGTAATAAATGTTTGTATAAAACTTCAAAGCTTTTGAAAAAAAAACTGAAGGAGGAGTTAGCCCCACAAAATTACTAGTATATGTGCATGAAAAGAAAAAATGTCCTAAGTTCAAGGGCAGATAACTCTTGAACAAGGGGGCGTTGGGACCTCAAAATTGTGTCTTGCAAAACTTCAACATGTGATTAACATTTGTAAGAAATTTCAAAACTTGTGAAGGAAAACTGAAAGAGGGGAGTTTGCAACACAAAATTACTAGTATAAATGTCCATGGATGGACAGGCAGACGGACGGACAAACAGACAGGCTGATTCCAGTATACCCCCGAAAACATTCGTTTTGCAGGGATATAATAATTAAAAAAAGGTCAAGCTAGGTAGAGTTACAGCTCTTGTGTACTGAACCCTGTGATAAGAGGAAAACAACTGCCAAGTTTCAAGTCAATCAGACAAAGGGGGACAGAGCTATGCTAAACAAGAGCTGTCACTGTAAGATGACAATGCCCCCGACACCGCTTTGATTTTAAATTATGGCCAATCTATGTTGAAGGTCAAGGTCATCCAGGCGTCAAGGTCACCAAAGTATGTGCCTACAGAAAGGTAATGTACCAAGGAATGTTGTGGTAAAGTATGATGCGAATATGTTAAGTAATAAGGAAGTTATGGCCAATGTTAAAGTTTTTGGACGGAATGACGGACGGACGGACAGACGGACAGACGGACGGACAAGTCAAATTGATGATGCCTCCCTATCGGGGGCATAAAAATGGATGCAGCCCAACCGAATGTCCAGATCCAGGAGTAATTACTTATAGACCGACTTTAGACGGGCGTTAAAACTAGCAATGGCAACAGCTGACATAAAGATGAGTCTGTCAATTAAACTAGTATGCAGGTTTACCGCTGCCAAAACTATCGATTTGTTATTCAATTCACTTATGATTATTTCAAATAAAGTTTGTGTCATGGGTTTGAACATAGATAAATTTCTATAACATGTATTTTTTTCAATCAATCCTATTAGATCTACTGTTAAATTCGAGAAACAAATTACCAAGTTTTGGAACATTTCATCCAGCCTGGCTTAAGTTTTCCACAAAAAAATTACTTTAAAACCAAGAAGTGTAGGCTCTGATCAGACTGCATATCTGTACAGGCTGATCTAAGAGTAAACTATCTGCCTAGATAAGGTGTACAGTGGGAATATGCAATTAACAGTATGAGCAGAGTTCATTCAATTCAGTATTTTACTCACTTTCTGTAAATCTGCTATTTCTTGTCTGAGTAAATCTTCTCTTCGACTATGATCTTTCTCCATCCTAGTCATGGTCATTTGGAGGTCTTCAATCTTCATGAAATAACAAAAGAAAGGAATTTAGAAATCAACTCATTGATTGAGTGATTGAAAATTTAATAATACACCTTTAAAGATGTAATGATACCCAGTAATAATTTACTTATCAAAGATGATAAATGAGGCTTGAACAGTAAGGGGATTTCTGGAGTCTGAAACTCCTTGTTTACCAATTTAACTGCTACCATATTCTTTGGCAGGAGAAGATTGCATGGAAAAGGTGAAATTGCTTGTAACAAGCAATTCCTTTTTTTGCACAATAATCTCTAATTATGAAATTCAGACTCCTTACTTTGAGCTTGGACTCCTTGATTTCATGTTTTAGGAGTTCATTAACTCCTTCCTCATAGGAATTAGTGTCAACCCCTGTAAGCTAAAAAAGATAGAGCAATTTAAATCATGCAACAGATGAGAACTTGAACAAGAGCATGGGCAGAGGTTGCCTGTTACTCTATTGAAGAGAGATGAATAATTGATAAAAAATGCAAGTCAATATCATAATACGACCCTTTGGCAATAACAAGAGCACTGCCTACGGGTGCCTACGCTCAGCTGTTGAGTGCTGGATGGTGGGAAAAACTATAAGTAAAAAAAGGGGCATTATTTGCACAAAATGCATCAAGAGTTATCCCCCTTGATAGTATAGGTTGCTCTTTTAATGGTGAGCATGTGTGCCAAGTTTCAAGTGAATGCCTTCAATAGAACAAGAGATATGACAAAATGTCAAAGTTTTTGCACGACGACGACGACACGGAGGCTATAGCAATACCTCGGGTTTTCTAAAAAAGGCGGCATAATGAGCAATTTCTGGATGGCTCACCTGTAATCTGCAGCTTTTTTTAGAATAGGATATGTATAAGTTTTTTAGACCCAGTAAATATAATCAAATAACCAACCTGCATCCCTAAAGTCTCCTTTTCCCACTTATTTTGTTGTTGTTGTTTCTCAATCTGTAGTTTAAGCTCCTCTCTAACTTGCATTTCAGCACTAAGAGCTATCTCCTGGACTTTACTGTCTTGGGCAGCATTGTTTCTGTGTAGTTCTGCCATCTCCCTTTTGAAATAAATTAAGTTTGTTTGAATGGGGTTTTACACTCCCTTTCAACAGTCTTTATTGCAGCAGCTGGAGCACCTAACAATGGATTCCTGGTAATTTCTCAGACTAGTACTACCATTACATCCTTTTCTAGCCTCCAACCGATATTCATCATAGGTGAATGACTGTTTATTGATTTCAACTTGCAAAATTACACAATGAAATTATTCTAGAAGTTAAATTTTACCAATATTTCCTAATAATTTAATTTCAGTTGTGTCTATCAATATTTGTGCATTCTGATTGGCTGAAAAGTTTTATTTTCCATTGAAAACAATTTTGAGTATGCAGTTGTTTTGTGACCTCCACAAAAGGAGTCACATAAGAACCGTAATAACCGTGGTTTCCTAATGATTTTCATTAGGAAACCTCAGTCAACATTGTAAAATGTTCATGAGATCTGAAATGTTGCGGAACTATTACAGTTTTACTACCTTATGAACATTTTCAGGATTTTGATATCTTACTTGTATGAATTGTCCAGTGCAGCCTGTAGACCTCTCATTTTCTCCACAGCTTCTTCATAGTCACTCTGGAAAAATATTCAGAGTGTTAGAGATTGATACAAAATTAGACATTAACATATCAAATTGCATAAATGAATTGACCCATAGAAATTTCTCACAAGGGGGTCATTTTGATCCCCTTGAGAGAAAATTGTAATGGTCAAAACTGGGTTTTATCACTTTAATTTTGAATAATTCATCTTGTATACTTTTCCCCCTTTATATCATTACAATAAAAGCTCAATCCACACTGAAACCCATAAAATTCTACTCACAATTTGCCTTTTCTGTTGTTTTGACCCCTTTAGAATGAGTATTGACCCCAAGAATTTCATGGTTTTGGAGTCATGATGACACTTCAATTTCGAAAACTAGCACGAGCCCATCAAGGGTAAATTGAAAGAGAACAAACCTTGACTTTAGTGAGCTCTTGCTCTTGTTTCTTCACAGCAGTTGAGAGTTGAGCTATGGCCTCTGTAAAGTGATTTAAACAATTAATATATACATGTTATGTTTAATTATATATCTAGTAAATCTGATGCCTCTTTTAACAATTTTTCAGTCATATCTGGGTGGCTGGAGCACTTAACCCTTTCCTGTTTTGAAAAATTTTAGACCTGTCCAAATTCAAAGGTTTTGCAGACGAAAATTTAAAGTGGATTTAATTTGAAAAATAACCATTCAGTAGGGTAGAAAATAGTGTGGAAAAAGAAGTAATTGCTTGTCAGAAGCAATTTCTTCTTTTTTCACAATGTTTTCTCAATCATAAAATCACAAGCACGTAGAAAGCAGGGATTAAACAGTAAAGGGTTAAAATAGATTCTTGGTATTTCTTGCACCTCTACTAACTATACATCCTTTCCTAGCCTCCAACTATCTCACTAAGGTTTTTAATTATCAACCCATTGGTGACAATTGTCAAAAGGGATATGTGCCACTGAAGTTGCAAACCTATGAAACACCATAGTTGAAGACTGGGAATCTGATGCGCTACCAACTGCGCTACTGCAGGCTGATATTTCTTAGAATTACATTTCCAGACAATATATTTGTCTTTCAATAATAAAGCCCCCTTCAAAGCAGTCCCCTGGATTTAGGAACTGCATTAAACATTCAATATAAGTTGAGTAGTGAAAATACTATTTTTTTTTTTAACTAAAACCATATCATGTTGGTACTCACTAGAATAATTTTGCAATGCAATAAGTATTTTGAGCTTGAACATAATGCCCTGGGAAGTCTTTGCCAAGTGCTAAGGCTATTGCACTTTATACTCCAAAAACACAGCAAAAAATACACTCATCCCTATAATAATAATGATTTAGATTTGGTAGTAAAATCCCCCTGTATATCAAGACCTCGCATGATCTAAATGTATCTATTCTTACCTGTTTGTTTCTTTTCAAGTTCTTCCTTGGACTCTAAAACTTTATGTAAGTGATCTAATTCTTCCTTTTGTTGGTCCAACTTTTTTCTGAAAGAGATTTTTTTTGTATTCTTTTGACATAACCTAAAAGATATAATAGAACCCCAGCATTCTATTAGAATCATGGCATTCTATTAGAAAGGGATGGACTTTTATTAGAGGCTATGATAAATATTGATGGCTCAGTGCAAAACAATTGTAACTGCCTATAAACATATAAACAGTTTCAACTGTTTTGCGGTGAGTCATTGATATTTGTTAAGACGGTGAAAAAATGGCCAAAAATAAACATAATCCGAGCAAAATATTAATATTTAATTGCGGAATAGGTGCATAAAATCTCTGTTAAATTTTCATTGCCCTTGATTTTGTGGGTAGAGGCCTTTATTAGATGCTTCAAGAGTTTGTAAAATCATATCAAAAATGGTCTATTCCAGCCTCTGAAAAGGGGGGTGGGGTTTTATTAGAGCATGGGACTCTTTTAGAATTTTATTGCACATGGCTCCCTAAACAAGTATTATCTTTTTATTAGACTAACACCCAAACAATCCTTTTCTTTGATAAACAAAAGAATTAATTTAATGAATATATGTTAGGGAGAACATAGTTAGATCTCAACCAGAAATGGCACCAAATTATTTCTTCAGCTTGCATTCTCCTTGTCTGCAAACTCTTTGAATATACAGCAGATATGTACTTCAGCTTTGGGAAGGGGGAAATGGCGTCAGTTCAAATTTCAGAAACTTTAATTTCAGAAACTTTAATTATTATACTACATGTATTACGAAATAAACACATTTGTCTTTGTTGTAATTTCTGGAGATCTAAAACAATGACAATTACAAGAATAGGAGAAATCAGATAATTTCATTTTTTTTTCAAGCAAAAAAAATGCAGTTACCATCCAGGGTAGCAATACACTTCACTGAGAACATTAAAAGGATGCCCTGTTTTCCTGCATGCAGGTTGTCAAAGCTCATTTCTCCACCAAAATTTCTTTTTCAAACAAAAATTATTTTATAGCTAGGTCAGCTGTAATTTCAGTGAGCAATCAGATATATAAAATGGAAATATGTGAGCATTATAAGCCAAAAGCAGTAACTGCACCTGATGAATATGTTGATAGTAGACTTTAAAAAATTAAACGAGACTTACCTTGGTTAAAGTCGATGTTTGATTTTAATTCTTTGAGTAAAGAATTAAGTGAGGGGCTTAAATGAGATGTGTTGCGCATGCGCGGACCAGTTTTAAAAATGTATTTTTTCACATTATTTAGGACAACAGCAATATGCATTTACAATGCATTGTAACCTTAGTTGGGTGGGAGGGTGGCATTTAAGCCCCTCACTTAATTCTTTACTCAAAGAATTAAAATCAAACATCGACTTTAACCAAGGTAAGTCTCGTTTAATTTTTTAAATTCTTTTTCGTAAAAAATTTCCGTTCGGTTCTTAAATGAGATTTCAAAGCAATAATGTGCAAAAAATACCTGTTATTGAAGAACACCCAACTGGAAAGTGTCTTGATTAGACTCGATCTTCTTGTCATAGAATCTTGCAAAAGTGGTTTCATTTGACCATCCTGCTCTTTGTAATATGTCCATAATAGGTACATCACTATATTTAGCTTTCGACACTGCTGCTGAACGCACACTATGCGATGAGTATTTCTTTATATCAATGTTAGCTCTTAACATAACCGTTTTTATCCATCTCGATATGGTATCTCGAGAAACATTCTTATAAGGTTTGATATAACTCACTAAAAGCCTATTACCTATAGACTTTGGTTTATTACGAATAGGTTTTGTACGTAGTAAATATTCTTTTAAAACAGTATATATACAAAGCCTCCTGTCTGGAGGATAAGCTTTAAAACAAACAACTGAACTCTTATAACCTGGTCGACTTTGCTTTAAGTGACCTTCTAAAGGAAAAATAAATTCTGATTTTAACTTTTTATATTCATCCACACTGAGTAAATGTAAAGTTTGGACGCGTGCCCCCTGGGTTAATGCCATCAACATTGTCACTTTTAAAGTCAAATCTTTCAAAGTTAATAATTTCACAGGTGAAAGAGTCCTCAAGTAGTTTAAAACTTTATTTACATTCCATGTAGTTGTATATCTTGATTTTGAAGGCCGCATTTGGAACACTCCTTTCATGTATCTTATAATCAATGGATGACAGCCAATACGAAACCCATCAAGTATAATACCCAGGGAAGATAATGCACTTCTTGCTGTGTTAATACTTTCATATCCTAGTCCCCTATGAAACTGTTGTGTTAAAAATTCCATTACTTCTTCCAAAGTCGGTGACATTGGATTAATTTGTCCTTGAGTACAATAGAAAAACCATCTTTTGATGAAAATGTCGTATTGCTTCTTAGTTCCGTGCCTCCAAGAAGACATGAGGATCTCGGTAGTTTTGATTGAAAATCCACGTTGTCGGAAACAGTCCCTGACACTTTGCATACAATTATTTTCAGTTTCTTTTGTAATGGGTGTGTTAATTTCTTGCCTGGTATTCTCAATAAACCCTTCTGTTTCTGAATTATTATGGGATTGTCTGTCAATAACTCCATGAGACGCGTGAACCATGGTTGTGTTGTCCAAAATGGGGCCACTAAAATTCCTGTTGCTTGTTCTTCCCTGATCTTTTGGAGGCAGCGTCCAACCAAACTGAAAGGAGGAAACAAATAAATGTGCCCAAGTAGTTTCCAATTTAGAGTAAATGCATCTACATAAGTACTCTCAGGATCAGGTTTCCATGAACAGAATGTAGCAACTTGATTATTAATTCTAGAAGCAAAAAGATCAATTTCAGGTGTCCCCCATTTGTTACAAATTTTTGAAAATATGTTTTCATCTAATTTCCATTCTAAATGGTCTTTAAAAACCCTCGAGGCTGAATCGGCCTGTGTATTATTTTTCCCTGCAATATGAGCAATAGTTATCCAAATTTCTTGTTCAATTGCCCAATTCCATATTGATTTTGTTATTTTGTTACATACTGAGGACTTTATTCCACCCATATTTTGTATGTAAGACACAGCTGTTGTATTGTCTGAAAAAATCTTTATATGTTTACCTTTAATCTGTTTATGAAAAGCTCTCAAAGCATTAAAAACTGCCATTAGCTCTAAGGCATTAATATGATTACTTAACTCATAAGGCTGCCATCGGCCACCTGTTTGAATTTCAGCCATTGAGGCACCCCATCCTTCCAAAGATGCATCTGTACATATTTCAATTTCTGGGGGTGACCTACTTATTTTTCTAACCTGTGCGGAAACATTATTCACCCACCAATTTAATTCAGATTTCACTGTCTGAGTAATTTGCATTTTTTCATCAAAATTGCCCTTAGCATTAGCTAAGGCCTCATTTTTTGCAATTTCTATTTCTCTATAATGTAATTTGCCTATTTCCACAGCTGAAAAACTTGCAACAATCAACCCTATCACTCTTGCAACTTCTCTAATTTTAGCCTCATCTTTCAATTTTAACAATCTACAAGCTTTTATAATTGATTCTTTCCGATCCAACGGCAATTCTACTATCATTTTCAAAGAATCTATCAAATTCCCTAAATACAATAACCTTGTATTTGGTACTAACACTGATTTTTCATTGTTTATCATGAATCCAACTTTCGTCATTAAATTTTTAGTGGAACATACATTTTCTGAACATTGATCAAAAGAATCTCCACACAAAATGCTATCATCAATAAATCCAGAGTTTACAAAGCCCTCTTGTCTTAATTTAGAGTAAATAGGCTTCAATAATTTTGTGAAAATTCTAGGCCCTTCGCAAACACCATTAGCGAGACATGTATATTGATAAATCTGATCTTTCCAAACAAATCTAAAACAACTTTGTTGTTCTTCCGCAATTGGAACAGAATAGTATGCGTGACGAAGATCAATGGACGCCATGAAGGTCCCTTTTGTAATTAAAGTCAATGCTTTTTCAAAGGTTTCCATTTTAAAATGGGTGTAAGGAATAAACTCATTAACATGTTTTAAATTCAAAACCATGCGGTATTCTCCATTCTTTTTAGCCCGAAGAAATATAGGTGACAATATTTGTTCTTGACAATTTTTTACCTTTATGATAACACCCATTCTTAACAATTTTGCAATTTCTTGGTCAATAATCTGTTGCTCTTTAGAATTAAAATCATATTGCACCCGATTATTTTGAAAAGCTTCATGATTTATATTGTCTAAATTTAT
This sequence comes from Fragum whitleyi, assembly GCA_948146395.1. Lineage (NCBI taxonomy): Eukaryota > Metazoa > Mollusca > Bivalvia > Cardiida > Cardiidae > Fragum > Fragum whitleyi. Next base: position 56,152,575 of record OX411545.1, on the reverse strand, counting down.
ATGGCAATGTTGGACTATGTCCAATATTTCAGAATCTGATGTCAATTTTTCCCATTCAGATACATAATTTTTTAATCTACCCGCCATAAAAACTTCAGAACTTACCTGAGTTACTGTCTCTGATTCGGACGGGCTCCCCGCCGAAAGTTTTTTGCCTGCGACATCATAGACGAGGTAACGGTACTACTACGTTCAGAGTGTGCTACACCTCTGCTTCCCCTGAATCCGCCTCTATAACGGAAGCTCCTAAAACCTCTACTATAAGCACCCCTAAAAGGTTTTGCATGGAACATTTTATTGCTTATTTTGGAGCAATCTTCGATCTCTTTTGCCACTTTTGAGACATCGTCACCAAATAGTAAGTGAGTATATGGTCTATTGTGGTTACATAAATGACTATACTCTTTATTGAGTTGTGGTCTTAAGAAGTCCTTCCGAGCCAAATTAATTTGTCGATTACAGTGCCCTAACAGTGCTACAGAACTGTTAATATCTTCTATGACCATTCCAAATCTTTCCACAAATTCTAATCTTGGAATGTCTGACTCACTTTGATAATCAATTAATTCATGTTCCATTTTAGCCATAGAATTAACCACTTTCGCCAGTATCGTGGCTGATTTGACCACTGATGCCTCAATATTCTGCATCTTTTTATCCACACCCCTGGCAGACTGAGAAACAGCGTCCCATATCAACGAATTAGTCTGCACCACTGTGAGACCTTCACAATTACTGGGACGAGCATTTAGCTCGTCTTTGATAAGGTCTTGATACCTGTCTTCATCTATCCCGTTTCGGAACAAGTCAGTGATACTTTCTGCCAGGGACTGATCAATGTCCTTGTCACATTTCTCATTTGCTTTAAATCTTTTGCACATTGAAGCAAACCGACTTTGTGGCACAGATTCCACCTCATCACAGGTTTTTCTTTTCAATATGGGATCACTAGCATTCCCAGATTCAAACTCTTCTTGGTTTCCATTATCATCAAAATATTCAAAATTTTCACTTTCTTGATCGTAAGAATTAAGTCTATTCAAAACTTCTGTAATCTGGTGGTTTTGCTCATTTATTCGTTTTTCTTGATCAACCATACGAGCATTTTGTTTCTGAATAGCCGTTTGGAGGCCAGAAATGGCTGCCAGCAATTTTGTATTGGTGTCTTCGATCACTGATTTTACGGCCTCTGTATCGGCATTTTTCTTTTCTTTTTCTTTTGAGCTGGCATTGCCTTTTTTAGCTACAGAACTCCGTTCTGGCTTTTGTTTCTCTGGTACTGAGCCCCGTTCATTCCCTTCGGAGGCCATATTGCGAAATCGAACACCACGTGCTCGTTTGTTTTTCCAATCCTTATTCGACCACGTCGAATATTATAACGTCGTAAATGCGATAAATGTTGATAAAAATTTGTTCTTCGAACAAAAACTACAGTATTTAATCGTTTCAAAAGTCAATAATCGATCTACGACCGATTTATCACTAGCATTATCGCACCGACGTTCGCATTATCGGCCATTTGCAACAACTGGTCCGCGCATGCGCAACACATCTCATTTAAGAACCGAACGGAAATTTTTTACGAAAAAGAATTGTAATGTAATGATAACATGTTAAGTCAGTGGACCCATAATAGATCTTCAACATTTCAGCAGTAATGAACTTTAACAGTGGTAACCAAAGTTTCCTAATGATTTTCATTTGGAAACCTCTATTATCAATGAGAAAAATAATGATTTCCAAAATGTTGTGGAACTTTTACAGTTCTACTACCTTAAGTAGTGTATTAAGAAAACTTTAGTGTGAAAACATAGTTTAAGAATTTATAATGTAATACAGCTAAACATAACAATATGTTTCACTTACTTTTGAGTTGTTAATGTACTTTCATTATCCTTCTCTTTCTGCCGTAGTTTCTTGATGATATTATTACTTTGTAGTTGAGATTTAGACAGCTTCTCACCTTAAAAGAACGAGAAAACAAGTGGGACCTACAAGCGTGCAAGGATGAGAAAACAATGGAAATATAGTAGCCTCACAATTTGACAGCTCAGCTGAAAACAGTTGTAACTTTCTATATGTTTATAGGCAGTTACAACTGTTTTTGCTGAGCCATTAACTTAAAACCCCTCTTAGAATACGAATACGAATAAGAATTGTCTAAGCACTGGGCTATCAACAATGCCTCCTAAAACAGTTCATAGATATGGTATTAGCTGGAAAAACTATGTAGTTATGTTGAAATAATCTCCCTAAATCATTATGAAGCTTTGGTAACAATGTTTACAAAGGTTTCCTAATGATTTTCATTAGGAAATCTCGGTCAACATTGTGAAAGTTCCTGAGTTCTGAAATGTTGCAGAACTTTTACTGTTCAACTACTTAAATAATATATTACCTGTAACATTTCTGCCCCTGCAAATTGATCTGCCTGCAGATTTGTTATCACTGATTTCAGTCTACACCCAATTTTTCTCCTTTTAAATCAAGGTTATTTTTTTATTATGAATATCTAAAATTTAAAAATTTTCCCATACTAAATGCTTCCAGTACTTTCATCCCTATGATTCTTGTTTTGCATTGTGAAGATTTTGTATCACAAATGATTACCTTCTTCCAGAAGCCCAGCAATCTGTTCCTCCTTTTCTGACAATATTTCTTTCAAACTTATATCACCAGCACGCTTCGCAAGTTCTGATTGAGTATCTTGTAGTTGTTTCTTTAATATTTCTTTTTCCTGTGAATTTTAAAACTTTATCATCATAGAACGGAGAATATAATTTTTGAAAAGTGATACTTAACTTATTCAGAAAAACTCACAAAACATTGCGGTTGTCTTTCAATGAAAGTGTAATGAACCATTTAAGGAAATCGTAATGAAATTACCTAAATAGAAAAGATGTTGTAATGAAGTCACAAAAATACTTAATTTCTACATTACATACTGGGTTCATTAATTGAATAAATAATCATAATTCATCAATTGAATAAATAATCATATTGAAATATCAGGGTCTGGTTTTAAGTATTGGTATCCAATTTGCATGTTATTGAGTAAACTTTCCCTTGCTGAATGGATTCTAAGCAATGAAGCATAAAGTGTTCTTCATCTTCTAGTTTATTATAAGAATCACCGATCCTTTGATGGCAAGGGATCTTTGGTCTAAAATAACAACCTTGTTTATTAACCAAGTTTACCGATCGCCCTATTTTTTCCTCCAATGAAAGGCCGCTATTTCGTTTGAAATTCAAAAAATATATCCCAAAACCTGACGATCTGCTTGAATAAGTGAGCTATGTGACTTTAGGTCATAATGGGCGGGGACTACATTCAAAACCTGGCAGTGACGTCATAATCTTGTCTGATAAAATGTCCCGAAAGACCCTTAACTTGTAATCGAGTATTTAAAATAAAAATGTTTTGTGGATTTTCTTTTGAAGTTATGCTTATACACAATTACTCATTAAAAGGAGAAGAAAATTCTTGAATAATTTGCCTGCATTAATCATTCTGACAATTAATTATTAAACTACATGGTAGGCCTATACAGCAGTAAGAATGACGAATTTGCTCAAACCATGCCTTTCTGTATTCCACATTTCACATTGATATAAAAAAGAAAAGACGACAGGGTTGAAACGATATTAAATCCCAATTACCTTTTTAAAATGAATACTTTGCATCTTTAGAACGACTTTTTTATTTAGTAGTTCTGCAAAGGTCCCATTCTTAATAAAATGCAATCAAATGTTCCTATGAAAGGTACATGCATGCAAAATAATTGTACAAAAAAATATTAATGCCTACTTGAAGAATTCGAGGGATAAAATATTTTCAAAAAGAAAGTGATCGAAGCATGTAAGGCCTGTGATAGCTGTCCAATATCGAAAGCCAGTGTGACCGGTTGGGAACCAAAACTTTGTAACTATAGCTTTTAAATGCTCTATGGATATTTTCTACTAACGTCTTGATGCAAACTTTACATTATTGATGATGAATATGTCGTGGCTTTGTTTGATTGTATGGGTTTTAACACTGCTTTCAACAATCTTTCAGTTATATCGCGGCGGCTGGAGTACCTTACAATGAATTCCCAGCCTACAGCTATCCTACATAGGTCTACGATTATCAACCCATAGGTGGGAGACAAATAGTCGGAAAGGATGAGTGCCGCCGTCGGCGATTGATCCGGGACCATTTGAATGATAGCCAGGCGCGCTACCACTGCGTGGCTGAAAATGCCGTGGTAGATTACTTTTCTTCTCTAAAAATACAAAATCCCTGAAAGTAGGTATGATTGTCCGAAAAAAAATACTAAAACGAAATAAAATCCACGAACAGCATTCACGAGGTTTTGTTCGCCGAACGTTTTCCACTGATTTCGTCTCGCCAAATGACCTAATTACTACAGAAACCCGATGGTGATTAAATTCGCTCTTCCCACTTTTTGTTAACCTCGATTTGATTGAACAATGTATGACACAACAAAAATGAATGACATCATTGATTGACGCGCAGCTCATTTGACCTAGCCTTATTTGATGAAAAAATAAGTCGATCGGTAAAACAGTTATAGTTCATATTCTGATAATTTACGCCTATAACCTTGCGCTCAGATAACGCTCTGCTTAGGTTATATCACGTAAATTGTCAGAAATGAACTATAACTATTACTTAATTGGTGCCTGCAGTTAACACATTGATTCCAAATTTTGTTTTTAGACATTCAATTGTTATTTGTTTTGATACCTTTAATACTGAGGCAATCCGTTTCTCAGCGTCTGTAAGTCTCTGTGTAAACTCTGTTGTTAATTCATTAATGTCAGTCATCTCTGCTTCCCTGGCTTCTTCTGCCTGCTTCAACTGACTGTAAGTAAAAGGTCAACTAATTTTACAATTACTACTCATACGACACTAACATTTAATACTTGATGTAATAAATAGAGGATATTGAATGATTGGTCATGGAATGCCAAGTCTATTACACGAGTCGTCTATAAACAGATAAAAAGGAGGCTTCGCCTAGTTTTTATCTGATTTAGATGACGAGTTTAATAAATTTTGTACTTTTTTTATATTTATATTATATTCATAATATGACCAGAATCTAAGCGAAAAATCATCAAAGTTTGTGAAATTCAGCATATCAATTTTCCACGAAACTTATAACGCTGTTTATAACAAACGTCAAAATATATACTTTATGACATAATTTTCGCAGCTACAAAATAATGTTGTATCAAAAAAATATTCAACAGGATTATTTCGCTCCAAAGACGTAGGCCATATTATAAATGCTTATAAATGCATATTAGAGCAAACAAGAGTGCAAAGCTATTGTAAATGTCTGAAAAGAGCAATGGCTATAGGTGAATGACTCTGGGATGTAGGGAGCTAGATAATGGATAAAAATTCTAAGGCAAATAAGAAATGTGTTACAGAAACAGATGCCATTGCAAGTACTTGATTTTTACCTGTGATGAATCTGACCTTTAGCTGTGATCTTGACCTAGGGTGTATCCAGACAAACTCTTTGCAATACACTAGTACTCACCCAGGGGAACATCGGTGCTAAGTTATTTTGAAATTCACCCATTAACCCTTGTCATGCTGAACCCAGAATATTCCTGCTTTGGCAGGAGCTATAGACAAACATCAGCCTGCACATAAGTGCAGTCTGATGTAAGTCTACACCACCTGTTTCTCATTTTCAAACCAGAATTTTCAATAGATTTAGTTTTTCACAAATAAAAATTGACCTACAGTTGGTACTTTCAGTGCTTTTTGCCCTTAGATTTTGATGAAAATTTTTAGCCAAAATTTATTCAGCATGACAAGGGTTAATGTAAAGTTATGCTTTGGACAAGAATGGGACACACCCACTCACACAAAGACGGAGGTTACTCTACATGCCTGTCACCATTTCATGGTGGGGACATAAAAAGGGATGTATAAGCTGTTCCTTTGATAGTGAAGATATAGCGTAAGTTTCAAGTAAATGCCTCTAGGAATACCAGTGTTATCACCAGTGCCAAAGTTTTCAGACAATAAAGACTTAGTTAATATTGATAACAAAGACAATAAGGCAAAGGCTGTAGCAATATTTTGGGTTCTCCAAAAACAAAATTAAATGTGTCAGAAATAACATTGCTATTGCACTATGACTTTCATAATTGAACAAGAGTGCCATCGTCACAAAATACGCCGCCACTTTGCTGCTGTTTCACAGAAATAATTGAAGACACTACTTATTTTGACAGAACCAAATTGAAAATGACCAAGTTTCATTTAAATCAAGACAAAAAGTTAGGAGGAGTTGCCTTCACAAGGCTGCAATTTCAATAAGCCCCAGGCACTAAGTTTTAAGGGGGCATAATTCAGGGAAATAAATGAGCCATAAAATCCTTGATCCATGTACATCTACAAATTATGGTGATGACATTGACCAAGTTTCATTTAAATAAAGACAAAAAGTAAGGAGGAGTTGTGTTCAAAAGGCTGCAATTTCAATAAGCCCTAGATACTAAGTTTTAAGGGGGCATAATTTAGGGTAAAATTAATGAACCATAAAATCCTTACTTCATGCTCATCTTCCAATTTTGGTTATAACATCCACCAAGTTTCATTTCAGCCAGAAACTTAGGAAGAGTTGCATTCACAAGGCTGTAATTTCAATAAGCCCCAGAGACTTAATTTTAAGGGGGCATAACTGAGGCAATAAGCCCCAGAGACTAAGTTTTTAAGGGGCATAACTCAGGCAAAAATCAACGAACCATAAAATCCTTCCTTCATGCTTATCTACCAATTGAGGTGATAACATTGACCAAGTTTCAAGAAGATCCAGTCAGAAACTTAGGAGGGGTTGCGTTGACAAGAAAAGTGGCCCCAGAGACAAAGTTATCAAGGGGCATAACTCAGGCAAAAATCAACGAACTGTAAAATCCTTCCTTCATGCACATCTACCAATTGAGGTAATAATATTGACCAAGTTTCAAGAAGATCCAGCCAGAAGTTTAGGAGGAGTTGCGTTGACAAGAAAAGTGGACGGACGTACGGACGGATGGACGGATGGACGGATGGATGGACGGACGGACAGACGGAGAAGATGACGCCAATATACGTCCGCCTCCAGCGGCGTATAAAAAGAAGGTACACTATTTTTCCTGTAGAACACATATAGAACAGAAAATATTTAATTGTCCCAAAAAGAGTTTTTGCTTTTGAAGCAGTTGTCACACCAAAGCATTTTAACAACCTCGAGAGAATGTTGGTAAATGCCCATGGATGTTACACTATTGCAAGAAAAATATTTTGTGAATTCATCTAAACAGAAATTTATGGGAATTGTTACAGAATACAAACACATTATACCTTGAGTTTGGCATTGGCTTACCAAGCAGATTTTGCTTTTCACACAATTTTAAATATTTTTCTGTTAGAGAACCAAATAACCAAAATTAATGATCTTTTGTAAATAAAAGTATTTTCCCTAGAACAAGAGGGCCGTTGGCCCTGGGTCGCTCACCTGAGAAAAAAGCTTCATCACCTAGGTATGTCCATGCAACCACAGAAAAAGAGATTTTCACTTATTCAATCAGATAACATTTGAAATAATCTTTCCCCCCCCCCTCTGCTCCTCCCCTGGACATTATTTATTTAAGCTTTTTCCATAAAAGGTCTGTGATCAGCTAATCTATGCCAGATAAACAGGCTGAGTCTGAGACTTTTAAAGTTTTCTTTAATAAGTTGATCAATCCATGTCAAATATAAAGGCTGTAGGGATTCAAAATTCTCAACAAAGCACTCCCCCTCCCCCAAGATGCTCTGCACCTGGTGAATCTACAGTCATGATTTTAGCTAATTCAATATATGTCCATATGCTGATCATCCATACCAATTTTCAAGTCTGTAGGACTCCTGGCTCATTAGAAGAAGTTTAAAGATTTCAAAAATGATCCAAAGTACTACCCCCTCCCCAAGACACTCAGCACCTGGTGACCCTACAGTCATGATTTTAGCTATTTTTATTAATGTCAATATATTGATCACCCATAACAATTTTCAAGTCTGTAGGGTTCCTGATCCAGGAGAAGAATAAGGTTAAAGATTTCAAAATTGATCCAAAGTACTACCCCCTGCCCCCTAATGCTCCGCATCTGGTGGCCCTACATTCATGATTTTACCTATTTTATTTCAGATCCATATGCTTATCATCCATGCCAATATTGAAGTCTGAAGGGCTCCTGGTTCATTAGAAGATGAAGATTAAAGTTACAAAATTTTCATAAAAGTACTACCCCCTCCCCCCTGGTGCTCTGCACCTGGTGGCTAAACAGTCATGATTTTAGCTATTTCTATTAAGGTCTATGAGCTGATACTCCATGCCAATTTTCAAGTCTGTAGGGCTTGTGGTTCATCAGAAGAAGAAGGTTAAATATTACAAAATTTTCACAAAAGTACTACCCTCTCCCCCTTGGTGCTCCGCACCTGGTGAATCTACAGTCATGATTTTAGCTATTTTTATAAAGGTCCAAATGCTGATCATCCATGCCAATATTCAAATCTGTAGGACTCCTGGTTCAGAAGAAGAAAAAGGTTAAAGATTACAAAATTTTCATCAAAGTACTACCCCCTCCCCCTTGGTGCTCCGCACCTGGTGGCCCTACAAATAAGATTTTAGCTATTTATATTCAGGTCTATAAGCTGATCCTCCATGCCAATTTTCAAGTCTGTAGGGCTTGTGGTTCAGAAGAAGAAGAAGGTTAAAGATTACAAAATTTTCACAAAAGTACTACCCCCTCCCCCTTGGTGCTCCGCACCTGGTGGCCTGACAGATATGATTTTAGCTATTTTTATTAAGGTCTATGAGCTGATCATCCACGCCAAATTTCAAGGCTGTAGGGCTACTTGTTCAGAAGAAGAAGAATTTTAAAGATTTTCTTAAATTTTTAACTTTGGTTGCCATAGCAACCAGAGTTTTACACCGATTTCAATTCTTTTAGCAATTCTTAAAGGGGACCACCTAAGGAACATTTCCGCCAAGTTTGGTTAAAATTGGCCTAGTAGTTTAGGAGGAGATGTCGTTTAAAGAAATTGTTGACGGACGACGCACAGACGCCGGACAAAAGGTGATCACAATAGCTCACTTGAGCACGTTGTGCTCAGGTGAGCTAAAAAAGTCATAGTGAGTTCCTTAGATCAATTAAATGTACACTTACTTTCTGAGAATGTTATTTGTCTCCATGAGATCACAGTTTTCTTTACTAAGCTGAAGTAGCTTGTCTTCTCTGACTTGAAGAACCTCAGATACTTCAGCTAGTTTCTGAAAGTATTATAATTCCAATGAGTTATTTGGGGTTTACCGGGGGTAGACATGGACGTTTAATTATTCATACAAGAGCTAACACAAGGTATTTCTAGGCATGAAAAATTATTCTAAAGGTGGTGGACTGGTAATAGTTAGGCAACATTTTTAAAGTCATGATATTGAACAGTGTTAATTGAGGTTATATGCAGCCTGATCTTGGTCTTTACCATGTTTTTTTTTCATTTTACAATGAGAAGTTTATAAATTTCAATTTTAGAATGATGACTGACTCAAAAATAGTGTACCAATTGCTCCCAGGACTTTAATATTTAGTTCAATTTTTATTCAGCATGACAAGAGTTAAATCAATTCTTTTAAGCTTTCATTGAATCATTACCCTGTCTGAAAGATACATTCAAATTGTAGTGCTTGACTTCTGAGGTTGTACTTTACACATTATCAAAGTCAAACTAAACTGTGAGAATTTTTAAAAGTTGAATATTAGGAGAACTAGAAAGATTATCAGCCTATAGGGATAAATGTGCCTAGACAATTCAGACTAGACCTTAACCTACCTACTTACACAAAAACGTGGCACGCTGCATAATAGTTGTAATTCTAAAGTTGTAATTCATTAATTATTCTCGGTCTATAAGGAAATATATATGTGCCAAGACATTTCAGACTTAACCTCAACCATAAACCTTCTCATACAAAAATATGGCATTCTGAAAAGTACTTGCACATTCTAACAACCAGATGGTTGTCAAAGGACAACTGCTGTCGAGCCTGCATTTAATCATTTGACCTAGGATTGTGGCTTTGACCTTGGAGCTATCTAAGAATTTCTTTAAAATAGCACATCTACCAATGATTGTAATATTAGAACATGTCATTTCTAAATCCATCAATAAATGTATCATTCAGACAAAGTTACATACACTGATCTGTTGGCACGACAACTATATCTTGCTCCCTGCAAGCAGACTAGACAAAAATATAGGATTGATAAAATCAGTAGCTACTGCACAACTGATCAGTGTCTCTGTTTTTTTTAATGTATATCGATAACGGTTGTAACTGCCTACAAATATATAGGCAGAATCTGTTTTGGGCTATGCCATTGATATCGAAGGTTTTCTCATGGTAGAGCTCAACTGTACTTTGTAACCTTAGTCTTTTTGAACCTAAATGATATTTCATCACATACAAAGACCAAAAGATGGAAAATAGCTCCCAACAATCAAAGCAACAAGCATTTCCTCCTTTTCCAAAATTATTCTATGATCAAACATTTATACTTTCTGTCCTGTGGCAAAATAACTTATAATAGCTTATCAAGCAATATTAAAATTACATCAAGCCATTATATGTTTTCACTACTACTCATTATAAAAACATAGCATATTTCTAGTTGTAAAATTTCAACTTGTGGCAACTATAACCCCTTTCAAATAAGAAAATAAATAAAAGATCTGTCAAGAAATTTTGAAAAATGGAGCAGTAGAAAATGATGTTTACCAACCTTCTTTTTCGGTGTTTGATTTTTTCCGATAATATACTTTTCCTGGTTTTTTTTTTCAATTTCAATATCTCAGTATGTAAATCTTGAACATCTTCAATTATCTTGAGAATATTTGTTTGCTAATTCAAGGTAACTTTTCTCTATACAATCATTTAAATAATTCTTTAGAGGAAATCAAAGGCCTGTTTCCACATTCACGATTTTTGGCTGCGGTGCCGCTACTATTTGCCCCAATTTGTTAAATTGCTCTGTACCGTGGTGATTCATGGTAGAACCGTTGTGAATCATGGTGACTCTTGATGAATCGTGATGATTCGAGAAACTCCAAAGTAGTGCTACGGAAGTTTTAAACTGTGTTAAACATTAGAGACACGGTACTAATATCATAGACATTCTTACTAGAAACGTATATTCCTACTTTTCGCCACGATTCATCTCAATTTTTCTGACCATGACAAATCTGGGTGAATCGTGGTGATTTGTTGAGAAAACCATAGATTGGTAAACGGGTCTTATCCTCAAATTTAGGCAAAAAAGGCATCAATTATATTTTGATATTTTTCTTCATGAAATTGGTACTTAATCACAGCTCCCTGCCCATAATTTGTTCAGCTCCCAATAGCATTTATAAGGAGATAGGGTATAAGTTTATTATGAAATATTTAATGTTCTTAAATTAGGTATAGGTTAGTAATAAAGGTACAACTCAAGACTGAAAATCACGTGACCAGTGTTTCCATACTTCAAAATATATTGTAAATATACATGTAACAGTAAACAAGAGGACCAAGATGGTCCTAGATTGCTCACCCAAGTCTCTTTGACCCCTGGGACATCATATCAATTAAATAGGCAGATGTCATAAAGGAGATGATGTCTACTCAAAACCAAGTTTCATGAAGTTTGGGCCAAAATTGGGGCCTCTAGGGTTATAACAAGAAAATTATGATTAAGACCCCTTTTCCTGTGAAATAGCACAGATCTTTCCCATTTTCGATAGGAATCCTTGTGACCTGGCCAACATCCTGACCAAGTTTCATGAAGATTTGGCTACTTTTGTGGCCTCTAGAGTCTTAACGAGAAAATTGTCAATAAAGCCCCTTTTCCTGTGATATGGCATGGATCTTTCCTTTTTTCAATAGGGTTCATGCTTGTGACCTGGCCATTATTCTGAGCAAGTTTCATGAAGTTTAGGGCACATTTGTGGCCTCTAGAGTGTAAACAAGAAAATTGTCAATAAGGCTCCTTTTCCCGTGATATGGCATGGATCCTTCCAATTTTCGATTGGGTTCATCCTTGTGACTTGGCCAACATTCTGATAAATTTTCATGAAGATTGGGCCATATTTGTTGTCTCTAGAGTGTAAAAAAAGAAAATTGTCAATAAGGCTCCTTTTCCAGTGATTTGGCATTGATCCTTCCCATTTTTGATAGGGTTCATCCTTGGGACCCGACCAAAATTCTGACCAAGCTCATGAAGATTTGATCATATTTGTGGCCTCTAGAGTGACAACACTTAAATTGCTGTGGTGCTGGGCGACAGACAACACATGACACACGACACATGAGGGACGACAGACATTCAATGATCGCAAAAGCTCATCTTGAGCATGATGTGCTCAGGTGAGCTAAAAATGTATTAAGTGACCATATACAGGACCACCAAAAAGCAGTTGTTAAAGAAAATGGTCACTTAGTACGCATTCTGTGTACAAATATGAAACATAATTTTATTTGAAAAGGTATGATTTTGCCATTAGACCAATAATATCTACTTTTTAAGATATATTGATCTAAAGAAAAGGTCTTTGAAAATGGTTGCTTTTTGAAAGTGGTCCCCTGACTGTACAGTGAAAGGATTGCATCACACATGTAAACACAACCCATTGTATTTTCAGTCCTACCCTGTGTTCAGGATAACAAAGCACAAGTGAGTACCCAGTTTGAGATATGCATTAGTTTTACCTAACAGGGTGAAATTTCTATGGTACTAGCTTGTGCTTTCTTATCCTGAAAGAATGGTTGATTTGCAGGATTGAAAAGTTAAGTGCAATACTATTTAGGTATACCAAAGTCACACATTAATGGTTGAGGCTGTCATTAATGAAATACAGTTTTATTTGTTTGTATCAGACTTAATACAATTTTCAACATAACTGCAAGTATATCACAGAGGCTGGTGCACCTTACCATGGTTTTATGTGGTTTCTTACACCAGTACAACCATCCCAGCCACCATCTGCTCATCAAAAGTGTACTAATCATCATGCACCCAAAAGTGGGAGACATAGAGGATCATCGTTTGTTTCAGAGTAAGATCGATTTATATTTTATTGAGTGAACAACAAAAGCTATATTTTCACGAGTGGCAGAGCCACAAGTGAAAATATAGCTTTTGTTTTTCACGAAATGAAATATTTATCGATCTTGCACGAAAAACAAACAATTATTCTATTTCTTTAATGCAAAAATGAGACAAAATGTGAAATTTCTAGGACATATTTTCGTAAAGCGCATCATTTTATGCGTGATTGCTATGCAACGTTCATTGTGACTTCACTTATTTCGCCCCGCATAGAAGACGTCAGATAGGATGAAATGCACCAAAGCAGGGTTTTAAGTTTTTGATAATTTCACTGCTTTTGCGGTGATAATCTACCGTTATTTCTCGATAAACCACCGAAAAGCATTAAAGAACAATGACTTTTGGCAGAATTACTTTTGTCAAATGTCAGATAAAAGTTGGTATAGCTGGAGTTCAAACTAACAACCCCATGACAGCCCAATGTTTTACCATCTGAGTTTGCCAGGCTCAGCTATACAAATTGTTACTGACTAACCATTATCAACTTGTAGTAATAGTACATAGTGCTTTGAATTTCAAATATGATTGTTTGTAGTGGTCCTTTAAATTGTGCGGATGTCTGTGATATTTACTATTATCCAAGTGGCTGGAGGACCTTTCAATTGACTCCATGTATTTACAACATCAATACTGCCACAAAATCCTTTTAAACCTCTTGATACTTAACTTACATGGGTTTATGATTCATGAATTTCTTTGATTTTAATAATATGATAGGGGCTTAATATACCAATTTAATCTGGTCTCTGCTGTGAGAAATTATAGTCCATTTGACTTCTATATGGACCAACATTTCCCTGAAATCTCAGAATCGAATTAATTAATCATAATTTTTTCTTGGCATATCATATTTTCTATCTAATACCATGAAGAATTTAGTTTTTCAGAATTTTTAATCGTAAAATACTGATTTTGTTGTTGTCTACATGTTAATTCTCAGTCTTTCATACCTTCTTGTGGCTGTATTAAATGGAACAGCAAATTGTCTATCCAAAAATAGTTCTGATTTGCATAGGGACCGAGTCAAAAGTGCATGATTTAAAGTGATTTGTTTTGGTATAAAATCAAGTATTTTTATAAGATTAATTTCATCGAAGATTTTCACTTCCCTCGGATATCAATTCTGGGTGTATATTCTCTTTGTTTAAAGACAGTTTGACCTGATAATTGGAAATTGTTTTTATCTATTCTGAGATGTACCCCACACTCTCTTAATTAGACCAATCAAAAAGCATAATCTTTACTAAGACTTTGGGATTTTCACGGGAACAAGATGTGTTTGTGAAACACGAATGCCCCCTTAACGGCATTTTTTCAAAGTTTGACCTTGACAGATGACCTTGACCTTGTCAAATGACCTTGACTTTGGTACCAGCGGATGCAGATCATTGAGATCTATCATCATGCCAAATATTAGCTTTGTATCTTGAATAGGCTTGAAGATATTGGCAAGGTTAAGTTTTCGGACAGACAAACAGACAGACCGACTGACAGAAGGACATGAGTAAAACAATATGCCCCTGATCTATCGATGTGGGGGCATAAAAATTAGATAAGCAGGCGAGTAATAACAGTACAAATCATGTGATATTGAAGTTCAAGATGAAAAGACCGTCTATATGCTAATAAGCATGTCCAAATAAGGAATAATAGGCATTTCTTCTGTCAAATGTTTGGTATAAAGCCACACGTTTTAACTATTTTCTTACTACTAAACAGCCTTCATCACCCCTCTTGTTAATGAGTGAAAAATGCGAAAATATTAACATTAATCAGATAGGCAAAATTATTATTTTGAAATCCTTTCATTTTCAAAAAATATATTTGGAATGGTATTAAGCTGAAATTAAGATTTTTCTACATAAAAATCTTTCATTCATAGACAATTTAATGTAATTGATGAAAAGGTTGGTCCATATAGAAGTCAAACGGACTATATCATGACTTGCCAAAGCCCAGCATGATAATTTTTCCCAAAATTGGCCAGGGTTTCAGAACTATAAAACTTTTCTTGTACTCCTAGGAGAATTTACTCAATCTTCATCCTGAGATAAATGATGTAATTGTGCTGTTATACTTTCATAAATGCATGAAATTAAAATTAGCATATTGTTATTTGTACAATTTATTGTTTAAACAAGAGGACCCTGAGGGCCCTAAATCGCTCACCTGATATTTCAAGTAAATTATCATTAAGACCCCATTTCCTATGATATGGCATGAACCTTCCCATTTCCAACAGAGTTCATTCTTGTGACCTGGCAAACATTTTGTTCAAGTTTCATGAAGATTGGACTATATTTGTGGCGTTTGGAGCTCTTTCGAGAAAATTGTCATTAAGGCCCCTTTTCCCGTGAAATAGCACGTATACTACCCATTTTCAAATGAGTTCATCCTCATGACCTAACAAACATTCTGACAAAGTTTCATGATGATTGGACCATATTTGTGGGTTCTAGAGAGTAAACAAAAAAATTGTCATTAAGGCGCCTTTTCCTGTGATATTGCATGGATCCTTCCCATTTTCAATAGACTTCATCCTCATGACCTAACAAACATTCTGACCAAGTTTCATGAAGATTGGACCATATTTGTGGCTTCTAGAGTGAAAACAAGAAATTTGTCATTAAGGCCCCTTTTCCGGTGATACGGCACAGATCCTTTCCATTTGAGCAATTTTCATAAGGGACCACCCAAGGAATATTTCTGCCAAGTTTGGTTGGTTTTGACCCATAAGTTTAGGAGGAGATGTCGTTTAAAGATATTGTTGACAAAATTGTCATTAAGGCGCCTTTTTCCATGATATGGCATGGATCCTTCCCATTTTCAATAGACTTCATCCTCATGACCTAACAAACATTCTGACCAAGTTTCATGAAGATTGGACCATATTTGTGGCTTCTAGAGTGAAAACAAGAAATTTGTCATTTAGGCCCCTTTTCCCGTGATATGGCATGGATCCTTTCCATTTGAGCAATTTTCATAAGGGACCACCCAAGGAATATTTCTGCCAAGTTTGGTTGGTTTTGACCAAAAAGTTTAGGAGGAGATGTCGTTTAAAGATATTGTTGACAAAATTGTCATTAAGACGCCTTTTTCTGTGAAATGGAACAGATCTTCCCCATTTTCAATAGACTTCATCTTCATGACCTAACAAACATTCTGACCAAGTTTCATGAAGATTGGACCATATTTGTGGCTTCTAGAGTGAAAACAGGAAATTTGTCATTAAGGCCCCTTTTCCCGTGATATGGCACAGATCCTTTCCATTTGAGCAATTTTCATAAGGGACCACCCAAGGTATATTTCTGCCAAGTTTGGTTGATTTTGACCCATAAGTTTAGGAGGAGATGTCGTTTAAAGATATTGTTGACAAAATTGTCATTAAGGCGCCTTTTCCTGTGAAATGGCACGGATCCTTCCCATTTTCAATAGGCTTCATCCTCATGACCTAACAAACATTCTGACCAAGTTTCATGAAGATTGGACCATATTTGTGGCTTCTAGAGTGAAAACAAGAAATTTGTCATTAAGGCCCCTTTTCCCGTGATATGGCACGGATCCTTTCCATTTGAGCAATTTTCATAAGGGACCACCCAAGGAATATTTCTGCCAAGTTTGGTTGATTTTGACCCATAAGTTTAGGAGGAGATGTCGTTTAAAGAAAAAGTTGACGCCGTGACGGACAGACGGACAGACGGACAGATGGACAGACGGACGCCGGACAACGATCGATCACAATAGCTCCCTTGAGCACTTCGTGCTCAGGTGAGCTAAAAAGTTGAGATAAAACATTTATTTGAAGTTTGAGTAAATTCTACTGGGAGTACATTTTTTTTTAATATACAATCTCTGGCCGAGATAACATCTATAATTATTTGTCTGAAAGAACTTTGGCCATGGGTTAGAACCTCAGATTCCAAAATGTACAGACCAATGCCCTCAGTATCTAACAGCATTACAGCCACAACTTAAAGCTAAAAGATGACTGCTTGTATTAATTTGAAATATATCTGTTAATAAAAAATCATTAAAAAGAAAACACGCTTTATAACAAGAGCACTGCCTACGGGTGCCTACGCTCGGCTGTCGAGTGCTGGATGTTGGGAAAAAATCTAAGTCGAAAAAGGGGCATTATTTGCACAAAATGCATCTAGAGTTACCCCCCTTGACAGTATATATTGCTCTTTTGATGGTGAACATGTGTGCCAAGTTTCAAGTGAATGCCTTTAGTAGAACCATAGATATAACAAAATGTCAAAGTTTTCGCACGACGAAGACGACAACTACGACAACGACACGGTTGCTATAGCAATACCTCGGGTTTTCTCCGAAAACAGCCAAGCTAAAAATGGATGAAGAACAAAGGTGCATATTTTTGTTAAAAGGTTGCCAAATAGTCATTAAGTAAGTGGATGCTACATTATAGAGTTTATGTTATTCTTAAACTGTCTCTATACAGCTGATTTTCCGTGTCAGAAAAACAAAGTTAGCATTGATTAGAGCATAGATATTCAATATTTTGTGTAATAAATTAGTATTGCACTCAATTCATGAACTATTAACTTTAAATAAGGGTTAATCTACCAATTCCCTCAAGCAAAGGAAACCATCAGAAGTTATAACAGTTATCCCACAATGCCAACCTGATCTGAGTTAGTATGTTGGTCAGGTGACATTTGATCATGTGACCTCATGTCATTTGACTCCGCTTCCTCTTCCTGAAAATTATGCATATGCATATATCAAATTGTGAACCCTTGTCCTGCTATATACTCTAAGAAGGCCAACATGCAATCAAATTTCTTGACAATTATTTTGATTCAATAATTTTGGAAGAAAACAACCTAATCAATTTTTCAGTATCTTATGACACTCCAAAATTTAGACATGATGACTGTTCAAAAGATCTAATTTGAGCATTTTACAATGCATTCTACACTACTCATGATACTACGTTGATACTAAATTGTTAGTACCAGTTGTAATTATGAATAGAGGATATTGAATGAGTGGCCATGGATTACCGAATTTATTAAACGAGTCATCTATAGACAGATAAAAACGAGGCTGCGCCGAGTTTTTATCTGTTTTAGATGACAAGTTTAATAAATTCTGTATTCTATGAGCACAAATTGTATATTCTATTTATAATTTGACCCTATGTTTGCGCAAAATCGTCGAAATTCTTGAAATTCAACATTTCAATTTTCCACGAAACTTATAACACCTTTTAAAACTGACGTCACAATATTTACCTTATGAAAACATTTTCATGGTTACAAAGTAGCATTGCTATTCGATCTGGGCTCATTTTGCATAGTTATTCCACTAGTGTAATAACACCTGTGTAATATCAAAAATATTCAACAGGGTTATTTCACTCCCGCAACGTAGGTCATATTATAAAAGGACTTATTTCAGTTCTCTATGATTTTCATTAATAATAACTACATTCTGTCGCAAAGTGAACTAATACCCCCACTAGCACTTAAAATTTCCAGTTCCAAAACAATTTTCGGACAAAGTTCCAGGTCCCTTCATTCCTTGTTTAGAGTCTGGAAACAAAAAAGATTGTCTGAACAAACGGGCCTGGTGAAACCAATTTACCCATATAATGACAACCCTTTAATATAGCCCTTACATGTTCAAAATTTGGTTAATTTCCAGGTTTGACAAAACTACTGTCAAGAATATTAATTGTGTATGGACTGCAGATACAAAGTTTAGGCTGAAGGATGCTCAGCTCAATTTTAAGGTACATATGCCTTATAAGTTAATTTTAGATTAATTCCATCAGTTTTCTAGCATTCAGATTGGCTGAAAAATTGTTTTTATTCCTCAATGAAAAAATTTTTGAGTATGCAGCTATTTTGTAAGCTTCCACAAAAAGTACTCCCTTATGAAATTGCTTTCATTATTGATGAATCTTTCATTTTTGCTTCATGATAGTAAATCACAAGATATGAAGAGAGTATTTGTTGTTTTTATGGAATAATGAAACTAAAAACATAATCACACTCATGTTTGAATTCGCTTTGCATATTCATACAGTGTGTTTAGGTTTTTAGTTTCATACTTACATAAAATCAACAAGTACTCTCTTCAGCTCTTGGTTAATGGTTACATTTAAAGCTAAATTTAAGGTAGTGGAACCTTAATAGTTCTGCAAAATTTCGGAATGTATGATCTTTCACAATGATGACCAAGGTTTCCTAATGAAAATCATTTGGAAACCTCCGTAAACAGTGTTAGAGTTCATCACATCCAAAACGTTGCAGAACTATTACCGGTTGACTACCTTAAGGTACCCTTATAATGCTGTTTTGTTTCACAGACGTTGCAATATTAGGGATATCTCAAATAAGTTGACACAATTTTTTCAAAAAGAATCAAGAAGAAAATAGTCAATATACACCAAGATCAGATTGCAAGCTTGTGCAGACTGATCTTAGCGTATACTGTCTTCAAAAGTTTTGTGTACAGCAAAAATATATCATGAACAACATGGAAGGTGTTAAACATGTAACTTCCTAGATCTGAAATTACTCTCTTAAACTTAAATTTTGCCCAATCAACCAAAACCAAATTCAAGATTATACCTTCTAAACAAGCCCAATTTCTGCTTTGAATTAATATAGCGTGACTTTAAATTGTGCCTGAAAGTTTTCAGAATATTTGCTAAAACAATGCACCCACCAACTGCATCAAATTGTAGTCATATGTAAAACTTTATTAGAAGTGTTCAAGTAAAGCTAAACTTATCAACTAAAGGGTTTGTTAATTCAGGCAAAGATCTTCATACAAATGACAACAACACTATAAATGCTAAAATTCAACTGACACCACAGAGAAAACAGTTCAGCTTAGAACAGAAATCAGTTCACACAAAAGAAATGACAAAGAAAACTATTTCACACAAATAGTATGAACTAATGTGAAGGAAAATATCAAGGATAAAATGTTCAGGCCCTGAATCTATAAAACAATCTTCTTACTCAACTGAGAATTTACTCAAACTTCAAGTTTGAATAAAAGTTGTGTTTTAAGTTTTATTATACATAAATGTTTAAATGATTAACATATTTTACCTTTAATTTTCACACATCAACCCTTATCCTGTTGGATATAAATTTTGTTTCAAACAAAACAACAATTTAGTTGCCAACTTGGGGACATCAACAAGCAAAAAAAGCCTGGCTCAAGTTTTCCCAACAATAGTTCAGTAGATAGCAGGTATAGTCAGTTTGACTTCTATATGGACCAACATTTTGCTGAAAATCTCAGAAACAAATAAATGAATTGTAATTTTTTCTTGTCATATCATATTTTCCATCCAATGCCATGAAGGTTTTTGTTTTTCAGAATTTTTGATTGTGATATACTGAATTTGTCCGTCCGTCTACATGTTAATTCTCAGCCTTTCTTACCTTCTTGTGATTGCATTAAATGGTACAGCAAATTGTATTACCAAAACAAGAGCTGTCACTGTAAGATGACAATGCCCCCGACACCGCTTTGATTTTAAATTATGGCCAATCTATGTTGAAGGTCAAGGTCATCCAGGGGTCAAGGTCACCAAAGTATGTGCCTACAGAAAGGTAATGTACCAAGGAATGTTGTGGTAAAGTATGATGCGAATATGTTAAGTAATAAGGAAGTTATGGCCAATGTTAAAGTTTTTGGACGGAATGACGGACGGACGGACGGACGGACAAGTCAAATTTATGATGCCTCCCTATCGGGGCATAAAAAAGATCTTATTTGCAAAGGGGCCTAGTCAAAAGTGTCTAAGTGATCTAAGTGATTTGTTTTTGTATCAAACTGAGTATTTTTATACGATTTACTTTATCGAAGATTTTTACTTCCTAAGGATATCAAACCTGATTGTATATTCTCTTTTTTAAAATTCAGTTTGACCTGATAATTGAAAATTGTTTTTTTTATCTTTTTCTGAGATCATATGACCCCTAAATTCCCTTATTTACACCAATCAAAAAGCATTATTTTACAGAGACCTTGGGATTTTTCACGAGGAAAACTTGATAAGCAGGCGAGTAATAACGGTAATAATCATGTGAAATGCTATTAAGCATGTCCAATGGCTAATAAGGCATAATGGACATTTCTTCTGTCAAATGTTTAGTATAAAACCACTCGTTTTACTATATGTTTACATTTTCTTCATACTAAACAGCCTTCATCACCCCTCATGTCTAAGAGCGGAAAATGAGAAAATATTAACATTAATCTGATAGACAAACTCATTATTTTGAAATCATTTCATTTTCAAACAAGAGTGCCATCGTCACAAAATACGCCGCCACTTTGCTGCTGTTTCACGAAAATAATTGTAGACACTACTTATTTTGACAGAACCAAATTGAAAATGACCAAGTTTCATTTAAATCAAGACAAAAAGTTTGGAGGAGTTGCCTTCACAAGGCTGCAATTTCAATAAGCCCCAGGCACTAAGTTTTAAGGGGGCATAATTCAGGGAAATAAATGAGCCATAAAATCCTTGATCCATGTACATCTGAAAATTATGGTGATGACATTGACCAAGTTTCATTTAAATAAAGACAAAAAAGTAAGGAGGAGTTGTGTTCAAAAGGCTGCAATTTCAATAAGCCCTAGCTACTAAGTTTTAAGGGAGCATAATTTAGGGTAAAAATAATGAACCATAAAATCCTTACTTCATGCTCATCTACCAATTTCGGTTATAACATCCACCAAGTTTCATTTAGATCCAGCCAGAAACTTAGGAAGAGTTGCATTCACAAGGCTGCAATTTCAATAAGCCCCAGAGACTAAATTTTAAGGGGGCATAACTGAGGCAATAAGCCCCAGAGACTAAGTTTTTAAGGGGCATAACTCAGGCAAAAATCAACGAACCATAAAATCCTTCCTGCATGCACATCTACCAATTGAGGTGATAACATTGACCAAGTTTCAAGAAGATCCAGCAAGAAACATATCAGGAGTTGCGTTGACAAGAAAAATGGACCCAGAGACTAAGTTTTTAAGGGGCATAACTCAGGCAAAAATCAACGAACCATTAAATCATTCCTTCATGCACATCTACCAATTGAGGTGATAACATTGACCAAGTTTCAAGAAGATCCAGCCATTAGTTTAGGAGGAGTTGCGTTGACAAGAAGATCCAGCAAGAAACTTAGGAGGAGTTGCGTTGACAAGAAAAGTGGACCTAGAGACTAAATTATCAAGGGGCATAACTCAGGCAAAAATCAACGAACCGTAAATTCCTTCCTTCATGCACAACTACCAATTGAGGTGATTACATTGACCAAGTTTCAAGAAGATCCAGCCAGAAACTTAGGAGGACTTGCGTTGACAAGAAAAGTGGACCCAGAGACTAAGTTATCAAGGGGCATAACTCAGGCAAAAATCAACGAACCGTAAAATCATTCCTTCATGCACATCTACCAATTGAGGTGATAACATTGACCAAGTTTCAAGAAGATCCAGCCATTAGTTTAGGAGGAGTTGCGTTGACAAGAAAAGTGGACAGACATACGGACGGACGGATGGACGGACAGACAGACAGAAAGATGGACGGATGGACAGACGGAGAAGATGATGCCAATATATGTCCGCCTCCGGCGGTGTATAAAAATAATTTTCAGGATGGTATTTAGCAGAAATTAAGATTTTACCATATACAAATCCTTCATTCAAACACAATTTTATGTACTTGAAGAAAGGTTGGTCCATATAGAAGTCAAACGGACTATAGTGAAGCTGATTGAGTCTATACTATCTGCAAAAAGAGTTGATTTCAAGAGAAATGTGTCTTAAACAGCAGGAGAAGGGTTATTATTTCAGCAGAAATATAGTTTTAAGCCTCGTCATGCCGGATTAAAACCTTGGCAAAATCCTTTCAAAATCAAAGAGGTGAAAGCACTGAACGCATTTATAATCAGCTAGTGTTTATTTTGGAAATATAATTTTTCCAACTTTTCTTGTTTGAAAAAGGAAAAGTCAGAAGGTGTAGAATAAGATTAGAGTGCACAAAATATGCAGTCTTATCTTTGTCTATGCCTTTGGCTAATGCAGGAATATTGCAGGTCCAGTGTGAAAAGGGTTAATTATGAGGAGACATTCATTTAAGTGAATTCTCATAATAAAAAGATCTATAACCTTGGGCCCTTATCATACTTACTTTGAGCAATTTTTGTGGATGTAAAGGGTCATCTTCCTCGTGAAGGGCGGGTAACTCTGGTCCTTGTCTGTGACCTTAAAATTCAAATTATTAATTTAATCATTGAAGTTTCTTATGATGTTGAGAATTGACAATGAATTTAGGAAAACATTGTGCTAAAACAGACTTTGAAAAATATGGCTGGTCAAACTGACATGTCTGGTAAAAATTATGCCAGTCAAGTAAGTTGTGAATGAATACAGGACCAACTGACTGGTATATATTCTAGCCACATACACAATGTGTTCTATTGTTCTGTCTTGTGAAATTTAGTTCTGTCTGCTAAAATCTCAAGTTTACAGACCCACAGGCCATGTCAAACCAAAACAACCAAACAATCTTAACATGCTTTGCATACATTATGTATTAGAAAAAGAAATCTTTCTTTCATTTTCTTTCTTTTTTAAAATTTACATTAACTTTGAGTTCAGAATAGCCTAAGCATTCTTTTCTATTCTCTCTTGGTTTCAACAAGTCCTCACGTTGACATGTGGAAATGGGTTAAAACCAGGGCTCATGCTTGTGTCTAAAATTCAGGATTCACCATAATTCCATTATAAAGAAATTCTCAGCATCAAAACTGATTTTAAAGAGGTCATAACAATAGAATGAGCAAATTGTGACATGAGTAGAATTTTGCAGGTTTAATAGTTAATTGACATTTCCTTGAAAAGGGGGTCAAGACTTCAAGAGTATCCCCTTGAGAGAAATATCTATGGGTCAAATCAAAATTAATTTTGTTGATGAGTCAAAACCCTGGTTTGCGGGTCAAATAGGAGCTCTGGGAAATGTTGCTTACCTTCAATAATATCCTCAACATAACAATTATCAGAATCCATATAATTTTAAAATATCTTTATCACAGACACTAAATATTTATGTCATTCCTTATCTTCTCTGGCTTTTCCTTTATTTTTAATTGAATAGCCATGATTTTTATCAATGAAATTCTTCCAGGAAACATTGCATGTGCTTAGATTATGACACAAGCAAAAACATAAACAAATGACCGTCATGGAAAAATGATCGAACAACAGTTGTAAATATAATGAATAAAACATTTAAACCCTGTAAACAAATTATAAAATGATGGCTGATAAGGATTCACACTTTCTTTTATCTTGCTGATTTTTTATTTAGAAAATGTAAAAAGTAACAACACCCCATTGTATTTTTTCCAATACAAATTTGGACTTATTTTAAATGAATCAAATCCATCTTATAAAATATTCTTCCAATGACTACACAATTCGCCCATATTTGTGTGACATTTCAAATAAGATTTGAAAGAGTTAGGGCTACATCATTCTAGGCGTTTAGTTATTGTTTCATAAGTTAGAGTATTGTTGTGTTCACTCCTTGTTCCATACCATCTGTCTACTTTATGAATAGCAAATGAGCAAACAAATATGTTCTTTTTCACACTAAGCTTATTCTTTCAATTGAGCCTGTGTGTGGCATTTCCAACAATTTAAAATGTGCACAAAGGGAAGACTTTGGCCAGTCTGTGCATCCACACAGTCTGACCAGAGTCTTCACTATGCATTTTATAGAAAAATAAGGTCTTAAAGTACCTGTAGACAGTTCATCAATCTTCTATTTATAATATGTAACTGCCTAGGCTGCTAAATGTTTGCACTCCACAAAAATGTCAAATTGATGGAAATGTCACGCACAAGGCTCAATTCTTTTTACTCTTTCATTCTGTATATTTTGTTTTGTCTTTTTTTGCTTGTAATTCCAGGTCAGTATATTACAAAATAGGTGGTTTTTTTAGCTCGAAAAATTTATTGTGAAGGCTTACTTCAACAATTGCCTTCTTTATAAGAGAAACTTTTCTGGATAAATAAACTTTGACTTATGAGCATCTGAATGTGAATGTCTGAAATCATTATAAATTCAAACCATTCAAATTTTGTCTAAAAAGAGTTAATTAAGCACCTAGTTATTATACTAGCCAACTTGTCTTAAAACCAAACATACATGTCAAACAAAAGACAAAATATTTCTTTGAAATCACCACATGGACCCATATTTTGATGGCCTAGAGATACATACCAGAGTATTAAAGAGAGACATTACATTACTTACGTTTCTATAAATAATTAATATCCTTTTCATTACTTTAAACTTTGAATTATTTCCTACATATTAATTTAATTTTAACAGGCAAAAGATTTACTTATGGACTCAAAACTGAGTAATGAGAAATAAACTACCATATTTCTCCTAATAAATGCTCCCTGGAGCTAAACATAACATAGTCAGGGAGATTTTATTTTGAATGCATTTTATGATTTAAACAAGAGGCCCAAGAGGGCCTGTATCGCTCCACTGGCTTAAACATCATTAGAAATTGGCCCAACCTTCATCAGGAGATGTAGTTCAAAGATTTCGGGCTCAAAATAAGCCACACCCTGACATGCCAATATTTAAGGGCTAATTAATATTTTGAAAAATTTTTGAAAAGGGTCACAGAAGGAACATTCTGGTAAAATTTCATTGAAATCAGCCCAGTGATTCAGGAGGATATGTCCTTCAAAGAATTCGGGCTCAAAATAAGCCCCACCCTGCCACACCCATATCTATGGGCCAATCAAAATTTTGAGAGCAACTTTTGGAAAAGCTCTCCCAAGGACTATTTTGGTAAAGTTTCATTGAAATCGGCCCAATGGTTCAGGAGGAAATGTCGTTCAAAGATTTCGGGCTCAGATAAGCCCCGCCCTGCCACGCCCATATTTGGGGGTCAATCAAAATTTCTTGAACAATTTAGGTAAAGGGTCACCCCAGGAACATTTTGGTAAAGTTTGGTTGAAATCAGCCCAGTGGTTCAGGAGGAATGTCATTCAAAGATTTTGGGCTCAAAATAAGCCCCGCCCTGCCACGCCCATATTTGGGGGTCAATCAAAATTTCTTGAACAATTTAGGTAAAGGGTCACCCCAGGAACATTTTGGTAAAGTTTGGTTGAAATCAGCCCAACGGTTTGGGAGGGGAAGATTTTTAAGGATTTCAAAGTGAAAAAATGCCACGCCCTGCCACGCCCATATTTGGGGGTCAATCAAAATTTCTTTAACAATTTTAGAAGAGGGTCACCCAAGGAACATTTCTACCAAGTTTCATCAAAATCCACCCATAGGTTTTGGAGGAGGAGATGTTTAAAGAAAAAGTTTACGCACGGACGGACGCACGACGGACACACCGCCATGACAATAGCTCGCTGTCCTTTGGCCAGTGGAGCTAAAAATCATTAAATTTGATATCTTTTAGGCCCATTTGCCTTTAATTTGAGGTAAATTTCCTCTTAACAATCATATAAATGATTGTTTAGAGGAAATTCATCTCAAATTAAAGAAGAAGTCTCAAAAAGTTCCAAAAATGTAGGCATTAGAAGTGGGGTTTTAAGTAAAAAAAAGGAGGGGGTGCTGCTATTAGGGAGGGCACTATTATTAGAGGAAGTACGGTAATTTAAATAGTACCTTCGTTGGCATCAGCATGCGTTTTATTCCCGCCCTCTGGATATTCATCAGTGTCTCTACCAGGACTCAGTTCCGCATATCCACCATCTTTACTGGTGTTACTGGAGTCTGAGCTGTCTGTCCGTCTGTGTGTCGGACTAGGCCAGCTAGTCTTCTGTAAGGCTATCCTTAATGGGACTGGATCTACTGGAGAAATCTTTAATGAAACAATCGACAAAATAAACCTTTCATGTATCAAACAAATAATTCTATTGACATAGGAAAACTGTTAAACTTGTTATGCTGAACCTGGAATATTTCTGCTTTAGCAGGAGCTATAGACAAACATCAGCCTGCACATATGTGCAGTCTGATGTTAGTCTACACCACCTGTTTCCCACTTTCAAACCAGAATTGTCAATAGATCAGTTTTTAAAAAAAAACAACAACATACAGTTGGTACTTTCAGTGCTTTTTGCCCTTTGAATTATATTAAAGTTTTTAGCCAAAATTTATTAAGCATGACAAGGGTTACTATAAATATGTAACATTTTAATGGGTTCTTTTCAGATGTCAACTTTTTTATCTACTTTGGTAAACTTAAATGTAATTTTTAATTAAAACAGACCAGATGATTCTGGAATAGATTCAAGAATATTGACATAGTTATGATAAGAAATATCTTAAAATATCTGAATGAGTGCAACACTTAGTTGGGGTAGTGGACCGAGCCATAATATTCTGCAACATTTTGGAACTCATGAACTTTCACCATGTTGACCAAGGTTTCCTAATGAAAATCAGTAGGAAACCTTGGTTAACACGATTAAAGTCCATATCTACCAAAAGGCTGCGGAACTATAACTGGTCCACTACCTTATAGTAAATACAGAGGACAAAAAATATTGAATTAATATGTCTCTTGCTCTCTTGTATTCAGTTTTTTGTCAAAGGTTCCATTCATTATCCCTTTGAATGTAAAGCTAAAGAAAAGAGAAAAAAGCTGTTTTAGTTTATACAGTAAGTTTTAACATCAAATATATTAATTTTTTAAATCTTTTTTAGAATCTACAGCTAGTTTGCAGAGTCAATTTGCAACTGTTTGACCCTTAAAGAAAGGTTAAGTCTTAAAGCATTTGTCCTACCTGTCTGTTTTCACCATTCGGTGTTGGCATTGAGATGATTTCAATGTCCGATGAGGTTGTTGTATCTATTTCATCACTGGATTCATGGTTACTATACACACTACGAGACCCGTCAGACTTCTCAGTGGCCGAGTGGCTATCACTATTATCATCCTGTTTACTGTCATCAATCGCATCTTCCAACATACACTTCACAAATGAATTAGCTGGCGATAGTTCACCCTTATCTTCCAGAGGACTTTCAGTTAATTCTTCTGTTACCTTTTCCTCATCTGCTTGGTCATTTTCAGATATTTTCAATAAATCGTTTGATGATACATCACCAATTATTAGCCCTTTATGATTTACATCATCTATTTCCACATTCAATCCTTCATGAATGTCTGTACTTATCACATTATTGCCATCCTTATTTGCGCTGTCTGGTGTCACACTCAATTCTACAAGGGTTTCTTCTGATGTACAAGTGTCGACACTTGTATCTAGTTTGCTCATACTTGATTCTGAATCAGAGCTTACGAGATTTGAGACTTTCTCAATGTTTTCAAAGGATGCCAACTTATCAGGTGAAAAGACCTCAGAGACACTATTGCTTATTTCCGGGGTTTCTTCCAACAGACTTTGAGCACCATCTGAAGGAATAATATCTTCAACAGAGATTTCACCAACATCAGTGTAAGATTCACTTTCTATCAATTCTTCCACTTTTTCATGATTGTCAACAGTTTGACTAGATTCAACAAGCCCTGTTTGTTCTACATTATCACTTTCTATCTTATCACAGCCATCGATAATTTCTGGATCACTATTTACAGTATCACCACTTTCTGTTGTTGTGGCAGACACAACCTCTGAACATTCTAGATCTTTATCAGTTACAAATTCTACAGAACTGGAAATATCTGGTCCACTAGATTCTGCCATTAAATCATGTATATTATGTACATCTGGATTTCTGTCATCTGCTGGAATGATATCTTCAGGTTTTACTACAGTGTCTAACACCTTTATGTCACTTATAGGCTCTGAAGGTTCATCTATATGTGACTCTTCTACCGGTTTTGATTCAATTGTTGAAATAACTTTCATATCATTATATTCATATTGTAACAAACTAGAGTCAAGTGTAAGTTTAGATACTGTTTCTTGCTCTGAAACAAAATCAGTGATATCTTCTGATGATTCTTTATGGCAACCTTCAACATTAATTTCACCTTGATCCAAGTGCTTTATATCAGAATGTAAAAAGTCTGTTGTGGAATGTTTATTACTCTCTTTCTGCAAATTAACACTGAGAACGGAATTGTCTTCTTCAGGTATTTTCCTTGTAGTATCATCCTCTATAGTGTCTTTGCTGTCAGCTATCGCAATATTTTTATCATTCTCAGGTTTCCCAGAGGCTGACAGATTTTCAAGCATTTCTATGACATCAGTTTCGTGAGTAACTCCAACTTGCTTTAATAGATCCTCTTGTTTAAGCTTCTCATCTACTTTGGGTACTTCTTGCTTTACAATATCCTCTTGTTTAGGTGTCTCAACTTCTTTGTGTTCAATTATGACATCTTTTGTTGGTTTCTGTGGAAACAGTTTTGACTTTGCTTTTGTTCTTTCTTTTGCAGCTTTAAGAACTTCACTTTTAATCTCCTCTGCAGTCTTTTCTTTAACTGTATCACTACTTGCTTCAGCTTGCTGTTCATTTCCTGCCCCCCAGGGCAGAGACCAGGCATTCCTTGGAGACTTGGACTCTTCATTCCCTTCTGCATTAGTATCACCTAACCAGGAACTCCAAAAGTCACCTGACTCTGTCTTTGTTGAGGAGGAAGCTTCCACTTTGAAGAAAAAGAGAAATAACATGTTAGTACAAAGAACTTTGAAGAAAAAGAGAAATAACATGTTAGTACAAAGAACTTTGAAGAAAAAGAGAAAGAACATGTTAGTAAAAAGAACTTTTCATTCAATAAATACACGTACATGCACTCTAGGTTCGATTGTGACTTTTAAATTCAATCCACAGGATTTTTAGCGACACAGGTTTTGTGAGTCTGATTGATTCATTGATTGAATGGAGTTTAACGCCGCATTCAACATTATTTCAGTTATATCGCGGCGGCTGGAGCACCTAACAATGGATTGCTGGTATTTATCTCACCCGTACAACCATCACATTTTTTCCTAGCCTCCAGCTACTATCTCACATAGGTCTACGATTATCAACCCATTGGTGAGAGACAAATAGTCGGAAAGAATGAGTGCCGCCGTGGGGAATCGAACCCGGGACCTCTAGATTGACAGTCCGACGCTTTGTGAGTCTGAGACCTCTATATAAGTAGGTAGGACTCTTGAAAACAACCTGATGTGAGTCCCTAGGACACTCTGAGGATCAACTGTAGAAAAGAATTAAAGACTGTTTTAACCCTTTCTGTCCAATCCCTAGTTTTTACGTCCCTAAGATTTCGTAATTGAGAAAATATTGTAGAAAAAGAGGAAATTGTTTGTGACAAACAATTTCATCTTTTTCTACAAAATTTTCTACCCTACTTAATGGTTATTTTTCAAATTAAATCCACTTTAAATTTTCGTCTGCAAAACCTTTGAATTTGGACAGGTCAAAATTTTGTAAAACAGGAAAGTGTAAAGCTGATTCCTAAAGGTACATATCTATCCAAGACATAGTATAGCTTAATCCAGTGAATAATTTAATTTTCACACAAATACATGACAATAGCTAAACCACAGGGACTCCAAAACTTTTAGCAAAGACCCCTGTGAGCCTAAATGGTGAGTCCTTGGGACTCAATTAATTTTGTTGATGACATACTAAAATCCTAAATCCACTTATAAGTGAGAATTTTTTTTCATATTCACCACAAAAAATGCCTGATCTAAAAAGAAACATCCCAAAGTACGTAGTTTACATAAAGATTCAAGTCCAGTCGAATTTCATTCAGGAGCCCCTTTCTTTTTAATAATAAGTCTACATAAATTTATTTGTTTGATTTTAACATTTTGAAAAAGACTGGATAGCAATTCAAACCTAATTCTTTTTTACTTTGTTGTTGTTAATCTTGCAAAAGCCTAGGATACTGCCAATTTCTTGTTTAAGCCCGGTGTAACAGTGTAATGTGTCCCCCTGGGTAACGTGTCCCTAGGGACAGGTTACCCCGGGGTAACCTGTCCACCCCTGGGGTAACGTGTCCCCCCCCCATGGAAAACATTATTTCCTATTAAAATTTTATTTTTCATGCATGCTTTTTTGTATAACTCTAAATCAATTTAGATAAACATACAAAAAGTATATCTGTATTTTTGAGTGGTTTTCAATCTTCAAACAAACATATAATTTGCTTACTTTGATTTTCTAATCAAAACAATTTTCCATTTTTTTTTTCTCTATTATTATAATAGTCAACCTTGGTATTTCGTGCAAATATTTGAAAGTTTAATGAAAAAAATAAAAAAAATAAAACTTAGGTGGGGGGACATGTTACCCTGGGGTACCCCCCCCCCCCCCCCCCAATTTTTCTAAAGACAAGATCATTCTTAGATATGTCCATAGTCATGATGACATTAAACAATTATTTTTCTAAAAAAAAAACAGGTTTAATTATTGTAATACTTATCATGAAAAATATAAAAATCCTTCCGAACTGAAACAGTTCGCAAAACAGATTAAAATCACATAAAGATCAAAGAAAGAGAATTGTAACACATAGAATAAAAATTTCTTGGTAAAAGAAATGTGACAAAATATTGGTTTACAATATCTGTAGGGGGGGGGCAGGTTACCCCAGGGGGGGACGGGTTACCCCGGCTGATTGCTAGGGTAACGTGTCCCCGGGGACAGGTTACCCAGGGGACAGGTTACCCTGGGACACCGGTACCTACAGCTCTATACAAGCTGTAGGTCCCAGGTTTTAGAAGAAAACTGATGTTATAGCATAAAAGAAAACTTTGAAAAAGAAGAAAATTGTGTGGGGACAGTTCCCTTCTTCTTTTTCAAATATGAATTCTTGCCATTAGGTGCAATTGAGACAGAGTGATGAGTTATCTTATTTCTGATTCAGGCCTACATTATGAGTGGGAATTTGAATTCTTAATACAAAATTACAAATATCTAAACATCTCAATATGGCTGCCATTAGCTCTAAGTTTTGGATACTCAATGAAATTATTTCATCAATAACATTCAAATGAGGACCCATGACATAGGTTTACATTGAGAAATGAAGATTCAAAATTGGGTTTACATTGAGAAATGAAGATTCAAAATTGGCTTTACCTCAAAAATTCAAAGGGTCGGCATGAAAAAGTTGAAAATGCCTATAAACCAATAGGCATTTAAATCTGTTTTGCATTTAGCCATTGAAATAGAAATGAAACTAAAACAGAGTCACAGATAAGAGTGGTTAATGCCAGTGTCAAATGTTGTGTTTTTCTGAATGAAACCCTCTGTCATGCATTGGTACTTATTTGAACCATCTAAATCAGCCGATTCCAGTAAGTACCCGTAACAAAGGATTTGTGCACATGATAATAAAATTTTAATACCTAAATTTCTAAATACACCCCTCCCCTCGGAGGTACAGATTAGAGGGGGTAAAGCAAGTCATAACTCTTTATTTCTCAATAATACCCCATGTGGAAGGTACTCATTTGAATGGTCTCAATGAGACAATTCCAATGAGTACTATCAACATAGAGTTTGTACTATCATCATTTTACAACTTTGATGATATCAAATCCAAAATCCCTACTCAATCTGTAAAATCTGACCCCCTTATCTGTAGCTCTGCTCCCATATCTTACCATTCTTCTCACTAGATGTTTTTCTCTCAGATTCCTGAATGTCAAGCGCCTTATCAATCTTCTTCTGCGCATTTTTCAAAGCTTTTGAAGCTAAATCAGTAAAGTTTGAGGTGTTCCACCAGCTCATCCTGAAGTCATTCAGTCACTCATTACTAGTTTTCAAAATCTGTTGAAAGACAAAATTCAAATTTAGATTGGAAGAAAAGGTGTGTTCACCCCTTTTCCATGGAACACTTAGGGCCATGAAATTAGTTTTCTCAGGGGTGTGGGAATACCAAATTTCTCAAACTTGTCCCCTACCAAGTAAAAGATGATTTTCTTCTTGTCCAGGATCAAAAATAACTTGTCTGTAAAAAACGAAAATCAATCAATTTTGAGAAAAAACTTCAGCATTTTCTTCATTTAAAAACAATGTTTTCTACTCTATAATTAACATTATGATAATCGATCTCTTATATCTGTTTAGAACCATTCTGATATTTGTCCAGTGACCCAGTGGTTTAGGAGGAGATGTTGTTCAAAGATTTCGGGCTCAAAAAAAGCCCCGCCCTCCCACCCCCATATAATTGGGGCAATCAAAATTTTGCCAACAATTTCTATAAAGGGTCTCCCAAGGACATTTTGGTAAAGTTTCATTGAAATTGGCCCAGTGGTGCAGGAGGAGATGTCTTCAAAGTTTTTGGGCTCAAAATAAGCCCTGCCCTACCACCCAATATTTATGGGCCAATCAGAATTTGGCGAACAATTTTTGAAAAGGGTCACCCAAGGAACATTCTGGTAAACTGTCATTAAAATCAGCCCAGCGGTTCAGGAGGAGACATTGCTCAAAGATTTGAGGCTCAAAATAAGCCCCGCCCTGTCCCGCCCATATTTAATCAGAATTTAGCGAAGAAATTTTAAAGAGAGTCACCAAGGGAACATTCTGGCAAAATTTCATTGAAATTGGCCCAGTATTAAGGAGGAGAAGAAATTTTAAGAAAGTTGACAACGCACGATGCCCCACGCATGACTCACAATGGACAATAGAGCCAGGGTGATCCTAAAAGCTCTCCTTGAGTACATAGTGCCCAGGTGGGCTAAAAACTGTGTGCCTTTTGGTTTCCAGAGGTTATTTTTGAAGATTTTCTTATCTATTTCTATGAAAATAGGATGGGCCTTGGCGGAGCAGAAATATGAACCCAGGGGCATAATATGAAAAAATTAATAAATTCTATGCCAAAAACATTATTTTATTGATTGTTCGTGATAAGCATGATTAGTACAAATACAATATTATTCAATTCATATTCAGTTGTGAGGATATATATGTATGCATCGGCTTTAAAAAGAGTTAAATTGAATTTACAGAAACATTCAAAGAATCACACATATTCAAACACTGAATAGATATTATATTATTAAAAACAAAAAAAACTTTTTTCAAAATAATAAAGATAAACATAGTCAGGTATAACTGCATCATTTGTAAAAAAATTACAAATATTTCACGCAATATAGTTAACTGTACTAAAGGCTATATATTGGGCCCTTGTTGACAGGGCCGAGTTATTTGATGGGCAGATTTGACGGGTAACCCAGTCTCACAGTGGAGCTACAACTGACAATTGTTTCTAGCGACTGCTACCTACTTTAACACCTGGCTGAACTGGTACCCTGTCTATAACCTGTCCTGCCCAAATACATTACCCAACCAAACCCACAACCACCAGGTTAAGAATCCAGCAGGCGAACAACTCGGCCAACGAGCCAGACATACACTCTAGTATTGTCAGACCTAGTTTGTCAAAGTGCTATTTTCCTCAATCATTTGTTGTGACAAGTGGTTTACGTCACAGGGAAATGTTCCGCTGATTTGTTTAGAACATACATGATAATATAGACAAGGGGTCGGACTTGATTTTGGAGCAAAAATCACCCGGCATCATGAATCGAGCGTTGATTTCTTAGTCAGTTTTTACCCAATCTGAATGCCCAATACATCATTTCATAGCTAAATGTATAAACTACCAAATAGTACTTAATTTAATGACCAAACAAACTTCGTTTACGAAAGCCAAACAAAAATGTCGTGCGATTCGACGTCAATTTCGCATCTAAGACAAATACCTGCACAAAATGTTACAGGGATAAGTGTTCATACAGAGCCACAAAAAAAAAAAAAAAAAAAAAAAAAAAAAGATAAATGCAGATCCTTTTGTCATTCGACGAAAATACAAGTAGAAGGCAAGTCATCCGAATTTCCGGTTCTATCCGAACGCCCACCAAGTTTACTAAAAGCTTTCCTAGTCTTGTATGCATAAAAAAATTTCATCAATAGCTCTTATTCAGAACTAGAAAAGTTTACATACCAACAATGGGTTATAAATTAATGTATACTTTACCTGGATTTATAAAACAAACATCGAATATATTTTGTAAACAAATTCTGCCATTACGTTGACGTCCAACTTCCGTATTCATTCGATTACTTCGGAAGTCTTCCCTCTGAGTATTTCAAGGTGGTTTAGGTCTCTTGCTAATTATTGTCGACAAAGTAAGCTCTGTTCGATATTCCGTCAATTATATTGTCGTTTCTCTCATGAAAATAGACCAGATTAGTTATTTCAATAATTTATTGAAGAAATGAGCTGATTAACATAAAATTCAGATTTATAATTAAAGTATGATGCCCTCTCGAATGTCTGCTCCAGTGGCGCAATCGGTTAGCGCGCCGTACTTATAGACAGTACCTTCCCCTTGACAACACAAGGGACTAGGCTATGCGGAGGCTGTGAGTTCGAGCCTCACCTGGAGCAGCTTTTTTTTCTTGATGATTTTATTTCCATACAAGCTGATACCATAAGGTAGCCCAATCAATATATTAGCCTGGGATTCAAGCCCTGTTTTTACAAGTTTGTAACAGGGTAGATAACAAACTTGAACCATTCAGACCTTAGATGGGTTAACGTCTCTTCAAAGAAACAGGCTTTTTTAGACACAATAAGAGATTCTGACTTTGATGGATTGAATTTCACAGGCCAAGTATTAGCCCAGTTTTCAATTTTTTTGATATCTGCCTTATTTTAAGCTGTTTTATTTATTTCGAGCAAATGGCACGTGAATCAGTAAAAAGTTCAGTTCACGGCTCATCGCACAAAAAATACCTATATCAATATATCTATAAGGATTGTTATTATAGGTATCATGCGGACCTTTTCATATCGAAATCTTACTATCGTAATAAAAGTTGAAGACTACGGAGTTAATATTAGAACTGCTTGTAAGGAATCGTTTCAATCAGTCAAGTGATAGTAAATATCATACATATACTGATGTCAATAGATAAACGCCCCAGTTTAATAGACAGGGCAATTATTTACAAACGGACATATTCCAGGTTTTAAGTTCTTTCTTCATAATTAAAGACAATACATTGCAGCCCGACTCACGCAAGATTGAGTTTGACCCAAGATATGAAGAGGAATTATCCTGCTTCAGAGATTGGTATCCCCTATTTTGAGACTTTAACTGGGTTGACCCCATCCATGGACCAGGGGCCCGTTTTACTAACGATCTAACGAAAAAAATAATCGTAAGTCGAAATCAAAAATCATAAGTGGTGTTTTCATTCATTGTTGTATTCTGACTTCCAATATCGCATTGGAATCGTCTTAAGAAGACGATTCCAAAGAGATCATGCATGGCAGAATACCAAGTTTACTCACTACTGTAGAAGCATATTGAATTTTTGACTTACTCAAAAAATTATCGTAAGATTTTTAGTAAAACGGGCCCAAGAAATCAAAGCACCAAGTCGTTGAACCATGGATATTGCACGTGACATAGCCTTGGGAGAATACACTGACTTCATTTTTCTTGGCGAGTAACCACTCGTTCCTGAACAGTAACAGGCCTATAAATACATCCACGGATATGTCATCAATAAGCATACCACACACGTTCTGCATGATAATTTTACCGAAAAGGAAGCTTATAAAGCTTATAATTTTAACAGTTCTGTAGTAACAAGTGTCGCAATCGGACTACCAGGCTTATCTGATCTTTTGAGCCTGAGATCTTCGGTGCGTTTTCTCACAATATTTCTACCAAATGCTTGTCCATAAGCCCTTATTGATGCCTTTTCCAAAGTTTTTGTAATTAAATAAGGATAACGTCAATGATGTTCTCTGGATGCCGGCGTTAGCCTCATCGCACAGACGTCCCAAACGCCCTTAGATTTTTTGACCAAGTCTACCAGATTGTCCACCCCTGACGTTTACAAGACGCTTTTATTTAACAATGGTCAGACCTGGTTAAAACCGTTTTTATTGATACGTTCCAATTTCAAATGCTCATTATTTTCGACGGTCAATAATCATTTTATCGTCTTTGCAACAAAACAGATCGGAATATTCTAACGCTTCTTGCGTGAATCACTGGCATATAAACTGCTACAGATTCATGTGTAATTTTGTTTCATGAACCAACAATGTGTAGACTGAGGCCGCGCACAGGCTGACCCGAGCCTTTGCTTTGCGCATATGTGATTTTTTTTGAAATATCACACACTGGCTCCTATCATCACACATATCGTTGCAAGGCGACCAAATGTTCGCAAATATAGCTTGGATAAAGCTGGGTTTACGATTTTTATCCGTTGGTAGAAGACAAATGTCGGAAATGATATCGTTTATGAGCGACCAAAATCTCGTACTTACAGCTTGAATAAAGCTGTAGTTACGAAAAGTTTGATCACTTAAAGACGAAATTGTTGTCACAATCGGAGATCGAACCTTGGACCTCTTGATCGAAAGTCCGATGCGCTATCAACTGCGCCGCACGATCACAGCCAACTAAGATAAAGAACATGGTAGATTCAGGGTATTTTCAGCGAAAACATTATCGATCAAATATTTTAATAGCTTATTAAAGGTGAAAATCAATGGTTGCCTTGTGAATTAAATATAATATTCATACAGAGTGCTGTCGTGAGTCTGGATTCCTAGATTAGCGTGTTCTACTGATTTGTATTTGTGATTGATCTAGCTCATATATCGGCGTTTTGTATCTGCGTACTATATTTGTTAAAATGGCGACATAAGTGTTATGATATTAAGCACGGAATTATTGGTAAGTCTCGTCGAAGTTCGGACACGCGAATAGAAGATAAGTCTTTGCTTACTCAATTTAGCACCCAATCGTTATATTTGTATTTTATGTTTATATAAAAGTTTATTCTAATTTATAATCTATTTTCAAACCGATGGTTCGCTAAACGACTCTACAATAAATGCATGATTAACGAGTTGCAAGGCGGCTGTTAACCGTCACTTGGCGCTATCTGCAGCCACAACACATTGGCTTCCAACTCTCATGTGTACCCTTTTTTTACACCCGGACGAAGAGGAGAAATGTGGAGAGTCCACTACCCTTTTTTATCTCTTGTCATATATATATATTTTTTCTGTATTCGAATCCAAGATAATAAATATGTCAGATTGAAATATAAATGCATCTCTTTAAATGAATGCGCAAAGATAATTCTTGCAAGTATATCTGAAAAGTAATCTACTGATTAATTTCATTCTATATGACTTCTTTGAAACGCTTTAACTTTATAAATCCATTTCTTTGCCTTTTGATTTCTTGCAGAAATAGATAAATCTACAACAAAATCAAGCTCACTCTATAACCTTGTCCGTGCACCTCGGTCCACCATGTGCATTTCGATGGATACCAACCTTTTGTCATTTCTGACCAGTGTGGCTGATCTACAGTCTGTTTTGTACAGTATTCTGGTTTCAACACTTGCTTTGTGGCTGCTAGTACGAAAACCAATCGGAATTCCACCAGGTCCAAGATGGCGGACTCCTATTCTCGGTAACCTTCGAGAGTTCACGTCTCATTTTGGTCTGAAATCAACATTAAAGGGACTACGTCACACCTACGGTGATATTTACAGCTTGTTCTTGTGTAGACGGTTAGTGGTAATCGTAAGCGGAAAGAAATCTATTGAAAGACTTCTGAAAAAAGACGAAAGAACGTTAGAAAAGTTGAACATGTTTGATGATTTGACCGTATTTGCAAAACGTAAGTACGTGTAGATCTATACTCTTACGTATATACATACATGTGTCTGTTTTAGAATTATTTGAATAAGTGAAATGTCACGGTTCTTGACTGAACTCGTAAAGACAACAGAAAGGCCAACTAGGAGATACACTGCCACTCCCTTATTTTGTGGCCTCGTGTTTTCGCCATTAGACAATAAAAAACGCTTGTTTGAAAAAAAATGTTTTAGGGCCTTTTGTTTTTCTACGATTGTGACACGTAACGCGAAGAAGAAACAGAATTACTCATTATAAATTCTTACAAGACAAAATTTTGATGCAATGCATCAAAGTAGGCCGCAAATTATTTGGTTATCATCAATGAATAATGTATTTTCTTTTATAAAAATACCTAATACCAATCTAGATTTTAAAGATTTTAACAACAATAATGACCCTACTTTAGCATGCACACCCGGCTTAAATACACTAAGGAGTACTTTATTTCAACATATGCACAATGAATTACACATGATGGTAAAGTGATTGCCTTTTTGAGCTTGTCTGTTTTCTAAGAAAACTTAAGGCATGGAGATGATTTTATCGGCGTTGGTATTGTTGTTGTTGAACCTATTTGAAGTAAAAGGACCTACTTCGGTTGTTCCAAAATAGTTTGGTTAGAAAAAGTGATATGCTCCTTTTGTCGCATTGTTTTAATGCTTGAATAACAGTAACCGTCTTGAAATTATGTTATGCCAGACAACTGCTACATATCACACACAGGATTAGATTAATTAAGGTAGAAACATTCATTCTCTAGACCAGAGCTTTGATATAAGTCCAAAAGGATTTCGAGTGTAATTGTGCACAATGAAGTATTGTGTTTTTTTTAACCGCGAAAATGCCATTTTTACTATATGTTTAACAAGACCAAAACAGACAGGAATGTAACCATAGATGTATCTCCTGTGAGAATCACTTTGATGTAAAAATGTAAAAAGAATTGCAGAAAACAGGGGGAAAGATAGTAAAAACTAGGTCAAACATGTCTGACTGATCAGTCATTTTAATGAAATGTGCAATATTTGTAAAATCAAGTTCAAAACCAAAAACCCTGATTTTATTGCTCAATAATTTTCATTACAAAATAGTTTTTGAAAAACTGTTTTTTGATCCAGGCTGCATTATACGGTTTTTCCTATGTTTTGAATAAAAACATTGGACAGGTTTTATAATAATGTATCCCTTATCCCCCATGGTCATATTCAAAACGCATTCATACTGGTAGGCCGCTTCTGCGGCCTACCAATAAACAGTATTGGATATAGAAAAAAATACCGTTAGTCAAATATATATATATATACATATATGTTTAATAAGATAAAGTGGTCTTAAACAATAATACAATCTACATAAGCAAATTAAATGACCCTGGACAGTCTTTCAAATCAACGAAGACTAAACCGTATTAACACTTTCACATTTTCTTGTCTGGCGGATCTAATGTAAGTCTATACATGTAATTGATTCATCTATACTTTTCAGTACCACCAGGTCAATTTAAGAGGTCCAGCTTGGTGATAGAAGCATTAGAGACAATTTTTGACGACAGTAGTATTCTAGAAGACAAGATTGACAAACCCCTCGCCAGTCTAATCGAAACTTTAACTAATCAAAAAGACAATGCATTTGATCCCATCAATCTCATTTCCAATACTGTATCTGAGTTTGTGTACGGGGTATTTTTTGACAAGAACAGTAACGAAGACGGCTTGACAACCAATAATCTATCGCTAATTAACAAAGAGCTTGCTAGTCTCAGAGGCGACGAAATAATGTTGAAACTGGTGCCTTCGTTGAAATATTTCCCCAGTGAAAGAGTTCGTTATCAGAAACTGACCAAATTAAGAAAAGAAATTGACCAGATTTTTAAACAAGCTGTAGAGGATGGAAAAGCCGATTGGGAATGGGGAGATAGTGTTTTGTCGACTTACTATCGATTGGTACTAAAAGAAAATCAATATGGTAAATTCAAAGGTAAAGTCACGATTTAAATCCACGATTTTTGTCATATTCTTATTTTAAAAAAAAAAAAAAAAAACACACACAAAAACATTCTACTGAATGATCTATTAACGCTAGGAAGTCATCTTGATCAATTGATCCAATATGAAAATATTCCTTGTTTAAAGGTGTCTCGTCGCGATCCTAATAAAGTTTACTGTCAATTTTATTCAAGTTTAAAAATCATTTAGAAACAACGCAGAGCGAAAAAATAGCCACTGCCTCTTAAAGGAAACTATTTGATTCATAACAATATAAATTAGATGAAAAATCGTTAAACATTATCGATTTCATCACACCAAATAAGACAGAAGAAGCATGTGTTTTGCTCTGTCGTTTTCGGCGACGTAACTATTGATGTCGTCGTTGTCATTGTCGTTGCCGTAGTCGTCGTGCGTAAATTTTGACTTTTTGTCCTATCTCTGGTATTACTCAAAGTATTTTATTGAAAGTCGGCACTCATGTTATCTATCAAAACAGCAACCTGTACATTCAAAGGAGATCATTCTATATGAATCTCGTGAGAATTTTGCCCCCTTTTCGACTAGAATTTTTACTTACCAGCCAGTACCCAGAGAGTCGAGCGTGCGGATACGGTGGCAGTGCATTTGTTTATGTTGTTATAATTGCAGACTCTGACGCATCTGAGATCCTCGTATCAGTGTATATTTCACTGACTCGGTCCGTAACAACTATGGTGTACAATGCTATCTCTTTTTTAATGATTCACCAGCACATACAAGAAGAAATTCGAACAGAAACGCTTAATCTGATTGGAACATCTAAGAGACCGTCGATAGAAGACGTCAGAAAGATTGCTACAATGAGATCGTTTATCCTCGAGGCTAAACGCTTTGTTAAAATGAACACCTTGTTGGGATATCCACGACGGACCGTTGGGGAAACCAGGCTGCTTGGGTGCGATATCCCTAAGAATACTCTTGTGCTCGCTGATATAGAATCCTTGATGACTGATCCATCTGTCTGGAATGATCCACTAGAATTTAAACCGACTCGGTTCCATACAGACGAAGAAATGGTATCTATCATCACCAAAAAGGTTCAATATTTGAAAGGTAGGCACATATCTGTACAAATAAATGCGGTACATGAAAAAAATATGAGCCTGCGCGTGACATTTCGAACAATTTGAAATGTTCGTGAGGTGCAATCACTCAGTAGCGTAGACAGTCACATACTGTAAATATAAAGTTACCTGATGGTCTACAGATACTTTGAGACTTTATCTATCTACTAAATGCATAGTGTAGCCTCTGGTCAGACTGTGCGGATGCACAGGCTGGTCAGATAGTTTGCTTTGCGCATATTTTGAATGGTTGGAAATCACCCGTACAGGCTCATATTCTAAATGCTAGTTTATTGCAAATTACAAGAACCTTAACCACTGTTGTCATATTTAAAAGACATTGCATTTAACAAGTAGTTTCTCCATTCACTGAGGCTATTGCACATCGATATAATACAAGTCACAGAATGGGATACCCTTTTAGATTCAATCTTAAGGAAATTTGAAAAATTCAAATATGCGCAAACTATATTTGGAAGCTGTGAATGCAGTTCTCCTGGTTTCAGCAATGTCGCAGACCTATGCCAGCAACTTCATCTCCTGTGTATTTTGATCTCAACTGGGCCCACCGTGCTTATCCTGAGCTGTATGATGATTGAATGTCCCTCTCCCGTTTATCGACATACACTGATTAGAGTTTATATTGTAGGGCGACAATGTTATTTCAATTGCGATGAAACGTGGACAGGTCATTAAGGTAAACCGTGTGTATCGCATTAAATTTTTGAACATGCATCGGAAAATAAGACAAAGGCATAGGGGTCCGAAATTACCCGCCCCTCCCACCACCACCACCACAAGCATATAGACCAATAATATAAGTTTATATCATTAGTCTATATAGTGGTGGTGAGGGTGGGGGTGTAATTTAGGACCCTATGGACAAAAGGGGTTCCAATGACAAGAAAAAAAAGAAAATTTCTTTGCCGATTTTTAGAGGCCTCATATTAAGCGCAATTTTGATGAAACGAGTTCAGAATGTTTATTAGGCAACACATTTAGACGAAGTCATCAGAAAATACAGAAGAAGGGGTATGGTAATTTGACTCACGCGTGATGGAGAACTCTTTCTAGGTCATAAAGTCAATTCAGTTACAAAATTGTAGCATTTGAATGGAAAAGAAGGCGGGATAATTGTCAGCTATTTTTGTACAACATCTAGGTTGAATACGTCTCAATTCCAATCAAACTTTGTTAGAATGCTTATCTGTTATTATGATAATATATTGTAGAAGTTTGTATAAAAACGCGCGAAGGGCCCTTGATAACAACTTATTTGTGTACACTCAAGGAGCTACTTTTTGTGCTCAATTTATATGAAAGATAACTTGGGACCTGTTTTACTAAACTTCTTACGAAAAAATAATTGTTAGTCAAAATTCCAAATCGTTTCTGGTGTTTAACCATTGTTAGATATTGCCTTGCAATATCTCATTGGAATCGTCTCTTAAGGACAGATGCATGACAGAATTAAGTGCCTACTGTAGAAACAACTTTTAATTTTCGACTTACGCAAAAAATGATCGTAAGATGTTAAGTAAAACAGGCCCCTGGAGAGCGTTTTATGACCACCATAATAATTATATACATGCATATAGTTAAAAACACGAAAGAATTACAATTCCTTTTTATTGAAAAAAAACTTTTTTTACAATGTTTTCAATTTAGATCGTGAACTTCGATGTATGCCACAGTTGTGCCAAGTAATAAATATAAGTCCAATAAGAATC
The DNA here is from genome assembly GCA_948146395.1 of Fragum whitleyi. NCBI lineage: Eukaryota > Metazoa > Mollusca > Bivalvia > Cardiida > Cardiidae > Fragum > Fragum whitleyi. The sequence goes on along the minus strand of OX411545.1, from coordinate 56,108,839 downwards.
TTCAGTTCGTGTACTGCTTTGTACGACCACTTGATTGCATTGTATTCCAATCATAGAAAACTGATTCGAAAGTATACTTTTTAAACTCACCATTTAAATTCAAGCTCTTTTTTGTATTATGACTTATTTGGGTAAGAGTATATCTTTCCGTACTTTGAATTTTACTCGTATAAGAACACATTATCTAATGTCCAATTCAGGTGACAGTGCTGAATGGGCTGACAAATTTACTGACTCTTTGGTGGCAGTGATTATTTCATCTATTGTCCAGAATTTCATTGTAAAGAAAGGAGAGGATAACACCTGTGAAGGAAATAGAAGTAACAGATACATTGCATGTTTTGAGTCTAGACTTAGTGAATGAATGCTAGTATAGGTGTATTTTCAAAACTGAGCTCTGACCTAGGCGTTCAGTCCATTACCATTGGTTTATGAGTAAACCTTCAGACATAAGACAAGCACTAAGTTTCATTTGAAAGGTAATTTGTATTTTTGTTATGTCTGTTTTATCTATTTTGAAAGAATTGCATGGAAATTAAACCGTTAAAAGTGGATTTCACGGCTCATCGCTCAAAATCTACCTATAGTTATTTTATCGTGCTAGTAAATATGATAAGTGTACATGTGTTTTAGTCATACACAAGGGCTAGCAGTTTCGATGCTTTTAAGTATGATTCATCTTGTCGAACCAAGGGTTACGAACGTTTTACTTATCTTGAGATAAGAAGCTATCGATTCGATACCCCTTGATTCATGAAGATGAGTATGATTTTGGTCTTCAACAAATCTCAAGATTTCGTATTAGCGTCATTTTTTAACAGCACACCTTTACTTACTCGTCAATATTGGTTCAAAGCTCGTTAAGAAATTATGAATAATTTTGTTAAATATATATTTGTCGAAATCTTAATAAATTAATTTTTAGTAAAAACAACAACAACTACACAGTAGCAATCGCCCACGTTTCTGCAATCAAACCGCATTTGATTTTTGAATTGCAAATTTCTATCACAATCAGAATGTATGATAAATTGTTATTTGATGAGTAGCAATACCTAATGCACCTGTACCAATAATGTTCGTGTGACGCCCATAGTCATGTTTACGCTTTCATGAATTAATACATTGTACATCCTATTTTGCATAGAAAAACTTGTGAGTAGACAGTTTAATTATTTGAAGTTAAGGAAGCAAATTAGAATACTAAGTACATTTAAAAACTCAGCGAATTCAACCGTAACAAAGCGCTATTTTTCGTGCATTTATTCTCTCGATGGTAACCATATTTGTATTCAAAGAAGTTTTTTCGCAGTCTCTCGTAAATTAGTTATGTTCTTACTGTCGCTTTTTTGGCTTATGGATTTGATTTTATCTTTTATCCACTTTCATATTTTTGTGTTGAAATTGATGTTAAAATAAATAAAAGATTCCATATCTCAAATCCATTGTTTGAAATTGGATAAAATACCCCCAAACATGTTATAGGGAATTTCTTCGTATATTAAGAAGATTTATAGCACGCGCGATTGCATCAAGGGGTCATTTGAAGATTCGTTTTTTTACGGTAACTCAATAACTGCTTAACAATTTATCAATTGCGTAAAAGACTTTTTTTCAAAATACGGAAAGATTGCTAAGTTTCCCCAATGACAAACTCGAACACAGTGACTAAAGGTACAAAAGAGACACAATCGCTCACCTGAGTGAACTGTCAAAAACACGTTTAAAGTAGGTTTGAAAAGTTTTTTTGGCTAATTTTCAAGCAAAAATTCTGACTTTTAGAACGCATACAAGGTCTTTCTAAGATTTGACCACGTGACCTAGTTTTCGATCCCACTTAACCAATTTTGAACTTGTCTCAGATTTAATCAAGACAATCATTCTGACCAAATTTCAGGTAGATTGGGCAAACAATGTGACTTCCAGAATACATACAACGGTTACTAAGATTTGATCCTGTGACCTTATTTTTGACCCAACTTGATCCCATTTTGAGTTCGTCTGAGATTTTACCAAGACAATAATTCTGACTACATTTTAAGTTGATTGGGCAAAAAATGTGACTTCCAGGGTGCATACAAGGTTTTTCTTAAATTTGACCCTGGGACATAGATTTTGACCCTACTTGCCCAAATGACAAACTGGACTGAGATTTAATCAAGACAATAATTCTGACCAATTTTCAGGTTGATCGGGCTTAAACTGTGACCTCCAGTGTGCATACAAGGTTTTTCATAGACTTGACCCCGTGACCTAGTTTTTGACCCGACCAAATTCCAGGTTGATCGGGCTAAAACTGTGACCTCCAGTGTGCATACAAGGTTTTTCCTAGACTTGACCCCGTGACCTAGTTTTTGACCGCCACTTGACCCAATTTTGAACTTGTCCGAGATTAAAGCAAGACAATAATTCTGACCAAATTTCAGGTTGATTGGGCGAAAAATTTGACCTATAGAGTGCATACAAGATTTGACCCGTGACCTAGTTTATGACCCCACTTTACCCAATTTTGAACTTGGCCGAGATTTTATCAAGACAATCATTTTGACCAAATTTCAGGTAGATTGGGCAAAAAATGCGACCTCTATAGTCCATACAAGGGTTTTCTAATATTTGACCCCGTGACTTAGTTTTTGATCCCACTTGACCCAATTTCAAACTCGTCCAAGATTTTATTAAGACAATCATTTTGACCAAATTTCAGGTTGATTGGGCAAAAAATGTGATATATACAGTGCAAACAAGGTTTTTCTAAGATTTGACCCCATGACCTAGCTTTTGACCCCACTTTACCCAATTTTGAACTTGTCCGAGATTTTATCAAGACAATTTTTCTGGCCAAATTTCAGGTAGATTGGGCAAAAAATGTGACCTGTAGAATGCATACAATGTTTTTCTAAGATTTGACCCCTTGACCTAGTTTTTGACCCCTCTTTACCCAATTTTGAACTTGTCCGAGATTTAATCAAGACAATCATTCTGAACAATGTGGCCTCTAGAGTGCATACAAGGTAAATGTTCACCACACACGACGGACGACGGACATCCACCTAACCACAAAAGCTCACCTTGAGCACTTCGTGCTCAGGTGAGCTAATAAGGTATATTGCTGAAAAAGTTCTCATAAAATACAGAGATCAACAGCGTATTTTTTATTTATTACATGCAAGTACAGTCAAACCTGTCTTAAGCAAGCACCCAAGGGACGTTCAAAAAGTGCTTGCTTAAGACAGGTGCTTGCTTAATACAGGTCAAATTCAGTGCAATTGGTTCATTTGGGAACATGGTGACCGCTGAATACAGGTGGCCGCTAACACAGGTTTGACTGTATGAAGCTTTAAACCTAATTGTACACATTCTAAATAACAAATTATTCTTCATTCTTTCATAATTATTTTTATTTGTGTATTTTTGTACGCCCGTCTAAAAAACGTACCATGGAATCACCCGCGACTGGGTGTCAGGCCGTTCGGGCCGCGTCAATTTCTTTGTCCGGAGCATAACTCCTTATGTCCAATTTACTTGAAACTTGGCAGTTATATTTCGCTTTATCGTTACGGAATGCACTGAACAAGAACCATAACTCTATCTGGCCAGTTTTAGTTATTGCCTTTTGTTGTTTTTCATACTTTGATTTTGTCCGGAGCATATCTCTAAAAGTATTTGAGCTATGATCATGGAATTTCATGAGTAGATAGATCTCATCAAAGAAAAGTGCAGTGGAAAAGAAACATAACTATACCTACCTTATTTTTGAGTTATTGCCCTTTATAGTTTTTCATACTTGAATCTTGTCTGGAGCATATCTCTAAAACTTCTTGAGGTATGACCATGAAGCTTCATGGGTAGGTAGATCTTATGAAGGGAAAGTGCAGTGCAAAATAACCATAATTCTACCTGGCTTAATTTTTGAATTATTGCCCTTTGATTTTTATCATACGTGGTTCTTGTCCGAGCATATATTCAATGGTAAACGAGCTATGATCATAGATCTATTTATGTGGTGTTCGTGGTCTAGAGGTAGAGCGTCTGTTTCTTTACCCAAAGGTCCTTTGTTCGAAACCCGGGAGCGGCTATCAATCTTGGTTCTTTCATTGGTCTACACATTCGGCGCGATTACTGGAGAATTTTCCAGGAAGCAGAATCGAGGGAGATAATTCTTAGTTGTATGAACTTATCTACCAATCGACGTAAAATAAATAGATTTAAAGTAAAGATCTTATAATAATATACTCCTACTTCAATTACACATGCATGTATATCTGCGAGCACAAAAAATGTCTAAAAGTTATTCATTCATAATTACTTTAATTCTAATCTTAACCCAAATTTACATCAAGCTCTGTGACGGGCGTATTTTGTGACTGTTTGACACCTTGTTTCAAAGTCAATTTAAAACAATTTTAATAAGATTCAATAAATAATGGAATAAAGTTTGTCGTTACAAACACTATGATTTTACATATCAACCGATGGAATAATTAAGCATCCATAAACAAATAAACGTGGTTTCAATTTTTTTGTATTTTGGATATCATATTCTATTTGTCATGTCATAAGTGATCCAATTATCCATTCAATATAGACTAATTAAACAAAATAGTTTGATTACAGATTAAATTTCTTATATAAATTGACTTGCATTTTCCATTGAATTCAGAGTTGGAAGAGTGATCGTTTTGGGTGGTTACAGTCTATGTTTTCACTTAAAGCACATACTCAAAATTTCTTTGACTTGTCAGGTCACGTACTTCAGGAAGTGGACCCATAATAGTTTCGCTTCGGAAGTCATGGACTTTCACGATGTTAACCGAGGTTTCCTAATGATTGCATTAGGAAACCATAGTTAACATTGTGAAATATCACATGCCCCAAATGCTGCGAAACTATTACGGGTCAACTACCTTAACAGGTTACGTATTTATTAATTGCTATATTGTTAGTAAGGACGAATAGAGAAGAAGTCATTGGAGTGTAAATTTCTTTTTGATGGTGCACCTTTTTTAGCATGTGTCAATCTGAATCCGCTATGTCTAAAAAACGCACATAGAAAACATTTCGTAACATTTTCAAAATGAAAAATCGGATAAAAGTATTTCCAGGACTGTTTGTGATCTTCATTATGTGGTATGCTGTCACGGATAGCGCCAATAATTATAAGATTTTTAAACACCACGATACAATGAATGGCTTCGCGTGTTCGACAAGAGACCGGACGTTCACGAAGAACGCCGAGAACGTTGTCGTATGCTCATACCACTGTACAACGGATGTTTGGTGTAAAAGTTTATTTTACGGACAATCGACCGGTACCTGTTTTGGATGCACTTATGTTTACACGGACACCACTTCACTTGATTCAGAGTCTGATACAACTTATTATATGGACCAAGGTGAGAATTACAGTTAGTAACATCTCGAAATTGACATTCATTCCGATCAAAACCGTTCTAAAACGCTCACTCGGTGCTCCATTCATTCATTTCAAACACCCACTCAACCCGATCAAAATCTTTAGAAAACATTTCGAAATCGACAATGAATTTAAATCGATCAAATTATTCTACGATTTTACTGGCTGGTGTGGATTTTAAAGTGTCTGATTGATCCATAAAGACATACAAACAGAAAATTACGTATATTTACGTATATTTTATTAAAGGGACCTGTTAAAAATCAATTGCGTTAACAGGGGGATATACGGGTACTTTGTGGTAGCATTTCAATTGCATAGTTCATATACATATGACATTTTGTAATTATTTTAACTTACAGATTTCGAAATTTTGCCAACGATTGCTCGTCTATCAAATGACAGTGGATATGTAGAAAAAGGTCGTGTCGAAGGTAAGAGGCCACATATTATTGTTTTATGTTTCATTTTTTTTTGTCTTGGAGGTTATTAGATTCAACTTATAAGTCTAATATCATTTACTGTATGATAAACATCAGATTATGAAACCATGGCCTTTGTGAGTAGCAAGCAACTTAATATATCTTTAGATGTTCATTGATTTTTTGTACCCCTTTTCAGTGTTCACAAATTAAGAAAAAGATATTGAGGTCCCTCGTAATTTTGATATATCCATGATATCCATAGTATCACATAAATATTCCATATATAGAGGTTATTGGAATGGTCATTGAAAACCGAACTTATGATACGAGTCAATTATAAACAGAAAAAAAACCGAGGCTGAGTCGAGTTTTTATCCGTAATATAATATGACCTGAATTTTTACGATAAATCAGGGAAATTCCAGAAATTTGACGGCTCATGTTTTTTTTTCGTGAAACACATAACGCCGTTTGTGGATATCACGTCAGAAAAGGCACTATGACGTCAAAGAAAATAAAACGCTGGTATACACTTTAGTACATTTGTATGGTAAATCTATTAGTTTAATGACAACCTTGAGATATCAAAAATATTCAATTGAGTTAATTCACTCCCGCGACGTAGGTCATATTATAGATAAAATATATAAAAAGTCGATTCTTTTTGTGTGACTAAGATTACTATTTTCATTTTTCCATCCCCTACAGTTACAATGTTGTGTTTTATTATTTTCCGATAAGTCTGCTTCAATAACAACATTTGAGCCTGCCCGTGACATTTCCAACAATTACACATTTTCGCAACGTGAATTCTCAAATCAGCTTGTGCATTCGCACAGTCTGATCCGAGTCTTCATTGTGCGCTTAATAGATAGCTACATACCTCTATTCTCTCTGTTCACAACCCGCGGAAAGTTTTCATGTGGTTCTATGTGGTTGCCCAGACAGCTCAATGTTCATTTCAAAATGGCGCAGTTTGCCAAATTATACCCCGCTTTGCACGCGCACCTGCGTGCAAAGAGGGGTGTAAATTGATGTTAAATTGATTGCACCGTTTTGTCTTCCTAAACACAGGGCGGGTCCTTTTTATTTTTTTCCTCAGTTCGCTACAATAACACATGGGGTACGGTTTGTGATGACGCATGGGTGAGCCACAAAGAAGGTCACGAACAGAACAATGTAGAAGTACTTTGTCGCATGTTTGGTTATAGGTAAGTCAAACGCTTATGGGCAGGGGTTTCATTATGAATTTCTATTTAAGTACATGTATTTTATGAGATTTTTGGTTAGTTTTGCTTTTACTGGAACTCAGGTTCGGGGGTTCATTGTATTTTGCGGAATATTCAGGAACCTGCCCTGCGCTCAAAACGCGGCAAACTGTTTGTAGATCAAACCCATGCAAGTGCACGTGCGAAACGGGGTATAATTTGCAAACATTTTGCCTGTTTTATCATCCTGAACTCAGGGCTGGTTTGCACCATCGTATTTCCAGGGAGAAAATCAGAAATCGAGGCTGTTTGCCATATTGTGGTAATCAACTACTGTATTAGTGCGATCGTCCTCTCGTGATATTGTTACAGTCGTTATTATAAATTATTTCTGGAACTTTCTCGATGCATCGCAAAAAATCAGGTCATATTATAAATAGAATATCAAATTTGTCCTGACAAAATACCGAATTTTTTTTAACTTGTCACCTAAAACAGATAAAAACTCGGCGCAGTCTCGTGTTTATCTGTTTATAGATGACTCGTTTAATAAATTCGGTATTAATGACCAGTTATTCAATACCCTCTTCTTTTTCTTTAAAGTAATGGTACCATCTTACCGAAAGGAAGCTACCCATTGGCTGATGACCACGGTGTTCCGATCTGGATCGACGATCTGGCGTGTCAGGGACTGGAAAAGAGTATATTTGAGTGTGACCATCCGGGGTTTGGGGTCGAAAACTGTGTTCATTCCGAAGATCTGAGCGTGTACTGTCATGACTAACATACGATACATTGTTGAAGGACAGATGGAAGGGGGAAATCTCCAAAGTCTGTTTTTTGAATATCTTTTGAATATATATTCCAAAACACCCCATAACCTGTAGCTCTGTCAGGACACTGGACCTTGCGAAATTATGTCATAAGATTGTTACCCAAACCAATGCATCTTAGATACAACATATATGCACAATTTTTTAGTATTCAAATACGTAACGTCCGTATACGCCATCGGTACAGGTAACCTATATTCTTGAAAATGAAAACGTGCGAAGCAAACGTTTTGTTTTTATTATAATAGATTTTAGTGTTGGCCATCCGTTGGTTTATAAGTTGTTTTCAACGCGCTACATTTATAGCTCGTTTGTTTAAGAGGCTGAGTTTACCGACAGCGAAATTCCCTTCAATGCACCAATTAACAATCAAAGTGCTGTAAGCACTGTCATTGTGCGGTACTGAATGACTGAACCGCTTATTCTTCATTCAGGTTTATGTATAAATAGTTTTGAAAATAAAACAAAATCAAATAGATTAAAAAAATCCAATCAAAGTTATTGTTGAAGATATAACTAAACATGCCACTTTAAAAGATATCTAAACAAGAGGACCTTTGGCCCTGGTCCGCTCACCTGAGTCAAAGCACCTAAGGGTAACTTGCATTACTTTTGATTCAGATGAAAGTTATTGAACTGTAATAAATTTGATCCAGATGATAAAGTTATTGAACTGTAACAAATTTGTGTATAGGAAAATATCTTATGGTCAGACCAGTAATATTCCACAGTCTCAGTTTTACTATTTCTGTTTGAAAATACAAGATCCAAAATTGTTATCAGTGGTTTGTTTTTGCATGATCATTTTATAAGAGAATATCTGGGATAACTTTAGTACAACATTTTTATGCTTACCTTTCATATCAAGATTGAAATCTCCCATGATAACTAAGGGTTTTGTTATGTCTACATAAGAAACAAGTTCTTCTTTTAACACTTCTAAAAAACTTGAAGAAGGCATATTTGGTGTTTAATTCAGAACAACAAGCTGTTTTTGGTTGGAAGTAAAATCCAGGCATAATATTGTAAACTCCAGTTGCTTAGAGGTGAAAAACAAATGTGTTTTGATAGGAATATTTTCCTTTACATACATAAAGGACAGAAGCTGGACAAAGGGCGTTCAAAGTACCTCACATGAGCACTTTGTGCTCAGGTGAAAAGTGCTCAGGTGAGCTTAAAAAAAGTTCAAATGTTTAAATTGACCTGAAGTACTACCCTCTCCCCCCTTGTGGCCCAACAGTCATAATAGCTGTTTAAATTAAGTTCTATTATATTTTATTAATTAAGCTGATTATTGTATATCAAATGAAAAAGCTGTAGGAATTCTGGTTCATTAGAATTTTTAATAATTGTTAAATATACCACAAAGCACTACCCCCTCCCCTTGGGTCTCTGCCCCTGGTCACAAAACAATCATGACTATACCTAGTTTGATTAATATATATGAGCTGATGACTCATGCCTAGAGCCTGTAAGGTTCCTACTTCATCAGAAGAAGGTTTGAAATTTCAAAATTGACCCAAAATACTACCCTCTCCTACAGTGCTCTTCACATGGTAGCCAAACATTCATGGTTAAGGCTATATAAATAGGGTATATGAGATGATCATCTGTGTCAAATATAAAGGTTGTAGGGATTCTGGTTCAGAAGAAGAGGAAGGTTATGGATTCAATTTTTTTAACAAAGTACTATTCCTATCCCCTGTGGCTCCGCACCTGGTGTCCATACAGTTAGCAATTCTAATTATGGTCCATATGTTGATCATCCTTAGCATTTTTCAAGTCTGTAGGGCACATGGTTTATCAGAAGAAGGTTTAAGATTTAAGAATTGCTCTGAAAAGCTATCCTCTCGCCCCCTTGTGCTCCGCACCTGGTGGCCAAACATTCATGATTTTAGCTATATCAGATAGGGTCTACGAGCTGATCATTCATGTCAAATATAAAGGCTGTATGGATTCTGGTTCATCAGAAGAAGACAGTTAAAGATTTCAAAATTTTCAACAAAGCACTACCCCCTCCCCCCAGATGCAACAATCGTAAATTCGAGAGAAAACTTATATTTCTTGTTAACTTTACTTAATTCCAAAAAAAAAGCTGAAACCTCTGGATAATGGAAAATTGCTTGCATTCTTCCCATGGATGAAATAAATTTGTTTTATTTACCTCATCAATTCAAATACATTAGATATAATCCGTGGGCCAGGAGGGGTCACCGTGCACCCCCTAAGGACTCTCCGACAGTGGAATGGAAATGTCCATAGGACCTCCCTGAGTGAGAATCAAGATGTTAACAGGTGGTAATTTGGGTCCCGGCTGCCATTCCAAGAGGTTTACGAGATGGCAACCAAGAATAAATTCATTCAACCTTTGGTACACTTTAGAGGGATTTTTTATCATTATAAATATTTTTTGAGAGTCAAAACATGTATATTTTGTGTTCTGGTAATTCCTTTATTACTTAAAATGATTTTGAAGATCCCAACTTCGGAAATGGGAGATGGAAGCCAGTTCTAGATAAGATTTTTGCTATTTTTTTTATGAATGCAATAATATAAAAGTGTTTTGCATGTACTGCACCATAGATCATATTGCAAAGTGCTATGATATTGTTGATTTGACCTTCCCGAGTTCAAATAAAGTTGTTAACAGTCGATATTTTGGGTCCTGACTTCCTTTCTGTGTGTTTTTTCTAAATGTCAGCCACTAAAAATACAAATTAACCAGTAAAAATCAGTGTTACCGCTTATTGTCGAATATATTGTTGATTATTGATTAGAAAGGGATTCATTTAACATGGTAGTTTTGATACGCACACAGGTTTTATTGCTCGAGCATATTTTCGACTGTAAAGACGTCGCGCACGCTAATGCTTAAAACATTTTGTAACGTTAATTTTGTTATGTAGACGTTATTACACCATACTTTGCTGAAACGCTTCTTGTTTATCGCTTGTAGATTTTGCCATGTTTATATAATTTTACTTGCTATATTAGTTCTATTCCGAGTAAGACAGAATAAACTATTTTTCTGCTGGAAGCAATTTTACTGTCATTCGGCTTTTATCATTGTTGTCTTGGATTGCTGAAAAAAGTGCAGCACGCAATGTAAAAACGTAAGACGTAAGAAAATGATACGTTTTTGAACAGTATGTCCACACAGCAAAATCTGAATAATTTTAATATCTGTAATTATATCAGTACGAAAATTTACCTTGAGGGTGTACGAAAAAATAATATTTCAAAAATATAGAATAATTTCTGATAATCAGTTTAATTATTGAATGCGGCAGCGAAGCATTTTGAAAACCGGCTATAAAATTCGCGTATGTAAGAAATTGTGTCCACACATATTTTCTTTCTTTTGTTGTTGTATATGACGTATTATTAGTCCCCCACCGGTTACCGGTTGGGGGACTATAGGTTTGCTCGATTCCGTCTGTCCGTCTGTCTGTCCGTCTGTCCGTCCGTCCGTCCGTCCGTCTGTCCGTCTGTCCGTCACGCTTTTGTCCGGGCTATATCTTGTAAACCATATGTGCTAGCAACTTCAAACTTGGTACACTTATAGATCTCATTGAGGAGAAGTGTCATGTTCAAGAACCGTTACTCTGCCACGCCATTTTTCTGAGTTATTGCCCTTTGTTGATTTTACCCATACATTCTTGTCCGGGCTATATCTTCTAAACCATATGTGCTAGCAACTTCAAACTTGGTACACTTATAGATCTCATTGAGTAGAAGTGTCATGTTTAAGAACCGTTACTCTGCCACGCCCACTTTTTGAGTTATTGCCCTTTGTTGTTTTTACCCTTACATTCTTGTCCGGAACATATCTCCTTAACTATGTGTGCTAGCAACTTCTAACTTGGTACACTTATAGATCTCATTGAGGAGAAGTGTCATGTTTAAGAACCGTTACTCTGCCACGCCCACTTTTTGAGTTATTGCCCTTTGTTGTTTTACCCCTTACATTCTTGTCCGGAACATATCTCCTTAACTATGTGTGCTATCAACTTCAAACTTGGTACACTTATAGATCTCATTAAGGAGAAGTGTCATGTTCAAGAACCGTTACTCTGCCACGCCCACTTTTTGAGTTATTGCCCTTTGTTGTTTTTACCCTTACATTCTTGTCCGGAACATATCTCCTAAACTATGTGTGCTAGCAACTTCAAACTTTGTACACTTATAGATCTCATTAAGGAGAAGTGTCATGTTCAAGATCCATAACTCTGTCACACCCACTTTTTTAGTTATTGCCCTTTGTTTTATTTTAGCCTTACATTCTTGTCCGGATCATATCTCCTAAACTATATGTGCTAACAACTTCAAACTTGGTACACTTATAGATCTTATTGAGGGCAAGTGTCATGTTCAAGAACTGTTATTCTGCCACACCCACTTTTTGAGTTATTGCCCTTTGTTGTTTTTACCCTTACATTCTTGTCCGGGCTATATCTTCTAAATCATAAGTGCTAGCATCTTCAAACTTTGTACATGTATAGATCTCATTGAGGACAATTGTCATGTACAAGAACAGTAACTCTGCTACACCCACTTTTTAAGTTTTTGCCCTTTGTTGTTTTTACCTTTACATTTTTGTCTGGAACATATCTTCTAAACCATAAGTGCTAGAAACTTCAAACTTGCTACACATATAGATATCATTGAGGACAAGTGTCACGTACAAGAACTGTCACTCTGCCATGTCCACTTTTTGAGTTATTGCCCTTTGTTGTTTCTATCCTTACATTTTTGTCCCGTACTTATCTCTTTAACCATAAGCCCTAGCAACTTCAAACTTTGTACACTTATAGATCTCATTGAGAAGAAGTGTAATGCACTTCAAATTTTGTATACAGTTATAGATCTAGTTAGTAGGAGATATATTATAAGAAAGGATTTTTTGTTATCCGGTGGGGGACTCCTGTATTGCATCGCAATACGACATGCACTTGTTTTTTATAACCATACTAGCAAAAACTAAAAGTAAATATTTTTATTTTTAAATTTCACAAAATTTCATCTATTATTTATAAAGATATTGAGATAACTTTACCATTTTTTACGCCGCTTTTTCGCTAAAATTTGACATTTTAAAAGTTTTGAATTGTAAAATAAATCTCTATTAATCATTAGTTATTTTACTGACGGTCATTTTAGTTCACATACTAACATAATGTCACCTCTCGCGTAAAATGTAAGAATCTCCACATTTTTTATGAACTTTTTAACGCATTCTATGGGTTTTAAAGAAATCTACCCACACATAATTTGTTACGTTTTACAGACGTAATTTAAGATTTTTGGTGACAAAGAAACTTAATTCTACGGTAATATGACATTCCCAATTCACCTTAAAAGTATGCTTTCTTGTGGTTCATTTGGTACAAAGAACATAGAAATTGACCATCAGGTTTCGAAAAAAATGTCAGATGGAACATAACGGGAGACGTTCAATTTCAAATGCCAACCATTACCGTGCGCGTCGTCAAAGCGTTCTTATCCCAATAGTTTATGACTGGCATGGGTACAGCCAAATTATTGATGTACCGTATTTCTCCTAATAAACGCTCCCGGTAACTATAAATAACATGTAAAGGGAGCTTTTATTTAGTATGCATTTTCTTATTTAAAAAAATCATTATAATCTATGCCTTTTTCCATTTAATTCAAGGTGCATTTCCTCTAAACAATCTTGTAAATGATTGTTTAGATGAAATTCATCTCAAATTTGAGAAGAAGTCTCAAGAAGTCCCGAAAATTTAGGCATTTAAAGAGGGTTTATTTAATAAAAAAATGGTGCTCTTATTAAGGAAACTAGATCTACTTTCCGAATGAATTCAGAACGTTATTGAAGGGAGTTTATTGAATTTTGAATAATTAAAAGGAAGGTAGTGTTGTATTATCCAATTTCGTTCTAGTTCTACAAAATTTGAGATATTATTTTACCTTTCTTTTATTAGATCTTACGTGATTTGTCAAGAAATATTTCGAGCCCTTTTAAACGGTTTGTGGGGTATGGAGTGCTTAGTATTGATTACTGCGCGAGCGATTTACGATGGCTTTTGAATGGAACTAGCATCAATTTCCCGATGGTACTATTTGTATATATTCCAATACGCACGCGCGTACTTCAAGGCATGCACAAATTTAAAATATTCTTTGATACAACGATACACCTAACTTCAATGGCGGTCACTTTTAAATACTTATTTGTTATCCTAATGTCCCATGATCTGAGGCGTTTCTTTTTAGAAACCTATCTGCGTGGTTGGCGACGATACCGTGCAATTGATATATATTTAGGATTTATCTTGAAGTACTGCTCCGTTGGTAAAGTCAAACACCTGAAAATATATGGACGAAATTGATTGAGCTGTCATGAAATTTTCTATTCATTAAACAATCCTCCATAATTGATAAGAACGAGGCTTCGCCGATTTAGTTTTATCAAATTGAGAAGGTGGGTCAAATGAATTCGGCACGGACAAGTTAAATATAACACCTGGAATATTTAGACGGAATATTAAATGATAAGTCATTAAATACCGAATCTGTTAAACTGTCATGTATAAATAGATAAAAACAAGACTTGCGCTCCGAGATCGTTTATTATTTATTTTTCTTGTGGTGATGGTAGTTGTGGAAAGGGAGTTGGGGTTAACAAAGATTGTGGGAAACGTAGAAATTGTTTGTTACTGTTTATTTGTTACAAGCGAAATCTTTTTTTACCACAAAAAGATTCCCAAGATTTCCAAACTTGACCATCATGGTGCTAAAAGAGGTTTTGTCGGCGAATGGCAACAAAGAGAAGTAACAGAAATGAAAACAAAAGAACCGCACACAGAAGCCAAAGCTCGTCTTCAGGTGCCGAATAAGAAAAATAGTTTAAAAAAGAGGCATAACTCTTACAAAAAGCTTTCAGAGTTATTCCCCTTAATAATTTGGATAGCTTTTGTGATGAAGAACACACACGCCAAGTTTCATGACGCAAGGATGATGAATTAACTTATTTCTCCGAAAAACACCCGAGCTTAAAAGAGCTACACGTGAACTCTAAAATATTCATCCACTTAAAATTAAAATTGTTCCAATAAAGGTCAATCGAAGGGCGCATTGTAAAGATTTAAAAAAAAAAAAGGAACGGAGAATAACCAGTCTTGATTCAGAAAATTAGTCTAGTTTCTTTAATGCTTATCGGTGGTTTATGGAGGAATAACGGTATATTATCACTTTTTAATCTCACCGTAAAAGCTGTGAAATTATCAAAAACTTGTATCCTGCTTTTGTGCGTTTCATCCTATCTGACGTCATCTATGCGGGGCGAGATAAGTGACGTCACAATGAACGTTGCATAGCAATCACGCGCAAAATGACGTGCTTTCCGAAAAACTGTCCTAGAAATTTTTCATTTTGTCTCATTTTTGCCATAAAGAACTAGAATGTTTGTTTTCGAGTAAGATCGATTAACATTTCATTTCGTGAACAACAAAAGCTATATTTCACCCTCGTGAAAATATAGCTTTTGTTGTTCACTCAATGAATATGAATCGATCTTGCACTGGAAAAAAACCCGATTATCCTCTATGTGTAAATTGCCGACCCTAGTCATCCTGCGCAATTCGCGCAGTCTGACTGGTATCGACACACTAGGCAATACCCCATATGGTCTCTTTACGCTTGACTGAAAAACTAAATTACCAGCATTTTGGCTTACACGGAATGTGTATACATTGGCCCCATTTTCCGTGTTTCCAACAGGGGAATTCATCGCAGAATCTTCCGGAACGACAAGGCAACTCAAATCGCCCAGGTTGTCCCTCTGCACAAATCAAGGCCGCAAGAAAGATCAGAACCACACGACTGTAAAGTTGAGCGCCCTTCATTCTCATCACGAAATCTGAAACAGCAAAGATTTTGCCAGTTTTAGACATTTTTCTGGAATCCCCACATTAACGATGCTACACAAATGTTACCAAAATGTTTAAGAAATTTTAACCGGTTTTGCAAGTGTACAAAAGTGCAAAGCAGGGTACAATTCCAAATTAATTCGCAAAACAAAAACAATATCTCAAAGGAAAACGAGGATTCGCTCAAATAAATTGAATCAAAGCACTTAAAGTACTGATGGTTGCCGTTTCTGGTGGCATGGCGGCGAAAAAAGTAAAAACAAAAATTTATTCATAAATCACATTACAAAATGTTTCGACACAAATCCGGAAAGTTTCAATGTTAATGCACTTTTTTTTTATTTCAAGTTTGTTTAGAAATATTCCATTACAGGTTGTACAGAACAGACGGATATTATACAGGAATTACACTCAAAATATTTTTGTTAAACCTATATGAATTATGGTTGATTTGTTGAGTTATTTACGTATAAAATACGTATAAACATTTATGTAATCAAGGGCAACCACGCTTTCTGACATTTTCGTAAATAAACTAAATCCATTTTGTTCAATGAATTTTTGAGGTCCTCATTTTGTGCAAATATTTTAATTTCTATATGATAGTTATTGGAGTTATATATCTGCGATATGCGACCAAAAAAATATTCAAGCAGCACTCACGAGATTTAATTGACACATCGATATGTGGAAATTGATTTTCGATTATTTAAACACGTAAGAGCAGGTCAACTTACCAAGATGGAGTTGAAATATTTTGAACAATAAACGCTTTCATTTTCCTTTGAAGTTGTAATAATAATCTAAATCATATATTCTTCAATTTCATCAATATGAAGATCATTTGCATTTGCAATGAATTGTTATAATAATAGCAATGGTGCAATAGAAAACATGCTACGAGAGATACATTGTTAATGCATACACATGTACTAAATGTAGTTACTTAAATGTACATATCCGAAATAGCACCAAACAACTATATCAATAAGGAAAACAAATCAAATCTCGCAAATGAAGCTGTACATACGAGGTTTAGTTTTCATAACGTTAATCATTATTACTTTAGTGTACTCCTTCATGAATAAGATAACATCTGTGTAGCAGCTTTGAGTGACGGTCATTGAGATTGCTAACGATAGACGCCTAAACGTAGCAAAAACAAACGATTTATCAAAGGCTTATGTTCGTCATGGGGTTATTGTTAAAATGATATTTATGATGTATAGATTTGAAATGAGAGGCGCTGTTTCATTTGTTTGGATTCTTCTCTCCTCTTTTACCTAGAAACTTACTTATCTCTGCACTTTTGTCATTGTCGGGAACCGTTCGATTGAGTTAAGCGTCATTAAATAAGGATTAAATACACCGCACGCCGAATAAGTAGCACTTTGAACCTCAAGGAATTATAGCATACCTATACATGAATAAACATTTGGATGTTTAACTGAATGGGCGAAAAAACACGAAATTCCGACAAAAACCTATATAACATTGGCGGGAAAATTCATAAAGAGAAAATATAATTATATTTCTTTCAGCTATTTTTTAAATTTATATTTTTATGTTGAAATATAAGTGTATATCAATGAACAGCGAAGGCGATAGCGTCTTCTGTTTCTTCTAGCCCCATCACTGCACGGCTAGTCTGGTATAACCATCGAAACAAAAAGTTATATTGCTATAGTTTGATAGCGACAACGTGTAACAACCTCACAGGTGGTCCTAGATTCCATCACGCAGTGCGTTTATATAACAGATGGATCAAAGTTTAAAGTGGTACAGTATCAAGTAAAAACGCTGAACTGGTCAACGCTGTATAAACCGAATATGTGTATTACCTAGACCCGTAGTAGTATCGGGTGCAGTAACCAGTCTATCAAAAAGCCTGTTAGCTGTTATCTCCCTTAGACTACATGAAAACAAAATGGAAGAATCACTGCCCATATTTTCCTTCCGCGGAAGTTAAATTCGCGTGTATGAAAATTGGCGAGCCTTTTCATAATTAAAAGGGGTACTTAGATTTTCTACTAATCGTAAAGAATCCGTGTATCGCGCCGTTTTCAAAATTTAGTGGTCTGTCGGAAACAAGTGTTGAAAATGAGTCACTTGAACATAGGTGGGTATTACTTTTTTGAAAAGCTACTAACATCTGACTGGATTTTTCTCATGTAGTATCACTGGTGAACGTAAACGTCTACCAAAACATAAGCAGCTTTTGAGGTTTTATGTCAAGGCGGCACTCATCCTTTCCGACCATTTGTCTCCCACCAACGGGTCGATAATCGTAGACCATTGTGGGATAGCAGCTGGGGGCTAGGAAAGGATATGGTGTTAGTATTCATGTGAGAAATACCAGGAATCCAATGTTAGGTGCTCCAGCCGCCATGATATAACTGAAAGATTGTTAACAAGCGACGTAAAACCACATTCATTCAAACAAACAAACAAACAACAAACTAACAAACAAACAATAAAGAAAACAAACCAAGAAACGTTGTATTCCTATCCTTTTTGTTAAGATAAAAACAAATGTTACCTCTAACAGATTTGAGAATCCTAAACATTAGTCACTCAACTGTTACAGAAAAAATGGCCCTTGAGAAAGAGAAACTTACCCTTTTCTTGTCTTTTGAAAGGATTAACTTCCTAATATTTAATCATGTAACAGACAATAATGAAAAGTGGGGCTCATCTTAAAGTAGAAACCCCTCAGCGGTAGAAATTATTTCGAGAAGCAACCGTAGTTCACATATCCAGAGCGTATATTTTGGAAGGTAGAGTGGTCAGACTAGAAAGTTTTAAAAAGAATATCATGAATTAACTGTCATTCCGATAAAAAAAAATCTTAATCGCTCACTCAGACGTCGCGCACGCTAATGCTTAACATTTTGTAACGTCGATTTGCTATTTAGACGTTATTACACTACATACTTTTCTGAAGCGCTTCTTGTGTATTGCATGTTGATTTTGCCATGCGTATTTATTTTAAATTGCCATATAAGTAATACACCGAGTAAGACAAGATATATTTTTCCCGCAAGAAGCAATTTTATCATAAACCAGCTTTAATCATTTGGTCATTGATTGCTCAAAAAAGGACAGCGCGTATTGTAATAACGTAAGACGTTAGAAACAACAATACGTTTTTGAAAAGTATGTCCACACAAAAAAATCTTAATATTTTTGACATTTTCAAATGTATCTATACGAAGTTTTTCCAGGTAATTGTACGAAAAAATAATATTTCAAAAATAAAGAATGATTTATGATAACCATTTTGATAATGAAACGCTGCAGCAAAACATTTCGAAAACTGACTATAAAATTCGCGTAATGTAGAAATTGTGTCCACACAGATTTTCACTTTTCATTTTGTTGTATATTGCGTATTAGTATTTTGGACCACATTATCGAAAACTAAAAAAAAAAAAATATTTTTATTTTGAAATTTCACAAAATTTCATCAATTATTGATAAAGATATTGAGAAAACTTAGTGAAATTTCACGCCGATTTTTTGCTAAAAACTGACGTTTTACAACTTTTGAATTGTTAAATAAATCTCTATCAATTGTTTCTTATTTCTCTGAAAGACGCCTTAGTTCATACTTTAAGTTAATGAACCTTGTCGCGCAAATATAAACATTCTCAACGATTTTCACGAACTATTTTACGCATTTTAAGGGTCAAAATGCAATCCGACAACACATAATTTGTTACGTTTTACAAACGTTATTTAAGAGTTTTTGTGGCAAAGAAACTTAATTTAACGAGAATTTTATTTCCCTTAGTTCACGTAACGAATATTTTTTAAAAGTACGCCTTCTTGTTGTTAATTTGGTATAAATAACATAGAAATCGGCTTACATGTTTAGAAGAAAAAGCAGATTGAACTTGACGGGAGACGTACGATTTTTAATGTTAAGCATTACCGTGCTCGACGTCTCAGCGCTCCAGTCATTCATTTCAAACACTCACTCAAACCATTCAAAACCGCCCCAAAATCACCAAAAGTGATAAGATCAATTACTACATTCTAAATAAAAGTCGACAGAAAAAAATCCACAATTTTACTGACAAACGTAATTGAATTTTGTGTGATCGAGGACATAGAAACCTTTTCATAGCACATGTTTGCGTATTCTATTAAAGGGGATAAGAAATATCGATAATTTTGTTCAGTTAGAAAAAATTAGCGAAATTTGATTAAATTCCTTTAATTACACACAAAACTCTCTCCACAAACTCCTTCAATTTCATTCAAAAATAATTCTAAAATCATTCATCTTACGATGTTCTTAACTGTATTAAAAAGAAATAATACGGTTTAAATCGAAAAGTTTTTACTCTTGTCAGCCAACACAGTTTTCATAGTATAACAAAGGTCGACATTTTACGCGCCACCCAAACAGTCACTTTTCGCCTGACCAGTCCCTTATTTAAAGAGGTTTTGAAAGTTGAGTTTGGATGATCTCAGCGGTTTGTGATTATGAATAAACCTTAATCACGACTTTCTTTTTTCTTCCTTTTTTTTCTTACACTCTTTTTAAAACCTCGATATTTCTGATCCCGGGTCAAAATACCAAGATGGCGTCGTTAATCAGTGCACACCATTTAAATTCATAGAATTCGGTTTTGTTCTCTTTGATATTTTGTTTTGCACAAGTTTATCACGTCTGTCAAGGACATAAATATTCCATGTGTAAATTAGCTCTTGTAGCGAAAGTTTTCAACCATCAGGATGTCAAAACAGTGCAATTGTTTGCAAATTATATCCCGCTTAGCACGTATATTTTGCAAGCAAAGCGGGGTATTATTTGCTAACAGTTTTCACCGCATGCGTAATAAAGTAATGCATTAAGTTGCATTGAAACATTATGTCGAAGCATCGAGTGGACTAAATGTGAGCCAGTTAATATATGTACCCCGAGAATCCAATTTGCATTTTTTTCTTGTTTAAAATGGGGGAAACAAAAACAGCCGGTATAGACCAAAAGAAGTTGCTCATATGTGAAGGTTGAGCTTTGTCTATACCTTCTTCCGAAAAAAGATTATCCAAGGTTCATCATTAGAACGGTTGATATATATATAATACGTACTTAGCGTGTTATATGAAAACAAGAGGACCCTGAGGGCCCTAAATCGCTCACCTGATATTTCAAGTAAATTATCATTAAGACTCCATTTCCTATGATATGGCATGAACCTTCCCTTTTTCAAAAGAGTTCATTCTTGTGACCTGGCAAACATTTTGTGAAGTTTCATGAAGGTTGGACTATATTTGTGGCGTTTGAAGCTCTTACGAGAAAATTGTCATTAAGGCGCCTTTTTCTGTGAAATGGCACCGATCCTTCCCATTTTCATTAGACTTCATCCTCATGACCTATCAAACATTCTGACCAAGTTTCATGAAGATTTGACCATATTTGTGGCTTCTAGAGTGAAAACAAGAAATTTGTCATTAAGGCCCCTTTTCCCGTGATATGGCACAGATCCTTTCCATTTGAGCAATTTTCATAAGGGACCACCCAAGGAATATTTCTGCCAAGTTTGGTTGATTTTGACCTATAAGTTTAGGAGGAGATGTCGTTTAAAGATATTGTTGACAAAATTGTCATTAAGGCGCCTTTTTCTGTGAAATGGCACCGATCCTTCCCATTTTCAATAGACTTCATCCTCATGACCTAACAAACATTCTGACCAAGTTTCATGAAGATTGGACCATATTTGTGGCTTCTAGAGTGAAAACAAGAAATTTGTCATTAAGGCCCCTTTTCCCGTGATATGGCACGGATCCTTTCCATTTGAGCAATTTTCATAGGGGACCACCCAAGGAATATTTCTGCCAAGTTTGGTTGATTTTGACCCAAAAGTTTAGGAGGAGATGTCGTTTAAAGAAATTGTTGACAAAAATGTCCTTAAGGCGCCTTTTACTGTGTTATGGCATGGATCCTTCCCATTTTCAATAGACTTCATCCTCATGACCTATCAAACATTCTGACCAAGTTTCACGAAGATTGGAACATATTTGTCGCTTCTAGAGTGAAAACAAGAAATTTGTCATTAAGGCCCCTTTTCCCGTGATATGGCACGGATCCTTTCCATTTGAGCAATTTTCATTAGGGACCACCCAAGGAATATTTCTGCCAAGTTTGGTTGATTTTGACCCATAAGTTTAGGAGGAGATGTCGTTTAAAGATATTGTTGACAAAATTGTCATTAAGGCGCCTTTTTCTGTGAAATGGCACCGATCCTTCCCATTTTCAATAGACTTCATCCTCATGACCTATCAAACATTCTGACCAAGTTTCATGAAGATTGGACCATATTTGTCGCTTCTAGAGTGAAAACAAGAAATTTGTCATTAAGGCCCCTTTTCCCGTGATATGGCACGGATCCTTTCCATTTGAGCAATTTTCATAAGGGACTACCCAAGGAATATTTCTGCCAAGTTTGGTTGATTTTGACCCATAAGTTTAGGAGGAGATGTCGTTTAAAGATATTGTTGACAAAATTGTCATTAAGGCGCCTTTTTCTGTGAAATGGCACCGATCCTTCCCATTTTCAATAGACTTCATCCTCATGACCTAACAAACATTCTGACCAAGTTTCATGAAGATTGGACCATATTTGTGGCTTCTAGAGTGAAAACAAGAAATTTGCCATTAAGGCCCCTTTTCCCGTGATATGGCACGGATCCTTTCCATTTGAGCAATTTTCATAGGGGACCACCCAAGGGATATTTCTGCCAAGTTTGGTTGATTTTGACCCAAAAGTTTAGGAGGAGATGTCGTTTAAAGAAAAAGTTGACGCCGTGACGGACAGACGGACAGACGGACGCCGGACAACGATCGATCACAATAGCTCCCTTGAGCACTTCGTGCTCAGGTGAGCTAAAAAGTATCTAACGAGGTTGGGAGAATTGATAATTGTCGAAGCTCTGCCGAGACAATTATCAATTCTCACAACCGAGTTAGATATTTTCTTCATACAATACACTTATAGTTCCGCAAGAAAGAGTGAGGTCCGAGAAACCGTTATCTCCTATCGTTTTCAATGTAAAATTGATCTTTGATCACTCACTTGAAATTGCAGGTCTATAGTATGTATTATGTTTATCTTATAACCTCAATATGTCTTTTTTTCGTCGGTGTTTCTAACCGAAATGCAAGTTTCTAAAAATAAGCGCATGATATTATTGTTCTAAAAATAACTATGTGATATCATAAAAAATATCATACGGCATGTTATCACACTGATATTTGTATAGTTATAAGATAAAATTAAAAACGATTCTGTCGTAGGGCGACCAAAACATCGTATGTTGTTACAAACTCAAATTATTCATAACGTTAGTAAATTATTCCAAAACGCTTCGAAATCGATCAAAATGGTCCAAAACTTTGTTCGATTGGATCACATTATTCCATAATGTTATTGACTGGCGATAATTCTGAATTCGTCCACAAAAGACAAACAATTATATCAAAAGAACATTATGTAGCTTTTTATCAAAGGGGAGGGGGCAATAAAATTTTATGATACCTCCCTTTAATTTTATCAAACACTTGCTTGTTGCAGTCGTTTCGTTAATATCACTCCAAAATCATTTCAAAGTCGCACATCTCACAATGTCCTTAACCGTATCAGAATGGACTAGAACTTGTCCAAGAATGTGACTTAATATCCCAGCAAGTGCTTACAGGAAATGAGATATTTTACAGGAGAGGCAAAGAATGGTTCAAATATAAAGATAACTCTTGAACCTGAAGGATTTGAGACCTCTAAATTGCGTCTAGCAAATCTTCAACATGCTTGTAAAGCGTTTTTAAGTTATTTAAGGAAAACTGAAGGAGGAGTGTGTGACACAAAATTACTAGTATATGTGAACGAAAAGAAAAAGAGAATGTCTTAAGTTCTAGGGCATTCTTGAACCAGGGGAAGTATGACTTCAAAATTGCGTCATGCAAAACTTCAACATGTGATAAATGTTTGTATAATTTTTTTCTTGATATTGAATGAAAACTGAAGGAGGAGTTTGTGACACAAATTTACTAGTATATGTATACGAAAAGAAATAATGAACAAATTTTGTGTACATGTATAACGTTTCATAACTTTTAAATGAAAACCGAATGAGAAGCTAATTTCAATCAAGGGCAGATAATTCTTGAACTTGAGGGAATCGAGACCTTAAAATATTGCGTCTTGCAAAACTTCGGGTTTGTATAAAATTTCAAAGATTCAGAAGGAAAACTGATGGAGGAGTTTGCGACACAAAATTACGAACAGATGGACAGACAGAGAGGCTGATTCCAGTATATCCCCCGAAAACATTCTTCTTTTTTTTTTGGGGGGGGGGGGGGGGGGGGGGGGGGGCTGGTATAAAATTGTCTCAAGTTCAAGGGAAGATAATTCGTGAAACAGAGAGAGTTGGGACCTTAGAATTGTGTGTTGCAAAACTTCAACACGTGATAAATATTTGTATAAAATTTTAAAGCGTTTAACCCTTTGCTGTTTAATCCCTGCTTTTTACGTGCCTGTGATTTTATGATTGAGAAAACATTGTGAAAAAAGAAGAAATTGCTTCTGACAAGCAATTTCTTCTTTTTCCACACTAGTTTCTACCCTACTGAATGGTTATTTTTCAAATTAAGTCCACTTTAAATTTTCGTCTGCAAAACCTTTGAATTTGGACAGGTCCAAAATTTTGAAAAACAGGAAAGGGTTAAAGGAAAACTGAAGGAGGGGTTCGCGACACAAAATTATTAGTATATGTGTGAAAAGAAAAAAAGGCTTATATTCATGGGCAGACACACGGACAGGCTGATTCCAATACACTCCCGACAGGATTCGTTTTCGGGGGTATAATAAAGCTACAAGACGTCAACAAACAATTTGCTTTAGCTGCAATTACTAAAATGATACGAAATCTATTTACGGTTACTTTTATTCATTCTTTAATATCATCTATTACAAATATATATGCTGGTTATGTATATTTCTTCACAATAATATCAGGAAATGCTGCTCAAAGGCCCAAAAACCCGAATGATGATCTTTTACCAACAAACGTCTGTGACTGAAACATGACAGAAAAGGCTGTTCATACCTCAGATAATTGTAACATTATCTAACTTTTTGTCAAATATGTTATTATATGCTTCAATATTCTGATTTAAATGATAAAGTTAGCGAAATAAAAACCTATATGACAAAAACAGATTGTAAAAATAATTGCCTGTGGTCTACATAGGTAATCAACCCGTCGATTCAAATAATAATTCTATTCCATCTCTTTAAACCCCTTCCTTTACAGCCCAGCGATTTGACGTCACTGTCACATGAAAAAATATTGAGGTAAACGAAGAAATTGCTTTTCACAACTTATCCATCTATAAATATGTTATTCTTTTCAACCCGGGGTGGTCTTATTTCAAATTCACCTGCTTTTCTTTGTTGCCTGCAACCTTTTGCTAAAATTAAAATCAAAGTACTGAAAGTACTGAAAGTTAGCAAAGCATAGATATTTTAATAATCTTCCTTTAAAAAAATATTATACAAAATAAGGGTTAAAAAAGCGATAAATTAAAAAGCATACTTTCAAATGAGTTCTTATTTGAATATAGTTCATCCTAGTGACCATACAATGTAGTTTGCATAGTGAAAATTCTGGTCAGTCTAAGAAATCTTGGAAATTCACATTCCAATACACTGTACAACCGCGAGAGTGAAAAAATCAAACCCGATTTTATTTCCTTTTTTCTGTTCAAATGTTCTCATTTTCTAATAGAGAAATTATTAATCCCTTTCTGACATAAAAATTATTCTGGTCATCGTTCATTACGGGTGAGCCAAATTTTCATGTTCCTACGTTTCTATTTTCAGATAAACTTTGCTCTTTCAGAAGGTTTTATCATTTTGAGTAACATACTCAACAGGTTGCATCAAAAATGCTCTAAATGTTTGGCCCTTTGAATGTAAACAAAAAAGTGTCAAAGCTATCATTTCCTCGTGTTTTCATATGGAATATTTCAAATTTCAATTCATAAGGTTCATCTTAATGAACTGACAAACATTACTATCCAATATTCATGAATTGTCGCCCTATGATATAAACAACACTAAAGAGAGTTGATGACGAATGACGTACGAGGGATATCTAATGATCACGCAGCTCACAATAAGCCCGATTTGCCATTAAGATCTTAAAGTATGAGCGGATGAAACTGCAGACATACAGTGCTCTCAAAAAGGGTCAAAATCAGGATTTTTTGCAATTCCATGTTGGAATTTTAGGAATTGTTTTTACAAAGCAAGGAATTTTTACCCCCCCCCCCCCCCCCCCCGCCCCCCACACTTTCCTTTTCCTGCACACTTGTAAATGATTGTTTCCTTATTAAAAGTCCATCATTCTATGTAGTTTCTTTTTTTTTTTAAAAAAAAAAACGACTTCCAGGCGTTAAAACTTCTAGCTTTAACTTTAAGCTGTAGGTACGGGCTTTGGTTTCAAAATCACCTTTTATTATTTTCATTAAGAATATTATGGAAACTGATATGAGAAATTGTAGAGGTACTATTTGGAATCGGTCCTTAGATGTATCTTGCGCGTCGGGCCTAGGAAATGTGGCTTGCTCAAATTTTATTCACGAAGTTTTGGCATCCGGCGATATTACGGAAACTGGTAATTTATTGTTTTCGCACTGTCGTTCCAAGGGTAACGAACGTACTAGGTTGTGTGCAAATAAATGTTCTAAACTTATTTAAAATTACACAGAATTATCCAAATAACAGAAGACAAGAAAACCTCGTCATTTCAAATCCCTCGTCAGACATGTTGTTGCAGACACTTTATATAACGTCATTGGGATTTCCCCATGTTCTCTAACAATGCCGTTTATAAACGAGGATAGTCGATTGACCTTTCGGAAATGTTTTCTGGTAGTGTTTATTTCCACTACGGATAAAATACCCGTAGATATTTTAAAACTTTTAGAAGGGGATATTTCGGAATTTTATCGATCAGACCTGTATAAATTACGTTTGTTCTTGGTAATAATTCCATGATTTGAATTTCGTTTGTTTCAAAAGGCCAATCAAAGGTTACTCGCCATCTGCATCCAACAAAGAAAGGTAATGACAGAAGCGGTAATGACGCGTCGCCTACCCGACAAGATTGCGTCATTAGAGACTGGTAGTTTTAGTGACAGTCTATTTACCCCGCGCGTTACAAATTACTTGTTTTTGGTCAGCAATAATATGTATGTTCGCCTTGATTATCGATTTTTTGCACGTGTGGACTTACTCTAAATCCTTTTTAAGGTATATTCGTGAAAACGTCCGGGGTCAAATAACAAGACGTTTTCGTTGAATCGGTATGCAACATAACGAGAGAACTACTTTTTATGGCGAAAGCATTCATGGACTTAGTGGTTAAACTGCCAAGGGCAGTTTGCACTCATTTGAACTTTGAGACTTCCTCATAATTTTGCATGTTAACTAAATCCAGCAAAGCTGATGCTTTGCTGGCTAAAATAGACAACGGTTTAACCAAATTTATAAAATGTCATACGTCGCGGAAGTGAAATAACTCCGTTGAATTTTTTAATATTACGCGGGTGTTATTACTCTAATGGAATATTTGTGAAAATGATGCCATAATGCATTTGATGACGCCAATTTGCAAACGGCGTAATATGTTTCGCGGAATAACTTGAATCCGTTTCTGGAATTTCTTTGATTTATCGCAAATATTGAGGTCATAATATAAAGAGTGCTCATAAAACACAAACGTCATCTAAAACTCGGCGCATCCTCGTTTTTATCTGTTTATAGATGACTCATTCAATAAATTTAGTATTTTCATGACCACTCATTCAATATCCTCTATGTTTATAAGGGTCAATTCTTTTGGAAATGTTCAAGAATGACATTAACAATTGTGGGAGCACGCTGGTCAATTTAGAAACAGCATCAAAATTACAAGAACAACAGTAGCAACAACAAATATAAGAATTGTGACTTGTCTAACGATAAATGAAACATGTCTGAAAAGCGAAGCGAAAAGTTAGGACTCAGTCAGTCTGCCCAGATCGACCAGCGTCGAAACTTTTCCCGATCTTCAAATTGGCATTTGTTTGCACAACAAGCCTCTTATATGTAGAACGGAATTAAAGAAGGGTCATTATCGCTGCATGCATCACAAGTGAATACATACGTAATGCGATTCTACTGTTGGGGCGTTCTCACATCCTTTTGGTGGGGAGGCCAGGTTTTGGACGGTATCGGCCGATAGACCCGCTGTTATGTTGAAATAGTAGTTAAGCTGAAGAAAAGAATCTGAAATTCAAAACAAGATGGTAATTAATGGCACATAAAAAGATTCGACTTAACAAGTAAAAGCTGTAAAGTATATAACTTATCTATAAAAACGTCATTACAAACTAAAATGTCAGTAGAGTAATATATAATACGTAATTAGTGTATTATATGAAAAAAATATCTAACAAGGTTGGGAGAATTGAAAATTGTCGAGGCTCTGCCGAGACAATTATCAATTCTCACAACCGAGTTAGATATTTTTTTCATACAATACACTAAGTACGTATTATATTTATCTTATAATCGCTATTTGTCTTGTTTTCGTCGTTGTTTTTAACTGAAATCCAAGTTTCTAAAAATATCCGCATTATATCATTGTTCTAAAAATAACAATGTGATATCATAAAAAATATCATACGGGATGTTATCACACGGATATTTGTATAGTTATTAGATAAGTTAAGTGATTCTTTAGTTAGATGATTGAAAACCTTGATTTAGTATTATCTTTTGCCTACCATAATGAATATAACGCTATTTAAGAGACGACTATCAGTCCATTACACATGCTGGTTTGCTTTACATTGATTTCCCCCATCCCGATTTCATTTACTACTTTCATTACAAAATTCTTAAAAATTTAAAAAAAAGACATTAATAAGAACAAAAGGTGGTGTATTTCAACCAATATAAAGCCGATAAACATTCTTAAAAATTTTCAACCGAACCAAACGTCATTTTGATGGCTCAGCGCGAAACAGTTGTAACGGCCTATAGGTTTATCGGCAGTTACAACTGTTTCGCAGTGAGTCATCGATTTATAAGATATATTGAGTGAGTCCAAGAACTTTTGGGCTTTCCCTCGTACAATGCAAGTGTGCTTACAAGTACAAATAAATGTACCATTATATGTATCACATATAATAAATAACGCGAGTCCGCCTCAACAACGCAATTGAAATCATTTACATTTTTTTCGAAAATAGTTTTTTGTCAATAGATCTATGTTTGAAATTATATCAAAGTTATCTTTAATATAAGCACATTGTTCATTATCCGAAATGACCAGAGCAATGACTTAGACTTGCACCACCTAAAGATATTCCCTGGTACTTGGATGGCAAAACGGGGCAAACTGATTGCAAATTATACCCCGCTTTGCACCTAAACTTGTGTGCATAGCGGGATATAATGTGCAAGTAGTCTGCGCAAATTTGTCATTCTTAATGCATGAAATGTCATGGCAAATTTACGGACTTACTGCCTTTAACAGAACCCCTTGCGTTTTCCATTACCGGTACACACGCATCTGACGTAACGCTGATATCAACGGCGGCGGTGGGGTACGTCAATCGATACACGTTCACTTTGGCGTCATTACTGCCGTAACCAGCTACCGCTTCGGTGGCAAGGACAGTCGAATTATCTAGAAAAAAAAGAGGAGAATCAATTTTAATTGTAACGAAACGAATTTGACGGGAAATTCATTAGCGAGCATCTTTATCTTTGTTTCAAAAAAAAAATCACAGAAAAACCAAAGACAGGATTATTATCGTTTTGAAATTGGTAGATTGTACTTTTTTTTTTTTGGGGGGGGGGGTTCTTTTGGAAACACTCAAAGCATAATCACAAAACAAATATAAGATTATCACTTTATTTTTTTTCTTGGATAGTCCGATTGAAAGTTATTCATGTACAATGTGTATTCGTACTATAAATCAGAAAGAGAGCAAGGCAATGAGAATACGAGATCAAGATGGAAAGTGTGCAAATATTCAAGAGCACATTCATTGTGGATTTCGTCTTCTTGTTCTTGCATTCTCAAATTCGTATAATTCTTTGTTACCAATGTTGTTTACTCTTTCGCTCTCAATGACCTTATAGAAATTCTAGGCTCTTGAAGAATATCCATGAAAATCGTTTACTTCCAAGCAATATGATGCTTTTAAGGTAGTGGACCCGTAATAGTTTTACAACTTTTCAGAAGTAATGAACTTTAACAGTGTTAACCGAGGTTTCCTAATGATTTTCATTAGGAAACCTCGGTCATCATTGTGAAAGTTCACGGAGTCTGAAATGTTGCGGAACTATAACGGGTCCACTACCTTAAGTACCATTTTTAATTAATGTCAGAACTGTAACACCTGTATCAATATTTAAAAGAAATATGCAGATTCTATTTTTCATATTCAAACTGTATTTTATAGACATTTAAAGCTGCCTCGCGCAGACCCATTGATTAGGCAAGATTGGGATTCTTCCCTACCCAAGCTAGGTCCTTCCATGATCACCTAAGCTGGTATAAAACCACTGGAACCAATAGTCGTTCTACACAGCTTTACCTTTATCACTGTCTACCTCAATAAATAAACACACACAACCCCCCCCCCCCCCCCCCCCCAAAAAAAAAAAAAAAAAACAAAAAAAAAAAAAACAAACAAACAAACAAACAAAATAAATAAACAGACTGTGGATTTTATTTTTCTGATGCTACGGTCTTTATTGAGATTCGGACCCCAAAGTAGTTCGACATCAATCGCAATCTTACCTGGTATACAACCACCGAAATCAGAAACTGTTCTACCCAGCTTTGTTTTAATACATTTACCATTGCTCACATCAATAACATATCGGCTGTCCTAAACATGAAGTAGAATAGAAATGTTATTCTATTTTGATTAACCCTTTCCTGTTTTACAAAATTTTGGACCTGTCCAAAATTCAAAGGTTTTGCAGACGAAAATTTAAAGTGGATTCAATTTGAAAAATAACCATGCAATAGGGTAGAAAATAGTGTGGGAAAAGAAGAAATTGCTTGTCAGAAGCAATTTCTTCTTTTTTTCACAATGTTTTCTCAATCATAATATCACATGCACGTAAAAAGCAGGGATTAAACAGCAAAGGGTTAAATGGTCAATTACTCTAAAACATGTTAGTGACATACAGTTAGTTACATCGTAAAATTGACATTCATCTCAATCAAAACAATTGTAAATCGCTCACTCAGCGCTCCATTATTTCATTCCAAACATTCACTCAAACCATTCACAGACGCTCAAACCCATTGAAAAATATAGAATCAACAACGTCATTCAAAATAAATTTTGATAGAGAAAAATCACGATTTCATTGACATGATAATATGCAATATGCATACATGATAGAACTTGTATGCATATTTTATTAAAGGGAGGTAATGACTATCTCTAATTTTGTTCATCCTGAACAAAATTTGCGATATTATATTACCTCCCATTAAAGTCCCTAGAAACTCGCTCCACACACTCATTCAATTTCATTCCTATATCGTTCCAAATTATTCACCTTGTCAATTTCACGATGTTCTGAACTTTACACGTTAAACAGTAAAATTTGTATTAAACGACCACTTACGAGACCACCAAAAAGCGGTCAATAAAGAGAATGGTGTCTTAGTATATGTTTTGTTTACAAATAAAAATAAGTATTTTGTTTGAATATGTATGCTATTGAGAATTGCTCATGAAAGCTATGTTGTTCAAACTCAAAAGAATCGTCGCGATGAGACGATTCCAATGAATTATAACCACACAGGATTCATTTACAATAATCTTTAGACCAATAAGATCTACTTTTAAAAATATTTTGATTTAAAGAAGGGGAATTTGAAAACGGTCACTTAATAAAAATGGTCGCTATAGACGAGATCGCTTTAGCAAGATTAAGTGTAATATATTACACTACAAAGGTCAGTGTATCAGAGTATTTAATGAATGGAACGAATTGGGTTCAGCTACATATGAAGATGGAAAGATTTTGCATTGTAATTAATGAAATAATTTGACTGTCATTAAAACCAATTAGTGCTCAGGTGCTCTTATTCAGCCTTTCTTATGTTTAACCTCGGAGACGCAAATAACATTTTTAGACCATGGTGGTTTATTTCTGCCACGAGATACTAGATAGCAGTATCATGATAATTTAAACAATATCACGGCACGATAAAGTTTCCAGGAAATTTTATCTCGTATGTCAAAATTTTCACAATAATTCTATCGTGATATTTGTACCTTGTATCTTGATTTTTGCTTCTACTATGTCCACTACTGACATCAAGATAAAACTATCGGGAACTTAAAAACTGACACTCGCTGTAACTATATTTAGATAAAGTCTTTCCGATTAATTTCATTTCAATCATTCGGCTTAGAGTGTTTCCAGTTTATACATACAGAAAAACAAAGTAATCCGAAACTGGGTTTCTATTTATAGAAGTCTGAATTTCTATCGCAATTACTTTTTCCTGATGTCATTAGTGGGAATTAATTGTCAAAAAAAGCGAGAGAGCGGATATTAATTTCACAATAATTTATCAAGAATATAATTATGGCCAAAAAAAAAAAAAAAAAAAAAAAAAAAAAAAAATCCTGGAAACTTAATTTTATCGTGATATTTCTAAAATTATCACGATACTGCTATCTCGTATCTCGTGTCAGAAATATGCCACCATATTAGACAGGGCGAAATGTATTTTTTTCTTTTATTTGTAGGGCCTTTTTTCAACTGACACTCGCTGTGACTATAATTAAATTTAGATTTCCGATTAATTTAATTTATATCATTCGGCTTAGAGTGTTTCCAGTTTATACACACAGAAAAACAAAGTAATCCGAAACTAGGTTTCTATTTATAGAAGTTGGAATTTCTATCGCAATCACTTTTTCCTGATGTCATTAGTGGGAATTAATCGTCAAAAAAGTGAGAGAGCGGATATTAATACAACAATAATTTATCAAGAAAATAATTATGGTCAAGATAAAATTTCCTTAGTCTGCTATGAACAATAGCTCCCTGATATGCTTTACAAACATGAATATGACCAAAGACACAGAGCTTTACTTTATCCTTTTGATGATCTTATAAGCATACAGGTATAGAGAGATAAATCACAGAAAGACCATGAACTATTATTAAATAGGTGAATAAGATATGGGGCCTGTTTTACTAAACTTCTTACGAAAAATTCAATCGTAAGTCAGAATCAAAAATCGTACCAGATGTTTTCATTCTCTGCTAGATTCTGCCTTGCAATATCTAATCGGAATCCTCTTTAGAAGACGATTCCGACAAGATGACCAATGCATGTCAGAAATCCATATCTAGTTACTACTATGGAAGCAACTTTAATTTTTGACTTACACAAAAAATGATGGTAAGATGTTTGGTAAATTAGGCCCCTGGTGTACTCACGGTATTGTAGTCCAACAGGATACCATAGGAGCTAGATTTGTCGTTTATTTTTATGTTTTCATAGATTCCTATTTTATGTGAAACAGCGTCATACGCTATCGTATCGATGACCTGAAAAGCCACAATGATAAACCAAACAGTGCCGATCAACGTTACAAATTATCAGGGCTTGATTTTTACCCCTATCCGAGAGTTTCGACTCTCAAAATACGACAATGTTTGTTCTGACGCTCATAAATTTCTATCAAGTGACCGTTCTTCTGTGCATAACATACATGTTTTCTTTATTGTATTTCATAAATCTACGCAATAAAAAAATCCATTCTCGTATGTAGATAACTCTGTGGAAAAAGAAGAAATTGTTTTTCAAGGAATATCTTTATTTTCCGTATTAGTTTCTGCATAAGCCTTTTTCAAATAAATTTGACATTTTCAAAAGGGGCTTGATCCCTGGCAATTCTTCGTTCAGGGAACATTGACTTGTAAATCTTAACGGTTGATAATGCATCTCTTAAAAATGTAATACGGTATAAATATCCTTGTGAAAGATTGGGTAATGAGGTACAGATAAGAGGGAATATTGCCAGTTTAAAATTTAATTTCTCATTTAACCATATTATATATGTTGTTGGTACAAGACGATTCAAATGGCTACCCACAATGTATGATTTGTGCTAGAATTGTTGAACTGATTTGATTTTATGCTAAAATAAAAAAAAAATGAATTACGATGAACCTCTTTATAAGCTACTACCCTAAATACATAGTCTCATTAGGTTTAAAAACAGTGTCGTAAATGGCTCAAGTGAGATCTTTATTGGCTCAGTGGTTCGCAAGGTGGTCAAGGGTAAGCAATAAGTTCATTTTTTATATGGCGACGAATTAATTTCAGCAATGCTCAGTAACAGACTTTCTATGTGTAAGAGTTAAAAATAGTCTCAAAAGTTTTCTCGCTTACCGTTATATATGCTCCAGTCTGGCGCGTATCGCTTGCACCGATCAGCGAGCTCATCTGACCTTCCCATTGTGGCGGCACACAACATACTGAGGCAGATGCCACGGCTAAACAAGTGCTCAATACTACAAAACCGAACATTTCTCACAATGTGTCCTTTCTTCACTGAGGGTTTAAACACAGTGACTCTTTTACACAGCGGTCATCAAAAAGGCCCATGATATTCAATCTTTGCTAAGCCGTGATTGGTCACGTTATGGTTGAAGGAGGAGTCAAAGGTCACGTGATATCAAATTATGCGAAAAAATCCCTAAAAGATCCCCTCGTGTCACATATGTAGAACGATTTAGATAAGATGGCACCGAACATCATCTAAATATGTGACAGTACAAAATCAGATAAGGTTGGCGTAATGAATATTAACTGGAACGTACAAACAGGACATGCAAAATGGCTTTTAATTGTCGTTGCAGAATTGGACAAGTTACACATATATGCACTAACAAGGACCGTGGATTGTGATAACTTGAAAAAAGACAGATATCTCAGATAGAGGGATATAACATGCTCCCGATTTTTCCTTTCAATAAATGAATACAATCGTTTTTAGCTCGACCAACCAAAAAGAGAAATATGCACAGCGATGTCGTTTTTGCCGTCCGATGTTTGTGCGTTAATCACTCCTTCTGATTACTTTTCCTGTCCATCATCTTCAAAATTAAGCAAAAAAAGGTCCGTGCCTTTCAAAATTCGGTAACAGCGAACAGATTTCATGCGAAAAGAAACCTAATCAATATTACGGTAGCGGATCCGTAATAGTTACGTAACATTTCGGAGCTCTTGATCTTTCACCATCTTAACCGAGGTTTCCAAATGTCATTGGGAAACCGTAAACTGGTAGCCCGCCCGGGTCACTAGAATGGATAGTTCTAGGGGCAGTTACACAGTCTATGGGAAACCTCGGTTAACATAGTTAAAGTTCATGACTTCGGAAATGTTGCGGAACGATTACGGTTCCACTACCTTAAATCAACGATCAATTCAATAGTTTTCGAAAGATTCTTTTCAAACTTCAACAGATTAGTTCCGACATCATAAATATTGTAGATTTTAGATATTCAGTCATATTCGCCTTGTGCTATGAAAAAACATGGGAGCCTCATGAAAATTTCAAAAGTTGATATGGACAATTTTTACATTATGTTCTCAAAGCCGTACAGAATATTCTTTCCGGTTTAAAAAGTAATTACTTTGAAATGATATATGATCCGCAAAATAACACAGGAAAATGGGTGTTTATGAATATTTTGAATTAAAATCCTTGTTTACCATCTAGTTTGGAATTATTTTCTTCAAACTTGCACCAAATGATTATATCATTTTAAATTTCATTCCTTATCGAATCGATCCAGATCCTTCAAAGGTGACAAAAATGACGTTTAAAATATTAATTCTATGAGTTTCCTTGACTGTATATCGGGTACTTTTACAATTCTTTCTTTCTTTCTTTCTTCCTTTCTTTCTTTCTTTCTTTCTTTCTTTCTTTCTTTCTTTCTTTCTTTCTTTCTTTCTTTCTTTGAGTTTGAAAAATGTACTCATCACCATGGTGTCTTTCTTTCTTTTGGCTTTTTGTTTATTGACCCTATGACCTTTTGATAACTGAATAAAATTCGCAATTTCTTTCTATGATTCCTTACTCAGAGAATATGCTGGTATTTTCCAATCAAGTTCATCAACTGTAATTTATTGGTAATAATGCAACTGTCAATGTTATAAGTTCTCTTTCAAGACCTTGTGTATTTGACCTTTGACAGACTATTGTTCTTTATCACTCAAAAACACTACACACTTTTATATAGATGAATGCATAACCTCCAGACCATAGACATTTTTATGGAGTCAGTCAAACTTCCCTGACCATTCTCATATGCCTCTTTTTTGAAATAGTCCGTTTTGTTTCATGATACTTCACGACAATCAAATATTTTTGAATTGAATGGAATTTAAGTATACCTCAAAGACACAAATATTTTCTAAAAATACAGAAGTTTTTTTTTTTATGAATTTTGTTTTCGGCCAGTGTCGATTTCTTAAGCCAAAGAACAAGTTAGCCAAATGAAATTTGTCCAAACTTTACAAAACAGGTATGTGACCATTCAGGCGGAAAGGGACCATCTGAGAATTCTTAAATATTTAGAGGATAGTCGGTTGTTACAGTGTGAGATCAATTTATATGTTTCATCGAGTGAACAACAAAATCTATATTTTCACGAGAAAATATAACTTTTGTTGTTCACGAAATGAAAAATTATTCTATCGTACTTGAAATATACGCAATTGTTTCATTTCTTTAATGCATAATTGAGATAAAATGTAAAAAACTTTTGGACAAATTTTCTCAAAACGCCTCCTTTTGCCCGTAATTGCTATGCAATGTTCGTGATGACGTCTCTTGTTGGGCTCCGCTTAGATGACGCCAAATAGTGTAAAATGAACGAAAGCGGGGTATAAGATTTTGATGATAACACTGATAAGGCGGTGGGTTTATCAAAATGATAATCTACCGTTATTTCTCAATCATCAACCGAAAAGCATTAAAGAAAAAAAAATATTCGAAAGGGAGGTTGTTTCCGATAGAGACAACCGGAGGGCGGATTAAAAAAAACCTTTTATACGGGAAGGTATAATGCGTATTCTAGATTCAGAAAAACAGCTAAGTACGAAAGTGTTACCCTAGTCAACTTGCGCAGCCGCCTCAGACTGACTAGGATAGACATTTAACTCACTTCCAAGAATAACCTTTTTGCTCAACGTGTCGAATACACATGTACACGTTGTATTTTATTGTCCTGGATGGTGTGGGTTTTCTATTCTGTTTATGAACAATCCCTTTTACTAGTATCAAGTGAATGTCTTGTTTTTTTAATAAATATATCACAAATTATCTTATAACTATACAAATATCCGTATGATATCATCCCATATGATATTTTTTTTATGATATCATATGGATATTTTTAGAACTTGACAATGACATAATGCGGTTATTTTTTTTTTTAAAAATGCATTTCTGTTTGAAACATAGACGAAAATAACGCAAATAGAGGTTATAAGATAAATATGATACGTTCTTAGTGAATTGTGTGAAAAAAATATGTAACTCGGTTATGGGAATTGAATTTACTTCCGGATGTCATGGCTTAGAAAAAGTAGTGCGACATCGAAACGTAACTTTTGAGTGTAAAATAGTAGGGTGTGTGTTCATTTTATTTTAACCTAGGTTTGCTTCTCTTCTTTGATTGAACGCTTGATTTGAACTTCTCTGTGTGCGATTTCCTTTTCCAAAGGACGAAAAACGGAGGGGGCGTAAACAAAGTAAATTTCGTCTTAATAGGCGGAAAAAAGACGGTATCCTCATTTAAGCTTGGATAGCCCGAAAGTTGAAGGGATTTCACCTAGATTTTTTAACTTAAAGAAAGGATATTGAATGAAGATGAAGGGCTAAAGAGGTCAAAGGTCAAGTCGCACTCTGGAACCTACCACATTACCGGAAAAGAGTACAGAAGAACAAAGGATGCCAAAAATCCGGTGAGGGTTTGACCGTATGAACTTATTTAATATCACTAATTGTCTTGTTTCATGAAATATAATGTACGTGAGTTCATATGTGAGATGAAGTCCAATTTACAATCCGAAGAATCCAAAAATGCTTCTTTTACCAACGAAGGACTGTGTCTGAAATCAGAAAATAGAATACCATTTGTGACCTGTCTCGCGAAGAGAAACCATCTGGGAACTCTGTAAAATGAAAATTTGAAAAAGAGATAGGTCAACTAAATATCGCATTTTAAAATTGTTTCAAAGATTGATCATTCAGAAAATAAGCAAAGTGCGAAGAGTGTAGGCCCTAGTCAGTCTGCGCGGTCCGCACTCATTTTTCATTCACTATTTTAACATGATTAGATGTTCTTTTCAATGCAAAATTGTGTGTTTTTTGGCTCTTCGGTCTATCGATTAGATTTTGTTTGAATACATATCAGAGATTTGCGAATAATTATGAGACGAAGAGATTATTCGTTTATTCCATGAAAATGTGACACTTAAAACTAAATAAAATATAATTATGCTTACGCGCAGCGGATGATTCATACATACTTATAAGTATAATTAGATTTTTAGTTTCATACCTCCATGAAAGTAATAAATCTTCTTTCCGTCTCGTATGATTTAATATCATGAAGCTAAAACCTAATTTTTACCATAAAAAGATACATTTAATGGGAATCTTAGTAAAATAGCTGTGTATTCAGAATTGTTTCTGTTTATCCAATCAGACTGTAGAATATCTACTTACATAATGGTTTTCTACTGTTGGAGCATTTTCACAGCCTGTAGGTGGCGACTTCATGTTAGCTACAGTGGTGTCTGATAGACCAGCCGAGATGTTGAAGTAGTAATTATTCTGGATGAACGAATCTGTCGGGAAAAAAAATAGACTGTCTCACAGAGGATTTTATAAAAAAAAGTTTGGTTCTTCAGTTTTTGAATTAACCCTAACCCAAATTTATCGTTACTTTAGCAGATGAGTCTTTGAAAACATTTATAATAATAATAATAATAATAATAATAATAATAATAATAATAATATCTTTATTTAAAGAAGGTTAAAACATTAAGACAATCAATTTCAATTAACAATGAGATGAAAAAATGTCTTTTTTACAATGTTGCCTTCTCTCTCTCTCTCTCTCTCTCTCTCTCTCTCTCTCTCTCTCTCTCTCTCTCTCTCTCTCTCTCTCTCTCTCTCTCTCTCTCTCTCTCTCTCTCACTCTCTTACTCTCTCTCTCTCTCACATACAAACAAAAACCCAAACTTACACACACATTTAAAACATATTAATCATTGAGCATAAATATTAGTTATGCAATTGATAAAGACAAGATTCAGCACGACATTTTTTTTTTGAAATTGATAGAATCACGTACGGACAGACACACTGTATAACTTACACCTAAATTTGAAATAAAATCAGGCAGAAACAGTTATATTATTTCTTGGTTCAGTAAATAAGCCTTTATTCTTTTTTAAAAATGTGAACTGTGTTCGATTCTCTTATGAAAATGGGAATTTTATTTCACACTTCCATACTGGCATAAGAGAACGCCCTTTTCTTAAAAGATGTCTTAAATCTTGAGTTAGTTATATCATGGCGGGAAGCAGATCTTAAGTTATATGTACAATTTTTAGAGAATGAAATAATATCTGTAATGTATTTAGGCGTGAGATTGTTTAGAGATTTAAATATTAGTAGCGCAGTATGATGATTGCACCTGTTATCAAAACTCAACCATTTCAGTTTGGTAAAAAGAGTTTTTGAAGGAGTTCTAATTGAGACGCCAAGTATGATGCGAGCAGCCCTTTTCTGGAGCATGTTAATTTTAGATAAATTTCGTTTGGTATTCCTTCCCCAAACGGGACAACAATAATCAAAATATCGGAGTAAGTAGGAAGTATAAAATAGTTGTTTCATTTCAAATGTAAGGTAAATAGATATTCTTTTAAGCAAAGCAAGTTTACTGTTTATTTTTAGGCATGTTTTATCAATATGGTCAGTCCAGTTTAAGTGTTTGTCTACGTTCACACCTAAAATCTTATGGGTCTCAACGTTTTCTATCGGAACATTTTTGATTCGTAAATCAAGGTTACAAGATGTAGTTTTATTTCTTGGTCCTATTATCATACATTTTGTTTTACTGGGGTTAACAAGCATGTTGTTGTTCGTGCACCAATTGAGAATACAATCTAAACTACTCTGAAGATTTGTTTGAACTTCTGATAATTCAGTTCCAGATGCGTAAAGCGTTGAATCATCAGCATAAAGATCAAGGTTAGAGTTTTTGATAAATAAGCTTAGGTCATTGATATAAATTAGGAATAGTATCGGACCCAATATAGAGCCTTGCGGAACACCGCTTGTTAACTTTTGTGAAGACGAAAAGGTAGTTTTGTGTTTAATACATTGAGTTCTTTCACTTAAGTAAGACTTAAAAAGTGCCAATGATTTCTCAGAAAAATTATGCAGTTTTAATTTGTGCAACAGAACTTCATGGTCAACCAAATCGAAAGCTTTTTTGAGATCTACGAAAATTGAACCAATAATTTTTCCGGAATCAATCTCATTTAGCCATTCATCTATTAATCGAATGAGCGCTGATTGGCATGAATGTTTTTCTCTAAATCCAGACCGGAGAGTTTCTAAGACGCTATGTTTGCTTAAAAATGAGTTTAACTGGTTTGCCAAATGTCGTTCGAAAATTTTTGACAAAGTCGGCAAAACGGAAATAGGTCGGTAGTTATTTGGGTCATCTTTTGCTGACCCTTTATGAAAAGGAAGCACATATGCGTGTTTCAACGCTCTAGGAAAAACACCTTTAGCAATGCTGTTATTTATGATTGATGTAATCGGCAGAACTATATAGTCACCACATTGTTTTAAAACATTTGCACTTATTTCATCTATTCCGGTAGCTTTAGAGGTGTCTAGTTCCTTTATCATTTTACTTACTTCAAAAGGTGTTATAAAGTTAACATCAAAATATTGATTTTTTGATTTATCATGTAAACATGACTTTATATAGGAAAATGAACTTTCATTGAATTCTACTCTATCTACAATTTTCGCCACGTTAATAAAATGGTCATTCAAACAATTTAATATTATACGAGTGTCATCAACTTCGGATCCATGGTATATTAATCTAGAGGGAATGCAAGATGTTTCAACGAGGCCATTATCATTATTTTTTATTTTTCGGAAATTTTGCCATAGCTCCTTTGAGTTTGTACCTTTTTGAATAGCAGTATTATAATAATTTCGTTTACTTTTGCGAATAAGATGTGTTGTTTTATTTCGCATTAGCTTGTAGTTTGTCCAGTCCTTTAATTTGTGATACCGATCACGTTCAAACATAGTTTGTTTGATTTCATCATTAAACCAATTTGGCAGATGGTCAGTTTTTATTCTTTTGTGTTTGATTGGTGCATGTTGCGATAAAATATCATTGATGATTTTATAAAAGAAGTCCAAAGCCTTATCTGGATCTATCTCTGTTTCAATTAGATGTAGCGGGGATGTACTTAAATCTCTATGAAAATTAGTTAATTTAAAGTTTTTAAAGCTCCTATATTTTAGAGTTGAATGTGTTTTCTTGTGAAAATTTCTATTGGCTACCTTCCTTGTTAAACATACAGGAAAATGATCACTCAATGATAAAGTTGGAATTGATATTTCACAAATCCTTTCGTCCCTGTTGGAGTAAATATGATCTATTATAGAGGAAGATTTCTTTGATATCCTGGTAGGATGACGAACCAGCTGTTGAAAACCGGTCTTAGTAACAAATCTTGACCATTTTTCACATTCAAAAGTATTTTTCACCGGAATGAATTTAAAATTGAAATCACCGAGAAAAAAGTATTTCTGCTTGTAAATATTCAAGACTTTGAATCTGAGCTTCAAAACTTGTGATACAATCTTATTTAGAATTTGGGGGGCGATATACAAAACTCACAAAAAATGACTTTGCATTTTTTTTGAAATACTTCAATCCAAATAGATTCAATTTGTTCTGATTCAAATTCTTCACGACGCTTGAAATTAACGTGATTTGCAACATAAACTAGCAGACCACCACCCTTATAATCAGCATACAAATAACAAAAAACATATCAAGCAACAACAACCAAAATAAAACTAAAAACAAAACAATATAACCAAAACAAGATTATATTTTCCTGATATTTCAATGAATTTTTTTGTGAACCATGTTAAAATTAAATCCTTATGTTACGATTAAAAGATGAACGTTGGCGCAGATGTTTCAATTTCAGAAAATAAGTTCGAACGTACGTAGATGTCGCTTTA
The DNA here is from genome assembly GCA_948146395.1 of Fragum whitleyi. Taxonomy (NCBI): domain Eukaryota; kingdom Metazoa; phylum Mollusca; class Bivalvia; order Cardiida; family Cardiidae; genus Fragum; species Fragum whitleyi. The sequence goes on along the minus strand of OX411545.1, from coordinate 56,066,619 downwards.
TAATGCAAACCCCGTCTACTTTTATTTTACTGAGATCCTAGGCGGTTCTTCTTAACGTGACACAATGTACTTCACTTGATTACTTACTTCCGTTCTTTGAACCTCTAGCGTTTTCAACGACAGGTACACAGGCGTCGGACGTCAAACTGACGTAGTTTACGAAGTTTGGTGTATACATGGCGTAGGTGTTGACTTTACCGCTGTTACTTCCGTAACCAACGACGTCATTAGTTCCGAGTTCGGTGGCATTATCTTGAATGAAAAAAGAAAATGAAAAAAAAAAAAAAATATCAAGAGGATATTGAGGAAATTGTCTGGAAATACCGTACTTATCTAAACAGGTTTGCATAGTTTTTATCTGTATTAGGTGACAAGTTTAATAAATTTAGTATTTCATAAACAAAATTTGACATAAAATTACATGACGAAATTAAAATATTCTCCGTAATACATTACTCCGTTGTAAAAAGACGCTATTTTTACGGTAATTAAACAGCCTTGCTATACATGCTCTCAGCTCACTTGCATAGTCGCCATACTAAATTATCATAATACATGTACCTATGAAATATCTAAATCATTCAACGTGGTTATTTCACTTTCGTGACGTAGAGCTTATTACAAAAACTGATTGTCTCATCACTACGGGATTTTCGATTAAGTGGTCAAAGAAATATGAAATAACCCGGATTTTACCGAATATCTCAGTTACAACTTTGCTCATTTCAATTAAAAGATGGACAAAAAAATATTTATATATATTATGGACGGAATGGAAATACATGAGCGAGCTTTGGTTTAATATCAAAGGAAAGTTGAAGGTTGTACAACTCATTTCGTTCAAATTATACGAAATAGTGATTTTCTATAATTTATGTTTCATTCCTTGTTTAAACACGCTTTTTGTTAAATAAATTGATGTGTATGTCTTCATGGACAATCACAATTCCCATTTCTACGCTAGCAAATCAAATCTTATGTATGGATTTGAATATGTTTTGGGCAATTTGTAAGTACGAATGAATTCTAAGGAATAGGGCAATGAATAAGCAATTGTGTACATTTTTGATTTCACGATGTTAACAATTCTAACAGTTGCGAAATTTACAATTTTTTTTCACATTTTCCCTACCTGAAATACAGCCAGTGAAGTCAGACACGCTACCGGGTATCTTAGTTCTGATGCATTTTCCGGCGTTGATTACGTATCGGCTCATCTGAAAAATATCAATTGATTGTACAAAATAAGCAGGCTTGTATTGCAAATAATCCAGTGGTGGATCTAGAGGGGGCCCTTTTTTATGGTTTCGGTGTCCCTGCTTTTACAGAAATTATGTTACAAACATTGAAATCATACAATCGTAACTGAGTTTGACTACTATTTCAGACATTGAATGAGGGAAATATGCACCGTTTTTCAACGACGTCTACAAAAAAGGGTTCCAGCGATTCAATGGTAAGGCTCACAAGGGTCCTCTCTTACGGTATCGGAGTCCCTTTTTTAAATGTAGACTATGTCTCGCTGTTTTCATGTTGTTTTTTTTTCGTGCAAATATTGAAATATCATCTGGATTAGCGACACAAGGTGTTGGATAGATATGTACAATTGGGGATCAACTTCAAAAAAGAATTGAAGACTGTTGAAAACAGTCTTCATTTTTTTTCTTAAGTTGATCTTCAGATGATCCTATGGACTTGCATCAAAAAGTTATGAGGGCCTGTTAACCTATCTGTCAGTCTCAGGCTCACAGACTCAACATCCCTTAAAACACTTTCGGACATTGTATGTTCGAGCATACCCATTTACAGAAATCCTGGACCATACGTTGCGATCATACACTCGTAACTGATTTTTACTTCTGTTTAAGACATTGCCTGAGGGAAAACGTACCGTATTGTAGTCCAACAATATATCAAATTCTGTTGTTTTCCCATCAACAGTCAGGTATTCGACGATTCCGATCTTGTGTGAAACAGCGTCATAACCTATTACGTCATATACCTGTGAGAATTGGAAAGAAAACAATGCTAATTGGTACGCTGTCTACGTATGAAACAACAACAACAACAACAACTACAAATTCTACTACTACTACTACAATTAGATAATGATAAAAAAAATAAACTAACAACGAAAATGCCAACAAAACAAACACACAAATAAAAGCAAAACATGCAAAATTCGACGAAATTAATCAAGAACAAAAAATGGGTAAATGGTTCAAGTAATGAAGGGTGCTGAAAAGAAAATGGACGTTAAGTCTGATTTTCTGCGAAAGCTTTCAGTTCCGAGCTTGAAGCAAACAAGAGCTATGTGTTTCGTGGTCTTCCCCTAACGTAAAATCTACAATATACTGAAGCCGGCTAGATTTAGGTCTCTTATTCCGTACGTTTCTTCTTAATGAGTTCTACCAACCAAAGAAAATTTAGAGAATTGGTTCAGACAAAATTTAAGCGTTATAAATTGCAACAGGAAATAGGTACAAAATAAAGCAAGATTTTTTTTGTGTGGCTCTTGTGCACTGCTCTTTTCTTTATTAAGTTCTTTCGACTAATGAAGGTTTAAGTTGATAGCTATTATTCCTCCCGAGATATGATCCGGACAAAATCAAATTCCTTAAAATAACAAAGGGCAATAACCCAAAGATTATGGAAAGCAAGAGTTGAAAATCTTATACACTGCACTTTTCCTCGTTGATATATATATATTCACCATTTAAGTTTCAAGTTAATAGCATAAGAAGATATGCTTCTGAAAAGTTTAATGACGGAATGACGAAATGACGTTGGAAGATAATAATTAAAAAAAATCCTTTCCCGGAAACGGATGGGGATAAAAATGCAGTAGAGGCAGTAAACAATAAAAACATCAAATTATTAAGACAAGTGTGTTCATGTATATCAAGGACATCACAAAGGTCACTCAATCGAACTATCGAAATAAGTTTTTCAAAGTAAAAAGAGTCTATTAAGAAACCCTCTCCCATTTCTTTCTGGAAGTAAGTAGAAGCCTGCAAATTGGCATACATTACGATCGCAGATGAAGTAATTATAGTCATAGGTAGCCAACGCGGGTGGGGATAGTATAATTTTACCAAAACTTGACCACAAAAATTATTATACTTATATTTTTTTATCAAAATGTATAATATAGACAAGGTCCCGAACTACCCTTTTTTATGCAGAAAATCTAGTCGGTCGAGATCGCGCAACTCAACTTTACACCTATAAACCCATGTTTAATATTATGCTCTACTTAAATCACTGATTGCATTCTATAGAAATCATTTTTTCCTGTCTCTCACGATCTAACTCTGTTCAGAAATGCAAAAAAATACAGTTACTATTTGATCATCAATTTGAAATCGGGAAGAAAACATTTCTGCAACGGCCATTTTTGTTTATAAGCTCTCGACCAATCAGATAGCCTGATTCTACAGTTTAGTTGTAACAGGCTATCTGATTGGTCGAGAGCTTATAAACAAACATTGTCGTTGCAGAAATGTTTTTTCCCGATTCCGAATTGAAAAGTAAGTATTTACTGAATTGTTGGCATTTCTGAAAAAAATTAGATCGTGAATGACAGGAAAAATGTTTTCGATAGAATGCAATCAGTGATTTAAGAGCATGATATTTAACCTGGGTTTATAGGTGTAAAGTTGAGTTGTGCGATCTCGACCGACTAGATTTTCTGCATAAAAGAGGGTAGTTCGGGACCTTGTCTATATCATACATTGTGATAAAAAAAATAGTATATAAGTTTTTTGTGTTTAATTTTTTGGTAAATTTACACTATCCCCACCCGTGTTGGCTACCTGTGATTATAGCCGAATTGATGATAAAATTGCCTCTCGGTATGTAGAGAAATCTAAGCATTTTCCCAATTAACGGATGTCAATTATTTATACTGTTCACATTGAAAGAGGTTGCCAACAACTGTCTTTATAAGGTTAATGGAGTATTATTTTCTTTTTTTTTACTAGAAAAAATTGTGAGAATTACAGAAATTGTTCTTTTTTTAAAGGGCTCAGTCATATCGCAGCGGCTTGAGCAATGGATTCCTGATATATGTCATACCAGTACTACCATAACACCCTAGACGATCTGGAGCTGCATCCGAAATATTCTGCGATTATGAACAAAGATTGTAGGTCCTTGTCGATCTGTATAATGCGTAGGAAAGACTCTGAACATACTGTGCCAATACACAGGCTGATCTGAATCTTAGCGTTGCTCACGTTGGAAATTGTTGGACATGTCAAATGATTTTAAAAAACCGTTTGGATAAGAAAAATCTAAATTAAATACTTACAGTTGCATATGCTCCCTTTCCATTACCGTCGCTAATTGCAACAAGCGAGCTCATCATGCCTTCCCATTGTGGAGGGATACAGCATTTAGAAGCCGAGGCTACAACTAAAGCAGAGGCTAGAAACACGAGGCTGAACATCGTAAACACGGTCCTGCGAGGATGACGATGGAAGGTGAAATGAAATTTGATGTTGACGACTAACTTCAAACTTTTGAATTTAACTGAAGGTCGTTTAAAGTTCAGATCGAGATGACCAGTTGCTATTGGTCGGTCAAGGTAAAAAGGCGGAGTCTATGATAATTTGAAAATAATCGATGGCAAATGCAACCCAGAGTCGCCCCTTCGGTTACATATACCTGACAAGTCGGGTTAAAGGGGGCCAAAAGTAATCGGCCTTCATCCTCGTTAATAATTGCGACCCGTCACGCGAAAAGGGACCATCTAGGAACTCTGTACAATAAATATTTGAAAAAGAGATTGAGTCCAGCATAGATCAACCAGAGGTCGCATTTCAAAAATTCTTTCAATGGTAGGTAGGTTATTCATTCTAGATTTAAAAAATAAGCGAAGTACGATTAGTTTCGACCCTAGTCAGTCTGTGCAATCCGCGCAGTTTGACTGGGGTCGACACTTTACGCACTACCCATATGGTCCCTTTTCGCGTGACGGGTCACATTTTTTACCAAAGTTCTAGTATCTCAATTTAGTTCTCAATTCTCAATTCAGTCGAACCATGCTACGACATAGGCCTACATTTGTTTGACATGTGTATTCCATCGTTATGTTGATAACCGTGAACTGAAGTTGGGTGGGCAACTAAAGGCTCAGAAGAAATGCCGTGATATAATTTACTTTTAGACATATCAGAAATCTATGGTAAGATGCTTCGGCTTGAGCGTTATCACAAAAATATTAAAATTGTCTTTCCCAATTAAAAAATTAACAAGTTCTTCAATAATTTAGACAAGGGGTCGAAAACTGTTGGTATCAAAGGGAAAATTCATCAAAAAAATTACAAAAATTCCTCCTAATAAAATTTCAAATAACCTAGCCCAGTCGGTGCAACTTGAGCAGCATAAACATATTTCGCCACTTTTTGAAGATAGTTCTTTTATCTGCCACGTCAAATAAGTACATGTATGGAGACAGCTGTCAAAGGTCATGATAAGACATGTACATTCACAAATAGGCTGATAAGGGTCTTGTAAGGGATAAAAAAATCTTTTGATATTCTAAGTAATTAGTTCAATGACCCTTAAGATAAATAAATAAAGAAATAAAAAAAGAAAGAAAAAGAAACAACAACAACAACAGCAACAACAACAAATAAATCTGAAGATAAGCACGATGTTAAAATCCGAAGAGATTATATCGTTGATGGGCGATCACAATATCGTAAATACATCTTTATTTAAGCTGGAATTAAGCTTTATTTACGACGTTTCTGACATTTAGACACTTTTATCCGTATCCCTTCTTTTTTTTAATTATTTAACACGTACGTTAAGTAAAGTCATTAAGGTAATACTTTAACAGTGTTAACCGAGATTTCCTAATGATTTTCATTAGGAAACCTTGGTCAACATTGTGAAAGTTCGTGGAACTATTACGATTTCACTACCTTAAGCAGTCCAAACAGCCAAAGGTCCTAGAATTTTTTAATCAAATTCGATGCCCCAGCGCGAAACAGTTGAAACTGCTTGTAAACATATAAAATCAAATTAATAAAGAACAAGGAGTTTTAAGATGTTTTACATTTTTGTTATTGTTTGACAATAGACTTTCGTATTTTACATGGTTGGATAAATCATGGGCCCGTTTAACAAAGCTTCTTCGGAAAAAATAATCGTAAGGCAAAATTACAAATCATATCTGGTGTTTTCAATCATTGTTATATTTTGCCTTGCAAATTTTACTAGAATCGTCTTTAGAAGATGATTTTTCTAGGTACTCCATGCAAGTCTTATCTAGTTAAGGTAATTTGAAAAGATAGCAAGGGCGTAACTACTATTACGCATATAACGCAAGTGCGTAATAGAAATCAATCATCTTTAGAAAAAGGTCGTAAATGAATGATCATAACATCGAATCTATAGCTTCTTCACGATGTTTTGATTATTCACCAACTCTCAAATCATAGGAAATGGGAGCTAACGGAGGACATTCATCTTTTGTCACAGTCCACATATTGCCTTTATCCTATATATTCTATGTTGGTCGCCTTCTGAGTTCCTATAAATTTCAAAAGCCTAGTTACGCCTATGGATAGTCCCATTTTCTGAACCATAATACATGAGAACTTTGACATTTGTAAGGTATTAAGCCATATATAATCTATTCTGCGATAAACTTTGATAAGAAGAATCGAAGGCATTGTTCCCTGTCTTGGACCTCCCAATTTCAGATTGCTAAAAAGAGAACTTATCTAGTAGTGCCATCAAAAGTCAACTTAATTATTATTGAAATTTCTGTCGTAGGGTCCGGATCTTCTCAGTGAGTATTTCAGACTTCGTGCAACTTTTATTACATGTTGTAATTATATGTTGTTATTATATTTTGTTATTATATATTGTTTTTTGTGTATTATTGGGAAACGAATAGGACCAAGCTTTTCCCCCTGGGTCCCATTTTACTAAACTTCTTACAGTCAGTGTGTAAGCCAGAAATTAAAGTTGCTTCTAGAAAAGTAACTCAATGTGGAATTCTGCCAAGCGTTAACTTGTTTGAATCCGATTGGATTGGATGTAAGAAAGAATCTAACAATGAATGAAAACACCTGGTACGATTTTTGACTTTGACTTACGATTAATTTTTTAGATTTGTTTTCATTTTGTTTAAGAATCTTAGTAAAACCTGAGATATATTTTAAACTGTAGATTTAAGCATCAGTGGCAGTTTTAGTGTTTGCTTCAAAGGTAGAATTGATAAAAGTGAGGTTAATAGTTTTACTTACTGCAATTTGTGAGTTTTATTTTCGCTTACAATGGTGAATGTTTGAATCGCTAACTCAAGAATATCGCTTGGTTTTTGTATAATAAAGAAATTAAGAACAGATCGACGTCTAGATGCTTAAATGTTGAAAGCGCTTATACAGGCACTTCAGACCCTTTTGTACTTTTATGTCATAATATTACCCTCGCTAGAAAAGACTAATGATACAAAACAGCCAATGCTCGTACATCTTTCAAATCCGAAGTCGCGAAATTTACGAGAAAACGGTATGAGACAGAACAATACTCTTTATTATTTGGCATCTTCTTTAAAAATGTGACCGAAAGAAAACAGTGTGAAATTTTGACAACGCTATTTTCTTAACTGAACTAAATGTAATGGTCAAGGCAAATCAGATAGGCAGCATGGTTTCTCCATGTATTTTGTTTGCAGAGAGCAACGTTTTCGAATAAAATCGGTATTTGGATTGCAAATCAATTAAGATGATACATGCGTTTATCATTATCTTTTATATAAATTTGTTTACAGAAATGTACGTATTAGCCCTCCTCGGTTTGGTTTCTGTAGCTTTGGCCTCCGGCCCATGTTGTCCACCTAGACAATGGGAGGGGAATATCGGAATTACCATGGGAATTTACGACATCAAAAATGGTTCAGGACATTTTCTAGAGGTATGTACATAATCTTTTATAGCTGTTTGTGCACATGTGAGTGTTTTATAATTCGATTGTTTTACTGCTACTGCATGTGTGATTCTTGATCTATAGTTCTTTGCGAAATATTTGAGCCTGCTTGCGTGACATTTCAAATTCAACAATTGCGCAAAATGAAAACTTGGATCAGCCTGGGCATATGCAGAGTCAGGGCCCGAGATTATAAAACTTTTTTTCATGCTCTACCTGAGAATTTTCTCAGATTTAGAAATGATATAAATGTGTAAAAATGATAGATAATATGACTTAGTTGTCTGGCTCGTTGGCCGAGTTATCTGTCTCGTATGCCGAGTTGTCTGTCTCGTATGCCGAGTTGTCTGTCTCGTTGGCCGAGTGATTAGCGCACTCGACTCGTAATCTGAATCATTGCGGGTTCGAGTCTCACCAGAGATAAGTAGTGACGTTCGACAGGACACTTTACAGACAGAACCCCGGACCATACAGCTGTAAAATTAGAAATGTCACATGTAATGACAATTTGATGATTTCAACGTATGTATATCACTTATTTTTTCAGGGTATGATCAGAAGCTCCGCCGATGCTGACAGAAAGATGGTAGTTAACAAAATGACGTTCAGATATGACGGACAGCCTGTTGGACAAACACTCATTGAAGATTACAATACTGTAAGTTAAACACAGATTGTCTTATTTGGTGATTATTTTACCAACAAATTTTATGCCCTTTCAAGTACAGTGCTGGGGTTCACGTTCCTGTGATATTTATCCTTGAGGAAATTAGTGGAAAAAATAAGAAATTACTTTCAACAAGCAACTTCTTATTTGCCCCATTTCTCTTTCTCGCATTTGTCATATGGTTTTTTTTCATGGTTCAAGACGCAATCTTTCATTATACTTACTTGTCCTCATTACTCGTTACGTTTTCTTTAACACGAAGAAGTCTGGTGTTAAATAATAATTAACTTCTACATGTCGAAGTTGTTAGAAAATATGAGAGTGTGTGTGTGTGTGTGGGGGGGTGTACATTTAGCTTAATCCCTTGTTTACAATTAGGAACATCGTGAAATTGACACTTTTTTGTCCAAAATGGATGACATTAGAGATATGTTTACCTCCCTCGAATAAAATAAACGTACTGTTCTGTTTTTGTTGATCTTCAAGGACCAATCAGATGCTTTCAACACCAAATAATAATGTAGCACAATAATCTATTTTAGATTAATAAAATGTTAATCGTTTTGATTCATTTTGAAGCGTTTTTGATTAAATTTCGGTGCGTTTTTAAGTGATTTGACTGGGTGGATTGAATGCATTCAGTGGAGCGCTGATAGGCCGATTCAGAATGGTTTTGATTAAGGTGAATGTCAATTTAACGACGTAGAAATTGTCCCATATTTATTCTAGGGTATCTTATATATTTCCAAAGAGGACGGATCCTGCACCGCCAACAGATTACCTGATAACACCCTTCCCTTCTGTATACCAGGTCTGTATTAGCATACTATAATGGTTTTATTTCAGTTTACTTTGTGAGCTTGATTTTAGTTTTCTATAAAAGTTTGACTATAGTAAAGCTAGTTTGATTTTAGTTAATTTACGATAATAGTTTGTTTTGCGGAGAAATAAATCAATATATATTCAGCCAGTCAGAATGCTTATTTTTATAAGCGTTCTGATTGGATGAAATGTTGATTGATATCCCCGCAACCAAATTCTGAACACACGGTTTTGTTGAATGCTTTCATACAAGGTAGTTCCAGGAAATCTACACGCAAAGGAGTAAAATACATGATTTTTTTTGTTAGATTTAATTAAAAAATGAAGTAAACGTGTCTATATGAAAAATTTCTATGAATCTGCTTTGCGTATTCATGCGATATGATTTAGCCTTTATTTTCGTATCTCCATTAAAAACGATTCTAAAATGAGTGTGATTTGGCTCTACGTTCAATATCTATTCTTTCTCCGAGTAAGGAACAATAAGTTTTGGCGAAAAAAGCAGATCGCTGATGGCTTTCAAAAATTCGACTGATAAATCAAAACACTCATTAGGACATTTTTAGCACCATTTTGTCTGAAATATCTTTCGAAAATGGTCGACTGAAGGTGGCAATGGAAATTGTTCTTCCTACTGTTAGAAACTGGAAGTAGGTGTTCGTTTATTTTTCGGCTCTTTAAAAAGACCAGTTTTCATTAATTTCTGCTTGAAGAAATAACGTAGAGTAATTGTGGTAAAAATTCACAATCTAGCGTTTTTCAACATTTTGATATCAATTAAATAATTGGATAATTGAATTTGACATTATAGCTACGATAATTATAACATTTAATCAGGAGTGGTCACTATTAAAAAACCAAAAACTTTCTTATTTGCACTGAAAGGTTTGCTGAATTTTTCACCAAATAAAGGAAGAAGAAGTTTTTAAACACATCGGAAAATAAGAAAAAATCACAGGGTAATTTCTTGAAAAATGATAGATTTTTGTTGCATTTCCCCCTCATACAATTACCAAAATTGGTGCATTTTTATCATTTGAAAGCAAGTTATGCAACTGTAATTGATCAAAGAGAATTTTCCTTGGCAAAAGTCAATGTATATGCAAACGGTCTATCCACATATTATTGCTTTAAAGCTGTCAGTTATTACTGGGCTTAAACCAGGCCTAAAACGAATATAACGTTTTACTGCAAAATGGCCAGTACTTTATAAGGGCATATGACTCTAGCATAAAATCAAAGTACTGACAGTACTGAAAGCCAGGTCTTGAGTACATGTAAATGGTTGAACTCGTTCTCCTTTCAGGGAGAAACAATACATAATAAAGTTCAAAAAAGTAATTGTAACCTCAAATTTTAGAGACTTGCATAAAATCTCACAAAAGAAAAAAAAGCATTACAAAAATATACATACGCAATATCATGAGTTTTGGTTTAAACCTATTTATTTTACATCGATTGGGAAACAAGTTCTTACATCTTAGATTAATCCCTCTCGATTCTGCTTCCTGGAAAATTCACCAGTACTCGCGCCGAATGTGTGGGCCAATGAAAGACCCAAGATCGATAGCCGCTCCCGGGAATCAAACTGGGTCAAGAGGCAGACGCTCTACCTCTATACCACGGACACCACACAGTGTGTGAGTACATGAGTACATTGTATAGGTCAGAGGATATGAAACACATCTAAAATAATAAAAAATATTTCAAACGATAAAAAATTGTTTTCCTTTTTCTCTTGATGATATGCAGTACTTCCGAAATGATTGGTTGAGATAACCCTATATCACCCCATTAACTATTCAACGCCAGCATCTTGTATCCTGTAGCAGACGACTTTAAAATAGATTGATTCAAAAGCAAAATATGCTCCTAATGAGTCATTTGGTATAAAAAATCCAGAGATATTATAAAAATTACCGACGTATCAGCCCAGCAAAGCACACCGCTGTTGCGAAGGTCATGCTTATTGCTTAAAGACGTCGCATATGTTGCGTCTCAAATTATAAAAAAAAATAATAAAAGAAAAAAGAAAAATAGAAATAATAGAAAAATGAGAGAACTTCTCAATATCTTGCCCCAAAATGATCCCTGGATCGGATCTTTATTGAAATTTTTAGGGTGTTACAGACGTTAAAAAACTAAAAAAAAAAAAAAAAAAAAAAAAAAAAAGACACATGCGTCGCCGATTGTGCGCCTCGAACCCACGCCGCGAATGTACAAAAGTGTCACAGCTTCAGACGTATACGATAGGCTATGGCCACTCCGACTAAGCATTATCGAATTTTAAGACTATATATTATTGATTTCCTAAAATAGGATCCTTTCCTACGCGATTTACGATTGTGTAAAAAATATTCATATAGTTTACGGACCCAAAAGAATTGTCTTGTCTTTATTTTGATTTAACTAAAATGGCAGTTAAGTTAAAGCCGAAATGATACAGCAATTAGCGGTTTTCGGTCTGTGCACACGAGGAACTACTTTTTGATTTTGGCGGTGAAGAGGTCAACAATTTCTACCCCGTCTGGCAGCAATAAAGCCAGTATACTGAAAGTATACCTGGCTTTAAAAACGAACATGGAAAGATACCTTCAATTTTGAGATAATGACTATACAATGTTAATCAACGTCATATGTGAACAAGAAAAAAAATCATTGGACGGATAAGATGACGCCACGTGTTTGTTGCTACCCAAAACATCGTTATGAAAGTTTTAAGGTGGAAGAGGACAATAGCGTTTTTTAGATAAGTTATTAAATTTTGGTATATATATAAACTCCGAGATAGTGTGATCTCAACGGCGTAATTTTTTTCATTTTTAATTTGGAAATTACGTTACCATGACGTCGTGAAAATGGCGATTTGGCGCGCTTTCTACAAACTACCCTGGCCCCATTTAAATGCGCAGTGCGATTTAATAAAAGACGTTTTTGTCCCGAAAATTGTACCAAAATAAAGCTTAATGAATTGTTAAAACGCAATTGCTATATTAAAATTTTTGTAACTAAATATATAGACAAATGAGTTGCTTGAAATTAATTTTCACATTTTTATTTGTTCCAAAAAATCTCACTTTTAGCAAAATTTTAAAAAATTGTCCCGATGAAAATGTGTTTGTTTTTTATATTATTTTTTGCAATTCTAGTTCGAATAACATGAAAAGTTTTAAAAGCTTTCACCGTGCTGATGTTTTATAATACGGATTTGGAGTTTGTCATTTTGACGTTAAAACGATGAATTTGACGTTTAAATTACACCTCATATTTTCCTATGTTTATTTGAATGCTCCAAAAATATTTGACTATTTCAAATGAAACGGAAAAACCTCTGTGCATGCTTATGAAATACGAAAAAGTATTTTGACATTTGATTATTCTATATACAGAAATCAAATAAATACTTTTTGTGAAGTCTGTAAAAAAGTTTTAGCGAATTTTTCGACGTACCGCGTTTGCCTTTTTCCAACTTTCGACGATAGGGTAATAAACTTTGATCCCCAGTTGTAGAAATTCCGTACAGTGAAACGTCACAAAAATATGCGAGCATAAGAAAAGGAAGCTGGACAATAAATATGAAATTTCAAAACAAATTCATCGGGCCATTTTTTCAAAAAATAAGTTTAAAGCTATTTTTTCGGGCCGCAAAAAAAATGAAAAGTTCACTTTATAGATTCACTCTCGTGTATCTATCTTTAAATATAACAATGTTCTAATTACATGTCAATGTTCCCAATCTTTCAACTTCAATTTGGTGTATTCTATTGAATTGAATCACTTAAATACGATCAGGGTAAGCGTTTAAGAACGCGTGGGGTCGTTTGTGAAAAACGCGCAAAACCGTCATTTTAACGACGTCATGGTAACGTTAATTCTAAATTGAACGTTAAAAACATACACCGTTGAGATCGCGCTAGTACAACGTTTCCATATATACCAATATAAGTGTTCTTATCTCAAAAATCGCTATTGTCCTCTTCCACCTTAATAAGATATAGTTACGACGTTTAGGTCACTCTCCATCAAATTGGTGTTTGTTTCGTGTCTGCACCAGTACAATTTGCAAATAAATGATTTTTTATATATCTGAAGTGTGCGTCGTGACGACGGTCAAGACGCGGGGCCAGCGATTTATCAAATAACCTTAGTTTATTAAAATTTCAGCTAATGCCACATCTGGTTCCTTTGTTAACTTTGGTTTCGGAGAGAACTTGATCAACACTGAGAGCTTTGAATTCAAAACTCGAGGATACACCGTCTACCTTAGCGTGACGTCAGATACGTGTGTACCCGTCACAGAAGCGATTGTCGGCAGTGACGGTGAAAGTAAGTAGGCACAATTAATATCTTAAAAAATAAGTAGAGTGGACGACAAAAAGGTCGTTTTGATGCTTATCTATTAAAGCTAATATATACCCAATCTTTAGTTCCTTATTGTTACGTCAGATATGTGTGTACCAGTCTCATAAACGATTGTCGGTAGTGACTAAAGTAAAATAGGCACAAACAAATCCAAATTAACATTTAATCTAAAGCAAACGGAGCTTGGTACGCCATGCATTTGGACCATTGATATTATGGCGTCTATCTGAGCATCTTTTACAGTTAAAAAAAACGTGATATTGACAAGATGATTTTTTGAATGATTTAGGAATGAAAATGAATGAGTGTGTAGAGTGAGTATTTAGTGAATTTATCGGGAGGTTATCCAGTATCGCAAATTTTGTTCAGGATGAACAAAATAAGCGATATTGATTACCTCTCTATAATAAAATATACATACAAGTTCTATAGATAGCTTCCTATTTCTTCAAGAACCCATAAGATGCTTACAATTTGAATTATTTGAATCGCGATTTTTCTCTATCCAAATTCATTTTTAAAAACGGTGTTGATTGTATATTTTTCAATAGGTTTGAGCGTTTTTGAATGGTTTGAGTGAGTGTTTGAAATGAATGAATGGAGCGCTGAGTGAGCGATTTAGAATGGTGTTGCCAATTTCACGATGTAACTAACTATAGTAGTTTTCTAATCACGATATTGACATTTTTCAGCTAGTTTGATGGAATCTCTAAACTACAGCAGTATGAAGGCTGGTATTGCTGATGCTTCAGTATTTGATATTTCCCCTGCTTGTCAACAGGCTGCCATCCAACCACCGGTCAGTATTAACACCACGTGACTCACATATAAACGACATTTTAGCTGACTTCCACGCAAAGTGCTTAAGTGATCGATTTATGATGACCTTAGTCCATCGTGCCCCAGTGATTGCTTTCTTTAAACTCGTTAACTCATATAACTATAATACCAATTTTCATGACTATGAAAGGGGTGATCCTTTGGTAAATGTCTAAAGCTTGTTAAAAAAATATAAATTCCATAAAAATGGCCAAATTAGGATTACTTTTGAAAACAAAAAAAGAAATTGTTTTGCCCATAACAAGACATTGGCTTATTTGTTGTTGAGCCTTGTGTTTTAACCAAGTTTGTTAAAAAAAATGAATCGGCTTTTTGTTTCATACCTCCATGAATCCCCCTCGAAAAAAGGAATATTTCATCTATTGATGGAAATTGTTAAAAAAATGTCAGGTATTCTCTTATCAAAACTCCTCATTCTATTTCAGCTCCCAGGTATATATTCTCTAAACGAAATTTACTCTATTTCAGCTCCCAGGTATTGCTGGCCGAAGACGGGGATTGAAACTGTAATTGATTTTATAAACTGATTTTATGATGTATAACATTTTTGTCATGAATAAAAATCATCAATAAAATACATTCATGTTGAAATTCTTTCAAAAGAAAAAAAGTCTTTACTTATTTTAAGCTCTAGTGGCCGAAGGCCAAAACTGATATAGCGATGGCGTAGTTACCGCCAATAGTTGATGTGATGACGTCACTTTACAAACGGCATCTACGTAAGGGGACATAAAGAATAATGAGTTAGTGTCTAAAAATAACAATGTTATTTGGTCGAGGTTGGGATAATTTATCATGACGAGGCTTTCTCACAGCCAAGGCTAGTTAACATTGATATTTTAAGACACTTACATGTTATTCTATTTATCATGCAATCATTTTTCAGCGGTTAGTTACAGTAAACCCTAAAAAACAAAGAGATTCAATTGAAAGTGTATGCATATTGTTTCTTACAATAGAGTGAACTCGGGTCAATACAGGCTATATTGCATGATAAATCTTAATCCATGAATTCAAAGAATTTGTCTCTTTTTTGTGGAAATTCGTGTCATATTATAAATAGAAAGTCAAATGTGATGATAAAATACCAAATCTATTGAACTCGTCATCTTAAATAGATAAAAAGTCCGCAAAGCCGAGTCTGTTTAAATATTACTCGTTTAGTAAAATTTGGTATTTCATGACCACTTATTTAGTATTCTCTATTATCAAGACAGAGGAAATCACGCTTTTCTACTGATTTACCTTTCTTGCACCGATTTGTTGGAAAATGTATAGCATTGTAAAATCAGTATATTCAGGCATGGAGAGCGGTTTCAGATTCGGTGTGTTTTACACTTAACAATATCTTTAACAAATGCCTTTTAAAAAATGTAAACGAATATATGCGTTTACGCGTTGAACAGCCATTCTGGAGGAGTTTTCGTGGTTTGGTTTGATATGTTGAACGAGTCAACTATCTTGTGTACATGTAATTTTCTTTTGTTTCTATGCTACCCAGAATGGATAAATAACTTGTATTCTCAAAATTGACGAAGGGTAAATAGCAACAACAACAAAAAACTACCACCACCACCACCACAACCACCACCACCACCACCACCACCACCACCACCACCACCACCACCAACAAAAACAACAAAAAAAAAATAATAATAAAAAAAAAATTAAAAAAAAAATAAAAAAAACATATACATTATATATTTGATTATATTTATATATATTATTATTATTTTATTATATACTGATGATTAGCACGTTTTATTTCAAATTACTTGTTTTTTTTATACCTTGTTTGCAATGCTACTATACTACTCAAAATATTTCGAAACGGTTTTGAATTTTTAACTATTTAAGTAAGGATAGTTTGACCCCTGTGAGAAATCCAGCATATGCTTATCAGTAAGACCGTTACTTAAAATATTATATAACCGTACGTAACAGGATTTATCAAAATTATTGGTCTCCGTTCTGTGATAAAAAGTAAAAAATGTTTACCAATCAATTTAAATTAGCGAAACTACAATTAAATGTCCATTTCACACATGATATAAATCGGTTCGATTGCATTCAACATACATGTACATCTCTTTAAAATTCAATCTTGCATTAAATATGGACCATCATTACATGTACCTGGGGCCCGTTTTACTAAACATCTTACGATCATTTCTTGCGTAAGTCAAAAATTAAAGTTGCTTCCACAGTAGTAAATAAGAATCGAATTCTGCCAAGCATTATCTCATTATCTCTTCTAGAGACGATTCCAATGAGATATTGCAATGCAGAATCTAACAATGAATGAAACCACCAGGTACGATTTTTGATTTGGACTTACGATCATATTTTCGTAAGTAGTTCAGTAAAACGGCCCCTGTTTATTTACAATATTTTACAATATTTAATATAATTACTTATTTACAATATTTTATACCAGCCGATCATCGGTTTCAACCTCTATGGGATGTGATCGGTAGGTGCAAAGGGCCTGTCGGAAAATGCAAAAGCGCAAACCCTGCCCGGCGTTCAAGATGAAAACCTAATCGAAACTTAAAAGAAATGAAACACACGTGCAAAGTAGTGCACAATTGTAAACGTTCATAAACGTCATTGCATTCTGGACAGAGGACTGGTTAGACCGCATAGACTCAATAGTCCGACCTTGATTATGATCTTTACTTCCGGAAAAAATTATGGATCCTAAATGGTCATTCATGTAAATCAATACATGTCTTTTCCTAATAAAATCCTTACGGAGTCTTTTCATTGGTCAATATTTCTTTAACGGTATTATGGAGTTTCATATAGGCAAATCAGGGTTGTGGAATTCCATGCCGTACTTGTCCGACACGGGCTATTATACTACTACTACTACTACTACCACCACCACCACAACTACTACTACTACTACTACTATTACTACCACTACTACTACAACTACTACTACTACCACTTATAATGATAATAATTAAAATAATAATAAAATCTTTATTTAAAGAATGTAGCTTATTAAGTCATCACCACACACAATTAATAATAGCATCTATAGTGATTAACTTATTTTCATTAAAGCCTTCTTGCGGACAAGTTAATTTTTCTAGGTCACTTTTGCGTAAACAAGTAATTACCATTTTTGAATAGTTCTGATGAGATCTAAGTGAAAATAAAAAAAACATTATGGTTATATCATACGGTGGAAAAAATATTTTTAATGAAGAAAACGCTTTGCTTTTAATGAAGAAAACGCTGAGTTCCAGCGTTTTCTTCATTAAAAGCAAACCTTTCTCAAAATTTGACAAATCACTTTTCCTACTGATAAGTTCATTTCGATCCTAGGCAAGTAGAAAATTATCTTATAATTGTCCGTGAAGCAAATCTGTATTTCTACACCCCCGGGCAAAATTTGCTCTCAGTGGGTTTTGCAATAGAACTGATGATCCGCTGGCCAAGCTCTTTCAAAGGGTAATGAGCCTAGGTGTGTGCCAATTTCAACAAATTTCCAAGGCCGCGCTTCCCCAACTCTTGGCGGTCTTGATAGCCAAACAATGCAAATAAATTATACACAGACCGTCTAAAGAAGGGCTTAGATCTTATTTCACAATTGCATATAACAAAATTTTCGTTGAAACCTGCATATATGGTTGACCCCGAGGTTAGCACTAAACTTGTATTATGCAATTAGGCCCTTCTGTTTACAGAGCGCACAGTGCTCAAGATCCTTGACTGTCACTGCGGATTCACAGGTTGTCCAGAAACATTGCTTTCGCACGGGTGAATACATTTGTGACCCGTAAAACGGCAAGGGGTCACCTAGATAGTGCGTTAAGCGTTGATCCTTGTCATTCCGCGCGGACTACGCAGTTTGACTGTGGTCGAAACATTTCGTAATTGGCCAATTTTCTGAATCTAGATTGACCATTCGGCCTTCCTGTATAAGAAATTTCAATATTCGACCACTATATGCTGTACCTAATCCTTTCTACTTTTCACATTTCTCAAGTATGGGGGTCTGTGCAAGTCAATTTTTCTTAGATTGTTCAAACTGGTCGTTTTCATTTCGGTTCGTAAAATAAAAAAGTAAATCGTTCGTAAATAATTACCGTCAATCCTTTAAAGGATCTCAATGCACCTTTTTTGTGGGGGAAACTTATTTTATTTAAGATGATTACATCATCTTTCGTGCACTCGGATTGGCTGTAATATTGGTTTTATTTGTAAACGAAAACAATGTTAAGTTCACATCTTATTTGTAAGCTTCCGATCAAAGTACTCCCGTCAGAAATCGGTCTCATTTTGGAAACACTTTACATTTTTACGTCGTGAAATGAAATTATAAGATATAAAGAGAGTATTTTTTTGATTTCATCGAGGTGTGGAACAAAAACCTTATCACACTGTTATCAACAAATACGCTCTTCACCCCTTAAAAATAAATACAATTGATACTTGATAGTCATTTAGATTTATTATAGAAATATAATGAAATTTTTAGAAGAAAACTTACAACAAATGGTAAATGAGTAGGTATATAGCAGTTGAACACGTACTTAGTGGTTAGGGCAACACTATTTAAAATGCTTTTAAGAATTTTATACACTTCCATGCTTTCGATTTCTTTGAGAAATGTTATTTCAGAGCTTCTTATTTCAAGTCTTTTTATTTGTTGTGGAAACTTTGAAGACTAACTGGAAAAATTCCGATTTACTTAGTTTCTGTTTTTAGGGTGCAAAATATTTTTGTACGATAACGTGCAAATACGTTCAAACTGAGGAATTATTTCTAAAACTTCGTCAACGTTTTTGTCCTTAACACGGGGTTAATCAGCGATCGTGAAATATGATATAGGAAATACACAAAGCGCATTATAAACATTGCAATTGGTTGAATTAATTGATTCTTTTAAGATTTTTATCTGAAAGCAGAAAGGCATCATTCTAATCTTATCTAATTGAATTCGCAGAATCAAAGGATAGCTTTAAACTTTTTAAGACAGTTCATGTCGTCAAATCGTTTTAATTAAGAACTCTATGTTAAAAACGATTGTATGCCTTTGAATATTTTCATGTCGGATGATACAACTTAGAAGTTGTAACATTCAAAGAGTCACAATTCGGATATTGGTCTTTATTTAAATTGATATTCAAATTTGAAATAGCTGTGACAAAAGGAAGGTCAGTTTTAGATCGTTCTATCGTTTACCCCACTCTATAGCTCAAGCATTTATGAATGGTATTACAAACATTTAAAGGCAAAGGCAGTCTTTATAAAAACACTAGTATTTGTTGAATATGCTAAATCCCAGATGTGGGCTTTCATTTGACATCATGATGTGTATACCATCGTTTGCTCCATCAATAACTTGACAAATGACCAGCTTAGGAATTCTCGTCAGAAGACCCCAAACTTTCGATTATTCATTTTTCTTTTATCTGTATGTTCATCCTAAAACACTAAGCGATATTGAATTCCCTCCCTTGAATTTACTCCAAAACTCGCTCCATACACTCATTGAATTTGATTAAAAAATCATTCACCTTGTCAATTTCACGATATTGTTAACTGTAACTGTCAACACATACAGCATCCTTTCTTTACCGATTTTACCGAGTCTTCGTCAAGGTCAAGGCTTTCCTTTATCTGTTTTATAGCACTACCGTTTTCCGCCTTGTTTAACACTCTATGTTTGTCATGGTTTTGTAGCATACTAACTACCTCTCTTAGTTCCATTTCTGCGGCAATATCCACTGCTTTTAGACCATGCTGTAAGGAATGAATTAATTATTTGTTGATCTTTAACATACGAAAATTACATGAATAAAAGTATGTTTTATTGAAATCATTTTGATTGATAATAAAGTAAATATGACAATTATGAAATCGCATTTTGTTTATTCAGTGTGGTGTTATAGACATTGTGTATACATTTGAATGAAAGCAGTCACTTTGAAAATATACATTTTTGACGCGCGTTTAGTGCTTCTACATGTATAAATCAAGAGCTCCACAAGTGGATTGCAAGGGTACGGCTTTGGAAAAAGGAAACCAAAACTTACAAATATGAAAAAAAGTTAGAGGAAATTGAATATTAGTCAACATACCTTGACCTTCAGGCATTATGACAATTAGCCTTTGACCCCTGTTTTGATCTTGACCATACAGTTTTGAGCCTAATGTCTAGCCCACAATATTTACTTGAATCAAGATACACAAATATTTTGTGTATTTGGAAAGTGGACGATGGGTTTAGAAAATTACCTCTTTGTAAAACCTTGACTTTCAAGTAGGTGAATATTGGTAAAAAAATGAAAGTTTGAAAATTAAAGGAAACAATAGGCCTAAGAGGGCCAGTATTGCTCCACTGACTTTAACATCTACAGATTTAAACAAAGCTAACTTTGACTGAAAAACCCACTTTGAAATCTCTTTAGAACTATTTTATAATGATTTACTGGGTCTTGCCCACATTGCACCAAACAACTCAATGCCAATAAAGATAATTTAACATCATTAATTCATTATAAACAACAACATCTAGATGAAATACGATAAGGCAACATTTACAAATACACGCACGTACGCAATTCAAAAAATCTCAAAGCAACTCCCCAACATACGTAAATAAATTAGAATCTAAAACGTCAAAAGCTAAGATATACAAAATAGTCACTAATCACAAATATTTTTACACGTCAAATCAAACAAATGCAACATCATTGATTCAATCAAAACTTCATGGCAAATGTTAGTAATAAGTACACCTATATATTCATGCCCAGTTTCATTTAAATTGACCCAATTGATTTACGCCTAACAATTGATGCCTGGTATTCCTTTCACAAGAACAACCACCACGTCCTTTCCTAGCCTCCAGCTGCTATCTCACATAGGTCTACGATTATCGACCTATTTGTAAGAGACAAATAGTCGGAAAGAATGAGTGCCGCCGTCGGGAATCGAACCCGGGACCTCTAGATTGACAGTCCGTCGCGCCACTAACTGCGCTATGACGGCGCCTAAAAAATTGACCCAAAGAGAGGGGAGCAGAGAGTTTTTAAAAATTTAAATGTGTTACAAAGCCTCGCCCTGCCTCGCCCATATTTAGGGAACAATCAAATTTTTTGGACAATTAAAGTCAAGGGCCACCAACTTTTTATCTTGAAAATAAGCCCCACCCTACCATGTCCATATTTGGGGTACAATAAAAAATTCTTTATCAATTTTTGTAATGGGTCAACCAAGGAACATTCATGCCAAGTATTATTGAAATCAGCCTTATGATTTAGGAGGAGGGTATTTATAAAGATTTCATACTAAAAATAAACCCCACCCTGTCACACCCATATTTGGGGTGTAATCAAAATTTCTTAAATAATTGGGAACACCTATGCAAATTTTCATTGTAATCGGCTCAATGGTTTGGGAGAAGAAGACTTTTGAAGATTTTAAAGTGAAAATAAGCCCCATTCTGTCACGCCCATAATTGGGGTAAATCAAAATTTCTTAAACAAATCAAGGAAAGGGTCATCCAAAAAACATCCATGCAAAGTTTCATCGAAATCAGCCCAATGATTTGGAAGGAGAAGATTTTAAAAGATTTTAAAGTGAAAATAAGCCCCATTCTGCAACGCCTTTATTTGGCGTCAATCAAAATTTCTTTAACAAATCAAGGAGAGGGTCATCCAAGGAGAATTTCTTCCAAGTTTCGTTAAAATCCGCCCATTGGTACGAGAGGAGTAGTTTTTTTAAAGAAATGGTTTACGCATGAACGGACGGACGGACACATGGGCGCAAGCACGACGGTGACACCGCCATGACAATAGCTCGATGGCCTTAGGCCAGTGGAGCTGAAATCACATATTGTTCACTCTACCATATTGATTAACTTTGTGTTTGCCCCAGCTTTTAACAATCTATCCACCATTTCTTTATACCCTTCAACTGCAACTAAATGGAGGCTTGAAAACCCACCCTGAAAAATTATATTTGAGTCTGTGCGTGAGATTTCCAACAAATTCAAAATATGCGCATAGCAAAGACTCTGACCAGCCTGTGCACCCGCACAGCCTGACCAGAGTCTTTACTATGCCCTTAGTAGATAGATAAGGTCTCAAAGCATCTGAAAACTCATTTTTAGAGTTTGTGGCTTTCTATGCCTCTCAATGTTGGAAATGTCATGCATAGGCTCATTTGTGACCGTCGCGTAGATAGGGATCATCTGGGCATTCTTCCGTAAAAGAAATATTTGTAAAAAAGTATTGGTTGTAAACCAAGTCACCTAGAGGTCGCATTTTAACCATTCATTCACAAAAAGGTAGGTAGGCCATTCAGGATCCAGAAAATGGGCAAAGTGCGAAAATTTTCGACCCTGGTCTGTCTTAGCAATCCGCGCAATCCGCGCAATCTGTCTAAAATTGACATTTTACGCCCCTTTTATGTATGACGGGTCACATTTTAACCACAAACAATCTATTCTCTTTTATTTTATTCATCTTTGTACAATATGTCACGAAATATTAAATGAATAAAGTACTTTAATTTGGTTGAACAACAAATGGTATGATAATTGGGTTGATATCACAATCAAACGTGATTCTAAGTAGTTACATTTTTTGAGGTTTTGTCAATGAAAGTTCCAACTAATGTTCAATATTAAATTCATGTCAAATATTCGAATTAAAAGAAAGTAAGAAATTCTCGTACATCTTCTCAATTATTCTGTAATTTTTCCTCATTAGGGCTTTGAAAATGTTTTTCATCGTTTTAAGAGGCTTTTGAAATACATAGGTTAAAAAATACTGTAGTTAGATAAAAAATATCACAAATACATTACCTCTGTTTGAGCATTAACATCTGCTCCAAGTTCTATCAATTTTTCTACAAGCTCTGTATGACCATGTAATGAGGCACAGTGTAAGGCAGTG
Organism: Fragum whitleyi; assembly: GCA_948146395.1. Lineage (NCBI taxonomy): Eukaryota > Metazoa > Mollusca > Bivalvia > Cardiida > Cardiidae > Fragum > Fragum whitleyi. Next base: position 56,043,060 of record OX411545.1, on the reverse strand, counting down.
ATATTACGCTGAATTTAGAAAAATACTGCATGTATCTAACAACAACAATAATGATAATGATAATAGAAATGACAATAATGAAAGTAATAATAACAATAAACTCTGCATTAACGTTATCAATGAGATTACTTTTCTGCCGAGGACAATTATCTTTCTAAATACTGTTCCTTTCAAAATCAGAAAATGCGCAATTTTTATTTATTAACTCATTACAGGACGACAAATTTCAAGATTGGTAAAATTTTAAAGAAGTTGCACACAATAATTATTTGTTTGTGAAAATTTGAAAAAACTCTCTGATAGGGAGGAAGAAATTATTGTTTAAATTGAAAAAACTGCTTGTCACAAGCAAAATCTCCTTTTTTAACAATGTTTTTTGAAGCATTTTTTTTTAAAAAAAGCAACAATTATTTGTATTGTGTGGGAATGTGTTCAGGAATTCCTTTCATAACTTTTTCTAAAGGGCTTTTTGAAATGTGAAATCATTCTCCGTATTAAATACTTGAATCTACAATTGCTTAAAAACACACATAATGATATAAAAGTTATGCCAGGTTGCAAAATGTACATGTAGGTACATAAAAATTCTTGCTTCATATTTTCTTAATGCCTTTTGTTAAAAAAAAACAACCCCCCCCCCCCCCCCACACACACACACGAAACAAGATATCAAAGAAATAGATTAAAATGACAATAGCAGTACTCCCACAAAGTTTGCAATGTTGAAACAAATACATGTTTAACTTACATCTGTTTTCGAATTCACATCAAAGTTCTGTGTGATACGATCGGTAGCTTTTTCGATATTTCCATCTCGTATGGCAACTAGAACCTCTTTCAGATTGATTGGACAAACCTGAAAAAGTGAAATAAAGAAAGAATCTACAATATGCAAATATAAGCGCTGCAGTTGGAGGCTAGGAAAGGATTTAACGGTAGTACTGGTGTGAGAAATACAAGGCATCAATTGGCATCAATTGGTAGGTCTAAATCAAATGAATGAGAGATTGTTAAAAGCGATCTTAACCCCATTCAAACTAATAAACCTTATACAAAATTAATATATCATCGGTTCGTGACCAACACAAACGAATTTGCTTGGATCTCTGTACACATTTTCTTAAACAACAAATTGTACCTTCTTTTGAAATTATCTACTGTTTCTCAACCAATTTTGTTCTACTTTGGGCACATTAATCGCAGTTTCTATGGCAACAGTTGGTACAATAGATATAGTAAATGTACGTAAATACGATATACTTGACAATATTCTCATAGTATCTATCTTCAAAGGTTAAATGGACACTAAAAAATTGGATATGACGTCACTGGGATTAAATGACAAAGAGTTTATTGTTAAGAAGAACATTAAAGTAATCACAGTATATTTTACAATTTCCAATAAAGGCTTGATTTGACGAATTGTTATTCAAATATAGAATTTCTCATGATTATTAGAAATATTGCAGTTTACATTTTCGAAATTGTTATTATATAGTCAAAGTCATATAAAAGAATCGCACAAGGGAAAATGTTCAAACGAAAGCCATGTGATGACATGGCAATTTCTATCTATTTGCTCTGTTCGGTGAGTATTCAGTGAGTTCATATTTAAGGACAATTGATTGCTTCATGACCGCACATATAGGTTTGACTAGAAACTAATTCAATTTCCATTTTCAAGTTGATCAAAGTTCCCAAAAACTTTTGTAACTCTAACAGATTCTTCACGGTAATCATTTTGTGGAGCTTGTCCCTTTGGACAGAAAACGTGGATTTTCAAATTACTCAAATCCATTTTAAAACATGTATATATTGTGATCTTTTTTATTTATTTATCTATTACGGATAATTCTTAGCATGTATTTATTTTTTGTCAAATTCATAAACCTAAGCACTCCCGAAATTGATCTGTTATACATGCATTTTGTAAATTTCATATTTATATCTTTGCTTGTCTTTCCCATTTTTTCTTTGTAATATTTGTAAATGGCCAAAGACATGTTATGATGTCGATATGCCAATAAATGAAATGAAATGCAAATATCTTATTTTCAAGATAAACATTTATAAATACTCTGGTGTTTTTGGAAGTTACCGGAATGAACAACTCATATTTCAAGTTGTGGATTATTCTTTTAGCAGTCAACTTTTTAGCCAGTCACTCTTTGAATATGGCTCTCAATGAGAAGATATTTCGAAGTAGTTTGCTCAGTGTTCAATATAAAGATGGTGAAGGGCAATTTGTGCCCTGAATATTATTTGGTCCTCTTTTTTACCACTCAACAATCACTCTATATGATCAGAGAATCTATATATCATTTTGACTCTTTTATTTATGATTGGATAGTGTTATTCATTTAATTGAAAAATCCTCTGTCAATACTAGTAAACATAGTTAAAGTTTATTAGGTCGCATAGAAATCAGACAGCTACAGTCAATCTTGCCCGAGCGACCACGTCTATTAAGCGACCATTTTTATTAGACGACCGCTTTCAAAATACCCTTCTTTTAATCAAATATCTGAAAAAAATAGATATCACTGGTATTAAAAATATTGTAAATACATCCAATCCCGTTAAAACTCACCAGAATCGTCTCAATCAGACGATTCTGTTGGGTTTTTACAGCATAGGATTCCTGAGAATTTCGCAAAAATATACATATTCGATTTCTTATATGTTAACAAAACGTGTATTGAGCGACCATTTTCTTTAACGACCCCTTTTTGGTGGTCCCATTCCTGGTCGCTTAATAAAAGTTTTACTGGACTTTGTAAACCACTGGGTGCCTTTTTTCATCTTCTTCAGGTTAGGGGTCATAATACTCCTTATTTGTGTAGTTCGGGAGTTATTTCTTCAGTTAGAAAAATGAGGGAGGTCATCACAAATGTTTGACCCGAAAAAGAAATTTGCTTTCAAATACAAAACATCCTTTCATCAATTATCAGTATAAACTTCAGAAACTAAAATTCGTCTCGGAGAAACAGTTGTGTAGATCTAGAAACTTTTTTCCTAAACTAGATAGATTGCATATTAAAAAAAAATAAAAAAAATAATTATAAAAAAATAAATAAAAATAAAAAATCTAACGTTATTTCTTGAGCCCCATATTTATGTTGTTGTTTTGTACTTAAATATAAGTGGTTAAAAAAGAAATTTGGACAGAGTCGGTAGGTATTTGTGATTTCTATTTAGAACACCTACAGTAAAATCGATCAAAAATGAGTGCATTAGAGTCTTTGATAGTAAATAAGAATATGTCAGAGGTAAAAAACGTCACAAATTAGTTAAAAACGTCGCCGTTTTTAATAATTTGATAGCCACAAACTGTAAATATTAAGTTACCTGATGGTTTACAGATACTTTGAGACCTTTTCTATCTACTGGATACATAGCAAAGACTCTGGTCGCTCGTTTGTCAATTAAATCATCAAATGCTCTCGAATTTAATAAATATCTAAAGTTTCATAACATTTATTGGATAAACGTTTGTTTTGGATTATTTTATAGACCATGTCGCTAAAAGTAATTATAAATATCTTGAAAAGTCGGGGATGGATAATCTACGAATTTTCCAATGGTCTACAAAACATCGTTACCATAGATTGTTCAAACTGCAGTTAAGATGTTTTGATTAACCCATTTACACAGTATATTCTTTTTTAATTCTCGGCATATCATTTCTCTACAGTCGTTTACGCATGATACTTTTGAAAGAAATATATCATATTGACAAAAGCACAATGATTAAACAGGGATTTCTCTGCTCTTTCCAATGATGTATAATTATGTTATTTTTTAAGAAATGAAAAGGAATTACTGTTTATTTTTAATATGTTATCGGGCTTAAAATCAACTTATCTCCAACTTTTAACGTTACGTCCTTTTGTTTTGAGTATGAGGCGTTTTTACCCAATTTAACAATTTCTTGCTCCAAAAGATTTTCTTTTTGGCGTTTAACCAAAAATTTAGAATCCGAATTACGTGTATGTCCATTAACTGGTACAGTTGGGCTGTTAACAGTTATTTCATTTTCTTATTTTTGTCTAAACATTTGGAGGGGGGGGGGGGATCTTGTATGAATTTCTCCCCGGTGTACTTTGTGTCGCAGACATAATTTTCTAACAGGCCATTTTCGAAGAAAATAAATCAAAACACGGGATTTCGATGGAGAGGAAAAATAATGCAGATGTAAAATTAACAACACAATCTGGGAATAGTCATGAACTCCAATCCAGCTAAAAAAATAAGCCTGTTCGATGGGACAGACATGTAAAAATTGTAACTTGCGCCAGCGGTGTCCATTGCCTCGGGTTTCGGGCCAGTGGGTTATTTCGAAGACTTCTAACAGGTAATACTATGAATAATATTCAACATCTATCCTCTTTGATACAAATTTATCAAAATCAAACAAAGTAAAAAATCGACAGCATATAAAACGAAGAAAAACTATTTTTGTTAGTTTTTTGTCGTTTTAAAAACTGTCAAACTTGTATTTTAAGGGCGAACGCTCGTGGGACCGCAAAAGTAGCATCCTTGTATATAGGGATGAGTGTCTTTTTCACTGCGTTTATTGGGGTATAAAGTGCAATTGCCTTAGCACATGGCAAATAACGCCCGTAGGGCGTTATGTTTAAGCCAGGTGCTAAGGCAATTGCACTTTATACCCCAATGAACGCAGTGAAAAAGACACTCGTCCCTTATAATTGCAATCCTATAGATCGAAGAAACTATTAAAATACTCGGCCAAACATTAAAGCTTCAAGTCTACTTACTCCGCGTAAAAAAATTACACGATCTATTTTTAGATCGTGTATTGTTTATCTCGCTGTCGAAGTGAAATGTCATAAAGTAAAACAAATGATACACAAATAAACGACAACATTAAAATTCGTAGAGGTACTTATGACAAAAAAGCTTGTTTCTGCCAAGTAAGTCTGTGTTTTTTAAGAAAAAAAAGGGCGTGGTCGGTCTTAGTTGAGAGGGTTGCTTGACGGTCTTCGTCGACTTACTGTTTTCTAAGGTTACGTCGGCACAGAATCAGAACTGCATGCTTGTTATCGTAAATTCTTTCGAAAATATCTTAATTTATAATAGATTGAATAGAAATGTTGCGTTGATGATCGGGAACTAGGTTATCGAGTTCCTACATCACAGGACTTGCAGATCGAAGTTCGGGGGTTTCCCGAAAGACCTATTGCATTTTATACAGAATTAAAGTGCAATGGATTTCCCCACGTGATGCGATTTAAACCAATCAGAATTCTTTATTTTATTGGATTGCAATTATCATTTAATAATGACCCAGTAAAGTGGCCTCAGCTCCATACGAACTAAATCGTATGTTGTTAGAACTCACGAAAAACGGCTCACTGATAAGTTTCAAGTAATAATAATCATAGTAGTAGTTGTAGTAATAATAATAATAATAATAATGATAATAATAATAATAATAATAATAATAATAATAATAATAATAATAATAATAATAATAATAATAATAATAATAATAATCTTTATTTTTCTAAGGAAAAACATTAAGACATCATTTTCAAGTGCCAAAATGTATTTTTACATAAGTTTTCTTTTTATGTCAAATGTAGTTTTACAGTGGTCGTTTACTAGAGACGTACGATTAATAACGGTGGTCGCTTTGGCAATATCGACTGTTAACCAATAGTAAGTGTACCGAAAGAAGTTTGTCCGTATAAAAAGCCAAAAGCCTACCTCGATACTCTTCAAATCTTTCTGCAACAAGTCTGTACAAAGATATACCAATCTTTGTCTGATAACACGTAACACGTCTCGGGCTGCCTGACGTTTAGACACACAGTAATATAGGCACTCATTGTGAGAACAGAAACCCTGTAATATAACAAATGGAGACTTCGGATCTATAACTGACAGACATGGGTCATACCAAAGGGTGAGAGTAAAACTCTTGTAAGTGCCTTTAATTTTAGGCACTTACAATAGTGTTGCACTGGTCCTTCGAATTATCCTCTTTAGTTTACACCCGAATGCATAAATTTGACCCTCAAACATTTATTGGCTCTTGCTTAGGAGAGAATATACCATTTATGTGGGAAAATGACCGATAAATTCGAAATGACCGCCAAGTGTAAATATTTGTATCGCTCTTTTGTTTTAATCCAGATTTTTACATATTCTTTCTTTTAAAATATTTTGTGAAATATAATTCCAGCATTGCATGTAAAATGAGAGATTTTAAGAAGGAAAAAAGCATAAGGACAAGAAAATCTGGAGGAGATAGAATGTATCTCTCATTACTATTTTTTTCAATATCCATAATACCTGTGTTTGTTTTAGTTAAGGCAGATATGAAAACCTTTTTCACTTTTCGACAAATCATTCATTCGAGAAACTTGCTGAAATCTACACAAATCGTCATTACCTTTTCTTGCATCTGTTTACTCAGTTCAATTTTTGTGAGATCAATTTCTTTAATCAGCAACTCTACCATCGATGCTGTTTTATCTTTGTCATATGTACTGAATACAGCTACTAATAAAAGCGACAAGCCATCCTGAAAAAAGAAGAAAAAAAACTTGATGCAAAAACATAGCTTTAAAATTCTTTCCTACCACTTTTTACATTATTTAAAATATGTAGTTCATAAAATATGAACCTGTGCGTGACTTTTTCCAACAGTTTGACATGTGTGAGTTGCTAACTTTGAGCAGCATAGACAGCCACATACTCTAATTGAAAGATCGCCTGTCCGCCTATAAAGATACTTTAGACCTTTTTCTATCCACAAAGATCCCAGTGAAGACTGACCAGACTGGACAGGTGCATAGGCTGATCGGAGTCTTATCTTGGTGCACATTTGATATTGTTGGAAATGTCACGCATAGGCTCATTAGAGAAACAAAAGGCATTTAAAATCCTGTTATTCATATATACTTGTATGGTAAAGAGTATCACAAAAAACCACATTTAAACCTCTATTTGAAAAATGAAAGGAAATTTGATGAGCAGCATTCGACGACCATCATATTCAGGTTTCAAAACTACAGTTTGTATATAATAATTGAATGTCATGTAATCTATGATTTTTGCCCTGGTAGGGCAGAGCGTAAGTAACAGGTCGTTGCATTTAAGGTTGAGGTAACTAAGCTTTTTCATACTTAACACATTTTTTATAGATATTCGACATGAAGCGATAAATCGTATGTGGGCACCTTTATCCTCGTAAATTCAGCTCGGAGAAGCTGAAGTTACGAGGATTTGGTACCCAACGATGAAATGTGTTCACTTTTGCTTAGAACTTTTATCCATTTGGTTTTAGGATACAGTTATTTACAGGCGTTAGCGGTAACCTTCAATAGACTTTTTTTTAGAACCCTAAAAATTGAAAAGTAAAATCGTCAAATTATATCAATTATGTCAGGCCAGGGGGGGGGGGGGGGGGGGGGGGGGGGGGGAATAATAACGAAGAATATCGCTCCGTGTTTACCTGCGATGACCACGTTACATCAGCACCACGTGACAACAATAGTTTCGCTACATCACAATGCATCTCTAAAACTGCTGGATATATTGGTGGGTAGCCGTACTAATTAAGAAGACAGAAAATTGTTTAATTAATGAGACATGTACTTTAAATTAACGTAAAATCTTTAATTTCTCTCTTATTTTAACACATAGAACACTATTCTGCAACCAGGATAAAAACCTGACCTTTGCCCAGGATGACAATACGGTGTAAACAGTTTTCCAATTATACCCCGCTTTGCACGTGCACTAGCGTGCAAAGCGGAGTATAATTGAAAAACTGTTTGCACCGTTTTAGAATCCTTAACGGGGGGGGGGGGCTTTTCACGGAGAGATATAGAAAGAGTACTCCTTTTTACTCGGAGCGTAACTTCTCGCGAACTTGTAATGAGAAATCAGAATTGCAGTTGTTTTTTAAATAACTGCTATAAATTGTTAGTGAGTGATCACCGCTCTCTTACCACTGATATGACAAAATATGAGATTAAAGAAAGACATTTGATTAACTTGTTATGGAAGTAAATTGAAAAACAACACTATAACATATTCTATCGTTTTCTTTCTTTGGCTGCTTAAAATTATATAGATCTTTATGTCCCTGTAGAGAAACTATAATGCGATTCCTCAATAAGTTTATGTAAAATTATCAAGTTACATGGATAAAATTCATGAGTCTTACCTCTGAGCTCAGGTTGACATCACATTCACTATCTAACAATAAGCGGACAAGTTTTGTATGTCCGTAATAGCTGGCCAGATGAATAGGTGCACTGCCTCTCTGAAATGAAATTTACGTGTCGTTTGCCATCAAACTGTTGTATGAACACCTTATTACAGTTACTTATATCGAGAAATTGACATTCATCTCAACCAAAACCTTTTTAAATCGCTCACTCGGCGCTCCATTCATTCATTCCAAACACTCACTCAAACCATTCAAAAACGCTCCGAAATCACTAAAATGAAGAGTCAACAACTACATGCAAAATTAATATAGCTAAAGAAAAAACCCCGCTATTTCTTAAACATAATTAAAGTCATAAGGCTCTGATTTGTCCTTGAAGAGATTGGAAGCTATTTATAGAACTTTTATGCATATTTTATTAGAGGGAGGTAATAAACATAGCTACTTTTGTTTATCCTTGCTTTAAATTCACTCAAAACTCGTTTATTGCACTCATTCATTTTCATTCCTAATTCATTCAAAAATCGTTCACCTTGTCAATTTTACGATGTTGTTAAATGCAAATCTGTAGATACATCATTGATGACCGATGATGATATAGAGGATATTGAAAGAGTGGTCATTGAATACTGAATTTATTAAACGAGTCATCTATAAACTGATAAAAAACGAGGCTGTGCCGAGTTTTTATCAGTTTTAGATGACAAGTTTAATAAATTCTGTATTTTTGGAGCACAAATTTTATATTCTGTTTATAATATGACCCAGATTTTAGCAACAAATCGCCGAATTTCTTGAAATTCAACGTTAAATTTTCCGCGAAACTTATAACGCCGTTTAAAAATGACGTCACAAAACATACATTATGATGTCATTTCCGCGGTTACAAAATAGCGTTGCTATTCGCTTTCAGCTCATTTGCATAGTTATTCCATTAGTGTAATAACACCCGTGTTATATCAAACATATTCAACGGGGATTTTTCACTCCGGCGACGTAGGTCATATTATAAATAGAGAATACTTAAATTCACTCAATTTTATACAATGCATTTTCTACCTTATCGTTCTTCTGGTTTAGTTCCATCATTACACTAAGCTCGAGTCTTGAATATTGCGGTTAATTGCGAAATTCAGGATATTACAGCGAGACAGAATAATGAATAGTTCATTATGTTTATGTTTATGAAAATAATATTGAGGCAATATAAAAAAATCAAAAAAAAAAAAAAAAAAAAAAAAAAAACACACACACACAAAACAACAACAACAACAACAACAAAAAAAAAAAAAAAAAAAAAAAACAAAAAACAAAAAAAAACCCCGCACACTATTAAAAAAAGCTCAAATGCTTAGCTCTAATTAAAACATTACTAAAATTATACTAGAATATGATACCTTTGTTTGTATGGTGAAATCGGCATTTTTCTGTAATAGTTCCCTGGCAACATCTAAATGTCCCTCTTTACACGCGATGTGTAGAGCTGTTTGTCCTGCCTGTAATATATTTAATACAGGAAAAAAAGTTTCTAAAAGATTGTGGAAAAAAATGATAGTGAGTAAAAAAGCCTATTATATATACGTGTTCATTAAGATGCAAATGTGCATTGACAACCTAAAAAAACAAATGAATGCATATTTGGATAGTGCTTGTGTTTCAGAATACACTTTTCTTACTTTAATTTAGCACAAATGTTCAATGAATAAAGAAGCATATAAAAGTTAAGTTTTGGACATTGACAAGATGCCTGATTCTAAGATATGTGGCGCACATAGGGTGAACTTTTTCGTCCCTTTATTGTAAACTTTATTTCATTTTACCTACAGTAGCTAAAGCAGCCCTGTGTTCAGGATGGCGAAATGGTGAAAACAGTTTTCCAATTATACCCCGCTTTTCACGTGCACTTGTGTGCAAAGCGAGGTATCATTGGCAAACTGTTTGCACCATTTTGTCATCCTGATCGCAGGGCAGGAGGAGCTATGTCCTGATGATTGAGACATGGCAAGGGGAAAACGTGGGTGACTGGCCATTTCAAGACGACTGTGTATTTCAGAACTTAAACAGATTTTGCCATAGTATCTTCGACAATGTATTTGCACAAATGCCTTTATTTAGAAAGTAGTTAAAGCATATTATTGCACAAAACGGAAGTTTTAGTGTCGTTATAAGCATACGTTAACGGACAAACCCCGGTCTTTAACGAGAGAAAACGTGGATTTATAAGCAGATATCCTCAAAATGCTTCAACGCCCTCGTGATTCGCACTCGGGTGTCAAAGCTTTTTCTGGTCTCTGCAATCGTTAACGCCATCAAGAACGTAAATTAACCCTATACAAATTATTACCTGGTTTTGATGGTTTACATTGACGTCACTTCTCCACAAACACTCCTTTACGTGAGACAAATCACCTTTCTTCGAGGCTTTAAGAAGTTCTACATTTGGGTTATTGTCGTTCTGAAATAGATGCGCTCACATTTTGAACAAATTGTGTAGGGAAAAAAGACGCAAGTAGTATATAAAATATGTTTCAAATCAAAAGAATGACGATGTTGCCGGACTGAAAGAATTTTCTGGTATTGTTTTTACAAATTTGTGCATGTAATTTTTTAAACGACTATTTTTGTATGATTTATGTTAAAATTACATGCCTATATAAGCCGTTTAGTTTATTCTTCGGTGCATAACAAAAATCGTAATGTGCCATTTCAAATTTGTGCATGTAATTTCTTAAACGAACATTTTATTCATTAATTATACGTAATGTAATATGCCTATGCAAATTATTGTTTTTTTTTCTTTGGTACAAATAAAAAAATGATGTGCAAATCTTTGCATAGACTTGTAGTATATTATGTAGTCAATACCGGTTATTTGCATTAACAATGATATTATTGATATTATTATGTTTTACCTACTTCGACCTCCATGTTTCCATTAATGAAAACTTTTGAGATCTCATTCATCGTAGCAGGAATATCCATGATGCTGTTTTCACATTGAACAACCGCATACCTACAAGAAGATATTCAGTATTTTATTTATATTTACTTTCATCCTCAAACACGACCATCACCAACAACAACAACCAACATTCCGATTAGCGGAAAATACGTATTTATTCCTCGATTAATACAATATAGAGCATGCATTCGCTTAATCTATACCCACAAACAAATTATGCCCATTTAATACCTGTTAAAATTTGTAAAAAGTATGCTTCTTCCGCTCGATTTAACTTTAAGAAATGAAGAGCATATTTTCTATGTAGTTTACATCATTCCATTTATTGACCTACATATACATGTAGTTACGTTTTTGATTCTTAATTTGAGAAAATATGAACACACTTCGTTATATTCAAATGGCGATTCTGCAAAAAAGATCATTGTTTTCATTTTGACTTCCGTTTACTATGACTTTGATAAGTTTCGAGTTGATCGATTTTGCTCTATCGTCACTCATGGCTCCGCTATTCCTTAAAAATATATCTTTTCGTTGTTCAATCAATGAAATATGAATTAATCTTACACTGAAACAAATGATTATCTTTTAAGTATTGAAACACAATACAATGCCATTAAACGATACATAAAGGATATCTCCTATCTTTAGAAGGTCATGAAATCCCCAAAAGGAATGGTATCACTTACCGACCAGTAATGGGTTGATTGATATGCATTCTCCCGTCCGAGATTCCGTCCTCTTTATGGAGGACGCTTGTTATATCTTCCCATTCCGGCATTTCCTCAGACCCTGTGATATTTTAAAATCCCCTTTATCTTATAACTATACAAATATCTGTGTAGAAACAATCCACATGATATTTTTTATAATGTCACATGGATATTTTTAGAACAATGACATAATGCGGTATTTTCTTGAAACTTGCATTTCTGCTAGAGACATCGACGAAAACAAGTCAAAAAGAGGTTATAAGATAAATATGAAACGTACTTAGAGTATTGTATAAAAAATATCTAACTCGGTTATTGGAATTGATAATTGTCTCGGCAGAGCCTCGACTATAGTCAATACCCCAAACCTCGTTAGTGTCTTATAGTACCTTATGATAATCTGATAATTTCACTCATAACTCAGCTTTAGGTTGACTTTTTTTTATTCTATCTTTTGTTTGAATCATTCCATTATTAAACAAATACTGTATTTCATTTTTAAACAACAGGGCAAGAAATTAAACCGCCAGCGTGAATTTCATAGATCCAGTGGCATTCGGAACATCACTCGGCCATTTCCGTAAACTACAACAGGTTGATCGTGAGATTGGCCGAGTGGTGTTCCGAATGGGTCCAGTGGATGTGGTGGGGAATAAGATTCCATAGAAATTAGAGTGATAATATGTCCATATTTATAGTTAAGGGATGTCGTTCTGAGATTTCATAGTGAAAATATGCCGAGCTTGCAAAGCCCACATATAGAGGCCAATAAGAGTTTCGCGAACAACATTGGAAGAGGGGCACCCGAAAAGATTCTGACATAATTTCATTGATATCGGCACAGTGGTTTATGAGGAGATGTTGTTCAAAGAGTTCTCAGAGAAAAACGCCTCGCCAAAATTTATTGAACAATCGGAATTTCGCGAACATTTTTTATGAGGGTCACCCAAGAAACACTCTGACAAAATGTCATTGAAATCGGCCGAGCGGTTACGGAGGAGGTTCCGTCCAAAGATTTCATAGTAAAAATGCAACGCCCATATTAATAAGCCAATCAAAATTTTGCGAACACATTCGGTAAAGGGTCACACAGGGATTATTCTGGAAAAATTCCATTTAAAATTGGCCAATATGAGGATAAATTTTCCTTCCAAGATTCGTAATAACAAAATTCCATTGAAATCGGCCAAGAGGTTTAAGAGATGATGTCCTTTTAAGATTCCAGAGTGAAAAAGTATCACGCTTTTATTTATAGGCCAAGCAAACTTTTCATTAAAACTGGCCTAGCGGTACAGGAGAAGACATCATTCAAAGATTTCAAAGAAAACAAAACGCCCATATTCTTGGGCCAACCGGTATTTCGCAAAGAAGAGGGTCGCCATAAGAACATTCCTGCGAAATTTCATTGATATCGACCCAGTGGTTTAGGAGATGTCGTTCAAAGATATCATAGTGAAAATGCCCCGCCCTGTCCCGTCTATTTTGGAAGAGGGTCACCCAAGGAACATTCTGACAAAATTAGCCACACAAGAAACATTCTGTGAAAGTTTTATCAAAAATTGGCCAGGCGGTTCGGGAGATGGAGAAGTTCACGACACACGACGGACAGCGTACGAACCACGAAGCACGACGGACTCAGAATGACTCTAAAGCTCCCCTTGTGCAGAGCTTAAAATTTATGCTGATAAATTATGGAAGTAGTAAGAATACTATATATCTAGAAATTATTAAACTTAGTTCGTAATTACCGAACCAAATAAAATGCTTATATGTGCTTCACATTGGATGAAATCTTCGAAAATTGTAATCCAGTCAACATGAATTTTCAACCTGCTTTAATCTAGACTCTTTTTAAATTTCCGCTCATATTAAGAGATTCATAGACATACGCAAATAAAATAAACAAGTTGGTTACAGTTAAGCACACCGTCATATTGACTCTCATTCCGATCAAAACCATTCTTAGTCGCTCACTCAGCACTCAATTCTTTCAGTCCAAACACTCACTTAAACTATTCAAAAACGCTCCGAAATCCCCATATGAATAGATCAACAACAGCATTTTAATTAAACCCACTAGAAAGAATTTCACAATTCACAACTAAATTGAATTATGCAAGCGTCTGATTGTTTTTTGAAATCATTGGGAGCCACTAATAGACTTTTTATGCATATTTTATTTAAGGGGGGTAATACATATCGCTAATTTTGTTCATCTCGAACAAAATAAGCGATATTGGACTACCTCTCTGTAAATTCACTCAAAACTCGCCTCACACATTCATTCAATTTCATTCTTATATCATTCCAAAATTATTCATCTTGTTGATTTCACAATGTTATCAACTGTACCTAAGATACTAATAAGCACTCGCATATTTTTCCGGTCCGGTACCAGTTCCCTCGCCCCGGGGAAAGGTATAGACAATTGAAGTGTGGTGTGAAATTTTCGTTTCATTGGTTCTATTGTTACTACTGGCGATATAGCTGCTCCCCTGCCCATGTGTTTGTGTACCAGAGATTCGTCAATATTGGAAACCTAAAAGTATAGAAATCGTGGAAATGAAAATAATTTCTTACTATGTTTATCATGTACAAAACGAAACCTAACAAAAATACACCCCCCAAAAACCAGCGATCCTCCTATTACATTAAAACATTCTATTCATCCCTCAAAGAAGGGAAAAAATGATTCAGACTGAATGAGAGTTACGAATCGATTACAATGAAGAAAAAATACCGGTATTTTGGACCCATGAAAGGTCTTTCCCCAAAAAACAAGTATTTATTTTAGAAATACTGTGTACCGGCTAGATATTAATCTCTAAATAAAGTAACCATATAATTAGAAATATAATAACACGCGTTATCCTCGTAATGATAAAGTATAATCAACACCTTATTAGAAGCTACAAAACAATATAGTCTCTAAAAGAGTCCATGAAAACTCACAACTGTAATTATCATCTTATAGGATATAATTTCGGTAAAAAAGAATGCAAAGTATGTTATTCTTTCCTGATAATTGAACCTTGAAAGCGATGAAATTCTATGAATTCAATTATATAAATTCGCTAGGATACAAAAACAATCTTGTTCCAGTTTCAACCATACACGAGAAGTAAGCTAGAATACCCGGGCATGAAATGCCACTTTCCTGTTGACTAAGCATGTCCCGCGCATTGAATGCGCCGTAAGCAATTTTAAATCTATCGAATCTATTGAGGAAAAAAACGTTCCCTTATAAGTCTGTCAAAGTTATGCAGTCTACATGTAGATTTAGCAAGTTAAATGGCTTGTAGTGTCTGCGTTAATTAGGGTCATTAATTAATTTAAGGATATTCTTTCATCGTGTATGAATACTATACTGATAGTTTATTTACGAACAAAATTCAATTTGGCTTAATCAAACGATCTGAAATATACGATGTCGTGAGTATAAATAGTAAATATACAATCTGCTTGTGAAAAAATGCTCATCAAAATTTAAAAGAAATGATTATATTTTCTTTGGCTATTTCCCCAAGATCAGCACATAGAGGCCCTTTATGGTATCCATCCATTGTTCTGGTAAGTACTGGCAGAAGCGGATTTGGAAAATATCCCCGATAATAATTTATTAAAATGACTTTGATAATATTATATATATAACTCCAAACTATGCATATGAATGTTATACAGTACATATTTTCTTTACGAAATTACTAAGATAGCATGACAGAAGAATACCTGTATTGAAACTCTACAGAAGCTCTTATCTCCAGTTTGTAAGGCACCTTCAGGTAATTTACAAGTGACATCAGGATTAGTGGTCGAGGTGAGTAGTCCCCCCTGACTTGAGAAAAACCGCACAGCTTGAATGTCCACTTCCTCGTATTCCATGGTCACTTTAGAAGTCAACACATCGGTCGCTTTAGAGGTAAACACTTTGCCCACTCTAGTTATAGATCTAAATACTAGTTACTCTCACTCTAGTAGTCTACAGATGGATCACTTTTAAATTAGCACGATACATATTGGTCAATTATGTAGACTGTCCATTGATCACCTAAGTAGTCTACCCATTGGCCACTTAGGCAGTCGACACATTGTATTGTTTTGTCGTCACTCTAAATTAATGACAAAGACTTCACAGTCTACTGTAATATAAAAGTGTGTCATTTCATAACACACGCTACTTGTTATATATAGGGAGCGATAAATTGTTCACTGGCAGCGTCCTATGGTATCCAATAAGTTGCGTGGTATATTTCTTGAACATTCTGATATAAGAGCAATCATAACTTTGCGATTCTGAAATAAGAACAATAAATTACAGCCTACTAGAAATACGTAGTTCAAATCAAAATGCAGACTATACATAAAGCTTCTTTTTGTTTAAAAATATATTGAACAAAGAATAATCATATGATTAAATCATTGAAAACCTTCATGTTTTGAACAACATCGAATCCAAAAGCGTTATAACATTGCTTGTAATAAAGAAAGAGCAAACACTGTTCATATGTATATCGATTACTTGCAACAAATTCTTAACTTTCTTCCTGATATCTAGTAACTTAATCACAACATGTCAAATAAAACATCGACCATTTTTAGCTAATATTAGGACTTATGGTTGCATTCATGTCAAGAGAAAAGTTCGATACTCGAAACTCCGCGCAAACTGCGTAGACTGACCAGGATCGACACCGCATTTCCATTTTTACATGTTTTTGCATTACAGGTTACATTATCAACCCTTATCCTTCTGTCACGAGATATCCCTGCATTTCTCAAAGCTTTGGCAGACAGGATAGGCTATTGTCATCCTGTGCCAGTGTACAATCTGATTTAGCTTACTCTACCTTCAATAAACTTAACAATTGTAGAAAAAAATCTTTAGCCAGTCTGGTTGGGTGACAATTTGTTTGTTTCCCCCACCCCTTGTTTTATTTTTAATCCTAAGTTTCGCAGGAGAAGGGTTTAGTTTTGGGGACTGTTGCATGACAGATGAAGACCTGTCTATGTGATAGGAAAAGAATGATACACTAGGGACAAGTGAATCAGGCTATAATACTACACGTATAATTATCCAGGGAAATACTCTTCGGGAAGACGGATGATACAAGTGACCTTTCCTTGGTTTTCGGAGCTTTTGATACTCAGAGTTGTTTGAATAGTAGATGAGCACAAATTGTTATATCAATACAGTTCATCAATGTGGAAATGAAAACCGTGCGATTATAGACGGATCGATTTCATCACACATTCAAATTGACTACAATAAAAATAAGACTTTTCAAGTGACAATCAATATTTTTTATGTATTTGACAAATAGATTACTCCGGAAGCATGATAAGATCACACTAGTAGAGCTTCACTAGATAAGGCTAAATCCAAATTTCAAAATTATGTGACTTCCGGATTCAGAGAAGCAGACTTTGAAAAACATATGCTTTTTGGTTTCTTTGATAAAGAGAGTGCGCCTGGGTGTAGCCCAAATAAGCTATTGGCGTGAAATGAACAAACTAGTTAGAGCTTTATTAGGTTAAATACCAACTTTAAAAGCTGTGTGACTTCTTTTTCAAGGGAGCAGATTTATTTTGAAATATTACCCCCTTTCGATCTATCTCTAATAGTGTGCCAGGGCAGATCCCCAAGATGATCCAAGGGGCATGTTATTATATACAGATACCAGCTGTCTGACTTCTAGTTTCAGAGAAATAGATTTGTTCGAAACTTTCCATCTTTGTCTTTATGTAATTTGAAATGCACCCGGGCGGATTCTAAATATGACACAAGAGTTATTGTAATGAACAAATTGGTAGAATTCCACTCCATGTAGCTACAAACAAATATCAAAGCTGTCCAGAGAAAGTTTTTAAAGATTTTCTTTTTTAAATATTTGAAGAAAAAATAGTATTTTTGTTTGTTTTGCTGCCGTTGCAACCAGAGTTAACACCAGTAGCATTAGGCCCAGCACACATTCTTGTCTACTATACCAATATTAGCCAAGCGGTTAACCCTTTCCCAAACAAGACCTGGTTTTTACGTCCCTGTTGGAATGGGCTTGAGAAAATATTGCGACCAAAGAAGAAACTGCTGATGACCAGCAGTTTCTCCTTTTGTCTCAATATTTTCTATGTCATACTTTACACAAATTCTTTCTTTAGCAGCCTCTATTTTGTCATTTGTTGCAGATTTTGAAGAGGATCACCCTTAAATTTTGCTGTTTGGGAAAGGGTTAAGGAGGAGATGTTAAAAGAAATTGTAGACTCTGGTCATTGGACAATGCGGAGCTAATTATGACATTTTCATTATGGTCCCCATTTCTGTCGTTTCGTTGTTCTTATATTTCAAGGGTCCATCTTTTTGACTTGCCAATCTTTCTGACCAATTTGAAATAAAGTGCGCTGAATTTGTGCCACTAGGGGTTGGGTAGGATATAAAAACTTACGAATTTTCATATGGGTCTATTTCCCATGTTTTCATCTAGATTAATCGTTATGGCATGAAAAACAATTGCATCAAGATCCATCATAATTACGAAGGTCCTGGGTTCGAATCCCTACTGCGCCACAAGTAATGTAGAAATGTCCTTGGGAGATGCATTTTACAGCCCAGCCTAGGACTAGTAATGCCTAGGAAAACCATGATTAGGGAATTTCGTCTCGATATACTAAAAAAAATGTTGAAAATCAGGGTAAAGCATTTGTTCAATCAATAAACCAGTACATCACATTTCCTTGAATTGTGTGGCATTTTTAGTGTTAACAAATATTATTGTAATAGAAGTTTTTTTGCCGCAATTTTCAGTGGAAAGTTCCATTTTTAAATAGGGTTCATCGGATTCATCTATCTGACATGAACATAATTCTAGTCAAAGTGAATTAAGATTGAGCAAATACGCCAGACGGCTTTACACGGGACATTCGGTATCTAAAAGGCACGATGTGCCCGGGCGAGTAAAATATACACGAAATTAAGTTGCATATTATTTTTCTTTTTACAATTTTACTGAAATAAGGAAGAACTATTTTTATGATGAAATCACACAATTGATATAGCGAGTAAGCCTTCGTTGGCAATTTACACTAATCTGAATTCCGAAACTACCTCAACTTTTGGATGCGAACCTTTGAAAACCCGTCTAGCTAAAAACAAATAGATCTCAAGTTGAATACATAGGGTATACAACTACTTTCGCACTTACATAGCATATTTACGTGAGAAAGCAATACGGTTCTATTAAAGTCGACGTGAGAACTGTTCACAGGAATATTCTACATCTTTGTGAAGATTTCTAGATCAAATCGCGCTCACTCAGATAGCTGTGAATTGTATCAAGCTTTCTCAACACCATCCGGTAAGACGTGTTTTCTTGCCAATCATTTAAATAGATATCAGACATTACTTGTCTTGTAGGACCAATCTTCATCAATAATTCAGTAAATTGTCATTCAAGTTTATTGTACTGTTGAATATGATTCATGGTTATGACATGGTTAAGACAACAACTTAGATCAGACTGGTAAAATGTATATAAAATGCAGGAAATTGACGGATGGCCTCCTCTGCCCTTTGGCCTCTACCACCAAACACCCCTCAGATACTAAAATATATAATTTATTCTTAAAACATATGAGCAGGAACATGACAAAAACAACATTTCTTTGATGTGTGAGCAAAACGTCGTAGCTACAGCTTATTGAGTCGCTCTTTTTTTCAAACAAAATGGAGGAAGGTGATTGTTTTTATTGGCCTATTTTTTGAGCCTGTGTGTGACATTTCCAACAATTTCATGTGTGCGTGATCGACAGAATCGAACAATCTCGACAATCATGCAATGTATTGAAATTGTTCTTGGATGGAAGATTCTCAACTGACTTGGGTCTGTATTTTACCTTTGAATCAGAGTGTTGAATCTGAGTTTCGAGGGAAAAAAAGCACAGAATTTCATATATTCATAGCTTCTGCGAAAATGCCAATTTTGAAAAGGATCTGCAAATGGTAAGTACTGTAACTAACAAGTCATTTTTTGACAGGAAAGCACAAGGAATTCTATATTTTGCTTGCATATCTTCAACTAAATTCATCAAAACCAGCCAAAGTTTTGCTTTTCAAAAACCCTTGTCGAAACCAACTTTGTATACAATGATAAATTCCTTGTCGTTTTTAACTCTACTGGTCGAATACCAGCGAGCTATTGTCATGGCGGAATGTATCCGTCCCTTCGTGCGTGCGTGCGTCCGTCCGTCCGTGTGTAAACTTTTTCTTTAAACATACCAATGGGCGGATTTTAACGAAACTTGATAGAAATGATTCTTAGGTGGCCCTCTTCTTAAATCGTTCAAAGAATTTTGATTGGCCCCCAAATATGGGCGTGGCATTTTTCACTTTGAAATCTTTAAAAATCTTCTCCCCCCAAACCATTGGGCCGATTTCAATGAAACTTGGCATGGATGTTTCCTAGGTGACCCTTTACTTAAATTGTTCAAGAAATTTTCATTAGCCCATAAATATGGGCGTGGCAGGGCGGGGCTTATTTTGAGCCCAAAACCTTTGAACGACATCTCCTCCTGAACCACTAGGCCGATTTCAATGAACTTTTAACAGAATGTTCCTTGGGTGACCCTTTACTAAAATTGTTTGCTAAATTTTGATTGGTCGATAAATTTGGGTGTGGCAAGGCGGGGCCTATTTTGAGCTCGAAATTTTCGAGTGACATTTTCTCCTGAACCACTTGGCTGATTTCAATAAAACCTTACCAGAATATTCCTTGAGTGTATCTTTTCAAAAATCAAATGCTAAAGTTTGATTGACCCATAAATTTGGGCGTGGCAGGGCGGGGCGGAGGCCAAAATCTTTTAACGATATCTCCTCCGGGACCACTCAGCCAATTTCAATGATACTTTACCAGAATTTTTCTTGACTATTTACTTAAATTGTTCAAGAAATAATGATTGGTCCATTAAAATGAGCGTGGCAGGCGGGGCCTTTTTTGAGCCCGAAATCTTTGAACGACATCTCCTTCTGAACCTTATGTTTTAATAAGATGGGTAAAGGGTTGCAGGTTCAAAGTAATTCAGAATTTTGGTGCAAAATAGTTATCTAGTTTTGTCATTCATTTATCACGCACGAAATGTTGAACTGAACAAAGTTCTAGTACACTTTTCATATATACTCAGAACAAGAAGTTAAGCGCCATCAGTTTTTAGACAGGAGATTTTCAAAGGCAGAGAGCCCTCATTAATTTAAAATAACAGAGATGTAAATATTGAGTTCCAATGTTGAAAATGGTATGTTGACTTTACTATTTCACAACAATACATGGGTGGTGATAAATTTTATTGACTTTGTACCTTGAAATGTAAATGACGTATTTTCACCTTTTTTTAAAACATGAAAAACTATTGTCAAAGCCGACTTACTGTGTTGTCTATGACACGAAACTTGAGTCAGATAACACAAATGCGATTAATCCCAGTCACATCTTAGTCAGTAGCGTGTGTAAGATCCATGAGCATTGATCACTGCGCGCACCCTCCTTGGCTTGCCACGAATCAGCCTCTGGATAATGTGTTGAGGGATTTGCTGCCACTCCTGGTGCTGCTTCTAACTCAACCACATTTTGTACAGGAGGCTCTCTCCGACGTATACGGCGCCCTAAAATGTCCCACAGGTGCTCGATGGGGTTAAGATCGGGACTACAAGCCGTTCATGGAATAGTGGTGATGGCTTTACGTTGCATAACGTCCGCCACGACTCTTGCTCTGTGGGGTCTGGCGTTATCATCCATGTACACTGGTCTTGTTCGAAGAGGGTGATTGTCAAAATGTGGAATTACCACAGGAAAAGGATGTTATCGCGATATATATCGCCAGTCAATGTGCCTGATACTGTCACTAGGTCCAGTTTACAGCCGTAGGAGACACAACCCTATCTCATAACGGAGCCACCGCCACCCTGGTGGGTTGGTTGGACGTACTTTGGTGCAAATCGGGTGTTAGGGTTGTCTCCAAACATGAATTCGGTCATCGGTGACATGCAACAACATCCTGCACTCATCTGACCAATGGATCCGACGCCATGATGCCAAGTTCCAACGTGCCCTCGTTCTACACCATATTAGACGTTCATTGATGTGTCTCTGTTGTAACTTTGGACGTTTGAGGGTCTTCGTGCCTTATACCCAGCCATCCGAAGTCGATTTCGCACTGTTGAAATAGAGACCCGTCTGTGTGTATTTCAGTTGTCCCTTAGTACAGGCGCACTGGTGAAGGGCAGACGTCTGACGTGACACAAAAGTGCTCTATCCTCTCGAATAGACGTTACTCTAGGGCGTCCAGATCTGACACGGTCCTTAACGTCGTTTATCTGAGCGTATTTTTGTACCAAACGTGTTATGACACTGTGGTGATACCCCAGCTGTCTGGCAATGGCTCTACAAGACATTCCAGAATCTCGCATTCCAATTATTCGCCATCTTTCATTTGTAGACAATCTACGCCTTGCCATGACTGAGTTTCAAATCGAAATGTAAACAATTGCACGCGCTACACGACGTAAGTATCTCTGACAGAAAAGCTGACTTTCCACTTTGCGCGAGGCCTGGCTTTACAGTCATTGCACGAGATTTGCTGAATATGCACGTGCATCCGAAAGGTTTTAATCAATAGCTACAAGGTTGTTCTAACAGTTTGACAACATAGATACGTTATTAAAGTTTTCGATAGAAATTTTATTAGCTGAAAACTTAGTGGCGCTTAGCTTTATGTTCTGAGAAAATGATTGTAAGACCTCGATGGCAATATACTAAAACAACATTCTATTAAGGTTGAAGAATATAGTTCAACTTCAAGTAATTTCTCTGTTTCATACTATCTCTTTCACCCCAGAGCTTCTTTTCAATTTGCCCCAAAGTTTTATTTTGTTTTTGTTTTTATTATTTTTAGCTGTCTGCCACCTCTTTCACTCTGGACCAGCCTAATATTAAAAAAAGAATGATAAAGTGTTGGAAAAAAAACCTTGATAATTAATCACATAAAATCGTTTTTTGTTTTGCTCAACATAAAGGTCTTATATATGTGCTATTCCATGGAAGTGAAAGCTTCGATCTTAGAATTTTTGGAGCACCACAGGCGTGAGATATCAATTGGAATAAAACAAGTTATATTGACGCCGATGTCGAAGATCAAATTACAGTCCGTAAATGCTATTGGATTTCATTTGTTTTAATTTGCATTTGATGATCCCAGCATGCATTTAATGAGGTTTCTCCTGTTATACCAGAATTTATTGGCGTTGGCATGGCAGTATAATTATTAGGGCGATGAACTATAGGATGAAATGCTTATTTCATGGCTTTGATTCCTGTATTACACAAGAGCAGTTGTGAAATGAATAAAACAAATCATATTTTCAACCGATTTAATTTTTTATAAAGTTTCTGGCCATTCA
This sequence comes from Fragum whitleyi, assembly GCA_948146395.1. NCBI lineage: Eukaryota > Metazoa > Mollusca > Bivalvia > Cardiida > Cardiidae > Fragum > Fragum whitleyi. Next base: position 56,019,736 of record OX411545.1, on the reverse strand, counting down.
TAACATTGATCCGGCCGTTCACATGTGATTTAGAATTAAACAAATAATTTGTTACATATCTGATATTTTGGGAGGAAAACGAGGCGTTTTCTAATGAAGAATTTGAGCTTAAACTCGTTCATAGCATGTTCATTGTATTTCATAGCAAGTTCACTGACGCTCATAGCATGTTCATTGTATTTGTAATTCTTTAATATCTTGAAACGTAGAAACATAGAGATTTATGTGGAAATCTCTTAAAATGTGTAATTTATCATTTTATCTAGATGATTCTCTGACCTCCGAAATTTCAAGGTGACTTTAGCTATAAAATTACACAATAAAGTGTGCCAGGTCAATGAAAGACATAGATTATCCTGTGTTTCAATGAATAACCTAGTTAGTCGTTAACGAACAGGAGCACGACAAATGGATACCACTCGCGGCTACATACGCTTCTCAGTAAAAATATCTTACTTAGAAAGGTGACATATTTCTTCCAAATTTACCTTTATAGCTATATACCTTAAAACTATTGACTGCTCTTATGATGCCGAACACATATGTAAGGTAAAAAAAAAAGAAAAAAAAGAAGATGTGATAGCTGAATAATGAGCAAGATGAAAGTTACACTGCCTTCGAAAGGTTGACGACAAAAACTAAAATTTTGTCTCAAGACAAACCAGCTAAAATGTCAAAAAATTTCAAACAATGAAAATTTTCCTTCGCTGATTCATCAAGAGCACGACGTAGCCAGTTAGCCAAGTAATTTTCTTCAATGTATCTCATCAGAAAGCGATAAGCAATATGACAAACTGACTCCTTTTGCAAAAAGCACTTGTTTTATGACACAAGAAAAGCTATAGGGATATATACTACAAAATGTAATGCTTTTTGCTTAATTTGTTTTCTTTACATATTCGGAACTGAACTATTGTTCAGTGTCATTAAATAAAAAGCAAATTTTTATAGTAATAATTCAATAATAAGATTCAACTCCTAAACCTAGATGCCAAAAGTACAGTACTTCATGCAAGGTAACAAGACTGCATACCAGTCTCAATCAATTGTTATCACAGCTCACGATATGGTACATTCGGCAACTGCAGCACCCCGCTGAATTTTATGCTGCAAAAAAATAGGTGCTAATAGGAAAGACAGTCGCGGCGTGATGAGATTCTTCGAAAAGATCTAGCTCAGACTGCAGGTGCTCGTCTGGCAGATAAATCTGATAATAAACTTTTAGCTTATATTTAGTCCGGCAGCACCAGAGCATGACCTAGCAATAGCGTCTATAGAATATTTTATTGCTGAAATGTGTAGATATGGTCATGCAGATATGAAAACCGGTTGATGCCACTTTGGCATCATTGGGCAATCCAAAATGGCTGCCAAAATAAGTACCATTTCCACAATGTTTATTCTATGTGATTAGGAAATGACTCAAAATGATCCAAATTGTATCGAAATTGCAGAAGAGTAGGACTTCAGATATTTATTGGTTCAGTTACGAAATAGAAATATAATATTGCCGCCAAAATTCAAGATGGCAGCCAAAGAAATTGATTTTCTACTGTGCTTATCCTATGTAGTAGAGATTTTATTTAAAGTGGTATCTGAATTTCATGAAACTCAAACTCAGAATATTTTCATGTTTCTATCATGCAGTGGAATTAAAATATGGCCGCCAAAATCAAAGATGGCTGCCAAAATTAGTATTGTTCTATAATGATTGTTACATTTGTAGTCGAGACATAATTCAAAATACTACAAAATGATATTCAAAATTACATATATGTCATACTTGCGTTATTTATACTTCAAAAAAAGATGTACATTGTATAAAAATGAGAATGAAGCATATACAATATGGCCGCCAAAACGGATTAAAGGGAATATGATTCAAACAGGATGGATAAGGGATGAGTTTGGAGAGACGTGATTCAAATGCAAGGTATTCCATTTAATCCAGGTGAGACACATTAATATATAATTATGTTTGCTATCTACAATCACTTGCAAGACGATTAAATTAAAACGGCGCAGAAAATGCGCGTATTTCAAATACTGTGAGTTTTCATGACTATCAAATTCATAATGTTTTGTTTTTTTTTTTTTTTATTCTGAAAAACATTAAGTCTGTTGTATCAGTTCAATACAACCTAGTCGCGTTTGTGCACTTGAAGTAACATAACCCAATACTCTTATATATGTTCATACAAAAAATAGGCTAAATAGATAGGCTGAATGTTGATTTTATTAAAGAAAAGCGATAGAGATGGATATTAATGAAAAACAGTCAAAAAGTCATTGAATCACAATTAAAAGTCTCAGGGTGGGCTATTCTGTTCAGTCAACGACATTCGTCTGTCATCCGTCCAGCAATTTATTTCAATATCCTTTCAGACACCACTGTGCCGATCAGGATAACATTTTATAGCAGTGTACCTTTGATGAAGTTCTGAGATAGTTGTAAAAATAATTAAGTCCATTCAAAATTATGATTATCGAAATGCCACAAATAAAGAAAATATTTAAAATTATTCTCCTACAAAACCATTAGTCCTAAAGGTTTGATATGTTGCATGTCACTTCATACGTGTGTTGTTGAAATAATTCATCGATTTCTATCAGGGTTCTGCCCGATTACACCTATTCTTACAAAGAAACAAAGACATAAAAAAAAACAACCAAACTTTTAGGCCTTAACGTTTGATATATTGCACAGTGGCTAAACGTATGCTAAACGGACACGACGGAAGAGTGAAATTTCCATCCGTTCTCATACGTATGATAATAACTGATAGTAGTGGCAGAACTTTGCGAAAGCAGAACGGAATATATCGGACGCTTAAAGTATGTAGCCTGGATGTTGAGTGGATGTTCATCGGGGTCCCTGCGGATAAGAGCGGATGACAGCTCAGAAGAGGTTACCCGGTATAATTTTGACGTATACTAATAGAGGAAAGAGCGGATGCATAAAGCATTGGACGTTTACACAACGTATGCTGAGCGGAAAGAAAACAGATACAGCGCGGATCATTAAGTTTTACGTGATGCATACGCTTACATACTTTAATATACGTGTTACTCCCCTTCTATATACTTAATAAATCCACCCTGTGTACGTTTACATCCAAAGCGGATGAGAGTTTCCAGGATTCTCAACGAATGGATTGAGGATACAGCTAAAATATAATGGATGCTTTCGTATACGCAGCCTTTGTTCCTCGTATTGTTTCACATTTAAAATCACAATGGATGGACGGACAGAACGTATGCAAAGCGTATGTACAGGTTAAGAAACAGATGCAAAGCGTCTTTTCAATGGATGTAAATATTTTCATACGTTTTTCATCCCCAATGCATCCGTAAGTGCAGTGGGACCGAGACTTTAGCTGTTTGTAGGTTAGAATCCACCAACAGAATGGTCATGTCGTTTGGCAGGATACTGAACTGAGCCTCAGCAAGGCCAGCTGTCTATTAAAGTTGGTTGTACTATTAAAAATTATTACCGCCCCATCCATTATCTCCGGTGTATGTGATGTGTTCTGGTATATGAACTAGGACAACTATGAATAGCCTTTCCTTGGGTTATTCCTTCTTCTGAAATGGTTTGCTCAGTTTAATTTAAAAACCAAGAAAAACAGCCAGAGTTTCTTGAAGCACTCATGTGATACCTTCCATTGAATAACACAGGGGATCATTTTGGGGTCTTTATCGAAATCCACGTTTGTTACAACACTAGGCAGACAGTGTACATATCTGGATGAAGGAATTTCGCATTTTGTGAGACAGATTCGATAAAAACGTGAAAAGACAATATTCTGAGTTCAAAAACAATAAGCCGTTTTCTCCTTTTTTTATTTTGTGTGACTATTAAAACCTTTAAAGAAATATAAGGAGTAACTAACTTTAAAATGAAATTTGTCGAATGTGGACATAAAGTCAGATTTCGCCAAAATATTGCAAGCAGTCAGATCATATTGTTTTGAGATTACCCTTCATTACATCTTCTCCTCTGAGAAGATTTATGTGCTTATATGACATTGTAGAGTTTGACTAGACTACCAAATCCGTTTACAAACTAAGACATGAGTTTCAATACAGATAAGAATGCGTCAACGTTAGTAATCGCTACGTTAACTGCAATGACATCATAGAGAATCCCATGTTGCTTAGCAGCTACGTGATACAAAGTGGTGACTTTGTTTTGTTCCAAGACAAATGCTTATTTAAGTTTGTCGAAGCATGATCAATCGTGGTCCGGCGTTATTCATCCGCGTTGAGTGTATATTCACGCTGTGCATTATGTGCACTTTTAATGAAGATGCAATTTTTTAATTTGGCAATCCGCAGCTAAATGCAAATTCAGATCAAATATTAATCTAATGCTCGCGATAAACTCAAAACGCGCATGTTCAAAAATTTCAGCCGAGCCGAAATGTTTGCGAATCTTGTGAATATATTCTCAAAAGATCCTTAGTTGACGGTAAATAGCTTACTTTTTCGAAATTTAAAAGTGTTCACTTTCTTTTGGAACTGAGTATATAATCAATAAACACGATTATACATATAATGATTATCATACTGAAAATGGTAACAGTCGCTGATTAATATGGTGTTATTCTTAAATGAAATCCGTTACTTGAAATATTTTAAACAAAGAATGAAAATATATAAAGATTTTAGTTATAGGACCTTTTTATTTTGTTATTTCGCTAAAATAGACGATCTTCGCTTTTCAGGTGTCGATTTCATATAGGGCATATTTATCTAATATATGTAAAATTACTATGATTTAATCATTTCATGAATGTTCTGATATTCTAGACGACGAAATCTATTGGTAATTATAAAGCACCCTTTGCATCAGAGTATCAAAGTTTGCAATCCCAAAGAAATTGAGATTTCTTTTCAATCTTTTGCATATGAATGGATAAATGAATATGCGTCTGTTCTCTTCCCTGTACCTATGAAATTGCAGGTGAGGTTTGAGTAGAAATGGAGGGGGGTGACTAGCAAACCGACTTCTACCTCTTAAAATTCAAGGCCCATTAACCTACATTTATATATTATGAATAGGTTTGGATGATTGCGCACCGCAAAAGATGAGTTAAGCAGAACAATTCGTGTGATTAAACAAGCATACCTAGCATGTAATACATAGACAATTCATTTGTTAAGATTGTTAAATTATCTCCCTTTATTAACTAAATTTCAAGAAATTATATGTTAACATGCTGAAAATGTATTTTTTGAATGAATATTTCAAATATTCTTTCTCATTTAAGCAATTACGAGCGATTTTAAAAGCATTTACTACAAAAAGAACAATATAGCAGGCGAAATCGCTTTGACAATTGGCTTTGACGCCATCTTGGACGCCATCTTGTTTCTAGCGAGTTGCCCAATGATGCCAGGGTGGCATCAACCGGATTCATAATGTACAATGTCTCCCCTTTCTAAAAATGTAAAAACATTTTCTATAGACGGTATTGCACGGTTAAAGTGAAATTTCGGGTTTTGCTGCCGGACTAATTCGCATATTGATAGTTTGCAAAGAAAATTCCGTGCTGGCATGGGTGACATCTTTGCACTTACTATAAATAAATATGATGCGATTGTAAGGTCCCCGAATTGAAATGATAATTTGAATATAAGAATATATCCTATTGATAAATGCATCGATCAAATGAAAATTTTTCTTGTGTATTTCTCAAAAGATAAAAGACGCTTCATGTTAGCAGTCTACCAAGACATGGGACTAATCTATTCACTATGTTTTCATTTATGAAAAGGATATTTCATACAAGGAAACCAGCTACCTGACACAGCGATTGAAGGCTTTGTTCTCCATCCATATATCAAAAGACAAAAGTAGCTTGACAGGCCATAAATCAATAAATTCAAGGAACATTTAGGAACAAAAACAGCAGCAGCAACAACTACAACAACAACAAAATCATAAAAAACAAATGCACGGCATCAAAATCCGAGCTTTAATGGATGGTCAAGAAGCCTGCTGATAGACACAACTTAACAAGTATTATATCAGTATGTTACTTTTTGGCTTATCAACCGTGCAAGAATGAAGTATAATGACGATAATTTGTTTCCAACGGTTGTATGTTCTTATTCAGTGCCAATTTTATTTGATCAAGCCTGGAGTTTTTGAAGAATGTCCCATGCATGCAATGCAGTATGCGTTAGTAGTGTAGTCTTCCTAGATAATTATCTCCGCACAGTCCGACCAGAGCCTTCACTACGCGTTTAGTTGATAGATAAGGTCTCAAAGTATCTGTAGTCCATCAGTTAATTTTATATATACAGTATATGGTTGTCTACGTTACTACATGCTTACACCTCACGAATATTTCAAATTGTTGGAAATGTCTGGCATAGGCTTATTCAAAATCACTCGCTCAGCAATCAATTCCAAGCATCCCAAATCGTTCAAATAATTAAAATTTATCGTTCTTTTAAACGCATTAATCCTTTTTCGCGCTCTACCCGAAATAGCCTTGGTACAACCGGGGAGACTTAGAGACATCTTTACCTTTTATTTCAATGATATTTTTGCAAATGATCTACCGACTTTCTTCATGAGTTTTAAATAAAAAGGTCATGGTTTAATGGTTTTGATACAGTCTTTTACTCCAATTTCTGTTATTCTTTTGTCAAATTCAATTTTCAAAAAATAATGAATATATTCATACTATGTAATTATCACACGACCCACGCACGTACAATTACCTTGAAATAAATATGCATTTCAGTATTGTAAAGACACGAATAACTCTTGAGGAAGACCTGCAAGCTTTCAAAACGGCTCACACGTATCTAATTGAGGAAAGCAAGCAACACCCTATCACATGTGTTTTCATATGACATGTTACATAAAATGAGGACGCATCTTGGGAGATGAAGATGTAAATTAAACTCAATAAATCTTCCGTCCTCTGTCGGAAAGATTAATTAACTCGGACCAAAACCTAGTTAATTTGAGTTGTCGGTATGTTTTATTTGAACACGGTGATTATCGGATCTTTTTATGCAATTTATACCAGCATTATTTATGTTTGCTTGCAAGATGACCCTGTTATGAAAGTAATTTGTATAAAAAAAAGTTACAAGGCATCCAAAAGCATAATGAGGATAATATAGGATAAAAAAACGAGTGCAAAGGTACATATACCTTTTTTCCATATACCTTGGCACGAGATTTCCGTCCGACATAGACGAAGCTTTTCTAAGACTGTCTGTATTTTTTTCAACCGAATCGCTAAACAATGAAAAAGATTAAAACTCGCTTTGTTATAGCTGTAAAATGTGTAATTATACTGAAATTACTTAGGAATCTGTCTCCGTTGCTTATTGCAGATCTCTGCATATTTTCGACCAAAGAAAGTCTATTGGAACAAAATGCTCATGCAAATGCTCTTTATCTTTTTGAAATGACTCGGGACGCAAAACCTGCCAAGATGCACGTACACGACTCACTTCCATCGTATATATGTAAATACATCACTCAGAGTTGTATCTGCGATATAAATATATTGGATATACTGTTCTCTGATTAGCCTTTTTGTTTTTTAGCTTGGCCTAAGAATAAATGAGCAGTAACTTTCTTAGACGATTTGTATTTCAAGTCGTTACCAATAGTTTGCAACTATGACCTAGTTTTAAAGACAACCTTCCAAGACTAATCAGAGGACAACAAAACATTAAAATAATTTCTGTTTATTACAAAAAGAAAAATCAATGTCTAGTGCTTAGAGCAAACGCCATAAAACGCAATTTGTTATCAATAAACTGCAGTATTGAATAATAAATCTGTATAAATGCACATGCAAGTTTGCCCAAGAGAATGATAGACCATTTGTACAATCAAACTATGAAATAGATTGAGATTTGAAGACACTTAATGGCGAAATCTATAATTATTATCAATGTACATAATGTATGACGATGATAATTTGAGTCAGTAAATTAAAGCGTTAAAATGCAAATAATGCTAATTAAGAACAATTAATATTGCATAATGATAATAATAATAATAATAATAATAATAATAATAATAATAATAATAATAATAATAAAATAAAAAAATCGCAACTTCTACCCACATTGTCGGATACAAGGGTATTTAAGTTTATGTGATTCTTCAGTTTGTTGACAACAATCTCGTTTTCGGTTACCCAAAGAGCTTATGTGAAAAAAGAAGGAATCTATAATTTAATCTATAAATACATACAGTAACGTCTATCTTGATGCATCTTTAGTTGTTGTTTTTTTCCTGAAAAAGCTCTTCTTTAGCGTTTCACGATTGCGAGGGCTGAAGAAAAAAAAGTTTGAAGCCCAAATTCAAAGTTAGCTACTACAACATTGATAGTGCAGACGGAAAGCTCTATGTTGTACAAAACAAAGTTTTGTAGAAAAACAAAACAGTATAACACTAGCGACTTGTATATATCTGCAACTTCCAAATACGCGATTCCACTTTCGAGAATGGTCTTAAGTCGCATATAGTAAGAGAAGGATAAATGATTTATTCCACCCAAAATGAAATTTACGCATGCATTTTAAAACCAATCAAAGATTAAAATGATACACAACATTTCTCAATAACGAGATTATGATGGATGTTTGGGGGCAAATGAATCTAGGAAATTCCTCTCCCGAAAACATAACGATGAAGCTTTGCCTTGTAAACTTCTCTTACAAACCATCCCTGCGTTCGGGATAGCAAAGCAAGCATGGGCACCTTCAGCTTCAAGCTAGTAACATTTTCTATGCACTCGCAAGTACTGCGTTATCCGGAATGTAAGACAGGCTTTAATGGTGTTTATCGGGATATCAGTATCTATCATAGAAAGAACTTTATTACGCGTGCATAAATCAAGAAGCAAGAGACAATATTACATGCTAACAAATGTATTTTTCCCAAATGTATGAATAATTGAAGCAATTCTAGAAAATGATTATTGATTTCTAAGGCGAATTTCCACATATTTATGATTTATTATACATTTACTGTTACTCATATTACGTGAAAAACTGGAAATAATTTGATATTTGTTCGAATGCGGTTAAACATCTAGCACACCCTGAATATTCAGAAACTTAATTGGTATCTTCAAGGATGAACTAAACGTACAAGTACAAGGAAATTAATGAATTATGTTCAAGCCAAAATGGGCGTCTTCGTATCTTTATTACATTGTCATTTAACTCTTTGGGTATCCTATGGTTTTCACACGGAGACTAAATGTGATAAATAGAAAACTGACATTTTTTCTCTTGCGGAGTTAGGGAAATCCATTACTGTGAATGACAAACACTTATACCGTGACATATGCCGCTGTTTGAAATAATTCATTCCTAAATAATAACATGCTCTAGATCTGTATAGGTAAAGGTTTGGTAAAATATAGAACGGAAGATGAAGATATATGATAATGTGAACCGTCACGCGAACAGTGTCGACCTAGTCAGGCTGCAGGGACTGTGTAGGCTGAATCGGATCGAAGCTTTTCGAACTCGGCTGATTTTCCGAATATAGAATAAAAATTCTACCTTTCTGTGTAAGAATGTTTGAAAGACGGCTTCTGGTTGACCGATGGTGGAACCATTCTCTTTTTTAAATATTCATTTTTCAGAGTTCCAAGATGGCCCCTTTTCGCGTGACGAATCACATACCAATTCTCCACAAGGTCTTCCGAGAAAGAAAACGTGAGGGTCAGAATGCCATTTCTCGCTCATATGAATAATATGCCCCGCCCTGCTACGCCGATGTCGGTGAAATTTCATGATCAACGCCACAAAAGGAAAATTCATGCAACGTTGAAATTGATCCACCTGCATGTGAGTAGAAGATGTTGAAAGTCCACATCATAGCAAGTCCATATTTGGGTCAATCCTTACCTCTCTAACAAGAGCAGGATCACCGAAGGGACATTCATGCCAAGTTTGGCTTCAATTGGTCCATGGGCTTGGATGCAATAGATGCTTCGGGATTTCAAAATAAATAACAATAATAAAAAAAAAACAAAACAAAACAAAAAAAACAACGCCAATGTTAGGATATCGATCTCAAGGTAACTCAAGCACCTTTTTGCCCAGTTGGGTTGAAGTTAATTAATTCATCAATTTATAAAGAGTAATTAACAAGTGGGCTTAAAAATCTTATGTGAAATTCATATGCATTTGGCATTGAAACATAGCCGATTATTTAATAACTTATTTTGGCACGCTCTACTTTTTATTGTATAATGATATTTTACATAATTTATGTTTTAACCCACATATATGTATTATTATATGCATAATAAAATCCTTTTGATAAAGTTTATTTTTTGTTTTTAATTTGGTACTCATTATTTGCAAATTAATCCCAAAATTAAAGCTTATAAAAAGACGGGATAAGTTTGAGAGAAAACATGAACATTAAATGCACAAACAAACAAGAATCATCAGGCACAGTCAAAGCAAAAAAAGTTTTCGCGTGCATTAAGGATTCAAAAACAGATTAAGGTTCATGTAAAGTGTTTGAGGCCCAATCTTAAAACACTTCATTTGCCAAGAAAAAGGCAAATGTCCAGGTATATTATATATCAAATTGAAGCTATTTAGGAGCACAAGGAATTAAGCAACATAAGACTGCCATAGCTATAGCGGTATAGCAAAACATTGTGGAAAAGGGTCATTTTGTACAGAACAAGCAACTGCATGACTGTTGGATAAAATTAGCTCATATTTTAACAAATTACAGTCTAAAGTACGACTCAGGTACTACTACAAACGTTGGTATAAAACTCGAGCCCAAAACGTAGTTATGCAAGCATCTTATTTTGACTTATTTTAAAAACACATATGTCATATATGTCATTCTAATTTAGTAAACGTGTAGATCTTTTTAAGGTATGGTGTGTTATCACAACATGAATAGACATTTTAAAATAGTTTATTTACCAGTAAGGTTGTTTAGCAATATATCAATTTCTATTTCACTGAATCATAAAAATAAAAGAATTTATTATAGATCTGTGATTTCAAAAACTATAATTTGAAATAAATTGCAGAAAATATTTCACAATATTATGGTGTGCTGTTGCACCATACCTAGCATCTATTTTGAAAACAGACAAAACCGGTTTGACAATTATGTTGACAAAACAAATGGAAATGATTGTTTCAAAGGAGCTTTTTGAGACCGAGTTTTATAGCAACGGTTGTAGTACTACCTGAATAGTACTTTAGTCTGTACTTTGTTAAAATATGAGCCAATTTTATCCAACCATCATGCAGTTGATTGATCTGTACAAAATGACCCTTTTCCACAATGTTTTGGCTTTATCGCTATAGCTATGGCGGACTTATGTTGCTCAACTGCTTGTGCTCAAAAATAGCTTCATTTTGATATACAATATACCTGGACATACTGCTTTTTCTTGGCTAATGAAGCGCCCTTAAAATTGGGTCTCAAACACTTTACATGAACCTTAAATTGATATTCAACGTTTCTCGTTAACTCGGTTATGATGGATGTTTGTGGGGGAGTTAAGCTCTGAAATTCCCCTCACGTGATGAATTAAGAAGCTCTTTACCATTATTACAACGATGGACGAATCAAGGATACGAGTACAATTCACTACATCGTGAAATTGACAAGGTGAATGATTTTAGATTTTTTTAAATGAAATTGAATGAGTGTGTGGAGTGAGTTTTGAGTTAACTTAAAGGGAGGTATTCCAATACTGCTAATTTTAATCATCTGGAACAAAATTAGCGATATTTTTTCCTCCCTTTTATAAAATATGAACACAAATTCTATAAATAGCTTCATATTTCTTCAAAACCAATCAGAGGCTTACAAATTTAATTATAATATGCCAGTGATATCACGATTTTATTTCAGTTCATATCAATTTTGAGCGTAGCTGTTGATTTTATTTTTTAAGCCATTTTGGAGCGTTTATGAGTGGATTGAGTGAGTGTTTTAAATGAATGAATGAATGAATGAATGAATAAATGAAGCTCCGAATGAGATATCTAGAATGGCTTTGATTGAGATAAATGTCAATTTCATGGTGTAACTATCTGTTAATCAGATGGAACCACCGCTTCTTGCAGAGCTTGGGTTCATTCGTTTGGGACTGAATACCATTTCTATTATTTTTCGGTTATATCGCCTATGGCTTGATCACATACAATGTAACAATTGATTCCTTGTATTTGTAGCATCAGTAAAAAGAGGGATTGAAACCGTATATGCCTATAGAGTACAATAGCGAAGACATGGCCAGACAGTGCAGATGTACATGCTCGACAAAGTATTGGCTTTGAGAAAATGTGAACTTAAACTGTCAAGCACGGACTCAAAACTTACTGTAGCTAAACGTACTTGTCCCTGAACAGCTATCGCCCTACTTCGAAATACTTGCACCTGTAAGGATACTGGGTTGTCCAAGATATATAAAAGGATAAAAGATTCTAACATCATTCCTTATTATAAATACCCTTGTATAAGTACCATTGGAATAACTATTCAAACATCACAAATATGTAATTTTATCTCACAAAATAAATGGTTAGTTCACTAACAACACTAGCAGTAGGGGATCTAAATGATGCCTCTAAATTTCACTTACCTGGTGAAAAAGACGTCTGACGTTTACATTAATCGTTAGACTCCTGTTGAGCCCTGATTGCAAAATACCATTTCTCTTGAATTAAAGTAAGCTATTAAGAATATGAAGTCAAATGTTCTAGATACATTATTTTCAATTTATATTGAAAAGTCAATAGATCTAGATACATTGAAGTTCTGTTGATATTCAAATAGTTTACATTTTCCTCTTTATCTACTTTCCTTGAATATTAAAAAAATCTGTGATGTAAATGGTGATGTCACTGGAGTGATACTGACTTTGAATAGGCATGTCAGATAAGACTAACAAAATCACCTCACATCACAACATCACTTTGCAAATGATACATCAACTGATGTTGTATCTCAAGAACCGTCAAAGTTATCTAGATTATTTATGCTATTACATATTTTGGGTCGACCTGTATGTAATTTATAACGAAAACAGTAAGCAGGGATCGACACTAACACAAGCCCTCGGGCCCGAGACCTGTGGATTTTAGGGAGGAATGGTAAATGTTACCATGCTGCAGGTCATAGAGGCGTGTAGTTTATGACAGTACTTAGTATTTCAAATCTGTCCAGTCTTGAAAATAATTGCCTTTCCAATACTAAAATTTGCATAACCAAATAGAAAAAATTGTAGGAAAAAAGAAATCGCTTGTCAAAAGCAATTTCTTCTTTTTCAACAATGTTTTTCTTGCAATTTATCTCTTAAATGTTAAAAATCAAACATGTTTTTCATGCAGGACCTGTTGTTATCAGTGAGGACCTGCAATTTTTAGGACTAACAGGTCCTTCAGGCTGGTAGCAAAATGAAGCAAGTGTCAAACCCTGATAATGATAATAATGATGGTCTAAAATCGTTTATTTTTCAGGTTTAATTGTAACTTCATCAAGGCGTTGCATTAACTGCTGTCTATCAATTGTGCCGGGATATATTTTATGTATGTTTTTGACTTCGGGGGTTGTGATTTGAAATGAAACATTGTATTTATATTATCGAACCGTATTTGGCCGGATATTGGTAAAAAACTCAAAATTGCTAAGTCGATAGGTGACATTTTTAAAAAATTGATACTCTTTGTCTTACTCAAACTTTTTTATTACAGTAAGTAAAACGCTCTCAGTACCGTCTCTGATTGTTTTTATTATCAACTACGAACATTACGGTTCTCACACTGAGACTCGGTGTGATTTCAGGAGTTCTAAATGGAAAACTGACAGTTTGTTCCCGCGGAGTAAGACAACTCCATTATCGAAAATGACAAGAATAAATGCCGAGGCGAAAGGCAGTTGTGCGGATTAAAAATATTCGCGTGATAGTGTTGAAATGGTCTAATAATGGTCCAAAAACTGAACGAGTATTCCGCCTTTGTTACTACAAAGAGTTACTACCTGTATGTGACCCATCACGCGTAAGGGACCTTCTGGGAAGTGCGTAAAAGTCGACTAAATCAGACTGCGCGAGATTCACTTTGGCACTTTGCTATTTTTTTTAAATCAAGAAAGATCAATCTTTCTTCTTTCGCAAGAATTTACGGAATGCGACCTCTGGTTGACCTGTACTAGGACCTATCTCTTTATCAAATAATTATTTTACGGATTTCCCATTTAAGGATTGTCCCCTGCGCGTGACAGGTCACGCATGCATAAAACCAAACTCGATTCAGCCTACACGACTTTACTGTGAACTTTCTATTAACTTGTTTTTGTAATAGCTCCATTTAATTGCATGTCGATTCAAATGAAAATATTCTTTGGTGCAAATTAGGAACTTATAAAGGGATGATGAATCAATAACCCTGTTTACGGTAAATCTCACGTAAGAGACTTTCTCACGGTCAATCAGTTCTGCTTTATTTTTGCCTATAAAAGATTGAATCTATTTAACCTCCGTTTTGGTAGCCATTACTTGGACTTTTGTAATAGAAAATCAATGGAAGAATGCCATTTTTATTTCAGAAAATTATTAATAGCATGTCATTAAAACTTAAGAAAAATATAGAATTTTTATGTACGGAAAGCATTTCAGAGCTGCAGGATTGTTGCACGACGGAGTATCACATTAAAATTTCCAGGTCTTGTGTAAAGATCCTTCAACTTTTCACAGTAAAGCGTGGTGGGTCACATTGTAATTTATAAGATACATGTCATCTGAACAAAGTGAGTGTAAAAGTTATTCTCCCGAACTTAAGAATTTCTTACTAGAACCATAGATTTTAAAACTTTTCCCACACTCTATTGAAAACGTTCCTAAGTTTCAAATTGGAACAAATATTCTACTTCATATTTGACTGTACACTACGTGTCAAAAGCAATGTTTTGCCAACATAATCTTTATTTTAATGCACTAGCTTTGAATTAAATGTTAAAATTCTTCAGACAACGAGCCACAGGGCCCGATGTTATAAACTTTTCTCATTCTTAACTCAAAATTTGCTAAAATTTCATTTTCAGATTAAAGCCACATTTCTGTTGCAAAAATAAATTCAAGCACATAAAGGACAATACAAATAAGT
This sequence comes from Fragum whitleyi, assembly GCA_948146395.1. Lineage (NCBI taxonomy): Eukaryota > Metazoa > Mollusca > Bivalvia > Cardiida > Cardiidae > Fragum > Fragum whitleyi. The sequence goes on along the minus strand of OX411545.1, from coordinate 56,004,583 downwards.
TGTTATAAATAACAACTTATTAATATTGTTGATTATGTTCATACATTTATTTGAATTCTAAATTTGAGAAAATTCACAGTTCAGCACCAAAAAAGGTTCACAACCTCGGGCCCCGGGCCAGTTTCAGCAAAACATTTTAGACGCATTTTTATTTTGTCGATGACTAACCACATATTTAAGACAAAAATTACGTATCTGCAATTTATCAATACCTATGTAAAGTGGTTGTTGTCGTAAATGTTTCGAACGTCATCAGCAGGGGAAAAAACCTCTTAAAGGTTTTGATGAAACTAGCCCCTGGTCACAGATCATTTTTACCCTGTTTGTCTAAAAATGACACTTTCCTAGAACAATGTAATGAATATAAATTTACCTTAATCGGATGTAATCCAGTAGTATGACCCAGGGCCTGTTAACGAACGTGTCAGAAGCACTAACAAACAGTCACTAACAAAACTCTGATAGATGATAGAGCACATCGTTTTCATGCTATGTCCTTGTACAAGGGTCGATGGAAAACAATTTCCAATAATGGCTCTGTTTTGTGGCACGCGCCGGCTCACCGACCTATGGAATGCATTGTTTATTTCAATAATACATTTTTCTTGTCTGTGAGATTCATATAAATATTCTATCAATCTTTTATGCTTAAAGGAACCTTTGTGCCTTTTTGGTTAGATTTTTGTTTACCGTTTTCATATTATCGGGCTAATGTTGGGTTTAATATAGTACTCACAAATTATGATTTTTCTTAATTATCAGTAATTAAAAGTAGACAACAATAAATATTTTACAGTCGGGTTTTAACATAACACTATAACGTTAGCGGGTGTGGCTTTCAGAGACAGTGTTGTGTATTATTTAAAACCCATACCTACTGAATTCTATAGCAATGTGGACTGGTTCTGTTTATCCGGTATGGCCACATAAACACACCCGGTGACGACGGAGCTCTAAACATTCAGTAAAAAAGTCGAGCGCCTTAAACTACTCGAGCCATCGGAAAGCATTAAAGAATATAAGCACACGTTATCTGAATCGAAATTCTCATAGATTATATTTGAAACGCGCATTGACACTTTGATCACATTGGTTTTCGCATTGGCATGCATTATAAAAGGGTTTACAATGATATCTTATATGCTCATCTGTTTGATGGGCTTTTCATTTCAAAGGTTTGAGATATAAACCTCGTTTCCATTTCACCCATCTAATTAGTAGCCATTTTGTACAGTCATGCGTTTAGAAGGTTTCGATCTATACGCAGAGATGTCCCAGTGGGCACTGTATGCCATTAATTATTAAACGTTACCATTCTATCATTCTGTATACACTGTATTGTTATTCATGTTTTCTGGTTTTCACGGAGAAAGAAACACAAAAGTATTCTTATTCTACAGGACCAGCTCACTCAAAGGTAGGGGATAATGGCCACAACTGAAGGGTGACACATATGTAACTTCAGCTATTATTTTAGCCTACGAACAGTTAGTTACATCGTGAAATTGACATTAATATGAGCCAAAACCGTTCAAAATCGATCAATCAGCGCTCCATTCATTCATTCAAAGCACTCACTCAAGTCATTCAAAACGCTCCAAAATCACTTAAAAGATCAGATCAACAACTTCATTCATATAGATACATGTATAGTTAGAAAAATGGCGAATTACCAGACTTAATTTAAATCATAAGCGTCTGTTTGGCGTTATCTTCCGATGGCATTTTTCAAATACTGACCTATCTCATTTGAGCATTCTGGGTAGTGTTATTCGTGACAACTCGGCCGATTCCGTCGAACTACTTTCAAAATGTCAGCGGCCGTGAAATGCAAGTGTACAGTATAAATTGATCTCAAGCAAACAACTTTTTTAAAATATATATATATCTATCCTTATATAGAATAAGGAGTTATGCGTACGAGGTAGTAATATTTGTCCAAATCTTGATAAGTGATACGGTCCCGAAGACAGGTCAATCTTCGGAGAATATGACATGCGCAGACAACGGTTGTTTGGTTCTTGGAGAAATATGAAGCTATTTATAGAACTTGTAGGCGTAAATTATTAAAGGCGGATTATTGAAATCTTTTATTGTTCATTCTGAACAAATTTAGCGATATTTGATTACCTCCATTTGTTCACCCCAAACTCACTCATCTTATTCCAAAATCATTCCAAAACTTTATAATATAGTGAGCAAAATGAAAACTTGACACTCCATAAAACTCCGTCTATATTGTTCGTGCAAGTGCAATATATTATTTTTATCATTGATTAAAGGCCACACACTACTTTGGCATAAGTTTATACTAATATAAATCTCACTGGTAGTCCGTTTTGAAAAAATAAAACTGTTTTCCAAAAATAACGTGTAGATTGGACTTTGATCCGGAGCGAATTCTATAGTACTCCGGTGCAATTTTTAAACCCAAATACATTTAATCGATTTTCACAATTGAGACAGTCTCATTCAAACAAGCCATCAATCTACTTTTGAATGTTGATGTTGAAATCATTTTCAAAAATGCCGTAGCCGTTCCAACGTGACGTGTTATAAAAATGTTATAACTCTCCTATTGTCGCTTAGAATCGTAACACCTGAAAATGTTTGTCTTGCTACAGTAAATTAAACATAACCGAAATCCCGTTTACAGACTTACAAAACCAAAGTTTTCCCAAAACTCGTAGTCATTTTCATTTCAGAGTTAAGGCAAGTTAACAAAAAAAAAACAAAAACGTCAAGTGGGAACTTTAATGTATTTTGTCCTGTTTTCCGATTAAATTCATGTAAACCTGTGCTTAACGTATGTGATTGCTGTACAAGGGTCGTCACAGTTTTCCGTTTTCGGGGACTTAGACGTTGACGTTAAGAACGCGGCCTTGAAATTTAGCAGAATTCATGAAGTCACATCAATTTTATTTAAAATTACAATTTTTCATGCATACATGTTTGACATAAGGGAAAAAGTCATCATTGTGATAAACCTTAACGTCGTCTAGGTTGGGCAACTCAACGTAGATATATACAATGTGAGAGGGAAAACATATATTTTATTGGATAACTAGAAAGCCATGAATGGCTTGAGTCGCTCCACAGGCTTGATATTCTTGTAAATTAAAGCAAATCAAAGTTTTGACTAGATCTTTAAATATTTTGAGTTCTACTGATGTTGAAAATGATTTTCAAAGTTTCAACTATTTAACATATATAGAGAAATGACCTCCGCCCATAAAAGACATATTTTTCATCCAATCAAAATAATTTTTGGCTGCATGTTAATGGGTCACCAAAAGATCATACCAAAAATGTTTGATTGATATCCATCAGTTTCAATCTGAGAAAATGATTTTCAAAGTTTCCACTATATGACATATAGAGAAAATGACCTCTGCCCATAAAATACATATTTTTCATCCAATCACTATAATTTTTGGTAGACTGATAAAGTGTCACTCAAGGATCACTCAAGTGAAATTTGGATGATATCTGTCAATTAGATTCTGAGAATATGATTTTAAAAGTTTCCACTATATGACAAATAGAGAAATGACCTCCGCCCATAAAATACATATTTTTCATCCAATCACAATAATTTTTGGTAGACTGATAAAGGGTCACTCAAGGATCACTCAAGTGAAATTTGGATGATATCTGTCAATTAGATTCTGAGAAAATGATTTTCAAAGTTTCCACTATATGACATATAGAGAAATGACCTCCGCCCATAAAATGCACATTTTTCATCCGATCACAAAAATTTTTTGTAGACCAATAAATGGTCACACAAGGATCATTCATGTAAAATTTCATTGTTATCCATCAATTCGAATCTGAGAAAACTCACTTATTACCATATTTGGAAATAAGCCACGCCCATTAAATCCATGTTTTTCATTGGATCAAAATTTCTTGAACAACTTTGAAAGAGGGTCACCCAAGGATCATTCCTGTGAAGTTTGGTTGAAATCCATCCAGTAGTTTCTGAGGAGAAGATTTTTAAAGAAAAAGTTTACGACCGGACGCACGGACGCACGGACGCACGGACGGACGCACGACGGACACAACGCCATGACAATAGCCCCAGTGGCTTTCAGCCAGTGGAGCTAAAAATGATAATCATTACTTCAAAAGCCAAAAACAACAATAAAAACAAGAGGACCATGATGGTCCTAGATCGCTCACCTGAGTCTCTTTGACCTCTGGGACATCACATCAATTAAATAGGCAGATGTCAACAAGGGGAACCATGGAATGTTTTCAGCCAAGAGCAAGAAGGATATACCATTCCATTCTTTGATTCTATGTAAAAAAGGGTTGTGCTCGGGTGGAGCCTAAATTTTAACCCAAGGGTCTTGATATGAACAAACTTGGTAGAGGTCCACTAGATGATGCTACATATTAAATATGAAAGCTGTCTGCCTTCTGGTTTCAGAGAAGAAGATTTTTGAAGATTTTCCTGTTTTTTCCCATCGTGCTCAGATGAGCTAAGGGTTGCGCCCGGGTGGAGTCCAAATATGACCCCAGTGGCTTGATATGAACAAACTTGGCAGAGGCTTACTAGATGATGTTACATACCAAATATAAAAGCTGTCTGCCATCTGGTTTCAGAAAAGGAGATTTTTGAAGATTTTCGTGTTTTACCCTTCGTGCTCAGAAGAGCTAAAAGGGGTGTGCCCGGTTGGAGCCCAAATATGAACCCAGGAGCTTGATATGAACAAACTTGGTAGAGGTCCACTAGATGATGCTACAAACCAAATATGAAAGCTGTCTGCCTTCTGGTTTCAGAGAAGAAGATTTTTAAAGATTTTCCTACTTTCACCCTTTTTGTTAAGGGTAAAGGGAGAGTTAAGGTTGGATTTCATTTATTAGAAAAACTTCGGGAGAGCTTGACCCAAGGAACATCCCTGCCAAGTTTCATTAAGGTTGGCCCACCGTTTAAGGAGGAGAAGATGTTTTACGAAATTGTGGACGACGCACGACCATACCGCACGACTGACGACGGACATTGTACGATCACAATAGATCACCTTGAGCACTTCGTGCTCAGGTGAGCTTACAAAAAACAACAACAACAAAAGAAAAACATCATACTATTACTTGACCAGTTCTAATAATCGCATATTAAGCTAAAAAATCACAATGATTTGGTAAACTGGTTATGTAAGTTTGTCATATTTTTTCGACATGCACACAATCCAAGGAGAGAGGTGGCATCCATTTTGGTTTTTCTCTACCAAATTCTTCCGTGACTTATTTCAGAAGAAAGTTGTGGATAGATTGACAAACAGATCATAAATCATTGTGAATAATGTGGCTTAACGACATTATGCGGGTTCCGTGTTAGTTCACTTCAATTCTGTACCTGATTTCGACGTCTAATAAAGAAATGCTTGTTTTCATGGAGGTATGGAACGAAATGACGAATCGTGCAAAGTATATTATTGCATTATTGCGCTTCGATTTTTTCGTTTCATACATCTATGAAAACAAAATATATCTTATCTGTTAAATTCGATGACGTCAGCCTAAAAAAGTACAAAACAATTGGCTTATTATGAGAAAGTTTTACAGAACAACTTTATGCACTAGTTAACACAAATATCTGCGTACTTTAAGTAGTTTTAATTAAAAAATAAAACCAATCTTCAGTCGACTAGAGTGCTTATTTTCGGGACACGATATTTAACATACACATTATTACAATACGCCCATTTTCAATTGATGCGGAACCCATGCATCATGCAATCCGTGACTCAATACCTGCAGTGATTCAGTGTGAAAATCCGATAAGAGATGGTACGATAGGCACTAATGAGGCACCATATTCATGATGATACACACGTTAACAAGAGCACGTCACACGGATGCCAACGCTCGGCTGCAGGGGGCAGATTCACCAAAACATTTTAGACGCCTTTTTGTCTTACCGATGGCGTACCAAATATTTAGGACTAAAAGCACGTATCATCAATCTATTAATACTGTACAAATAGTAAAGTGATTGTTGTTTTTACTGTTTCGAAAGTCTTGTTCGTTTTGATAAAACTGGCCCCTGGTGCTGGATAATACAAACAATTCTTATCTAAAAAGGTGCACAACTCTTACAAAAATGCTGCTAGGGTCAAGCCCCTTGAGACTTTGGGAATCTCTTGTGATGTTGAACACACATGCCAACTACGTTTCAAGAAAAAACCATTAACAACAAAGATAAGACCAAGAATAAAGTTTGTTTCGCCAACCCTTTTGTCTTCGCCATCCGTCGGACAACAATGCTATGATGATGACAAAACTCGATGTCTCGTTCTTAATTAGTCGATCTGTACAACTGATTGACTTCGTTCTCAGGTGAGAGAAGGATAGTGCCCGCTCAGAGCCCAAATATAACCCCAGGGTCTTGATATGAACAAACTTGGTAAAGGCACACTAGATGATGCTACATACCAAATATGAAAGTTGTCTGCCTTCTGGTTTCAGAGAAGAAGGTTTTTTGAAGATTTTTCTATTTTCGCCCTTTTTGTAAAAGAAGAGTTAAAAGAGTGGATTTCATTTATTTGAACAACTCTGGTAGAGCTAAACCCAAGGAACATCCCTGCCAAGTTTTTATCAAAATTGGCCTACCGGTTTAGGAGGAGGAGTAGGAGGAGGAGGAGATGTTTTAAGAAATTATTAACGACGCACAACTGAAGACGGTAATTGCACGGTCACAATATCTCACCTTGAGCACTTCGTTCTCACAGGGAGCCGACACATGATAATTTAGCCACGAACATGTATTTAAATGAAAAAGTAGTTTATATATATGGACAAGGGATTGGACTCCATTAAAGCACCCTCCTACTCTGACTTCATTCGAGCCTTGATTTCGCTCTCATTTTTACAGTTATACTTAAAGTAAAATGCTCTTGAACTAGCTTATACATTATCATATAGGATGAGCATTTGCATTTCATTTCGAAATAGATATGTTTAGGCGCATTAAACGTCATAATATAAAACTGTTGCCAAAATTGGTTCGTTGGACACAGGTTCGAAACACTCGTGTCAACCCGAAAATGCAATTCAGGAACTTTCGGGAAAACATGAGTGTTACGAACCTGTGTTCGACTACCCGATATTGGCACAATGTTTATCGTTTGAAGTTTGATACCCCCAAAAAACCTGATTACTTTGTGGTCAGAAGCAGAAATCGTGTCTCGGATGGGAAGGGTGTTGGAAGGGCCTTTGTGGAGTCCAATCCCTTGTCAATATAAATACACATTTTTTGTAAAAAAATATTTTTTAAAGCTTTTAAAAAAGCTTCTAAAATAATATGTGTAAGGCTTTTTAAACAGTTTGTTTTTGATTTGGCGCTTAATGGGGGATCCAGTCCTGTGTCCAGGATCACAAAACGGCACAAATAGTTTTCCAGTAATACCCCGCTTTGCACGTGCACTTGCGTGCAAAGCGAGCTTTAATTGGTAAACTGCGTTGTTTTGTGACCCTAAACGCAGGACAGGATTAGTGTATAGGGGTTTCGAACATACAAATTCCGATAAGTTTTAAGGGACACATGTTCTACTAGTCCGAGACTCATAATTAGGTAGCCGGGATTCCCCAAACCGTACCTGATGTAATCCGTAGGACCCTCTTGAAATCAACTTCTGGACAGAATTGAAGACCAAATTAAACAGTCTTCAATTCTTTTCTGAAGTTGATACCAATAGGTTCATATCTGCGAGTCATTGGAACCCGTTAACGCCGTACGAAAAACGTTTTTTTATTCTTTTCTTGTCTCATTTTACCGAATTTTGATTGAATTCCCGGTGGCAGGGAATTCCCGCTGGGTCCGCCACTAAATATTCTAAATGAAGATATATGCGAATGCCCCAATAGAATTGGCTTTGACATTTAACCCCCAGATATGACAATAAAATTTTACCGACAGATAAGTATTTCAGATTTTATTCCAAAAGTATTTGAAGGACTAAATAGTACCTTTTCATTAAAACAAGGGTGCCGTTAGGCCCTGAATCGCTTATATAATTTTTAAACCCGCCCTCTCTGCGAAAGAGGGGGAGGGGGTATATTGCTTTGCACTTGTCGGTCCGTCCGTCCGTCTATCTGTCAAAATGCTTGTCTAATTTTTGTCCGTAGCATTTCTGAAAAATTTTGCAAGCTACTATCATGAAACTTCACAGGCGGATAGATAATATTAAAAAGAATTGTAATGCATAAGAACCTCAACCGTCATAAATTGTGAGTAATTGCCCTTTGTTGATTAACAAAGAATGTGCCATCGACCTGATCTAATTGGGGGTGGGGGGTGGGGGGGGGGGGTCATAAATGTTTTATACAAATATCTCTTGTTTTCACTTCTATTAAAGTGAACAGGATTATTTCTTCTGTATTCTTCCTTAGATCACATTCTCCAAGTATAAGCTATGCCCGGCCAAGCCTCTTTTTCGCTAATCAAAATTTTTATGACAAGTTTAAAATTGACAAGGCTTGTCAAAAGCATATTTTCAAGCCCCTCTCCCACCCCTTTAAGATATTTAAGCTAGAATTATCATTTTAGATAAAGAAAATCATCCAAATGCGAAAAATATTCACCCAAGTCAGCCTGCACAATTCGCGCAGTCTAACTAGGGTAGACACTTGACACAAAACCAAGAAGGCCCCTTTTCATCTGACTTAAGAGCGTGCCGTAGCTACCATAACGCAAAATAAGCAAGTGCTAGATAAATATAAATCCTCTTTCGAAAAAGTATCCGAGTTGATGAATGATCTAAATATCTTAAATACAACTTTTTCAAGCTGTAGCTACGATGTTTTTATTATTCACCGAAGACAAATCATAAGGCACTCTTGACTTCATGCTAAGTTAAAAAAATAACCAACTCAAACCACCCTTATTTATTTGATCCCTTCCTTAATTATTTCCAAATATCAAAACAAGGAGAACATATTTTTTCGCTGTGGTGTGAAAGTGAATTCTAAATAGTATGAAACTCGTCATATTTTTGTATGAAGGCGTCACATAGTGCAATAAGGCATGCCCAACAAACTCAATTCTATACATCTCTTTAATATACTCACGAGCAATAAAAACGCACCACCTGAATTTGTTCTCGTATATCTATTTAATGTACCATAACTTCAGGCATAAATATTACAAATCTAAATAAATTTGTAATGGACCATTTACTACACAATAATGTTAGAGTAAGCTCAGAAACGGTCGACGGTTTTGGAACCTATGACTTAAGAAAAGTTAAAAATCGTTAATCTTAAATCTTCAAAGAAGGTTTTCAAAAACTTTTTGTCGTTCGATGTTTGGTTACATAACCTCTAACTTAGTACGAAAATGCTGTTTATTACTTTGCGGAACGGTAAACATAGTCTTAACAGTAGATTCGTGCATAGGCTAACGCTCAATAATTTATAGGTCACCGTACCTTCAGCGTCTCTGATGGACCTAAACATGTTGTTTGGAGTTTAAATTACTCGAAAACATGAGTTCGAAAAGGGTATTTACGATTCGTTGATTTTAATGAAAAGATTGCCCCTGTTCTTAGTAAATCCCATACCATGCGTAAGTTGAGGTCACTTTACTGCTCTTTGCTCAGAATAAATGTGAAATCTAATGCTGTATTTTCATTCTCTAAGAAATTGTACTTAAACTATGCAATTCAAAACTTGTTTCAAAAATGCATTTAAATGAGCAAGCAAGAAGAGCATTTTTAATGGCCAACAAACAAGCAGCGACATCTTTTGGTTGATGTTAAGTTATGTAATATCTACATGTTCCTTTTTATGTTGAAACACGGTAAAAAAGGAGTCGATTGGAAATTTTATAATTTATGATAGTTTGTGCAAGTTTTTGGGTTGGTGCGTTTTCATTGCGCTTGAGTATATTTTTGTGATAACGCTGGTCACCATTTTGTCATTAAAATACAGAAGGAGGGTAATTTTTCTCGAAGGAATACTTTTTCTTCAAAAATACCATATATCTGAAAGAGTATAAATACTGTTAACAGAACCAAAAAGATGCCTCGCGATCAGATCATCTGACATGAAGAGAAATGCAATAATAAATGAATTTTATGACATTCTCTTAAAAGCTTTCAGAATGTAATGGTATTAATTTCATCTAAATGGTTATTGGCTTTTATTTTTAATCGACTTTCATGTTCATGCCAGTAGAGTGGTGCCTTTAAGGTAGTGGATACGTAATAGTTTCGCAACATTTCGGACCTCAAGATCTTTCACAATGTTCACCCAAGTTTCCTAATGGAAATCATTTGGAAAACTCGGTTAACGCTATAAAAGTTCATTTCTTCTGAAACGTTGCACAACTATTACAGATCCAGTACCTTAAAGGCATGTATCACACTTCTGTAAAACTTTACCTGTCCCGCGTTTAAGATGAAAAAAACAAACAAAAAACTGGAAATCATACTCGATTTACACGTATGTATACGTGCAAAGCCGTAAAACATTTTTCATGTTTTTTGTGAATGTTTATCTTGAACGTTTATCTTGAACGCAAGGCTGATTCAAACATAGATGTACGAAAGTCCAAACATTTATTGTTTCAAAACGGAGTTTTGTTTGCTCGTTTAACAACAACGACTATATTCTTACATACAAAAGTATTCGTTCATACTGTCCTTTCGGAGGTCAAGGGGCCAGGCTAACGACCAGTAAATAGTAAAAGTGGGCCGTCAGTCGTAAAGGTGCCATCAGGCGAAAGTTCGACTGACCAGGGTCGAGATGTTTCACTTATGGATCATTTTCTGAGTCACCATTCTACCTTACCCGTTTTCGAGGTGCCACGCCTAGTTGGCATATAATGAACCCAATCTACTTTTCATTTATTGATTTTACTGACTCCCCAGATAGTCCCTTTTCGCGTAACGGGTCACATATTTTCAATTGAAATAATAGCTGTCTATTACGGAAATAATGTCAGCATCACCGTTTGTTCAGAATGATTTACGACTACTAAGTGTCCGTACGGATACGCGAGGTGACGGAATTTCTGTCGATCTAGTTTATTATCACTTTTAAAACCAACGATTATCGCTGATGATAATTAATTTATAACAACATCTCGTTGAACTGAACTTTTGTTATACTTTGACGATTTTCAAGCACATCAAAGTAACATAGGACGGGGTTTCCGTAAACAAGAGGACCAAGATGGTCCTAGATCGCTCACCTGAGTCTCTTTGACCCCTGGGACATCACATTAATTAGATAGACAGATGTCAAAAAGAAAATAATTACCTAAGATCAATACCATGGAACATTTTCAGCGAAGAGCAAGACAGATATGCATTTTTGCTCTTTGATTCTATGTAAAAAGGGATGCACCCGGGTGGACCCCAAATGTGACCCCAGGGTCTTGATATGAACAAACTGGAAAGAGGTCCATAAGATGATGCTACATACTAAATATGAAAGCTGTCTGCCTTCTGGTTTCAGAGAAGAAGATTTTTGAAGGTTTTCCTATTTTCACCCATCGTGCTCAAATGAGCTGAAAGGGATGCGCCCGGTTGGAGCCCAAATATGATCCAATGGTCTTAATATGAATAAACTTGGTAGTGGCCCACTAGATGATGCTACATACCAAAAATGAAGGCAGTATGTCCTCTGGTTTCGATTAAAGAAGATTTGAAAAGATTTTCGCTCTTTGATTCTATGTAAAAAGGGTTGCGCCCGGGTGGAGCCCAAATATGATCCTAGGGTCTTGATATGAAAAACTTGGTAGAGGTCCACTAGATGATGCTACATACCAAATATGAAAGAAGTCTGCCATCTGGTTTCATAGAAGAAGATTTTTGAAGATTTTCGTTTTTTTTACCCTTCGTGCTCGTAAGAGATAAAGGGGTGCACCCGTGCAAAGCCCAAATATGACCAAAGGGTCTTGATATGAACACACTTGGTAGAGGCCCACTATGTGATGCTACACACCAAATATTAAAGCTGTCTGCCATCTGGTTTCAGAGAAGAAGATTTTTGCTTTTCGATTCTATGTAAAAAAGGTTGGGCCCGTGCAAAGCCCAAATATGACCCCAGGGTCTTGATATGGCCAAACTTGGTAGAGGACCACCAGATGATGCTACATACCAAATATGAAAGCTCTCTGACATCTGGTTTCAGAGAAGAAGATTTTTAAAGATTCTCATATTTTCACCCTTTTTGTTAAGGGTAAAGGGAAAGTTAAGGGTGGATTTCATTTATTTGAACAACTTTTGTAGAGCTTGACCCAAGGAACATCCCTGCCAAGTTTCATCAAGATTGGCCCACTGGTTTAGGAGGAGAAGATGTTTAAAGAATTTGTGGACGACGCACGACTGACATTCTACGATCCCAATAGCTCACCTTGAGCACTTCGTGCTCAGTTGAGCTAAAAACGGTACAATACTCGTCGTCACTAGAGAGTTATCATACTAAATAACAAATCCCATATTTCGTAAAATATAATTATTTATTGCAACTAGACCTGTGACATTAATCAAAAGAACCTTTCAGCACAATTTGAGCATATTTACCTATTCAGACATACAATTTTACTTAGCAGATTGCATTGGTGAACACCCTAAAGGCCCTTAATCACCCATCTGAAATTACTGGCAAGTTTGGTTGAAAGCCGCTCATTTATCCATTGAAAAAGGGAGTTAGAAGAATTCGAAAAAAGCCGCACCCTGCAACGTTTTTTTTAAAAAGACCCAAGGAACATTTCTGTCAAACTTGGTTGAAGACTGCTACCTGGTTACTGAGAAGATTTTTAAAGACTTTAAGGGTCAAATTAAGCCCCGCTCTACGACGCCCATATTTAGGGGCCAATCAAAAGTTCATAAACAAATTTTGGAAAAGGTGACTATAGGAATATACCTGCCTGGTTTGGTTGAAATCTGTCCATTGGTTACTGAATAGATGCTAAAAGATTTTAGGGTCAAAATAAGCCCTTCCTTCCACGCCCATATTTGCGGGTAAATCAAAATTGCATGAAAAATTTTGACAAAGGTCACCCATGAAATATTTCTGCACATTTGGTTAAAGTCTACCCTCTTGGTACTGAGGAAGACACGTCATTTAAATATTTCAGGGTCAAAATAAGCTCTGTCCTGCAAAGCCCCTATATTGGGACCAATCAAGATTTCACGAACACATTTTAAAGCGGGTCACCCAAGGAACATTCTTGCAAAAAGTCATTGAAATCAGCCTAGCAGTTCAGAAGGAGTAAAAGTTTTAAGAAAGTTTACGACGCAACACGGACTCGCGTTGACCCTTAAAACTCCACTTTACCATGTTGTGCTCAGTTGGGCTAAAAATAAAGTGGTGTTTGTGGAGGTACCTTTCTAGTGACAACAAGAGTCATTAAAATAACAAAGGCCAATTACTCCAAAATTATGCAAGCAAGAGTTTAAAGTTCTTGTGCACTGCACTTCTCCTCCATGAGATCTATCCACCCATAAAGTTTCAAGATGATAGCTTTTATACTTTAGGAGATATGCTCCGGACAAGTTTAGTGACGGAACCTCGGAACGACGGACGCAGACCATTACTATATCCCCTCGCCGAAAACGGCGGGAGATAAAAAGTACACCTTCACTCATTTAAAATAGCGAAATCGGTCGTCTACTCTATTCATCTTCGTTTGGCTACCAAAACCTTGAATAAGCTGAACTAAAGAGGTGTTTGCGTGATATCTCATCGATGCTTTGCAGGGACATTTTACATGCAGATTATTACACCAATCAATGGCTATCCATTTACAGATTATTTACGCCGTAATTCATATTATAGCATGCATGTTCATACAAAAGAACTCATAATCCAATAATGGATTGTGGCTTTGAGTCGGTTAGAGACGGATCAATGATCAACATTTCCCCGGTGGGTCACCGAGATCTCGAAACTACAGCTTTTTCGAAATGGATTTAATAGGTTTAGGTTGCCCTAAGATGAATTTCGGAGTTGAAACCCATTATTGCATGTTATGTTTGACAACATCAAACAAGAGGTCGTAATCGGGCTACGGCTGTTGTGTTCACGTAATCGTGCGTTATCCGTTCATTTTTTTTTATTGAAAGTTCCCGTATAACAAAAATCCCTGAGAGACAGCAATCGTAACGATGTCGCATATTATACAACATTTAGAGCATTATGCGCCTATTGGTTTCTACGGTGTTTGTGTTCACAAAATCGTGCGAATGCACGCGTTTCCACAAACCCGCAGCGGCGGATTCAGGAGTACTGTAACAGGGGTTCGAACATACAAAGAAGGGGGGTCGGTTCCTAGTATTACACAATTTTAACCTGACGGCCGCTACACGCTCTCCGCACGGTAATCGTGGGACAATGAAGGTTTGGAGTAAAGCCATCACAGGATTAACTCGTGGTGTCCGTATGGCGACCGTGGGATGGATTTACGGTTTTTTAGATTTCTATATCTTATGAAATCGCAAGATCTATGGCACTTGTGAAAACTTACGAACATTACATAGACACTGTAGGCTTTCGTAGTGATACAAATTAATTTTGGTGACATACTTAGTTTACGGGCGACGTTCGGCTCCATATGACAAATGACGTATGTATATTAACCGTAATGACCAGTCCTGAGTTCAGGATACCAAAATGGAGCGAACTGTTTGCAAACTTTGTCCCACTTAGATGGTAAACTTGCGAGCCAAGCGGGGATTAGTTTGCACACAGTTTGCAACGTTTTGTCACCCTGAACGTAGAGTTGATCTATCCATTGAGTGCAGGTGGGGCTTTGACTGGCGAGCCTGTCTCAATCTATCGATACCGATCGGAGGGTAGCGTAGATTGGGACAGGTTAACCAGTCTAAGGTGGGGCCCTGCTTTGCGTTATTGTGAATTCATTAGAAATGTAATGCACAGGATGAAATACAGTTCTGTATAAGAGAAATCAAATTAAGTTAATCTGAATTTCCACAATTTGTTTGATTTGAAAAACTAGAGCTGCTTGAGAAGCTGACTCGCTCTACAGGCCTGAATCTACTGGCATGATAAGACGAGTTTTTTAAGTGGTTTCTCCCTTTCTTTTTTCAACAAGAACAATAAATAACATGTTGAAGTATACAGAACATATAGAACATTGACTTCCGCGTGTTAAATACAAATTTGATTAAGTCTGATGAAGTACTACCAAAGGAATATTGAATTGAAATTTTGTTGATATCATCAATTAAGTTCTGAGAAAATCATTTTCAATGTCTCCATTATATTACATACTGAGAAATGATCTTCACCCATTTATAAAAAACATATTTTTCATATGATCATAATATTTTTTGAAGACTGATAAAGGGTCACACAGAGAAATTTGAAATTTGGTTGATATCCATTGATTAGGTTCTGAGAATATAGTTTTCTAACTGTCTACTATATAACACATAGAAATGACCTACACCCATAAAAGTGATATTTTTCATCTGATCTCAATAATTCTTGATAGACTAATAAAGGGCCACTCAAGGATAATTCAATAGAATTTTGTTTGATATCCATCAATTAAGGGCTGAGAAAATGATTTTCAAAGATTCCATTATATAACATTAGGGAAATGACCTACGTCCATTAAAACATATTTTTCATCTGATCACAATACAATTTTGAATGTAGACTGATAAAGAGTCACTAAAAGATCATTCAAGTGAAATTTAGTTGATACCCATCTATTTGATTCTGAGAAAAGTCACATTATATGGAAATAAGCCTCACCCAGTAAGCCTTGTTTTTCCATAGATCAAAAATTTTTAAACAACTTTGAAAGAGGGTCAGTCAAGGATAATTCCTGTGAAATCTATCTAGTAGTTTCTGAGGAAAAGATTTTTAAAGAAAAAGTTAAGAACCAGACAGATGGACGGACAGACGCACGGCAGACACAGCACTATGACAAAAGTCCCAGTGGCCTTGGGCCAGTGGAGCTAAGAAAAAATGGTCTTATTCCCTTGTGTGTCAATGAAAGGATTTGTCAAAAGACATAAAAGCAGGGCTCGTGTTATTGCTTGTTATTGGGGAGTCATTGACTCCTCACCTTAGAAAAACTGGGGGTCAAATCTGAATTTAAAGGGGTCAAAATGGCAGAAAAAGAAAATCATAAGTAGAATTTTGCAAATATTTAAGAGTCACTTAACCTGTTTTTTTTTTTTTTTTTTGGTATGAAATAAGTAGTTGATTTGTAAAAATCTTAGGTGTAAACCATGTTTTGACCCTTAGTAATTTCTCTCAAGGGGGTCAAAATGACCCCATTGGGAGCAATTTCTAGGGGTCAAATTGAAATATTTCAGATTTTTGGGGGTCAAAATCCTGGTTAAAGGGTCAAACACCAGCCCTGCTTAAAAGTGGAAGCACGAAGGAATTACTCTTGGTCAAACTAGAAGATTGTTCCTCATCTGTATTTTGTCATCTATAAATGAAATAGAACATCAGATCAATCTCATATTTTGAAGGATACTATTTATTAAATAATTTCATTTTTGCTATGATGTGTCGATGAATAAAGTCTGGTGTCTAAATTAATTTTTTTTTTTATTTCTTCTGGATGTAAAATTAATGAAAACGGTAATTATGATATTGACATTTGGAGAATTTCACAGAAAGTGAAGCAAGTCAATTAGCATGTGGGATATATGACATCAATTATATATATATTGCATATATAAGTTTTATGCCATGGAGTTATAATCCAACATAGTGCAAAGGGAGGAAATTTTTTTTTTTTCATTTTTTTTTTTTTTTTTAAAATTAAAAACTTCTTTAACAAAGATAATCACCTATTCTTCATTGGGTGACTGAAACCCCTCAACTCCTGCTTGAATGAACTAGTGTGATAAGATTTTGGTTGCCCTCTGACGATTATTTCACCTTCAATATCAAAATTTCTCTTGAGACTGAAAGAGTTTTGTTAATTTTTTGGTAAAAAGATTAAAAGCTTACAGCCTATTTTCACTGTATTAATTTGAACTTTGCATGAACTGGTATTGGATACACATTGATGAACTTCTTATAAATACGATGTCCATATTCATTAACTGGTTTATATAGTGGAGAGTCAGGGTAGGGGTTCAGTTTCTCACTAGATACAATAACTTGACCATCTCTCAGGGCGTACAGCATATTATTCTTTTGAATTCCAACCTGCAAGAAAGATGATTTTGTAAAATCAGTAAGTTTTTACTCAATAGTTATTAAGTTAGAGCTATTGAATACACAGACCTCATTCAGATTTAACATCCTCCAAAATTATCTATACTTAAAATTTCTAAAACCAAACATTTTTGCAATAAATAAAAGAGTCGTGCAAAACAATTGTAATAACTTTTGTCATTTATAGGTGTCTCACAAGCTTTAAAACCCTCAGACTCTGTTGTAGGGATGAGGGTATATCAGACTGAAAGCCTAGAAGTAGAACTCCACAATTTAGCTTAAATCAGAGTTTTTTCTCGAGAGTTTGGGAATGGGTCCGAAACCAGGCTAATTGAGAAAAATGTGTTTATTTCTTAAAAATTGGGATAAATTACAATCAAAATGGTTTTGGCAATTACATTTACGTATAACTTATCATCAAAATAAAAGTTTCTTAGCCTATTTTGTTTCTTGAAATGAAATTGAACTAAGAAACTACATGTTTATCTCTTCTTTTTCACTTCCCAAAAATTCCCAATTTACTGAAGTTGAGGATCTTGGCAAACTGATTTGGCAAGATCCTCAACTTTAGCAAATTGGAAATTTTTCTCCCGATTTTGGGAAAAATGGTACTTCTATGCATTGGGAACAGGTCTGTTTTGGGGACCAAAACAAAGAAGGAGAAAAAACTCTAGCTTTTAACCCTTCACATTCAGAACAAGAGGACCATGATGGTCCTAGATCGCTCACCTGACTCTCATTGATCACTTGAACATCACATCAAGTAAAAAGGCAGATGTCTTAAAGAAGATATTTTTTACATAAAACCAAGTTTCACCAAGTTTGGGCCATATTTGTGGCCATTAGACTTATTTCAAGTAGTTAACATTAAGACTCCTTTTCCTGTGATATTGCATGAATCCTTCCCATTTTCGACAGAGTTCATTCTTATGACCATTCAAACATTTTGACCAAGTTTTGTGAAGATTGGACAATTTTTGTTGCGTCTGGAGCTCTAAAAAGAAAATTGTCATTAAAGCCCCTTTTCGCGTGATATGGCACAGATCCTTCCCATTTTCAAAAGAGTTCATCCTCATGACCTAACAAACATTCTGACCACATTTCATGATGATTGGACCATATTTGTGGCTTCTAGATTGTAAACAAAAAAATGTCATTAAGGCCCCTTTTCCCGTGATATGGCATGGATCCTTCCCATTTTAAATAGGGTTCATCTTTGAGACCTAGCAAACATTCTGACCAAGTTTCATGAAGATTGGACCATATTTGTGGCCACTAGAGTGTAAACAAGAAAATTGTCATTAAGGCCCCTTTTCCCGTGATATGGCATGGATCCTTCCCATTTTCGATAGGCTTAATCCTTGCAACCTGGAGAACATTCTGACAAAGTTTCATGATGATTGGACCATATTTGTGGCCTCAAGAGTGTAAACAAGAAAATTGTCTTTTAGGTCCCTTTTCCCATGATATGGCATGGATCCTTCCCATTTTCGATAGGCTTAATCCTTGCAACCTGGAGAACATTCTGACAAAGTTTCATGATGATTGGACCATATTTGTGGCCTCTAGAGTGTAAACAAGAAAATTGTCTTTTAGGCCCCTTTTCCTGTGATATGACACGGAATCTTACCATTTTTGATAGGGTTCATCCTTGCGAACTGGAGAACATTCTGACATAGTTTCATGATGATTGGTCCATATTTGTGGCCTCTAGAGTGTAAACACCTTAATTGTTGACGTCTGACGACGCACGACGCACGACGGACGACGCACGACGGAAGACGGACATCCAATGATCACAAAAGCTCACCTTGAGCACGATGTGCTCAGGTGAGCTAATAAAAAAATCCTCTTTCAGACTTGCACTCATATCACAGTACTGAAACACTTAGAAGCCAATGTAGGGCAAATTTTCATGCACAAATCTGCCTTGAAAGGGGCTAAGCAGGGGGACGTGAGGGGCTGTAGACTAAGAACAAGCTGCACAAAGGTGCAGGCTGGTCTTTGTCTATACTTCCTGCCAAAGCAGAAATATTTTGGGTTCAGCATGACCAGTATTACGGCTTTCAAGAGGTGGCAGGCAACAATGAAACTTGTGTGGCTTATTAAGTTTGAAAAGAAACCATTTAATGTCATGTGGTAGAAAAACTGTGGGGAAAGGGAGGAATGGCTTTTTACAAGAATTTTCTTTTTTATCCCCCAAAGATTTTCTCTAGTATAAAACCACCAGTATGGAAATTACTGAAACTGCACAGTAAAATATTAACCCTTGTCATGCTGAAACCCTGAATATTCCTGCGTCAACAGGAGGCATACACAAAGATCAGTCTGCACAAATGTGCAGTCTGATCTTAGCCTATACCACCTGATGTTTTCTGTTTAAACAAGAAAAAATTTTGAAAATAAATACTGACTCCCAATAAGCATAACCAGTGCTTTCTGTCAATTGATATAAACACAATTTTACCAAGGTATTTATTCAGCATGACAAGGGTTAAACTTGCAACTCACATTTTCTCCTGGATAATACACGAGCCTACGCTGTAGGACTAATGTTTCTCCTTGGTACACAAACTGTCCATCTGAACGGAGAGGTCCAAATGCTTTATTCCTTGTCTTCGTTCTCCTGTTTCTTGAAGCTCCACCAGATTTCTTCTTTTTGCCTCTCTGTTGCTGATATGTTATTGGTAACATACTGAGTGCTAAAGAAAATAATGTGAATCACTTAATAAAAGTTCATAAAAAATAATATCCCTAGAAACTTATTAATGCTGTTTGCATCTATAATTTTTCATAAAATCTTTGTACATGTACATAATAATATATAAAGAAGGCTTTTGATATTGAATCATAGATGAAGACTAGCAAGACTCTTAACTTGTTATTCAAGTATAATTATATATTACTGAATAAACTATTCAATTATATTTTCAACAACCGTCTTTCAAGACTGCTCATTCTAGACAAGATAATATGTCACTGCCTAGGTTTATTATGTCCCCACTCATTATGACCTTAGCAGACTATACACTTCCTCTTCTACACTGTGAATACACAATCTAATAATTGAGTGTGTATTCTATACGCATAGAAAGCAGACTTGAAACTTTATTGTATAGTCGGGTATTTCAATATTTTCTTAGATATTTATAAGTGATTGCAATCATTATGACAATTATCTTATATGTAGCACATGGCTTTAACATAGGGTGCTATTTGCCGTGTGCTAAGGCAAATGCACAAACCAATAATTATTTGAGCAGATCATCATGATATGCGATAAGTTGTAACAGCTCCAAGCAAAAACCAGGCTTGGCAAGTAATGACCAGGGCGGTTTTAACCAGGTGGTTTTAACTGGTTAAAACCGCCCCGGTCAATTATCCTTGAAGTGGTCAATATCAGTCAATACTTGTCAATTGCAAAAGGCAGGTGGTTTACACTGGTTAATTGAAAAATCTAGTCGGCTGAGTGAGATTGAGTTGTCAATTTAGTGTTTATTACTGTGTAACGAAATTGGTTTGTAGGGTTCCAGTCTATAAAAGACAGGATCAAAGTACCCACGTTCTCTTAGTCATTTAGATGGACAGGTTTGAGGTGTTTGTGTTGTTGCTATGGTGGCGCGTGCAGGATGGCACGCGCTCCCAAAATCGAGTATAAAAGGAGTCGATTTCTCTGAGATCAACCCAGACCACGACTGTTCATTGAGGTGACAACATCTCCGAAAAGAAAGGCTATTTATTAAATTTAATATTTATATCTTGGTTTGGGTAAGTGGTGAAAAAGACAAAGTGCTGCCAGATATCTGAATTATTGCAATGCAGAGACTCTGGCAGAACTAGTTCTGTGCCGCCACCCCGAACCAGGTATAGTATCAATAGTTAAAAGGTGGTCCAGACCTTGTTCAGACCAAGTTCAAGGTGTGTCTGGAACCAAGTGTTCGGAGAGTTGCGGGTTTAAACAAGTGTTTCGAGCTGGTTCAGACCAAGGCTCAGAAAGTGTTTTGGGAGATCTTGGAATCAGATTTAGAGGGTTCCGAGGTCATATTGAAATCTTTAGTGTCTGTAATTATACGTTGATTAATAGTTAATTTTTTTAGGCAGATAGCCATTTTATGAAAATCATTTCAAATCATTGTTTAAATCATCATTTTTTTTTTGTGTGTGTATTTGTCTGGACTAAGTAGCCAGACCAGGTTTGAAGAAAAACGTGTAGTAAATCCTAACCGCTCGGGATTTACGTTACAAAATTTGGTGGCAGCGGTGGGATTGAATTATAACCATCACCAGTTATAACTTACCCACAGAAAATCATGGACGCATTGGATGAGCAACTTCGGCGCATGGACGCCAGACTTAGTATGCTTCAGAATGAGATGGAAATCTCAAGACTTAAGACAGAGATCTCGTTGCTTGAGGAACAATGTCAGAGTCTTGCTGAGACGTCTGTTCTAGTAAAACAGGAACCCAAACGAGGTGTAAGAGGGCAGGACAAGTTTGAGGAGCAAGGGCAAAAGAAGGCAGGGGATGAAGGTCCGCCATTGCTAACACCAATTCTCAAGCGGGAAGACAGGTTTGAGAATCCTGTGGTTTATGTTCGGAACATGGTTCCATCAGGACCTTTAACTTCGACACCACGTCGAACCTTGCACGGAGGGTTCGACCAGGACCTTAATCAAAGTACAGATATTTCTTGTGTGTTGAAAATGAAAACAGCGACTTATGACGGCACAAGTTCCTTGAACGATTACAGGAAACATTTTGAAGCATGTTCTCGTATAAATGCTTGGTCAAAGCAAGAGCAAGGTCTATACCTATCAGTCTCATTGCGAGGACAGGCACAGGGGATCTTGAGCAACCTTGGTGAAGATTGCTATGATTTTGAAAGACTTATGAGTGCTCTTACTCAGAGGTTTGCGCCGCCAAACCAAGCCGAACTACACAGAACTCAATTGCGAGAGAGAAGACAGAAGGCTTCTGAAACTCTATCAGAACTGGCCCAAGATATCCTTAGGTTGACAAATCTCGCCTATCCGTCTGCACCAGTAGACGTGAGGGATGTTTTGGCCAAGGAGCAATTTATAGACTCTCTCGTTAGTTCAGATATGAGATTACGGGTCAAGCAAGCCAGACCACTAGATCTTAATGATGCGGTAAGGCATGCCCTTGAGCTCGAGGCCTTTTCCAGGGCTGAGAAGAAGATCACAGAAGGACGTGGGTATCTCCACACTATTTCTGAAACCAAGGTTTCTGGCCTTGCAGAAGTGGTTTCAGAAATTAAGCTAATAAAGGAAGAAATGAGTACGATGAAAAATGGTTTGGAGAGTTTCCAGCAATCTAGGAACCAACAGCGAAACTCGAACACTGGTAACAAGCCGAATTGGAATAATGGAACCAATAGAGAGCCTAACCAGTCAAGGTTCAAAAACAATAGATTTGAGTCCAGAGACAAACGTGGGACCATGGAAGCTAAGCGAAGAGCTTGTTACATTTGTGGATCATATAACCACCTTAGGAATAGATGTCCTCAGAACAGAGAGAGGTCTGACAATAAAAGTTCGGAACGAAGGGGATCAGGGTTATTTATCGAAGCAAGGATAAATAACCGTAGCTTCGACTTTCAGATAGACACTGGGGCTACTGTAGGCGTTTTGTCTCATAGGGTTTTGAAGCTGCTGAAACATAAGTACGACACTGAGTCGTGCAAACCAGTTATTACAGCTCCAGGTTCTTCAATTGATGTCCTCGGAACATCACAGATAGAACTAGATATTGACAGTTCAAAGTTCCCAGCTCATATGATAGTTGCAGACATTGAGGCGGACAGAATCTTAGGTCTAGACTTTATGCAGGTATATAAAGGTATTGTTGACCTAGGAACAAATACTCTTATGTTGAACGGGAAAGCTCACAGACTTTACACATCTGGAAGAATAGGTTGTGTACAACAAACAAAGAAGAGCATCTCTAGGCTAGAATATAAGAGAACTGGTTCAGAGGCTAAGAAACAATCTTGTAAGAGGTATTTTGTGCATTCGGTGACCCTACCTAGAATGGATGATTCTGATACAAGGAAGAGGAGATTAGTTTGTATGCATTGCAGAAAGACTTTCAAGAAGACAGTCTATCTAAAGAAGCACGTTAAGAAGTTTCATTGTGATACTTCAGGTGCAGGTAAGGCTGATCAGGGTTCTAGTTACAATGAACCAGCCTACTCAGTCAAAGCGTTTGAAAAACCTCGAGAGGAAGATGATATGGTCAAGGGAAGGTCTTACGAAAAGCCTTCCAAAAGGGTTCCAACCACGATTCAAACCTATGATAACACTGAAACGGGGTTAGATAAACCAGCTAGGTGTTCCGGAGTGACACTTGTTCAGCGTCAAGACGCGTGTCTCAGGAAGAGTGAACCAAGTGCCATAGCGAAAGGGTCAGAGGGTTTGACCAAAGCATCAACAAATGGAAAAGGAATCGAAGTTGAATATGGCTGAGCGTGTGGCCGAGATTTAATTTGATATTTTGTTTTGTCAGTCGGGACGACTGTAACCGGAGGCGTGGGTAGTGTAACGAAATTGGTTTGTAGGGTTCCAGTCTATAAAAGACAGGATCAAAGTACCCACGTTCTCTTAGTCATTTAGATGGACAGGTTTGAGGTGTTTGTGTTGTTGCTATGGTGGCGCGTGCAGGATGGCACGCGCTCCCAAAATCGAGTATAAAAGGAGTCGATTTCTCTGAGATCAACCCAGACCACGACTGTTCATTGAGGTGACAACATCTCCGAAAAGAAAGGCTATTTATTAAATTTAATATTTATATCTTGGTTTGGGTAAGTGGTGAAAAAGACAAAGTGCTGCCAGATATCTGAATTATTGCAATGCAGAGACTCTGGCAGAACTAGTTCTGTGCCGCCACCCCGAACCAGGTATAGTATCAATAGTTAAAAGGTGGTCCAGACCTTGTTCAGACCAAGTTCAAGGTGTGTCTGGAACCAAGTGTTCGGAGAGTTGCGGGTTTAAACAAGTGTTTCGAGCTGGTTCAGACCAAGGCTCAGAAAGTGTTTTGGGAGATCTTGGAATCAGATTTAGAGGGTTCCGAGGTCATATTGAAATCTTTAGTGTCTGTAATTATACGTTGATTAATAGTTAATTTTTTTAGGCAGATAGCCATTTTATGAAAATCATTTCAAATCATTGTTTAAATCATCATTTTTTTTTGTGTGTGTATTTGTCTGGACTAAGTAGCCAGACCAGGTTTGAAGAAAAACGTGTAGTAAATCCTAACCGCTCGGGATTTACGTTACAACTGTTTGAAATATAGTATATAAGCACATACTGTTTATAAACAGGGTTTATTCCCACTTCGTCTAATCCCATTTTGTCTACACTATAAAAATATTAGTTTAGACCAAAAATTCCCACTTGGTCTAAAACTTTTTGACACCTAATTGTATCAATTTCCCATTTCGTCTACAAAATGGTTTTTGACATTTTATGAGTGTCATAGAGGTGTTGATGTCATAAAGTTGTTCCCCCCAACACACACATTAAGTTATTTTTGATGAATGAATAATCAATTTATATTTCTGATTATTTCCCTTTTCAAGGATTAAAAGCTTATGAGATTTTGACTTTTAGACCAAATGGGATTAGACAAAGTGGGAACAACCCATAAACGGATATACTGGTTTATCAATATGCTGGCCATGATCATTGTAAAGGCTATTCGTTCAGGATATTCCACTGAAACCCAACTATTAGTCACGATGGACGACCTACTACAATCGTATGATAAAAAACAACAAGTTGACGTAGCTATATTAGACTTTTCTAAAGCATTTGATACGGTGCCTCATGATAAACTTTTACAAAAACTTGAAATTTTTGGCATAAAGGGAAGCTTATTAAAGTGGCTAACATTGTTTCTTAAACACAGGGTCATGAACCTTGTTGTGGAAGGAGTACATTCGAACAGTGTTAAAGTTGACTCAGGCGTGCCACAAGGCACTGTCTTAGGACCTATCATGTTTCTTTGCCATATAAATGACTTATCCGATTCAATGAAATCCACTGTCCGGCTCTTTGCCGATGATTGCTTGTTATACCGGACCATACAAAAAAGTGAAGACCATCACATGCTACAAAACGACTTATATGAACTGGAGAAATGGGCTAAATTATGGGGTATGTCTTTCAATGCCAAGAAATGCTATATTTTAAGTATTAACCAGAAATCTAGCTTCTTCTATGAACTAAACAAAACTATACTACAGAATGTCGACACAAATCCATATCTTGGTGTAACACTCAGCAACGACTTAAATTGGACTTGCCACATCAATAATATATGCAAGAAAGCAAATTCAACACTAGGCTTCTTAAAGCGGAATCTCAAAAACTGTGCACTGGACTGCAGCAAACTAGCCTATACTTCTATGATTAGATCAACACTTGAATATGGCTCAACCATATGGGATCCTTACAGTGTCAAAGACATCAACAATATCGAAAAAATCCAAAGGCAATCAGTACCATAGGTAGCCAACGCGGGTGGGGATAGTATAATTTTACCAAATTTTGACCACAAAAAATTATTATACTATTTTTCTCTATCACAATGTATAATATAGACAAGGTCCCGAACTACCCTCTTTTATGCAGAAAATCTAGTTGGTCGAGATCGCGCAACTCAACTTTACACCTATAAACCCAAGTTAAATATGATGCTCTACTTAAATCACTGATTGCATTCAATAGAAAACATTTTTCCTGTCACTCAGTACCTCATTCTTTTCAGAAATGCCAACAAATCAGTTAATATTTACTTATCAATTTGGAATCGCAAAGAAACTATTTCTGCAACGGCCATGTTTGTTTATAACCTCTCGACCAATCAGATAGCCTGTTACAACTGAACTGTAGAATCAGGCTATCTGATTGGTCGAGAGCTTATAAACAAAAATGGCCAATGCAGAAATGTTTTCTTCCCGATTCCAAATTGATGAGTTAATATTAACTGATTTGTTGGCAATTTTGAAAAGAATTAGATCGTGAGAGACATGAAAAAATGTTTTCTATTGAATGCAATCAGTGATTTAAGTAGAGCATCATATTTAACTTGGGTTTATAGGTGTAAAGTTGAATTGCGCGATCTCGACCGACTAGATTTTCTGCGTAAACGAGGGTAGTTCGGGACCTTGTCTATATTATTCATTGTGATAGAAAAAAATAGTATAATAATTTTTTGTGGTTAAGTTTTGGTAAATTTACACTATCCCCACCCGTGTTGGCTACCTGTGATCAGTACGGTTCATTACGAAGACTACAAATCGAGAGAGAGTGGTTGTGTTCAAAACATGCTGAATAACCTACATCTCGACAGCCTTCAAGATAGACGACAACAGGCAAGACTTATTTTATTATTTAAAATCATCAGGGGTACGGTGCCGGCAATTAATAAATCAAGTTATTTAACCCCTATCTTAAACAAAAGGCGTATCAAACCACGACAATACTGTGACACTCAAACAAAAAACCTAATTGAAAAATACCAAACAAATCATTCAGACTGTTACCGAATCAAACAATCTAAAACCAAACAGTATAGAAATTCCTTCATTATAAAAGCGGTGCAGGATTGGAACAGTCTTGAAGAAAGTGTCGCGTGTGCCAAAACAGTAGAGAGCTTCAAAACAGCTCTCACGCATCACGACTAGCGACGAACACTCCCAGACTGACGCATCATAACAGAAGTGGTCCTGCGCCGTAACAATACAGATAATGTCACTTTTAATGATAACCCTGAACTGGGAAAGGTAATTTAATTGACAAGACTTTCACACTTATCAAATTGAAAGCACACTGACACACATTTCAAATTGATGATTGGTATATTACAGAATATTGATGATGGTTTTGCCATATGTTAGTTAAAGTGAAAAAGCGAGGTAAATTGAGCAAAAGTGGAAAATTTGAGCAGGCTAATCTTGAAGTGACCAATTGGCGGAAACTTTTACAAGAGACCCGTGGTTACGATCTTTTTATTCAGAATGTCAATGACAACGTAAAGTGAAGTTTTACAACTTAAAACTTTAGAAATAACAAAATTAAAAGCCTACCACCATTTTTGTTGAATAAATTTGCACCGGTGTTGAATAAGCTGCCAACAACTCCCCTAAGTCCCAAGGACATTTTTCCACATGTTCAATCGATACTTTTCGGAGAGGGGATGAGTTCGAATAAACCAACCCAAGATAAATTCTCTTTTGGATGAAACATAAAGATATTTGTTTGAATACACGCGGTAATTTGTCAATCAATATTTATTGTTACTACAAAATATGAATCACAGTAAAATAAATACAAATTGAAAAAAGGAAAGGAATATAGATTTGTCAATTTATTTCTTACCATTGAATTTTGAGTAAACGAACTCGACCTACCAAAAGACTGGTCATGTGACTTGGACAAAATGGCGAACTATGAATGGTGAGTAAAAACTGAACCTCCCACTTTATTCAGTAAATAAAGACATACGATACCGGTTATGTCGAATGAATATGCGAGTTTTGTTTTAGGGGTTCAAATGAGTAAAAGTAATATGAAATTAGGCAACGCCTCTGACCGGAGTCAACTGGGTAATCAAGACAAGAAATGATGCCTTTAACTTCCATAGAGACTGTTAGGTACTGTTCTGTAAATATATCATGATAAGTAACAAGCTACAGATAGAAAGAGTATTTTGTATTTCAAACTTAAATATTATGCTAGTCCTTGCTAGACGAGACAATTCACATGAGTTCCCACATCATAGGGATTCATTGGGAAATAAAGATTTTATCTATCTATCTACATATACTGCGCTGTGCTGGAATAAAAACTGTTAGTCATTGGTTAGGGTGTCTAAATATAAAAGTATTGTGAATGTTAGATTAAAAGATCTGATAAAAACAATTTTGGTCATTCGGGGACGGCTCACTATCTGAAAAGAAAAAAGACTCTTCTTGAACTCTGCAATGTCAGGTTGCTGTACGATTATTTCTGGTAGGCTGTTCCAAAGTATAACTGTACAAGGGAAAAAAAGGAATATTTAAAGTAGGAAGCATTTGTGTGGATCTGTCTTAAAGATTCTGTGTGCATATGTCTGGTGATCCTAACTGGTCTTTCAAGATAAGTTGGTATGGGTACTGCAACGAAACTACTAACAATTTTATAAAACATGGTGACTTTGGTGATGTCTCGTCTGTATCGAAGAGTTTTCCAGCCAAACTCCCTCTGCGTGCCGGTGACACTGTGAGAATACTAATGAGAAAAATTATTTTGGACCCATCTTGCTGCTCTACATTGTACTTTTTCTACTTTGTTGATATATGATGTTGCGTAGGGGCTCCAACCAGTTGATGCGATGTATAGTATAAAGATCATTGAAGCCTTTTATTTGGTACTAAATTTATACAACAGGACATTTTCATGTTGTATACAGATTATGCATTCTATATGACTCATTACTAGGGGTGTGTAGCCCAACATTGAAACCCCCTTTTAAGGAACCCTGGGTCCGCCGCTGAATCCTATGGAATCTGTAGATTTAAAAAAGGCATCTTGGAGGCATTGGAGATGAATTCCATTCAGGAAATTAGATTATAATACATCAGATTTTTTAGAAGTAATTTCCTTCTTTCCTATATTGTATATATATGTGAAAAGGCCGGTTCTACGATATATAATCTATTTTTCAAGTCGAAACTGGGTTTAGACTGCAAAAAATGAATATCCCCCGACAATACTACAATAAAAGTATATCGCAGTATCCGGGGTTTGTTTATATCGTTGAAAAAATAACTATTCGATTATTATTTTATTCAATCTTGCAATCTCTTGCCTCCACGGTTTAATCACGTTTATATAATCATGTTTTAATCTAACTTCTTGCCCACCACATTGAATGCAGATTTGATGTTTTGATGATGTGCCTTTACCACATCTTAAACATGGGACTGTTTTGCTTTTATTATGTTTAATGATATAGTTATGAACTTTACAGTAAATAGAATTCTTCACTGACTTATTTTTACATGGCTTGTTTGACCCTCTAGGTAGCATAGAACATTCCATTTTATTGTTTTTATATACTATTTATTTTTTTATTTTAAAAAAAATAAAATAGTATATAAAAAAGAAACAAAATGAGTACCAATGTAGAGAAACTATTAAAATTGCATAGTGAAGGGAGAATTGATGATGCGGCTTTGAACAAGGCTTTAAATGCTTTGAATGAACCAGAGTCGTCTAAAGCCAAGGAAAGTAAAAAGAGGAGACGTAAAAAGAGATCTCAACTGACTGATACAACAGTTGAGTCAAATGAATTAAAACTTGTTGATAAACCATTATGCAACTACTTCAAAACATATGAGGTGGATGCACGAAAATACAAAGACCCCAGCATCTTGTTTAATGATAAAAAGTCTATGATAACAAATCAAATACAAAAAGATGTTAAAGAGTATAATGGCATCAAGTTCTCTGTCGGTTTGTCTATAAAATTTTATCACGATGAACTTGATGGTGAACGAAAAGAAGTTATAGGTCAAAAACACGGAGACCAGAGTGCTGTATTAGATGATGCTAAAGTGAATGAATTTTATGATGAACAAGTAGCATATCTACAAACGTGGATTGAGAAGTTCACCAATACAGTTACTGGTTTGGAGGTTGACTATTGCATCAACCTTTATCTGAATATTGCAAAGTACGAACCACTAAAGGGTTCATCTTACTTACCATTGCCTAAAGCTATTGCCAAGAAGAAAGCCATAATAAACGTGAAGAATAAAGATGACAGATGCTTGGAATGGGCATTAAAATCAGCCTTATATCCAGCCAATACCAACATGAATAACATATACAGTTACACCAAATGCCCTGATTTGAACATGACAGGAATAGATTTTCCGACACCCATCTCACAAATATCAAAAGTGGAACGACAAAACAATCTTGCAATCAATGTTTACGGGTATACACTATCGAAGAAATTAGAGAAACTTACAGTCTTTCCATACTTCATATCTGAACAACCAAAAGAACTCCAAAGAATTAATTTACTCCTTATAACAAAAGATATTAAAGTTAGTAATGATTATTCAGATGAAGAACCAGAGGAAATAACACAATATCACTACTGTTGGATTAAAAACCTTAATAGATTACTTTATAATCAGAACAATAAACATGAACATAAAACACACTTTTGTGATCGATGTCTTTATGGCTTCTCACGTGAAGAACTCCTAATCAAACACAAAGAAGACTGTGAAGGTATTAATAGATCTTCAATGCGAATAGAAATGCCATCAAAAGAAAATATTATGTTTAAAAACCATAAAAATCAAATGCCTGTCCCATTTGTAATCTATGCTGATTTTGAAAGCATAATAAAACCTAAAACAGAACAAAAAGGAGACAATACAGAGATAACAAGTGAACATGAAGCCTGTGGATTTGGATATCAAGTTGTTAGATATGATAATAAAGCAGACAAACCAGTAATATATACAGAGGTGAAGATGCCGCAGAGATTTTTCTAAATCATCTAGAATGTGAAGTAAGAAATATTAACAATATTTTAGAAAATCCTAAACCACTAATCATTACAGAACAGAACAGACAAGATTTTGAAAATGCTACCCACTGTTGGATATGTGAACAAGAAATAATAAAAGATAAAGTAAGAGACCACTGCCACTTCTCCGGTGAATACAGAGGTGCAGCACACAAATCTTGCAATCTCAAACTTGCAATTAAACCATATAAAACTAAAATTCCAGTTGTCATCCACAACTTAAAAGGTTATGATAGTCATATAATAATGCAGAAAATACACAAAACATTTAGAAAAATTACATGTATTGCAAATAATTCTGAGAAATACATCTCATTCAGCATTGGACAACTGAAATTCTTAGACAGTTTTCAGTTCATGGCTTCATCTTTAGAAAAATTAGTCGATGCAACAGACAAGTCTGATTTCAAACTAACAAGAGAAGTGTTTGGTGAAAAAACTGATATAATCCAACGCAAAGGAGTTTATCCATATGAATATATCGACAGCCAAGAAAGATTTGATGAGAAACAATTACCTCTTATAGAAAAATTTTATAGCAGCTTAACAGACGAAAAAATCACACAAAAAGATTATGAACATGCACAGGCTGTGTGGAAAACCTTCAAATGTAAAACATTAGGTGATTATCACGACCTATACCTTAAAACAGATGTTCTCTTACTTGCAGATGTCTTTCAAAAATTCAGAGAAACCTGTATGAATAACTATAAACTTGACCCTCTACATTATTACACAGCACCGGGATTGTCTTGGGATGCCCTTCTAAAATACACAAAAATAGAACTACAACTTCTATCAGATTTGGACATGCATCTATTCATTGAAAAAGGAATGAGAGGTGGAATAAGTATGGTTTCTAAAAGACACGCAAAAGCAAATAATAAATATGTAGCAGATTATAATCCAGATGAAGAAGACAATTACATAATGTATTTTGATGCAAATAACTTATATGGTCATTCAATGAGCCAACCACTTCCTTATGGTGGATTTAAATGGATAACTGGAAAACTTTTACCATTACAAAAAGGTAAAGGAAGAATATATGAAGTAGATTTAGAATACCCCAAACATTTACATAAACTACATAATGACTATCCACTTGCACCTGAGAAACTTGAAGTTAAAGAAGAATGGTTGTCTGACTATCAAAATAAACTACTTGATAACAAAGGATTGTTAAAAACAGATAAACTTGTACCCAATCTAATGAATAAGAAAAATTATGTAGTACATTATAAAAATCTTGCACTCTATCTCAAACTTGGTATGAAGTTAAAAAAAATACATAGAATATTAGAATTTGATGAGAAACCTTGGATGGAACCTTACATACGTCTGAATACAGAATTACGTAAAAAAGCAAAGACTACATTTGAAAAAGATTTCTTTAAACTTATGAACAACTCAGTATTTGGTAAGACAATGGAAAACATACGTAAAAGAGTAGATATAAAATTAGTAAAAACAGATGGTAGTGAAAATGAAAAACTAAGAAAAATAATAGCCAAACCAAACTTTAATAGAAGAGTAAAGTTCTCTGATGAGTTATCTGCCATTCAAGTGAATAAAAAAAAAAATAAAACTAAACAAACCAATCTATGTAGGATTCTCTGTTTTAGAACTGTCAAAGCACCATATGTATGATTGGTATTACAATACTCTGAAAAAAAAGTACGGTGAGAACTGCACCCTGCTTTACACTGATACTGACAGTCTACTGGTAGACATTAAAACAAAAGATGCTTATAAAGATATGTATGAGATGAAAGATGAATATGACTTCTCTGATTATCCAAAAGAACACCAACTACATGATGAAACAAACAAGAAATTTATTGGAAAATTCAAAGATGAATGTTCTGGTGTTGCAATAGCTGAATATATCGGATTGCGTCCCAAATTATACTCCATAATGAGAGCAGATGAACAGGTAATCAAGAAAGCAAAGGGTGTAAAAAAATATGTAATCAAGAAGCAAATAAACTTTGAAAATTACAAAGATGCATTATTCAACAAAAAAAAGTACACACACTCAATGAACATGCTACGTTCCATGCTACACAACATATATGGATTAAAAATAAACAAAACAACACTCTCCCCACTTGACACAAAAAGATATATAAAACCAGATGGAATTACGACATACGCGTATGGGTATCAGGAGGAACAATAAGTAATTCCTCCTTGACAAAACCTCTCTGTGGTGCAGGTAGTTTCAAATAATATACTCTTATGCCTTGTGTAATTATATGGTAATCAATCGTGTGTATATCAACACTCCATATAGGGTCTGTAGCTCGTCTTCTACTACCACCTTCTTGTTCACCTGGTTGATATAAATACCTTACACTAGCTGTAGGACAAATTGGGGCATCAACTTTTCTTGTTTCAATATTACGAGGATTTTTCGTCTCATTATTTAACGCCTTGACAACATCTGGCAGCCTCTTCACCCATTCTCTGTTTCTTTTTTGTGTATCAATTTCTTTTGCATACTGATAACCAAACAACCTTTCTGCTAAAGTTCTATTGAACCTTTCAACCACAGCTTGGTCTCTATGTATATCCCTTCTACCTCTCCTTATTCGCACTTTATGTTTCTCCAACAGCTGTGTAACTACACCCATGAATTCTCTACCTGGGTCAACTTGCAATAGCTTTGGATATTTTAAATGTCTCTTATAAATTTTCTCAAATGCTTTAGCTACTTCTTTACTATCTTTAGATGTTAATGGTTCTGCTTCTTTATATCTTGACCCAACATCAACTAAAGTCAGAGCATATTTATATGTTTTGTTTCCAACTCTGTCATGTGGTAGAAACAGCAAATCTGCTTGATGTACTTCATTCTTTGTAGTGACATCGAATCTCGGTCTAATAATCTTCTTTGGTGCAGGCAAGTAAATTTGCCACACTGCTTGTTTTTTTAAAAAATCTAATGCCTGTTTCTTACTAACTTTTGCTTCCTTTGCCAACTTATTAACAGCCGAGTGTCCTCTCCAGAAACCTTTTGGACTGTAGTATATCTTCTCCATTGTTTATATTTAAGAATATTTTATATAATAAAAAAAACAACAATGTCACAACAAGCAAAATATGATACAATCACAGAAGCCGAATTCGATGAACTGCTTGAAGCGCAGAGTCAATATGATACAAAGAAATGGACATATTTAGAAATCAAGAAAATTTATACGATAACTGAGTACAAAAAAGTCGACACAAGCAATGGTGAAAGTTTTATTTTAACATTAAAGGACAATGGTGAAGTATGGTGTCCTCTTCATCTCACTGAAAAGATTGAGGGTAAAGAACCCCCTTTTTACATTAGGCCTCTTGGTCTTAAACCTTGCAAGAAAAACAAAAAAAATAAATATCATGCGTATGATTTGGTATTTCCAAAGAATAAAGCATCAAACTAAATATTGATTTTTTTTTTGCCTACATCAACTTATAAGCCACATATCCAGTTATTGTCATTCCCATCACCACAAAAACAATCTCTCTATTCTGTTGGTCTGGTGAGGGTGTATAAAAATCACTTAACTTTGGCTCAGGTGGTAAAGGGTCTAACTGTTTTCCAGTCACATAATAATACTGCTTCATTGCTTGGTCAACATCATCAAATGTCTGTTCTGCGTGATGCTCCTTTTGCATCTGTTCATTTATGAAATCCAACCTCTCTGTTCTTTTTTTATTCCATGTAACTTGTGCTGCTTCTAACTGTTCAACTGCTTTATCATGTCTTTCTCGTTCTTCATCGCTATGACTCCCCATCTTGGAAAACAAATAATTGCTTCCCGAGAATGCTAATGCATTTACTAATGCACCACCTATCATCATTGCAACTGCACTTGCCATTTTTTATAAGAAGAAAAAAAATAATTACTTCATAATATCTGCAGGAATAATACCCTGCTTAATTAACATATCTCGTGTTGCCATTGCAAGTAAAATATCTAATGACAACATTCCAATATCCCCCATATTAAAATCAACTTTAGGTGCTGGTCTTTTAAATACCTTCCTACCAAGTTCTGAATAACCAACAGTTAAAACTGTTTCCACTCCAGCATGATATAGCATGTTAGCAATTTGTTTTCCGTCTATTGATGTCATTTTTATTATGTATTCATAAAAAAATATTTTTTTTTAAAATTCAAAAGGGTCATACTGTTTTGTATCAGTTTCTATAGGTTCATCAACCGGTTCATTGACTTCTTGAACAGGTTTCTTTCTATACATATACAGTACTGCAATACCTAATATGATTATGCAAGCCGGCAAATAAGCATCTATCTTGAACGTATTTTCTACTATTTTTTCTGGTTGTGTACTTTCAGGTTTTGTTATTTCCATGACAGGTTGCTTCATTTTTTTCAACCTTCTTGCTTCTGCACCTTTTTTTCCTGCTTCAACACGTTTTGGGTTTTTTGTTTTAATTGGTGTTTCAGATTGAATGTCTTCTGATTTAACAGTTTCACTCATCATCTTTTATAATATTGTCAAAATTTTCTTTTTTATTAAAATCAATATGTCTTGCTGTTGTCAGCATTGCAGTAAAAGGAGCCAAATACATACCATATTTATAATACATCTCACAACAAACATTAGTTAAAGCATGGTTGATAAAAGGGTCTTCCTCTAAATCTTCTATTAACTTTGGTGGGTTAATTACATTAAAGTACTTGGATACACCCATCACATACAAACTGATGAAAGAATTTCCCAATGTCTTTGTCATACTTGCACCTAATCGTGCTTCATACCTACAATAGAGTTTATTGATTTGCTCAGCAGACATATCATCTATATCTGAGAGTTGTAATTCACGACCTAAATATTGCTTGCTGCAACCTCCAGCAACAATGGCAGATAATCTTTCTCGTTTAGTGTCTTGTTCTACATGATTTAATTCTTCAGTGTTCAATAATTCTTCAGCGTTCATTTTTATAATATGGAATATTTTTTTTAATCTAAAATAATAAAATAATATCAAACATCCAACTGATATGTTTATACATGTAGATATAATTAATAATATTTCAACTAACATATTTTTTCTAAAAGCATTATTAAAGTTTTATAAGTATTGCTAATAGCATTGCTAATTTTGCTAATAGCATTGCTAATTTTGCTAATAGCATTGCTAATTTTGCTAATAGCATTGCTAATTTTCTTGATATTTATCACAGATTTTACTAACAGCATTGCTAATTTGCTCAAAGCATTTGCTGTCATTTCTATTAACAATGCTAAAATAAATAAGCATTACTAATCAACAAGCCAATACCCAGCAGTGCTCTCAATAAGCGGACGTCGACGTAATATACGTCCAGAATTTCAGAAATTACGTCCGAAAAATCAAACCCGGACGTAAAAAAAACGTCCGAGATTCGAGGAAAACGTCCTGTAATTTGACCCCGGACGTTTTACGCATTTACCTAAAAAAGGATTTAACGTAAGTCTACACGTGCAAAAAATCGATAATCAACGCGAGCATACACATTAAAGCTGACCAAAACGAGCCGTGTGTAACGCGCGGGGTATTAAACTGTCGCTATAACAACCAGTCTCTGATTACGCAATCTTGTCGGGTTAGCGACGCGTCATTACCGCTTCTGTCATTATCTTTCTTAGTAGGATACAGATCGCGAGGGTCCTTTGATAGGATTATTGAAACAAACAAAATTCAAATCAGGGGAAAATTCGTTATATCAAACGTAGTTGATGCAGCCCAGACCGATAAAATTTCAAAATATCGCTTCCTAAAACTCTTAGAATAGATCTACGGGTAATTTATCCGAAGTGAAAAAGACGCTACCGGAAGACATTTACGAAAGGTCATTCGACTATCCTCGTTTAAAAACGTGTAAAATCGGCATCTTCGGAGAACGTGGGGAAATCCCAATGACGTCATTTAAGTTGTCTGCAATATGTCTGACGAGAGATTTGAAAAGGCGAATAATTCTTGACTATTACTATTTGGATAATTCTGCGTAATTTATTCAATGAAAGTGATAAAAGGAGATTGTGAAACCGAAGCTCGTCCCTACAGCTTAAAGTCAAAGCTACAAGTTCTAAGGCTTGGAAGTCGTTTATTCTTAGAGAACCAACCAGAATCATGGACTTTGGGATCAAAAATTTAACTTACATTTAACAAGGAAACAAGCATTTACAAAGTGTACAGAAAAAGGAAGGTGTGTGTGCGGGAGGGGGAGCAGGGGGAGGGGTTAAAAATTCCTTACTTCGTAAAGAAAATTCCTGAAATTCAAACATGGAATTACAAAAATTCCTGATTTTGGCCCTTATTGAGAGCACTGACCCAGTAGGCTGGTCTGTTCTCAATATCAACTTACGATGCTTTACCTTCGATAATTCATCTTTTATTCTCTGTCTTTCTTCCAGTGTCGGAATGACATCATTCTCTCGTAGACAATTTTCAAAACTATCTCTATCTTTAGTGTAGAACATACACAACCACTTGGTCTGCTCTCTCAAATCCTTCAACACTGAATTATATCTCTGTGAAATAACCCATACTGATTGTTCCGCATGTCTGCCAGAGAATGCCAACTCTGACAGCATGTCTTTTTTCTTTGTTAATTCTTTTGTAGCACTGCAATCATCAATGATGTATAGTGTAGGAGAACCAGCATATTTATTGAAAAACATTCTTAATAGTTCTTGTAATTTCTCTTCACCATTGATAACCGGATTTACAATTATAACATTCTTGTTCTTTGGTTTCTTAACATCACCAATCCACTCGCGATTTTTATATGCTCTATTCCATTGTATAGTTGGACAAAGAATAACAATATGTTCAAACACACCTCTGTATTCACCTTCAAGCAAATCCAAAACAAATTCAGTTTTACCACAACCGGTTTGCCCACAAATGATTGCACAGTGAGGATATTTTGGTAGTTCCATTTTTATTAATAGTAAAAAAAAAAATTAATACAAAACTTCTTTAAATCTACCATCTTCAAAATTAATTTGTGCATCTTGTATGACAAACAAATACACATTTATTGTTTCATCTGACCCTTGTTCCTTGGTTATTTGAATTTAGATGCCCTCTGATGCATTCTCTACTCTTCTTCCAGAACCGTGTAGTGTATTATCATCTGTCGTTCGTAAATCAAGCCACAATGCGTAGTTGTTAGTTAGATACTTTTCCAAGGTTGTATTTGTGAAATATAAATCTTTTGCAATCTTATCTGTTTCCTTGTTTCTCTTTGAAGTCAAAGCAAAGAATTTGTTAATTTCATCCCATTGTTGATATGCTCTCATTCCTTGACTGTAAAGTTGATTTGGAACACCTTCTATTGTCATTTCTACCTTTTCTATCTTTGGATTATAAAATGTTTCAGTACTTGTTCTTTCTGGGTCTTCAAATATCATGAGGATGCCTTTCATACTTCTTGCAGGAACATTCAAGTTTATGTTCCACAGTGTATCAGATTTATTCTTTACTATTTTTCTGTGTCGTAGAATACGGTCGTACAAGAAAGTCATTTTCCCATCATAATGTTGTCTTATTTGTCTGACAAGTTCTGTATCAGACACCATATCAAATTCCAGACATATATTCTTAATTTTATAAGTTGATGTTGCGTCTGTTGATTTAATCACTTTATCATAATCATTGAAAGTAAGTTCATATTCAAGTCTATCACCAAGACCTGCTTGGTAGAATGGCATATGTGTTTCTAATAGTTCAAAATCAAGTGGGATGCAAAATCTGTTTTTGTATGCATTTGCTATGGCTTGGTCTTCTTTGTCAGAGGAAGCATTACCAGCACCAACTCTGTGTTTTAACATGTTATCGTTACCAATACCTTGATATGCCATATTAATACGTTCAGAAGGGGACTTCCACAAATCAACATAGCAATGGTAAATATCACTATCATCGATTGACATCACTTCATTACCTAAAATTCGTATTGTTGTTTTTTTAATGATGGCTCTTCCAAGATTTTGGTATACTGTTGCATTATCATCTGTGCTTTTTAATTCAATTTCAAAAGCAAGACGTGCAGACCTTGGTACGATAACATCGTTATTACTGAGATTGGGAAATCTGACTAGTAATTGTTGGTTCTGATCAATAGTGCTGGGGTTATTTGTTATTACTACACTCTGACGAATTCCTTTTACTCCTCGTGGTTCTCTTACTTTTCTGTAAGGGTTGAGTTTATCTCCGTATGTTATCATGTTTTTATTTTTAGACAAAAATATTTTTTCATAAATAAATAAATAATGGCTGAAGGTGGAATGGAATTTCACAACCCTGAATATGACAGAGACGATATAGACGAAGCAGAAACATCTTTTACAGATGAAGAACAGTTTCAAAGTACATTGAATACTAAATATAGAGCATTAGATACTCTTACAGGAGATGACAGAAAAAATGCAGAAAATTCTTTACTGAAACAGATGACAAAAAGATTTTATGATAGAAATCAAGAAACATTACCTGATGATGTTAATGATTTTATTTGGATTTTAAAAAAAGATAAACAAGGCAGACCTTTGTTTGGTGTGGAAAGTGTATTTGACTTGAATGAAGATTACATTCTTTCGTATTACAAGTCAAACAAATTGCAATTTTATTCAATTGACACTATTCAAAAAAAATATGGTGTTGATTTTGTTAGAGAAAATTTAAGAATAACTGATTATCAATCTCTTGCAACTAGGGTGAATCAAGGTAGAAAGGAAGTTCAACAATTAATTGAGACAGGAAACAAAATTGCAACAGAGGAAATTCCTATGCAAGACATTTCTTCACCAAAAGAAATACAAGATTTAACAAAGACAATTGATGAAGTTGAAACTGCAGTTAAAACTCTGGAAACAGAGTTTTGGGATGTAGGGGAAAGTAGTGATGGACAAACCCAAACAGATATGACAAAGCGAGAAATGGATGGCATTATGAAAGCAATGACTAATGTGAAAGAGGAAATCGCTAATGAGTTGGCAAAACTTAATGAAACAAATAAAGAAATAACAAAGGAAAAGGAAA
Source organism: Fragum whitleyi (assembly GCA_948146395.1). NCBI lineage: Eukaryota > Metazoa > Mollusca > Bivalvia > Cardiida > Cardiidae > Fragum > Fragum whitleyi. Next base: position 55,964,754 of record OX411545.1, on the reverse strand, counting down.
AACTTGCTAATACAGAGGATGAAAATACAAAGAAACAGATTCAATCAAGAATGTCAGATTTAGAATCAGAAAGAAGTGCAAGATTGGAAGTGATAAATGTTAACAAAGAAAAACTGAGGAGTCAGGTTAATAGGATTAAGGAAACCATAAATAAGATTTTAAAAGAAGACACAACACTTGGTCAGAGGTTGAGAACATTATTCAGAGAACAAGGTATAACAATTGTCAGTATTTTGACTGCTATTGGTATGATTATTGGTGTTATTGTTGAAGCTGTTCTTCCATCTGGTGCAACAACTCCTCCAAGCAAACAACCAACATCAAATGCAAAGGACTGGATAAAAAAACAACTTTCTAATCTTGGAAAACTATTGGCCAGTCTTGCTGGAAAAACTGCAACCGCTTTACCAGGTGTGATTGGTTCTATTGTGTCGTGGTTGTTATCAACAACTGGAAAGGTAGTCAACTGGTTTGGTGAACATTTATGGGCATTGGTTGTTCTTGTTGTTGGATTGTTATATGCTGCTGCTAAAGAGTATTTTCATAAATAAATAAAGTGATAAGACCAACTGCTATGCTACCAACTATTAATGCTGTTTTGTTATCTTCATGTTGAATTGCTATTTTTTTTTCTGGTGACATAACAGGGGTAATTTTAGGCGGAGGGGTAGTATGGTGTATAATGATACTAGATGGTTTTGTATTAACGGTAATATGAGGTTGCATAGCAACAGCATCAAGTAGATATGCGTGTTGTTTCACGTATGAATTAAAAAATCCTGGTGTATTGGCAGCTTTTGTAACCCAATCTTTTGGTAAATAATGCTCTTTTGCATAGGTTGTAATTTTTTTATAATCCTCAGAACTGACTTGTACTGTTTGTGTTTGCTTTGTTGGAGTTCCTTTTAATTCTGTAGTTTGTTTTGGTGGAATTGGTTTTATATTTACATTATTATTCAAACCAAGTTCTTGGTCTTTTGTTGCTACTACAATTTTATTATTATAATCTTGAATTGTACCAATTCTTAATTCCATATCACTTGGTGACATATATAGTCCTATTCCATAGACATAATCAACTTTACTACGAGCATATTTTAAAGTTTCTTGGTATCTTGAAATTTGGCTTGGTAAATCTATAGGACCATTAATAGCATCTTCAACATTTGCAAGAAATTGTTTTTGTGCATCAAATGCAGTTCCAGTACCTAAAATATCTGTTCTTGTTTGTGATTGTGAGCCAAGTATAGCCCAGCAAAATGTTCTTATTGATTCGTTTATTCTTTCAACTCCAGCTCTTGTGAAGCCTAATGAGGAATCTAGTATAAATGTGGTCCAAACATTTTTAACACCATCTACTTGTTGTAAATAGTCAATGTGAATTTTTTTTGGTGGAAGATATTCGCATGATGATACTCCACATTTTCTTCCTCCTGATACTTCTGGTCCAAATGTCATTTTTGTCAAGTCTAAATTCGATGATGTGCTGCTTTGGATGTGTTGGGATGAATTGTCATGTCTAAAATCTGTTCTTTTCCAAGCAGTGTGGCTAGTTGTGTGGATTACTCCAAGACTGTCACCACTTGGGAATAATTTTTGTCTCCAGTCTGAATTTGGATCGACGTTAAATTCTTTACATATTCTTTCATAAGCACCACGGTCATAGCTATTGTTAAATGCATTCCAACTTTTATCTTGTGGTAGTGCAATTCCTAGTTCAAATAATATTCTTCTTGTTTGGTAGTAGATGTGAAATAGGAATAGTGAGCCAGTCATTCCACCAGCTCTTATGTGGTTATTATAATCTACACCACAACCTGTAGTTGCACACCATATTGCAAAGTTTAGTTGATTTTGCCAGAATAATAACCATTTTGTATTCCATCTATCTACTATTTCTTCAGTTACTACTTTTGGTAGTAGGTAGTTTTCAAATATGTTTGGAAAATCTACTTGAAAACTTTTCTTTGCATCAGATGATATTATTATTTTTTGTTTTATTATATTAATTGATTTGTTGTTAAAAACACCAGCGTGTTGATAGTGAGCTGCATCGCTATATTTGAATTCTTTTTGTACTGACATTTTTTTTATTTTATGATTTATAAAAAAAAATGTATCACATAATTTCAAACATTGATAACACTATTAATTTTCAACAGTATATTGATAACAGAGATGGGAACAAACGGCTTGGATTAAAAAGTTTCACATATACGCTGGGTTGGTATAATGTTGTTAATGAATATGTGCAAAAGGGTAAAGAGAGACCTCATCGCATTCAGGATGGTTATTATAGTTTTCAACAACTTGTGGATTTATTTCAAAGTTTAAACATTTCATTGTCTGTGAATGAAACTAATGGTATTGCATTATTAATTACTGATAATGAAATCAAGATAAGTAAAGGACTCAAGTTGATGCTAGGGTTTGATAAAAGGATATTTAAAGCAAATACAACTCATTTTGGTAATAAATGTCTTGATTTTGCAACAGTAAAATCTCTATATATCCATCTAGAGCAATTAAACACATCACAGAACTATTTCAATGGGACACCAAGCACAATATTAGCAGTTGTACCAATTGAAAATAAAGCGTATGGTGATATTGTGTCTGTAAGATTTGAGCATCCATAATATAAATATTTGTCAAACGGAGCAATTACAGAATTTGAAATAACAGTTAGAGATGAAAATGGTAGTAAAATTAATAATCACGACCTACCTATGAGTATTGTTTTTGAAATAATTTAGTTTTTTATGCATATATATATAAAATGAGTATCTTTGGAATCAAAACACATAAAAGAAACGAAGACTTTGAAGTCTTAACACAACATGTCCGTGATTTACATAAGCGAGTGAGACCAATTACAGGTTTAGAGCAAAGGATTTCAGAATTTCAACAAAGTGTTCACGAAAGTAGAAACGTTTTGTTTCAGGAAATTAATACACAAGTAGAAAGGCATAATGGACTTCGGGACAAAGTTAGGGAACTGACAATAAACAACCGTTTATTACGAAATAGCGTTGACAATATGAAAGCGGTAATTTCAATATTTGCAGAAAGTAAAGGTGCTCTTGTAGAGAATGAAGTGTTTTCTTTTGGGAATGGTGGTAGAGAAGACGGTGCTGGTTATGTAATGATGCGTCGTGGTCAAATTTTAGGTATAGCTATTTCATGTAAAAAAAGGAGTGGCGAAGTGTCGGTGGGTATTTCTGTAAATGAAAAAATATTACCAGGTTGTGAAATAACACTTAACACTACATCAAGAAAGCATGACAATTTTGATAAACCGTTTATTATTGATGCTGGAAGTGTAATTAATTTTGTATGTAAGAAGGGAAACGCAACAACAGAAAATACAGTTGCTTCGTTGTTAATTGAATTGTTTTAATTTTTTTTGTCTGTAATAATAAAATATGAAACAACCTACGGCACCGAGTTTGTATCCAGAGTTGCAAGATGGGCAGAATTATAGATTACAGAAAATATCAGAAATCGAGCAGACATTAATTAAGGAAAGAGATAATAGGCAGTCATTGTATAAGAAATATAAAAGGAGTATAAATGCCACAGATGGAGTTGATACAACTCTCATTTCTGGGAGTGTGATTTTGGGTGGCATTGGAATTGCGATGCCTTTGATGTTGCCATTAGAAATTGCCGCAATAGTTTGTGGTGTAGCAGGGGTATGTGTCAAGTTTATTCGAAGACGATTGCATTCAAAGGCTCAAAAACATTATGAGATAAAGACATTAGCCGCAGTTAAGTTAAATAGTTTGAAAGATTTGATTTCCACGGCACTGAGTGATGGGCAAATATCAGAACAAGAATTTAAAACGGTTCTTGATGAACTTGAGAGATATAATAATCTCAAAGATAAGACTCGCTCAAAACAGTCAAGTCTGAGTGAAGTAGAAAGAAAAAAGTTGATAGAAGAGGGAAAAGCACAGGCATTAAGTGCTATTCAAAAAAAGATAAAAAACACATAATTTTGTTTAATAAATTTGTTTTTATAAATGATCCACCACCAAAATATTCTACATGGATACAAGAATTATAAATATGACATAATGCAATAAAAAAATGCTTCACTTCTAAACTACTTAAGATTTATTAGAATAAACACGGTATTTAATCTATTTGTTATCTATAAATTGTTTATGACTTTGCTTTCCGGTACAAGGTGTAAAACACCCCTTTTTGATAAGAACAAAATATGGCGAAAGATATTAAAAATATTGCGAAGTTTTCTGAAGATGCTTTGGATATGATTTTCAACGAAATGCCTCCAGAAAGTAGAGACATTTTTCAAAAAGGACTGGATTATTTCACTTCGAAGTTGGGAACAAAGGAAAAAAAACCGAAGGAAACAAGAACCAAAAATACACTATCAGACGAAGAAATATTCACACAAGAAATTCTGCCAAAAATAGTTCAGAAAATTAAAGCACTGGAAAATAAGGAATTAACGCCAGGAGGTATACAAATTGCGATAGAATTTTCCGGAATTTCAACATCGTTTGAAGATATGAAAATTGAGCAGTTTGTTGAAGAACATGCCAAGATAGTACAGCTTGAGACCTCTCTAAAAACAGCAACATTGATAATACAATTCATCAGAGGGAAGTGCTATCTTTTTGCTAAAGAGGCACTGTTGACCATGGATTCCAATTTAGAAGCAGCTGTAAATAAAACCTTTGGGGTTCCATACAGAACATTTCTGCGATACGCCACCCTTGCAAATATGTTAATTACCTTTCCACGTTTGATCATGTGTGAATTAAGCTTCACACAAATTCTGCTGCATAAAAAAAGGGACTATTGAAATACTTAAATTCCGAATCCGGCCAAGAACTCCGGCATCATCTGTCTTTCACTGTTATTTTGCACACCAAAGATAAAACGATAACAATAGAACGCTGTGATATTGATGTCATGATGGCAAAATTCAGTACAAATCCAGACTGGGAAATACACGACAAACATGACAAACAAGGGTTGCCAAATGATGCGACGGTACAAAAGTTGTTTGATGGTGCCGTGGGTGCTTCCCGTAAGGCAAATGAGGAGACTGAACTTCTGGGATGCTTGTAAGTATAGATCTGTTTAGTCAATTTACAGAAAAAAGCATTGTATTTTAAATTCAACAAATTCAATTTTACAAAAAGAAAAACGTTTTGTAAACATTTTTTTAACATTGTTTTTTTAAATTCAACAAATTCCATTTTACAAAAAGAAAAACGTTTTGTAAACATTTTTTTTAAACAGGATTTAACTTTATATCTTTTCAGACAAGGTACACACATATAATGAGACAACACTTTGGCAAACGTCCAGGCAAGGACAGTCCTGTCAGTGGCTGGCAAATTGCCAAGGATCATCGATCGTCATTTTCCCACGTTGACAGTGATATGGATTATTTGTAAACATTCCATAGTAAAATTATCAGCGGTGTAGTATTTTATCAAAAAGTGGAGTGTGTGAACCGATAACAGTAATGTACAAATGTATTATATCTGTTAACAAGCAAATTAAACCATTGTAGGCTAATAGATTTTCTTCTATATATGTGCTTAAAAAAACCCTGGATACTGCGATATACTTTTATTGTAGTATTGTCGGGGGATATTCATTTTTTGCGGTCTAAACCCAGTTTCGACTTGAAAAATAGATTATATATCGTAGAACCGGCCTTTTCACATATATATATTGTATACCACATGGTCACTCATGTTTTGACATCATGTATCTTATTATCAATTTCTTCATCATTTTAGGTTTCCAAGAAAAAGAAATTATGAACAGGAAAGAGAGAATAAAACTCTCCCATCACAATGTGCTGATAGTCATCCACTGAAAGCAATAACAGTAAGTGCAGAATTTACAGATAAAGCAGGGGTAGACACAAACTGTTTTTCGATGGAGTCCTCCAGGAATCCCTGGTTCACCCTGAATGATCGGCCTTTCGTTCAGGAGAGCATGTTCACAAGGGCTTTTCTACTTTCCCAGAGGTACAGATAAGAGGGGATAAAGCCAGTCAAAAATCTTTATTTCTCAATGAAACCCTATCAGTATATTGTGGGTCATCATTGGAATCGTCTCGTCAAGACAATTCCAATGAGAACCAACAATATAAGGTTTTTACTATCATTATCGAAAACTTTGATCTAAAATCCAAAATACCCCCTCATTCTGTAGCTCTGTTTCCTATCCTAAACAGTGTGCTTGTTCACCACACTTGCTATAATTGGCTATCAACTTCTCAATGTGACTAGCATAGCACCTTTATCGATTTACTTCCTTGTATAAATCTAAAAATATTTTCTGATGTTATCGAAGGCATTAAGTTTTCAATGGAGTTACTTTTGTTGTCTAGCAACAGGTCATTTTAGGAAAGCGCTTGCAATGCAATACAGATAGACTCCTTGTTATAAAAAGTATTCATCGGGAGCGCTTTCGTATCCTGAACGCAGGGCAGGCATCCCTTCCTTCATTTAGATAAGTTATAGATAGAATTCTGAAGAAAATGCAAGGTAAATAATTCTAGGTAGTTGATATATTCTAGTAACTTTTCAAGCCAAAGGTTCTGACTCCACTTTGTTTCTTACAAATGTAAGGAAAGAACCTTGCCTTAAAAAAAATATTACTACTGGAAGAACACTTAAATTTTATAGATAAGTTAGGTATCCTTATGGATTCTTTAGCTTTGACTTAATTGGGATCCTTCGCAACATATTGGATCTTTAGACATTGTTAGTGTCAGAGGAGGTATTTTTGGGCCCATTAGGTTATAAAAATTTTCTTAAGTTAGGCTCAGGCTCAATTTTCACAAAATTTTAAATCAAAATAAATGTATAAAAATAAAAGATAATATTAATAAGTTGTTATCAATATTATCTTTTATGTTAATACAGTAAAATGAGTATTTAAACAGAATTACGGCTTTAATATCAAATTGAAATTTGAGAAAAATTTGAATTGAGTCAGAGAAAAGTTTTGTAACCTTGGGCCCTGACCTCTAATTCAAACATTTCATGAATATCTATGTAAACCCTGTGTTATGGCTACACATGGCTCTATATTGTGGGTACTCATTGGAGTTGACATTATACCTTTTGGTTAGAAATAAATATTTGCAATATGTGTTGGTATTTTTACTCCTATCTCTACCTTTGACAGTGTGTGTGAGCGTAGATGTGTGTGCGAGTGCATGTGTGTTTTGTCTTGTGAAAATGTTCTGCATAAATCAATTGTACATTGTACCATAAATATTCAAATAATTTCATTGATGTTGATTGATTATTATATTATTCTAATAAATCCATGGGTGATAATTGATATTTTCATCCTCTAGAAAGAAAACAATGTGCATTATTAAGAGAGTGTACACCATAATACCATGCAAGAATGTCGATCTACAGATTTCAGAAAATCAAATAAGATGTCTACACTAGCCTGGCTCTCAGGCTGTCAGTTAGTTTTAAAATTAATAAGGTAGACCACTCATGTGTAACTATTTTATTTCAAATTACCTCCCATATTCTCAACAAGCGCATATGGTACTTCATAATGCCCATTTCTATTAAAATCATTCTAAGGAGCACAATAATAATTGTTGATAACAGAGTTTAATTTATTTTGTAATTTAGTAGTATCCAACTTGAAATGCACATTGTATATGTATCTAATAATCTTTTATAAACAGCTTTATATAAGCGACGTCCATATCTTAATTGACTGGTCGTTTATATAACTTCATAGACTGGCTCCCGTCCCACTGATCTGAAGTATTGTGAAAAATATGCAAAATTCAACTAGAGAAAGATAATTTCTTATCAGCTTATATTCTCTGACTGGCCGATCGGACCAGTCAGAGAATATAAGCTGATAAGAAATTTTCTTTCTCTAGTTGAATTTTGCTTATTTTTTCACAATACTTCAGATCAGTGGGACGGGAGCCAGTCTATGTCTACACCATCTTTGCAAACTCAGGGTTCTATCCTCATTTCTTGACTTACAAGAGTGACAAGAATTAATATTAGTATTGATTTAAAGTTTAACTATTTTCTGTCAACATGTTCATGAAAATATTCATTACTGATAGGATTTTACAATAGATACTCTTACAAATAGACAAGAGTAATAAATACCTACATTAATAATTATTCTGACCTTGAATATGGTTAGCTTTCAATCATTCTGGTAAGCTTTCAAATTAATACATGATGAATATAGTAGATACACTATGGCTTATAATCAGTTAGCTTTCTTTGTTATAAAAATTCTTTTCTTTTCCCCTAGGTGACCAATATGAAATCTACAGATAAAAAGAAGGGGACCAAGGGTTCTGGAGTTCGAAGTGATCCCTTAAGTTCTGCTGTTGACTTTGGCCCTTTAGGGGGCCTGGATGGATCTGATCCCCTATCAGCAATGGCCTCAGAAGCCTTAACTATATCAGCCAAGAAATCTAGGGCTGCCAGCACTGGGGTAAATAGACTGATATAGGGTCATGTCAGGGGTCAGGAATCCATTTGGCTGACTTGCCTGATTAGGGTATTTTGTCTCAAGCACAGGTAGCTAGCGTGGCTGGATAGTCTAATATCACCAACAAAGAAACCTACAAAATGTTTACACACAAATTCCTTATCACATTATATTACATACCGATAGAATATATTATATAATGTGATAACAAATTTTAGTGTAAACATTTTGTGGGGTTAATTTTTGCTAACACTATCCCTATCTGCATTGGCTACCTGTGGCCTACTTATGACTTCTAATTGTAAAACAGTTCAAAATCGAAAAAGGGTGCAGATGACAATCCAATGAGTGTTTTAATTTGGAACATTAAACAGTATAGTAAAAGGATAGAAATAAATACTTAGAGAAAATTTGCAATCACTTGTTACATACTGTATTTCTCCTAATAAATTCTCCCGGGAGCTATACATAATATGGTCATGGAGCTTTTATTTAGTATGCATTTTCTGATTTCAAAAATCGTTTAAACTGATGTCTTGTAGGCCCTTTCTCTTTAATTTGAGTTGAATTTTATCTCAAATAAAAGAAGAAGTCACAAAAAGTTCCACAAATTTAGGCATTTGAAGTTGGTTTTCTTAGTATAAAATGCAGGGGTGCTACTTTTAGGGAGGGTGCTATTATTAGAGGAAATAGGGTAACCATCTATTTTTAGCTCCACTGGCCGAAGGCCAGCGAGCTATTGTCATGGCGGAGTGTCCGTAGTGCGTCCGTGCGTGCGTGCGTGCGTGCGTAAACTTTTTCTTTAAACATCTTCTCCTCCCAAACCAATGGGTGGATTTTAACGAAACTTGGTAGAAATGATCCTTGGGTGGCCCCCTTCTTAAATTGTTCAAAGAATTTTGATTGGCCCCCAAATATGGGCGTGGCAGGGCGTGGCATTTTTTCACTTTGAAATCTTTAAAAATCTTCTCCTCCCAAACCATTGAGCCGATTTCAATAAAACTTGGCATGGATGTTCCTTTGGTGACCCTTTACTTAAATTGTTCAAAGGATTTTGATTAGCTCATAAATATGGGCGTGGCAGGGCGGGGCTTATTTTAAGCCCAAAATCTTTGAACGACATCTCCTCCTGAACCACTGGGCCGATTTCAATGAAACTTTATCAGAATGTTCCTTTGGTGACCCTTTACCTAAATTGTTCAAGAAATTTTGATTGGTCCCCAAATATGGGCGTGGCAGGGCCGGGCTTATTTTGAGCCCAAAATCTTTGAACGACATCTCCTCCTGAACTACTAGGCCGATTTCAATGAAACTTTATCAGAATGTTCCTTGGGTCATCCTTTACTTAAATTGTTCAAGAAATTTTGATTGGTCCATAAATATGGGCGTGGCAGGGCGGGGCTATTTTGAGCCCGAAATCTTTGAACGACATCTCCTCCTGAATCACTGGGCCGATTTCAATGAAACTTTAACAGAATGTTCCTTGGGTGACCCTTTACTTAAATTGTTCAAGAAATTTTGATTGGACTAAAAATATGGGCGTGGCAGGGGCAGGGCTATTTTGAGCCCGAAATCTTTGACCGACATCTCCTCCTGAATCACTGGGCTGATTTCAATGAAACTTTAACAGAATGTTCCTTGGGTGACCCTTTACTTAAATTGTTCAAGAAATTTTGATTGGACTAAAAATATGGGCGTGGCATGGGCGGTGCCTATTTTGAGCCCGAAATTTTCAAATGACATTTTCTCCTGAACCACTCAGCCAATTTCAATGAAACTTTACCAGAATGTTTCTTGGGTGACTATTTACTTAAACTGTTCAAGAAATTTTTGGTCCATAAATATGGGCATGTCAGGTGGAGCCTATTTTGAGCCCGAAATCTTTGAACGACATCTTCTGAACCTTAGGTTTTAATAAGATTGGTCAAGGGTTGCAGGTTCATTGTGATTGAGTATTTTGGTGCAGTATGGACCAGAACCATTTAATCATTACTAAATAGGTCTTAGGAGATTTTGGAGTGTTAATGTATTCATTTAAAGTAAGCTTTATTCAATGAAAGTCTAACGATTTTAAAGTCAGTGGAGCGATACAGGCCCTCTTGGGCCTCTTGTTTGTTAATGTTGCCAATATATCCAATTTTAATATGTAATTTTTTCAAGTTTGACAATAAAAGTTTCTTACATCTTGTTTAAGGAAAAGTGAGAAAAAAATGTAGTTTTCACGCCCCTTATTGAATGATTTGAAAATCCTGCACAAAAATATAAAAAGATATAGAGAAAGTGGAGCTTTATTTTTACTTAAGTCAAATTTAGGGTAAGGTAGAATGGCTTTAAATCTTGCAAAGATTTCCTTATTGAACATTTGTTTGTAAAAAATTAAAAAAAAAAACACACAATGGAATCTGACCAAATAAGATATTATACATCCGCTTGGCATCGGCAGACAAAATATCATGACTACAGCTTTATTCAGGTGATGTTACAGCATTTGGCCAGATCAGTAATTATATTTTTGTGTGAGGAGTTTGTTTGATTTTCGTTAAATATTTTCTGTTTATTGAGAAATAACGGTAGATTATCACTTGATAATCTCACCAGCAAATGAGTGAAATTATGAAAAAAATACTCTGCCTTTATTCATTTTACTCTCTCTGACATTATCTACATGTATGTGGAGCCCAATAAGTAACATCAACATGAATGTTGCATAGTAGTCAAAATATTATGAAAAATGATGCCCTTTGAGAAAATTTGTCTTAAATGTTCCCATTTTGTCTATTTTAGCTTTTAAGAAACAGAATAATGAAATTATTATTATTTTTTTGAGTAAGAGCATTTGGTAATTCACTCATGAGAAATAAAGCTTATCTTGTTCATGAAATGAAATTTGAATTGATCTTACACTGAACAATTAATTATTCTACATTTTATCAGGGTAAAGATGAGAAGAGTATGGGGGGAGAGATGGATGATTCGTTTGAACCCTGGGTCGCCAAGAGAGCAGACATTTTAGCCAAGTATACCACATCAGAGAAACTGTCCATTACCACCAGTTTTCTGTCTGCCTCAGACAAAGATTATGGTAAGGAAAAACGCATACCACACCATACCAAACAATTGAACTTTCAATTACATGCAGTATATAATCTCCTAATCTAGCAGAGACATGAATAGATACCAAAGGCCTTTAGAAAATAATTAAAATGTTTTTAAAATTCAAACCGACAATATCATTATAGTTGAATTGAACTCATTTAATCACAAAAAGCATACAATTTTGGTGCTTTGATAAAATTGACCATTAAGGTAGTGGACCTGTAATATTTCCGCAACATTTTAGAATGATGAACTTTCACAATATTAATCCAGATTTCCTAATGTTATCATTAGGAAACCTCAGTTAATACTGTTAAAGTTTATGCCTTCCGAAACGTTGCTGAACTATTACGAGTCTACTACCTTTAAAAACCATTATTGTAAACAAAGTTATTTACAGATTTTGGATCTTTCTGAATAATCCTGAGAAACTCATTTAATTTGGACCAATGTAAATCAATGTTGCTAAATTATCTCTCTGAAAAGACGCAGCTTTGTAGCCTTTTGTATCTCAAAATCTCATTTTGTGATTCACATTTTGTTTCTTGCAGTGGTTACCAAAGCACAGACAGTGACAACAGTAACAGATAAAGTAAAAAATAGACTGGAACAGCTTGATGATTTTGAGGAGGTAAGGTTGATGAAGTGATTACCAAATCAATCAGTTTATCTTAAATTAAAGGTCAAAACACAAAACTATTGAAAGTGCCTACGAAAATAAATCTTTGTGCAAAGACCTAATATACAGCCTATAGACCTATTTAGAAAAAAGAGAAAAAAAAAATCAAAGATGCATACTGTGATTGTAAATGAGTGTGGGCTTAGATCTTAGATTATGTAAAATGAATTACAATATAGATATATATTACATTTAATAAACACACTTGTTATTTCAATATTTAGCCAAAAAATGCCTTTTTTCAAGAAAAATGAAACAAATCTTGACACTTATGCGTAATAATATAAATGGGTACAGCCACTTTTATTTTTCTCATAAAGGCAATCCTTTATGAGATAAAAAAAGTGGCTGTACCGATTTATATTATTATGTAGTGTTAAGATTTGTTTCATATCCTTTATTAGATAATTTGAATTGGCTGTACCAATTTTTGCTGAAATATTGAAATAACGAATGTGTTCATTAAATGTTTATTCTATTCCCTTCGGAATAATTTTGTGGTATTAAATATATATTGAATATTAATCATTGCCAACTTGGCCTGATGCAGCACCCTATACAATTTTGTCCGATTATTTTAAGGGTTCTGTACAAGAGATGTTGAATCTGAACCAACAAGAGTATGTGTCCCGCATAGATGAGTTGAACCAGGCCCTTATATCAGCTTGGGAACAGGATCAGAGGGTTAAAGCTCTCAAAATAGCCATACAGGTAGGTACAAGATATCTGAACCCTTGTCATGCTGAATATATTTTGGCTACAAATTTGCATCAAAATCAAAGGGCAAAAAGCACTGAAAGTACCAACTGTAGGTCAAATTTTATTTGAATAAATAAATCCATTGACAATTCTAGTTTGAAAGTGAAAAACAGGTGGTGTAGACCAACAATAGACTGCACATTATGATGTGCAGGCTGATGTTTGTCTTTAGCTCCTACCAAAGCAGGAATATTCCGGGTCCAGCATGACAAGGGTTATATTTAAGATTCAAAAATATTTTATGAACATTAGTCAATAATTGTCAAGGATGAGAAAAGTAATTTTGGATCAAGAGATATAATTGTAAATGTATTGTTCTTGTTCTTATTCTCCCACAATGATTTCAAATTAATGTCTTCTCTAGAACATTTTCATGAAAAACAAGAAGCTGTGTTACAATAAATTTCTGAACTTTACCTTATTACCGGTAATTTAGGAGGGAAAATGAATGAATTACTCTATTTACAATGATAGGAATCATATTTATTTAGAAATCAATAATTTTCCAGCTGAATACACTAATCAGGAAGAAATTGGCTACATTTAAGATAATATAAACCAATAACATAAAAACTGCTCTATAAAACAACTTGACAGAACTGTTCATTGAATGCCAAATTAAGTGATAGGTAATTATATTATAAAAACATGTGTATAAACTTAGATGCAGATATGATAATCAACTGTTGGGTAAGATCTTTGTTAATTTCAATAGTGAAATGAAATATATTCCGATATAATCTATAACTTGTCATACAAATTAATACTTCCTTGAATATCCATTGTAGTGTTCCAAGCTACTAGCTGATGTTAATGTGATTCAATTTTACCCCAGCAAGTTTGTGTTGATAACAGATATTTTAGACAACTTTGGTAAGATTTAACTAATATAACTATATTGAAAAGACAAAATTTAGTCTGTTAAAAAGTTTTTAATTGTCTGTTAATGGAAATTGATAGTTTAAACTGTGATTTGACCAAGTGATCTTGTTGATATTAAAAAAAGGAAAGAAAACAATGTAAATCAAAGTACAAAATGTAGAATGATTCTTTAGTACCAGATATTTAAAGGGCTTAAGTCTCAAGTTTTTCATCTATCCTATAACTGTCCTTTGTTCAGGGTGCTTAAACGTTTATAAACATTTAGAACTTGCTTTGCAAAGTAGGGTAACATTTCTAAAACGCACAAATTTTTACATTCTGAATGCAGGGCTGGTATTAACAACAAAAACGTAAATATAGATCGACTATGTACACAAAGCTTAGTAAAGGAATGGGATATTCCATCGGTCTGCTCATCATCTTCTAAGTTTAGCCTGGCTGTTTTCGGAGAAAACCTGAGGTATTGCTTTAGCCTCCGTGTCGTTGTCATCTTTTGTTGTCGTCAGCGTCGTGCAAAAACTTTGACATTTTGTTATATCTCTGGTTCTACTGAAGGCATTCACTTGAAACTTGGCACACATGTTCGCCATCAAAAGAGCAATCTATACTATCAAGGGGTATAACTCTAGATGCATTTTGTGCAAATTATGCCCCTTTTTCGACTTTAGATTTTTTCCTACATCCAGCACTCCACAGCCGAGCGTAGGCACCCGTAGGCGGTGCTCTTGTTCCATATTTGTCTTTTCTGGGTCAGTGTTATACTTTTGTAAGTGCCAATATATTTATAGGGTACTTGCAATAATTTTTCTTTTATGAACAAATTAGAAAAAAAGATAAAAAATAAGATTAAATGAAAATAATTCAGAGAAACTGTCATGAAATTGTACTCTCTCATTTTGTTATTTTCTAGTCTTGTAGCATGTAGTTTCTCATAATAATTTCTATATGTACATATGTGTGTTTCAGGAAAGTTGGTGTTTGAGAGACTTCGAGATAAAGCCCAATATACTCCCCCTGGAAGTTCTATTCCAATCAAATTACCAAGTAAGATACCTATTATCTATCTTGTTTGGTAAATCTCTAAAATACACAAATACCCAGACTAGATGAAACAGGTTCTATGAAATACATAAAACAAACTTGAAATTATGTGGTTATATATAGTTTGGTATGTTGATAACTATATTTGGTCATAGAGTGGTCTGTTTTCATTTGAAGTGTTATCTTAATTTTGGAATGGTTTCTCCATAAAGGCACTTGGTTCTCTATGTAATCACTGGGTATGGTTAAATCTGTCTAAAAGATCACCTGTTTTTAAAACAAGAAATCTGTATTGAGCTAACAGCCATTGTGATCCCAAACAAAGCAACTGCATAGAAATCGACCTCTTTTGAGCAAGAACCTAATGTGGATGTCCCTTACGTGTGGGCATAATACAGGGTTGGCTGTACATATTATTTCAAACTATCAAAAGATTACCGAATTCTGATTAATTCCCTGTAATACATGCTATGATTTGTTTCAATAATTTGGTAGACTTTTTTGTATAAATTTAATTGTGTTCAGTCTTAAGTTGTATGTTAGGCATGTAATCAAATAGACAATATTTACATATTAAATAAGAGACATAATTGTATGTTATTTCAGAGAATTTTACCCCTGATCAGGTGCCAGATGCTGCCAAAGAGACCTGTCGTAATTGGTTCTTCAAGATTGCGTCTATTAGAGAACTCATTCCTAGGTTTTATGTGGAGGCTGCTATCATGAAATGTTATAGTTTCTTAAATCCAGGGTAATTGATTATGCCCCTATTCGAAAAAATAGGGGGTATATTGCTTTGCTCTTGTCAGTCTGTCGGCCGGAAGGTCCGTCGGTAGACCGCTTTTTGTCCAGAGCATCTCAAAAAGTATGCAAGCCAGAATCATGAAATTTCACAGTAGGATAAATCTCATTGAGGAGAAGAACCATAACTCTGCTCATATTTTGTAAGTTATTTCTATTTGTTGATTGAAAAAGAATAGGCTATTGACCTGCTTTTATGGGGGGCATAAATGTTTTACAAACATCTTTTTTTTAAACATAATTTTTTTTGTAAGGTAAAATAGATAGAGTAATGAGATTGTAAACCTCTTGTCATAACTTTATGAAACGATGTGGCAAGATTTGAAAAAAGCTCCGCTGGAGTACTACTGGCCTTCTTCAGCTTCATGTTATTGGGCTTCATTAGAAAATCAGAAAGGTATCGTTTTATCCAGTACTCAATGCCTGTCTGTCTGCTTTTCTAAATATCTGCAAGACTTAATTATAAAACCTTTAACCCTTGTCATGCTGAATAAATTTTGGCTAAAAATTTTCATCAAAATCAAAGTGCAAAAAGCACTGAAAGTACCAACTGTAGGTCGATTTTTATTTGAAAAACTAATCTATTGACAATTCAGGTTTGAAAGTGAGAAACAGGTGGTGTAGACTAAGATCAGACTGCACATATGTGCTGACTGATGTTTGTCTACAGCCCCTGCCAAAGCAGGAATATTCCGGGTTCAGCATGACAAGGAGGGTTAATAACATTTCAATCATTTCTTTTATGGTTTTCAAGATTTAAGGGTCCTAACATTGATTGTAGGCACATGACTTTGTACTTAGTGATAGTCATGTGGTTCAATTAATATTTACTTTAAAGGTAGCAAATTTAAGAGATTACTAATTGACAGACTAGGTATGTAAACTTACATAAAGGTTAATAAGTTTAGACATAATTCTATAAATTCCAGTGAGTATGCAGCTGCCTTACATAGACTAGCCATCATGACTCGTGGTATGGGAGATCCTTTGGTTGCGCTGTATGGGAGGGCTTATCTTAGCAGAGTAAGTGGGTTATTTGGTTGTTTGATTTGTCTTAGTGCATGATATAAATAGATCCCAATTATCTCAAGGAAAACATGAGGTTTGTCTATAGTCTTGGTGTCAGTATTGTTGTGCAAAATCATTTACATTTTAAGATACATGTATCTATGGTATGAATAAAGACATTCTTTCTAAATTTGATACAAATGGTCGCTATCAAAAAAGCTGCCTATACTATCAAGGGAGATAATTTTCTATACTTTTTATGCCCCTGTCGAAAGATCGGGGGCATATCGTTGTACGTCTGTCTGTCTGTCCGTCCATCCGTCTGTTTGTCTGTCTGTCTGTAAAAGTTAACCAAAAAACTTAACATTGCCAATATCTTCAAGACTATTCAAGATACAAGGCTCATATTTGGCATGATGATAGATCTCCATGATCCGCATCTGCTGAATCTAAAGTCAAGGTCATGTGACAAGGTCAAGGTCATCTGTCAAGGTCAAACTTTGAAAAAGAAATGCTGTTAGGGGGGGGGATTAGTCCTTTGTTATAGAGTTTTAAATTTTGTATGCGCTAGAATGTCAAAATATTTTGTCTCTAGATCTTGTTATCCTAAGAGTAAAAGAATCACTGGAAAAGCGTTTCTACCTGTTCTAAAACCCTTTGCTGAGCATGCAATGTGAATGTGATCGTCTTGTTAAGTTTATTGTAATATAAAATTGCATAATGTATTTCTTTCTCTCAGCATTATGGTGAACATGTTGTATGGATTCGCATTTTTCAAATTGAACATATTTTGTTTCTTTTAGATAGAGTCCATAAACCTGACTTTTCTTCCCATTTGAAGATGCTATTGAGCCCTTGAATAGATAGATTGGGGGCAAATTTTATCTTATAGCTTTACAAATACCTGTGAGATAATACCCCATGTGATATTTTTTATATCAAATTTATATTTTTAGAACAATGACAAAATGCAGTTATATTTAGAAACGGTTAAAAACTTGTATTTCTGTTAGAACAATTAAAGAAAACTAGGCTCAGCAATTATAAGATAAATATTAGACATACTTAGTGTATTTTATGGAAAAAAAATTAACTCAGTTGTGAGAATTTATAATTGTCTCAGCAGAGCCTTGACAATTATCAATTCCCCCAACTTGTTAGATAAGATTTTTCATACAATACACTTAGTATGTATTATATATTTATATAACCTGTCTGTTTGTCTATTTGTATCTTCATCTCTCTTTAAGGACTTTAACATTGGCCATAACTTTTGATTGATATGGAATGGAGCTTTTGTGTTTCTCACGAGTGTTGCTTGTGACAAGATCTTTTATTGATACCACTTTCAAGGTCACTTGCCAAGGTCATTTTTTCAAGGTCAAATTTGTTGAAAATTCTTAAATTGGAATTGGTGAGGTTTTTGTGTTTAACAAACATATTATCTTGTTTTTCATTTTTTATATACAGGTTGGCATTGCTGTGGCTCCAAAGATTCGAGAACACCTCATCCCCATGTTTGAAGATTTCCTGGTCTCATATGGACAGGTAATTAACATGTTAACCCTATCCTGTATAATCCCTGTCTTTTACGTGCCCATGACTTTATGATTGACAAAAACATTGTGGAAAAAGAAGAAATTGCTTGTGAAAAACACTTTCTTCTTTTCCAACACTATTTTCTAACCTACTGAATGTTTATTTTTCAAATTAAATCCACTTTTAATTTTGATCTACAAAACCTTTGAATTTGGACAGGTCTAAAATTTTGTAAAACAGGAAAGGGTTAAATTACGCTAAAATTTAAATAAATAATTATTGAAGTTTGCAATATTACTTTTCATATTTCAATATAAATTATGAAAATAACAGAGCTAAAGTGAAAAAAATGCTAATTAGCTCATTCATTAGAAATATGAAGGTCACACAAGTTTTTACCTATTATTTCATGAGATATAACTGAAAAATTGTTGAAAGCAGTTAAAAACCCATTCAAACAAACAAACAAACAAACAAACAAACTATTATTGCATGAGAGCTGTAAGAGTAGTCCACTACCATATTAACTAATTTCTGGAATCATACCCCCATCTATGATTCGGGGGCATGTACTTGTATAAGAGTCATTCAAACTTCAGAGATATAATCAGTACTAAGCAGGAATGTACATATCATGTTTGGATTACAGTCCATTGACCTTTGACAGAAATTTGATCCTATCAAGGAAATGTCAGTAAGGTGCAACACATAGATTTTTATAATTTTTTTATCGGAAAAGCCCTGATGGGGTATTTAATTTTTCTTTGCAAGTGTAGTTGATTATGAGAGACAGATGTTTGCTAAATAAACATGGTCTCTCAATCAAATTTGGACAAAAGTCTTATTTTGTACTGTTTGGTAGCAATGACTGCAAAATCTCATAACAATTGAAATGTGGCTGATTTCTTTTCTTATTAGGATGAAGGATGCCATCTCTTTATGTTTTAATTTATTGGGTATGATGATAATGCATACATTTATTTATATTTAAAAAAACCCTATATCTCCACACAGGTTCAAGGTGACAGTGTACAGAACACTCTAGCTCAACAGAAGTTAGAGATGCCTCGTTACTTGACTCTGTTTTCACCAGGCCTGGATTGGTTACTGCAGTGTATTGCACATAAAGCATCAGACAAAACATTGACTGATATACTAGAAAAATCAAAGAAACAGTGTAACAGGTAATGAGAGCATACTGCATATGTTAAAACAATTAATTAATTCAAGGTTAAATACCTTCCTTTTTCTCCAAGATCTGCTTTATTTATTCAATAAATACCATTTTTGCATAAAATGTGCGTTTTCGGGTTGTAATAGGCATATGTTAATGGACAAAAATCTGGGCGTTAATGAGAGAAAACATGGATTAATAAGTAAATTCATGTGCTGTTAACGCTCTGCTTTTTTCACTTAAATATTCTCGATTTGGGCCTATAGACTTTATCAGTTTCTTTGTCCAACATTATAATAGAGCATACCTAAAGACGTTGCTCTAAATCTAAATTGTGTGACGACATAAATCTACCAAGGAACGTCGGTATTAACAAAATCAACGGTGTAATTCATGAAGTCATATGATATATAGCAGCAAGATTGGTTCAAAATAATTTTTCTTATTATGACAGTGTCACCTGCATGCAGAAGGATCTTGGCTGGCAAACCCTTCAATATAGACGAGACATCACCAGAGTCACCATGTTTTATAAAATTGTGAATTGTTTTGTTGCAGTACCCATACCAACTTATCTTGAAAGACCAGTTAGGATCAACCGACATATGCACACAAAATCTTTTAGACAGATCCACACAAATGCTTCCTACTTTAAATATTCATTTTTTCCTTATACAGTGATACTTTGGAACAGCCTACCAGAAACAATCATACAGCAACCTGATATTGCCGCATTCAAGAAGAGTCTTGATTCTTTTCAGATAGTGAGCCGTCCCTGAATAACCAAAATTGTTTTACCAGATCTTTTAATCTAACACTCACAATACTTTTAAAATTTGGCACCCTAACAAATGACTAACAGTTTTTATTCCAGCACAGACGCGCACCTGCCAGTAATACCCGAAAGGGGAGTCAGGCAGTATATATAGATAGATAGATAGATATAAGTAGGTTCATAACTGGTTTTATATGGTTTCTATGAAATCATTTTTAATCTTATCTTTTTTATGCAAAAATAGCCTTAATTCAAGTTTTTCGGGTGTTAACATTTGCAGAGGCCCTAAAAATGCTTCAACACCCTTGTGCTTTGCACTCGGGCGTTAAACCATTTTTGTGTCTCTGCAAATGTTAAGGCCCTGAAAAACATGACATAACCCTATAATAAATGTTCCCTTACAAGAAAGTTTGAAAAATCTGTCCACAAGGAAGACTATTATTGAAATGTGTATGAAGTGCAAAAAGGTATTCAAATCAGAAGAATCTAAAGCCCAAAAAGGTTTGAGTGATGAATGAAAACTGTAAGTGCATGTAAGCAGTCAGGCTATAAAGATGAATGGAAACTTATAAAATTTATATTCATTGAAAAAACAAATGATATTCTTTTTCAGTGCATTGCTTCTGAATTCTCTGATATCTGCTTTCAAACCAGAGTATATAGCTGTCAGGGCTACACAGTTTATAGAAATGATAAAAGAGTGTGAGGATACAGGTTTTCCTAAGGTATGTCAAATTTATATCATAAACTCTGCCTCCACCTCAAAATTCTAGGTCTTTATGGTTTCACCAGTGTCCATCTGCTTGTCCTTTATCTGTTTGTAAATCTATATTTATCTGTTTGTCCAAAACATAACATTTTCCTGTAACAACAAAACAATTCAAGAAACTACATATACATGTATGTTCATATCTGATATTTGAAACTAAAGTAGTATATAATCAATATTCATCTTTGAATTTTAGTGTATTCTAAAAAGGTCAAGGGCTTTTTTTCAAGGTCAAACTTGTAAAATTATAAAAAAAAATATCATGATGAGAAGATAATTGTTCCATATTTTTTTCAATATGAAACTTGAATGAATCATTATCTTATACTTTATGGTCTCCTTTCTAAAATATACTGTAGTTGTTTGAAGAAGTGTCACTGAAGACCAACAACTTTTAAAAAGGCTATTTTAACCCTTGTCATGCTGAACCCGGAATATTCCTGCTTTGACAGGAGGTATAGACAAAGATCAGCCTGCACATATGTGCAGTCTGATCTTAGATCATACCACCTGAATTTCATATTCAAACCAGAAAGTTATAAAACAATCAATACTCACTTAAGTTTGGTAACTTCCAGTGCTTTTAGCACTCTGATTTTACATTTATTTTGCGAAGATTTTTATTTAGCATGATAAGGGTTAATGCACCCACATCATTAGATAAGGGGCATTTAGTTTTTATCTGTATGTTTGTTAGTGAGGGATAGTGCTTTCTTTGCTCGTTACAAGACATTTCTGTCGGTGCCATGTTAAATTCATTAGTATAGGTCATTTTTAATGTCAAATTTGCTGAAGAGGACAGTACAGGGTATTGGTATTTAATAAATGCATCTGCCTTTCTTCAAATTAAGATAATATTTGATTAACTATATAATTCTCACATGACTTGTCACCAGTATTTCAAGTTTTAAATAAATTCAATATGTATACCAAGTTTTTTCTGAGTCAAATAAGGAATAACATGCGAAGGGATAATTTTCAATATCAAATCTACTATAACAAATCTGTGTTATCTTTTTTTCAGCATCTTCTGTTTAAGACTCTGGGTACCTGCCTAGCTATAGCTGATCCACCTGAGAGCCAGAAACTCTCAGTGTTAAACGAAGTCTGGAAACCTATCATGAAGCTTAAAAATCCTAATGTGAGTGATATTCTGGGTGTGATAAGGTTTCTAGTTTCATACCTAATTGAATGAAAAAAAGTCTCTCCATACCTTATGATTTAATATTTATAGCCAAAAAAGGAAAGATTTCTTTAAAATGTGGTAGATATTTTTGCGACTACTTAGTGTTTAAGCTTACATTCAGTAATTGAGTAATGAAACTAATTTTTCAGCCAACCAGAATGCACAAAAAATGATGGAAATAAGTAGAATTAAGTTATAAAGTTTAGGTAGGATATATACTAAAATCAACCTGCACAGGTGTGCATCCTGACTTTAGTCTACATACATAAAATCAGGTTTTTCTATTTAAATAGGATTTAGATTAAACAGGATAAGGTTTAGTCGAAGTGTCATTTTATTTTACATAACCAATTTAGATAGTTACGGTAAAAAAGCCTGAGCTGTGTTTAAGTAGGTAAAAAATTTTGTCAAACCAAAGCAATACTGGTGAGAAGTTTTCGATTTCTTTTAACAATTTCTGAGTGGCCTTAAATCATATTTTGCCTTCTAATACATGTTTCCGTTCTCTAATAGGCTAGCTATAGCTCGAATCAGTCCTGCTTTCAGGTTGACAAGACCGTGCAATCAGTTTGCCAATTATACCTTGCTTTGTACATGTACTAGTGCACAGAGAGGGGAATAATTTGAAAACTGTTTGTACTGTTTTGACATTCTGAACGTAAGGCTGGTCATTCTTGTTTGTTCTGTATTTGTAGGACTACATTGGATGTGCTGAGACTTGGATGGAATTTGTTGTCAAGAATTTTGGAGTGAGTTGTTATTTAACAAATTGCATATCATGATAGAAATCACTTCCTTTGTACTGTAATTTTAAAAATGGTGGAAAGATATTGACTTTGAGGCTAAAATGCAAATTAATGCATGGATTATTGAAAATGGTTGGAAGTGTCTATTTTTCCCTCTAAAATGAGAATTCCTGAATTCATCATTGAAATATGAGAGTAGGGCAGCACTTGTTACATGTACCAGCCTTATAAAAAAGGGCACCTTTTTGTAATCTTTCTTTTGGCTTATACTGGTTAGAGACCAATTCTCGCCAAGTACCAGTTCTTGCCAACCACCCTGGTTCGTAGTAAAGACAGAAAAGAAAACATTTTCAATTTTAAGTTTCTTACACAAAGACTTATTCTCTTCAAAAAAATAATTTGTGGCCAATGAATATTGCGTCTTTACTGTGAAAATAGTCAGTTGGCAAGAACTGGTATGTGGAGAGAATTGGTCTCAAACCAGTAATGTTCTCATAACTTTTAACGAAAGTTTAAAAATGGTGTCAGTTCATTAAATAGTTTAAAAGTTTGTTAAATTACCAATAATAGTAGATATTCTATGTGCATTAATTGAACATACAACCATATATTTCAGAGAGGACATATCATTGGTGTAATTTTCTCAATATTGTTTCTATAATGCAAAGAAACTCAAAGACAAATCAGTAATTGCTTTATAGATTTCTAGCTGCAATGAAAAGGACTCACCATACACCTGTCTATTTCAGAAAAGGGAGATAAACACTGTATTAAATGACATCATCAAGCACCTGACACCAGATAGAGCTTTTGAAGATTTCTACCCCCAGTTACAGTCTATTGTATCCAAAATTATGGTCCATATACATGACTTCTCCATGCTGTTCTCATTGGTAAGTAATTTTTACAAACCTTTTGGCATTTAAATGGTTTTAAAAACCAAACTCACTTGTAATGAATAATGCATAGCAAAGGGTTTGTTGTTAGCTAATGTCGTATTTCTTGAAATAGAATCTATATTTAGCCGATTGAATGAGATCAAACTTAACTCTTGTCATGCTGATCCATTAATAATACTTCTTTGGTAGGAAGTATAGGCCAAGACCAGCCTGCACAGATGTGCAGTCTGATCTTAGTCTATACCTCCTGATTTTCGTTCTTAAATAAAAAAAAAAGTTTTTTTTTTTTTTTCAAATTTAGATCTGACACAGTTAGTCCTCCAGTGTTTTCAGTACTTTGATTTTACAAAAATTTTGCCAAGGTTTTTTATTGGCATGATGAGAATGAAGGCTGATACAAAGTTAAGAAAATTCATGAAGAGTACGTGATAAATGATGATAGTGGATTTTATCAACTGGAATATATATTCATTGAAATTAACAGCATTTCCAAACCTTTCTTCAAAATATGTGTGTAACTGTTTCAGCTATTTTATCTTGTTGAGTAATTAGATAAATTATATTGTTTGTTTTTTTTTTTCTGATTGGAGAATGGTCTTTAAACTCTCAATCAGTCATTACAAAAGGAAAAATGCCAAAAATTGTCTAAAAAGAAAACAACAGTTAGACATCAGATGGTGGCCAACTGATTATAGCTTGAATCATTAAAACCTATATATTTGTAGCAAAAATTGTTTGATTTTAGGAGAAGTTTCTTCCCTTCATAGACATGTTCCAGAAAGACACTGTAAAAGTTGAGGTCTGTAAAAGTATAGCACAGGCCTTTTCAAAGTAAGTCAAGATAAAGATTAACAAGCTTGTTCATAACGGCGTCCACTTCTTTGTCCGGAGCATAACTCTGTCACTTGAAGTCCGATTGACTTCAAACTTGGCAATTGTATTCTTTTCATCATTACGGAGTGCAGTGCACAAGAACCATAACTCTACCTGGCCTATTTTTTGAGTTATTGCCCTTTATTGTTTTTCATACTAGAATCTTGTCCGGAGTATATCTCTAAAAGTATAATAGCTAGGATCATGAAACTGCATGGGTGTATAGATGACACCAAGGGGGAGTGCAGTACACAAGAACCATAACTCTACCTGGCCTATTTTTTGAGTTATTGCCCTTTGTTGTTTTTAATACTAGAATCTTGTCCGGAGTATATCTCTAAAAGTATAATAGCTAGGATCATGAAACTGCATGGGTGTATAGATGACACCAAGGGGGAGTGCAGTGTACAAGAACCATAACTCTACCTGGCCTATTTTTTGAGTTATTGCCCTTTGTTGTTTTTCAGACTTGAATCTTGTCCGGAGTATATCTCTAAAAGTATAATAGCTAGGATCATGAAACTGCATGGGTGTATAGATGACACCAAGGGGGAGTGCAGTGTACAAGAACCATAACTCTACCTGGCCTATTTTTTGAGTTATTGCCCTTTGTTGTTTTTAATACTAGAATCTTGTCCGGAGTATATCTCTAAAAGTATAATAGCTAGGATCATGAAACTGCATGGGTGTATAGATCTCACCAAGGGGGAGTGCATTGCACAAGAACCATAACTCTACCTGGCCTATTTTTTTAGTTATTGCCCTTTGTTGTTTTTCAGACTTGAATCTTGTCTGGAGTATATTTCTAAAAGTATAATAGCTAGGATCATGAAACTGCATGGGTGTATAGATGTCACCAAGGGGGAGTGCAGTGCACAAGAACCATAATACTACCTGGCCTATTTTTTGAGTTATTGCCCTTTGATGTTTTTAATACTAGAATCTTGTCCGGAGTATATCTCTAAAAGTATAAAAGCTAGGATCATGAAATTTCATGGGTGTATAGATCTCACCAAGGGGGAGTGCATTGCACAAGAACCATAACTCTACCTGACCTATTTTTTGAGTTATTGCCCTTTGTTGTTTTTCAGACTTGAATCTTGTCCGGAGTATATCTCTAAAAGTATAATAGCTAGGATCATGAAACTGCATGGGTGTATAGATCTCACCAAGGGGGAGTGCAGTGTACAATAACCATAAATCTACCTGACCTATTTTTTGAGTAATTGCTCTTTGTTGTTTTTCAGACTTGAATCTTGTCCAGAGTATATCTGTAAAAGTATAATAGCTAGGATCATGAAACTTCATGAGTGTATAGATGTCATCAAGGGGGAGTGCAGTGTACAAGAACCATAATTCTACCTGGCCTATTTTTAGAGTTATTGCCCATTGCTGTTTTTCATACTAGAATCTTGTCCGGAGTATATCTCTAAAAGTATAATAGCCAGGATCATGAAACTTCATGGATGCAAAAAAAATATTCATTCAAAATAACCTCAGTTCTATTCAAACCCCCAGTTAATACTAAGCAGTGTGACGGGCGTATCTTGTGACAATTTGGCACCTTGTTTTATAAATGAAAAGATAAATAATTTAGTATTTTATGATAAATGAGTACTATTAAATTTTTACCCTTCTCGTGCTGATCCTAGAATATTCCTGTTTTGCCAAGAGGTACATTGTATTGACAAAGATAAGACTGCATATATATGCAGTCTTATCTTAGACTTTACTACTTGCTTTTCCTGTTTTTCCTTTTTTAATCCAAGAAAGTTTAAAATTGAATTTTCAAAATAAATTCTTTCTCACGATGTCATAGAATTTGTAAGCACTGCCGCGAAGGGTGGCTTAGTTGTTACTATAGGTATTGGACTAAGACATATTGCTACCCCCAAAATAATTTCTTTATTATGAGATTTCAAATCTATAACACATACTTAGTTAGTATCAAGAGTCTTCATTGGCCTTGATTATCCTCATTTATCATATGAATTATCATCAGTGCTTTGTCATATAAATACTTCTTTCAGATTCCAGGAAAATGCAACCAATGACCCTGTGATAATTAATGCTATGATGTTTGTATGCAAGACAATGCATGATTCTGTTAAGTAAGTGAATTTTCAGGAATCATAATTATTATTCCCTCTTTGAAGAAGAGGAGGGCCTATTGCTTTAAACTTGTCTGTCTGTCAATAGACTATTTTTATCTGAAGCATAAATCAAAAAGTATGCTAGAAAGAATCTTGAAGTGTCACAGTTGGATAGATCTCATCAAGAAGAAGTGCAGTGCATAATAACCATAACTACTCTTTATATTCTTTTTAGTTATTTCCCTTTGTTTAACTTCTTACCTACTCTTATGGGGAGCATAGATGTTTTACAAACATCTTTTGTTTTTTTCTTTTGTAAATGATAATGAATGAATGTATTTTACATTTAGTAAATAACACATGAAAATTGATTCTCATCCAAATCATTAACCTTCTAAATTTCTGGCACAACACTATATTCATAGAGTCAAAATACTAATTTTATATATTTGATGTTTTAGTGCCTTGACACTTGATGATGAAAGAAAAGCTATCAGTAGTTTGATATCAGGTTTTATACTGAAGATATCGTTTGGACGAGATTTTGAACAACAACTGAGCTTTTTTGTTGAGGCCAGAGCATCCTTTTCCAATCTGGACATAGTACTTGTTCAGCTTATTCAGGTTTGTAATTAGAAGATTTTAAATGAGTGTTAATTGAATATCGAATTTATTTAAAGAGTTATCAATAAACAAATAAAAACAAGGCTGAACAAGTTTACATCTATTTAAGATGATGAGTTTAATGAATTCTGTAATTTATGAGCACAAATTCTTTTAATTCATTTTTTTTTAATTGAGGAAATTTTGAAATTTATTGATTCAAATTATGCCACAAAACGTATAACAGTGACACTTTTTTTGCAAAATGACGTCAGAATGTGCATTGTAATGTCATTTTCACAACGAAAATATATAACGTTGCTATATGTATCTCATTTGCATAGATATTCCACTTGTGTAATAAAACTTATTTAATAATAAAAATATTCAGTAATTTCACTCCCACAACAAAGGTCATATTTTAATTAAAGCTATTATCATCTAACTTTTTTCTTGTAAATTTTATTTTTCCTTAAAACTGTACTTTTTAGTGTAGTGGTTACCTTTTCAAATTGCACCAATTTTTTTATTGTCATCTGCAACCACCTTTTATTTTGAGTCAAAGTAAAATTTCATAGAACAAGAAAACCTTGTTTTAGACCCCACTTGACCCTTTTTTTGAACTTGACTACAGGTTGAAAGTAAAAATGATTGTTACAGCAGTAATCTTTATAGATCTGCAATATTTTCTCAAGAACAATAATGTCAGGGAAGCTAAGATCCTACAATTGTACCAGAAAGCATATCAATTTGACCTTTTTTCTCTTGATCATAATACTTTTCTGGTCACAGATGAGACTAAAATCACACTGTACATAACAAAGGCTGATCTAAGCTTATAATGTCTGTCAAATATACTTACATAGCACTGCAAGTAATGAAAAGTGTGAGTGTGATAAACATTTACATGTTTCTTGAAGGGATACGGCTATTTCTAAGTATTTCCATTCCTTTTCAGAGTGTTAACAACCTAGCCATTGATACAAGGAACATTGTGAAGGGAAATCATTCCAGAAAGACAGGAAATTTTGTCAGAGTAAGTGAACATAAAACATTGACAAATAGATTATAGTATTAATTATTATTTTTAAAAAACCCCAAAAACAAACAAACAAACAAAAATAAAGATTATTATTGGAAAAAAAAATCATGCCAAAATTCATTAAATTCTAACTTATCAAGTTGCTTCACATCTCAAACATTTTCCACAATGTTTTCTACAATGTAGGATGGTTCCTTTTCAAAAAGCACCCACTTTACCATATTGTCTACTGCCTTTTTGACCTATCTATAATTTTGAAAAATAGGTAAGGCTTGAAATGGTTTCAAGATGAGAACTTTATCAGTGAATTCAGCTGGAAATGAATAAAGAACAGTTGCTCAGGAGCAACCAAAACATTGTATTTATAGCTTTATTCCAACTGGAGATTTGAGATTTTGGTTGCTCTAAAACAAAACATACTGTGTAAAATGTATCCCTGTGAATGGAAATGAATATTTTCCCCTTCATGTTATATCTTAATTTTTAAATAAAGTATTGCATATTTTTGTGGTAAAGTGTGTGGTAGTTTTGCGTATAATGAATGGGTCAAGACCAGTATTTCTATCTGATGAAGGGTGAAAATATCGTTTTCCACAGTAATCTCTCTTTCACTAGGATAATTCAAATGTTTCTTAACAATATGGTGAACACAAGGGTTTTTAACCCTTGTCATGCTGAACCTGGAATATTCCTGCTTTGACAGGAGGTAAAGACAAAGATCAGCCTGCACTGTTCTTAGCTCACCTGAGCACGTAGTGCTCATGGGAGCTATTGTGATCTATCAATGTCCGGCCTACGTCTGTCAATCTGTCCGTCTGTCTGTCACGACGTCAATATTTTCTTAAAACGACATCTCCTCCTAAACTACTGAGTCAAAATAAACCAAACTTAGCAGATATATTCCTTGGGTGGTCCCTTGTAAAAATTGCTAAAATGGAAATGATCTGTACCATATCACAGGAAAAGGGGCCTTAATGACAAATTTCTTGTTTACACTTTAGAAGCCACAAATATGGTCCAATCTTCATGAAAGTTTGTCAGAATGTTTGTTAGGTCATGAGGATGAACTCTATTAAAAATGGGAAGGATCCGTGCCATATCACGGGAAAAGGGGCCTTTATGACAATTTTGTCAACAGTTTCTTTAAACAACATCTCCTCCTAAACTTATGAGTTATAATCAACCTAACTTTGCAGAAATATTCCTTGGTTGGTCCCTTATAAAAATTGTTAAAATGGAAAGGATCTGTGCCATATCACAGGAAAAGGGAGCTTAATGACAAATTTCTTGTTTACACTCTAGAAGCTACAAATATGGTCCAATCTTCATGAAATTTTGTCAGAATGTTTTTACGTCATGAGGATGATCTTTATTGAAAATGGGAAGGATCCGTGCCCTATCAGGATAAAAGGGGCCTTAATGACAATTTTGCCAAAGATTTCTTTAAACGACATCTCCTCCTAAACTTATGAGTCAAAATCAACCAAACTTGGCAGAAATATTCCTTGGGGGGTCCCTTGTAAAAAATGATCAAATGGAAAGGATCTGTGCCATATCACAGGAAAAGGGACCTTAATGACAAATTTCTTGTTTACCCTGTAGAAGCAACAAATGTGGTCCAACCTTCATGAAACTTTGTCAGAATGTTTGTTAGGTCATGAGGATGAACTCTATTGAAAATGGGAAGGATCAGTGCCATATCACGGGAAAAAGGGCCTTAATGACAATTTTACAAACAATTTCTTTAAACGTCATCTCCTCTTAAACTTATGAGTCAAAATCAACTAAACTTGACAGAAAAATTCCTAGGGTGGTTCCTTGTAAAAATTGCTCAAATGGAAAGGATCTGTGTCATATCACGGGAAAAGGGACCTTAATGACAAATTTCTTGTTTACCCTGTAGAAGCCACAAATATAGTTCAGTCTTCATTAAACTGGGTCAGAATGTTTGTTAGGTCATGAGGATGAATTCTATTGAAAATGGGAAGGATCCGTGTCATATCACGGGAAAAGGGGCTTTAATGACAATCTTTTTGTTTACACTCTAGAAGCCACAAATATGATCAATCATCATGAAACTTGGTCAGAATGTTTGATAGGTCATGAGGATGAACTCTGTTGAAAATGGGAAGGATCCGTGCCATATCACAGGAAAAGGGGCCTTAATGACAATTTTCTTGTAAAAGCTCCAGACGCCACAAATATGGTTCAATCTTCATGAAACTTGGTCAAATGTTTGCCAGGTCATAAGAATGTACTCTGTTGAAAATGGGAAGGTTAATGCCATATCACAGGAAAAGGAGTCTTAATGATAATTTACTTGAAATATCAAGTGAGCTATTTAGGGCCCTCAGGGTCCTCTTGTTTTTTTAATATTCCATCTTTGACATGAGGTATAGACAGAGAACAGCCTGCAAAAACATGCAGTCGGGTACTAGAATACCTGGGTATATCAGGAAGGGTCACGTTCCTACTTGGGTCCTGAATCATTACCCATTACCCCACAATTGTATAAGCACTATGTACCTTTGGGTTTCAACATCAGAAAAGAAATGAAGACTGTATAAACAGTCTTCAATTCTTTTCTGAAGTTGATTTTCTGATAGTCTAACAGAGTAATATCAGATAGTTTTGAGAGTCGCGGCTACTTAATTCTGAGTCACAGAGTTGCCCTTAAAACCATGTCAGATTTGGTATGTTTGATCCACCTTTATCGACTGAATTCTGGATCCAGCTTTGTATTTAGTTTATAGAATAGATATATAGACAGTAATCCGCGGGTACCTGAGTACCCACAAGCAACGGGTGAAGGAGATTTCGTGTACATGGGTTCAATATTTCTTTTTTGTGCCAGTTCTTATCACAGCAATGATGTCTAATTTCAGGCATGTGTAGCATATTGTTTCATCACCATTCCATCACTACAGTCAGTATTTTCACAACTACAGCTATATTTATTATCTGGACAAGTGGCTCTTTTAAACCAGTGTTACAGTCAGGGTGAGTCCTTTATTGTTTTGTTTCAGTGATTGACTGTCTTACAAGTTATATGTTCAACTCTCCAATTAGAATGAACATTTTGAGTTTCTTCATTTTAAGAAGTGGTTAAAAAATTGAAACAAAGATTCAAGCACCTTCACCATCATAGTGCAGTTGGTAGGGCATTGGACTGTCGGTCTTGAGGTCATGGATGCGATCCCTGATGGCAGCATTCATCCTTTCTGACTAGTTGTCTTCTACTAATGGGTTGACAATTGTAGGCCTATGTGAGATAGCAGCTGGAGGTTAGGAAAACATGTTTACGGTGGTAGTACTGGTCTGAGAAATACAAGGAATCAATTGTTAAGTGCTCAATCCACATTGATATGACTGAAAGATTGTCAAACACTTTTTAAATCCCCATTCAAACAAACAATAATCAATCATCACAATGAAAATAAGACATGTAACATCACTGTAGAAGATAACCATTAGCTAGCTAGGATTGATATATCTAATTCCAGCGAAGAAATGCTTATATTAGATCAATGACATTCTTCTATATTTCTAGCTGATGCCTTCTTCAAGGCCACTATATCACTGATCCCTGAGGTGCCCAAGACCACAGACACGGATGGAAAATATAAATCTTCAGAACCATTCCTTGTGGACTTCTCAAACAACTTTTTGTCAACCCTTCTTGTTGTGCCAGTAAGTAAAAACTTTCATCTGTGTGGTCTTTTTACCTTGGCCTGTACAGTCAATTGTTTTTTTTCACTTTTTGGGCTAAAAAAACTCAAGAAAATATATTTTGGAAACAGGAGAAATTGCTTGTTACAAGCCATTTTCCCCTCTCCCACAACATTTTCTACCACAGCTGGGGTGGTTTCATTTCAAATTTAGCCAAATCTTCAGAGCAATTCATAGTTGACTTCTCAAATAACTTCTCTGGACTCTTCTTTTTGTGTCAGTAATGAACAAAAAAATCAGCCTGACATTGAAATAATTGCAGACAATTGCTGACTGAAAAGATTATTCTGAAGATTTTTGATAGAAGTCTGCAAATGAAATTGGATTTCCTTGAAATTTCCACAGCACAATTGTAGGGATATAAGTATTTTTTTGTGATGAAGTGGATCTGTCACTACAAAAGGATCCTATAGAATTAGATTCTTACTAGCAATAGAATAGTCTCATTTCCATGAGAAAACCACAATGGTTTATCCAATTTTCTTAAAACTTTCACAAACTTATTGTTGGGTCTGGTCACTAGAAAAGTTCCTTTTTGAAATGGAATTGATCTATAAAAATAGACAGAAAAAAATGTATTTTGGATTTTCAATCTAAATATACTTACACAATTACATACTTAAAGCCACAATTATTTTCCAATTCACTTTCCCACAATGATGGTAGGGTTATATGGAAAGTGCCTTTTGTAATAAGAAAGGATTTTTATGAAAACATTGGAGAAAAAGCCTGAAGAACTATTGCTAAAAATGAAACCATTCTGATACTTATAGTTTGGTTTTACCTTTGACCTTTGCAAAAACTAGGGACATGTCAAATTTAATAGCCTGTGTTTTGTATAAACAAGATGTTCCTTTTACCAATGGTCTGTATTGTATTGGCTGTGTAACAGATATCCTGGAAGCACTTGAATAATTGAGACATGATATGATTTAACTAAACCATCGCTAAAAATAAGATAAAATGTCATTCAAACAAAATTAAACAAACTAAAAAAATGTTTGTTCCATATTTAGTAAGATTTATTGATTGATCAACTGAATAATGCCTGGAAAATGTGTATAAATAAACTTCTGACAGCTAACATTTTTTTCCAGGACAATCCGGATTCCAGTGTTCTCTATTTAGTGCGAGGTTTATTGAATGTCCTACAGAACTACACTTGGGAACCACATTCTGATGCCAAAATGGTGATATACACACATGCCTTAGCCATGCTATCTGCTTCATGTCAGGAGAGCTATCCTTATCATGTAGATAATGGTTTGTATCACAGTATTTCATGGAGAATAATTCTTTGTCCAGTTGTAATATCAATTTTCTTTATTGAGTGAACAATTAAAGCTATATTTTCACAATCAGAAAAGAAAATATATCTTTTGGTGTTCATGAAATGAAAGATTTGCTAATATCCCATTTATTTAATATTAAAGTAGGAAAACTGAACTTTTGTGTGTTTTGTTACACTGCCTTTGACTGAAAAAAAGCAATTGTATTTAAAATGAAATAAAAGTTACAGTGACACAAACACTATCCCGTGTGTTATACTGTGTTTAGCTTTTGTTATTTCTTTCAGTTGACTCTAATGACAAGATGTATGGGTCAGACCCAAAGTATATAAATGAAGTGAAAGGAATTTGTGCCATGTTGTTGGAGCAAGTGCTATCTCACTTGAAAACTCTCACCACCCCAGAGGTAAGTACTAATACTAGTGATGGACTGATTAATTTATATTATCAATAACCAATTGGTTTGTGCTTCCAATGACAACAGTATATTAATAAATTTTATAATCGATTAATCGATTTGTATCATGTAAATGGCAAACGTTGGCTGTCTGGCTCTTTGGTCAGATGGTTAGTGCGCTCGACTTGTAACCTGGTGGTTGCTGAGTTTGAGCCCCGCCACAGGCGGGTAGTGTATTTGGGAAGGACACTTTGCAGATGGAGTCCCAGTCCACCCAGGTATAAAAGTGGGTAGCAGTGGTTAGAAACCATTGCCTCTCCTTGTTCAGGAAAAGATCTAGGACCACAATAGAAATAAGATTCATTTGACCCTTTATCGTGTTATCCTCGAAAAAAAAAAATTATGTTATGAAAGATAAATATTGCTTATTGATTCAGGGTAACATCTTGATTTCTAGTAACATCCTTTCATTTGAGAAACCAACCTTGAGAATGGACCATCAGTGGTCACTAAAGAAACCAACACATACCAATTGATAGTAAAATCTACAAAATATCAGATAACTTTCAATGCATAAATTGTAAGACAAAGGAATTACCAATAGCCTTGTTATATGTCATAGAATACTTTATTGAGCCTTGTTTTGATTTCTAAGAAAGGGATTGTAGTATTGATCATTAAAACGATAATTGATTTTGAACCTTTTACAATCTAACCTAACATCAAGATTACTGTCTCTTTCATTGTATGTTCAATTAATTTTATTTGTGAGTACAACCGAAGCTTTATTGCTGTTGTTCATGAAATGAAAGACTTTGTAATCTGGCATTAAAACAACTTTAACCTTCTTTTGTGCCTTTCAGAGATAACATAAAAAATCTATGAAAAACGTCAATAGAATGCATTATTTGCATACTTATTACACAAAGCAATGTGATAAAGTCATGAGCATAATGATCCTGGCGTAGATGTCACCTGGAAGCAGGAAAGGAATGAAAGCAGGAATATGAATGTATCCGTCAAAAAAGTTTGTAAAATGAATTTGATATTTTCACTAGTCTAGAAGTGAAATTATCAAATGATAATCAATAGAAAAATGATTTTCCATAGAAAGGCATAAAATACTATCTTGTATCCATCTCTTTCCTTCAGACCCACAAGAGACAATCCCAGCTGGCCCTTGAACTGTTTAATACACTTGTCCTACACGGTGATATAGGGGAACAGAGTCTACAGAACCTGGCTGTTAATTTGTGGATACTCTCTCAGAAACATGAACAAATTGACTCCAGAGAAATAGTAAGTTTGAACATTAATTTCAAGAGAATTGAGTTGATTTGTGTGAGTCTGTGCATGACATTTCCATTTATTACCCGAGTGCGTTTGAGAGTAGCCCTATACACCACAGTGGGTTTGAAATATTTCTTTTTCGGTACTTAGTTGACACAATGAATCAGAAGTTATCTGAGCCAGAGCGTGACATTTCCAACAAAATCAGTTGTGCGCAAAGCAAAGATGCTGGCTAGCCTGTGCATCCGCACAGTCTGACCAGAGTCTTCACTATGAGATTTGTAGATAGATAGGCATTAAAGTATCTGTAGACAGTTAAGTAATCCTCTTCTTATGCTGACTTACTGTCTGGGCTGCTTAATGTTTGCACCTCATGCAGATGTCAAATTGTTGAAAATGTTACGCACAGGCTCATCTATTAAGCTTTCAGTGAAGACTATGAGCATACTCTGCAGCTCCTGGAGACATATCAATAGCTCAGAGGAAAAACAGTTGTAACTGCCTATAAACATATAGGCAGTTACAACTGTTTTGCACCAAGCCATCAAGTTATGAAAT
The DNA here is from genome assembly GCA_948146395.1 of Fragum whitleyi. Taxonomy (NCBI): domain Eukaryota; kingdom Metazoa; phylum Mollusca; class Bivalvia; order Cardiida; family Cardiidae; genus Fragum; species Fragum whitleyi. Next base: position 55,929,033 of record OX411545.1, on the reverse strand, counting down.
CATTTGAAGGATGCATAGGTCATTGTTTCAGTCATTTAATAATGTCTTAAGGACTTACTTAAATTTCCAATCATATTGAAGAGATTGCAACTAAAGCTGACAAAAAGAAAATGTAGTATTCAGTGGTAAAAGGGGCTAGAATTCCATTTTTCAGAATTTAGCATTGTGACATATTATCGTGACTTGAGAACTGTCATATCTGGACAAATTGTGGAATTAACTGTTTGTTAAAAAAAAGATATAACCACAGTATGTGTGGTGTTCTTACAATACCAATTACAAATCCATGGTCTTGCCATTTAATTAAAGAATGATTAGCATAGAATAGAATGATATAAAGGGGTGAAATTTATCTTTTTAATGCATCATGATGGATAAGATTAGGGTCATATTGTTTAAAAATTGTCTGTTTTATTGTCTTCAAAAGATAACCAAAAAGCTTTACATTGCTAGTTATTTCGAGGCTAGTCAAGATACAACTCTCATATTTGGCATGATGATAGATCTCATTGATAGGCATCTGCAGATACCAAAGCGAAGGTCATGTGACAAGGTCAATGTCATAAGTCAAGGTCAAAAGTTTGAAAAATTTGCCGTTTTAGGGGCATTTGTTTTTTTAAGAAAACATCTTGTTTATTTCAGAAAAAGTTGTACCAGTCCTTGAAAGTTAAAGCAGAAACAGCCCCGGATGGGAAAGTGTACCAGGATTTACTAGGAAAAATTAAGTTACAGGCAACATAGTGCTGAATTGACATGTTTTGTTAATACATGGTCGAATGTTGTTAGGTCTTTCATTTGGTATATAGTGCTGATAGACTCTAGCTGAGCTATATGAGCTTGTGTGTGATATTTCCAACAATTACACTTGTGAATATTGAGGGTTCAGTGCAAGACTGTACTTAGTGTATATACAATGTATAAACACTAAGTACAGTCTTGCACTGAACCCTCGATATGTATGATAGACAGACATAACATCAGATAGCCAACAATTTATTGCAACAAGTTTTTTGCTGACCACCTTTAAGAGGGCTGATGCCATTCTTTCTATAGAGCTCATAGCAAAGACTATGGCCAGACTGTGCAGATGCATAGGCTGGCCATGGTCTTTGATTTGTGCATATGTTAAATTGTTGTAAATGCAATGCACCAGCTCTTATGAAAGGGCTCTAGAATTAAATAATATAATTATTACAATTAGAATGAAGCATTGAACTCAGTACTGCAAGTGATTAGGGCTGAAATATGAGTATATCTATAGGTATTTTGCGTGGTTTGCAATGAAATCAACTCTTTACTGTAAGATTTGCGGGTCATTTGTTCGAAAAAGATAAAACAGGTTAAATTAAGGCATTTAGAAAAAATAAAATTTACCTTTTAAACCAATGTTATTGCTTGTCTAAATACGTAAGTTCACTCAAACATGTACTTTTATAATAAGAGTGGAGGGATCAGGTAAAATTCCTACCATTTACTTTATAATTATACCTATTTTACCTATGGTAATGGACTCAGCGCCTACATCAGAGCTCAGTTTTGAGAATACACATATATCAAGATTTGACTGTGAATTATTTTGTTAAGATTTGTATCAAAATATATATTAAAAAAACTTCTCTTCTCATTGAAATTTGATATACATCTATTTTATCAATATCCTTTTGAAAATATACAACAGGATTCAGTCATGCATTTAAGATGCAGAAACGTTTGCAAAAGTAAAAAAAAAAAGGTTTGAACATAAATACAGATTCAAAGTATCATGTCATTTTCTGGCTCGGCTGTTTTGAAGAAAGCCCGAGGTATTGTGATCACATAGGCGTCGTTTGCGTTGGCGTTGTTGGCATAGGCATTGGTGTTGGCGTGACAAACTTGAACCGTGGGCATATCTGTGTTTTTATTGAAGATATCTTGATGAAACGTCCACGTGCAAAGCGGGGTATAATTTCCAAACAGTTGGCCGTTTTGTCATCCGGAACGCAGGGCTTGTCTTTTCCAATATCCGAGATTTTATCAAATAAATCCCTGAAACAAATTATAAGGTTAATTGAACTAAAAAAGTGGTCTCTACAGTACCTCCAATACAGACATCAAATAACTACAAACGCTCATGTTGAGCACTTGGCCTGCAGATGGACAAAATATTAAATCCCCAATCAAAGTAATGTTTGAGACAGGATTGTACAGGTGACCTACATAATCATTTTCCGCCATATTTCACAATCATATCTTGAATATGCTATTATAAAAGTAGTGGACCCGTAAAGATCCACAGCGTTTCGGCAGTCATGTACTTTAACAGTGTTAACCGAGGTTTCCCAATGATTTTCATTAGGAAACCTCGGTTAACATTGTGAAAGATCATATGGTCCGAAATGTTTCGGAACTATTACGGGTCCACTACCTTAATCGTAGCAAATTCATGTACAGCTTGAATGAGTTTGCGTCGCCCACTAGAGAATTGCTGAAAAGAGCCTCGAGCTAAAAAGGTGAGCTAAAAACCCATGAACTAATCAAAATTTTGTTTGAGGCAGGATTGTTCAGATGGCCTTAGTCGTTTTCTGCTTTTTCTTTGTCGAACATGTTCTTGGGTGGGCGAAATATACGTGTTAACTTTGATTTGACGTCGTCCACAAACGGTTTGCTGAAAGAAGGCCGTGTGCAAAGCGGGATTTATAATTTGTAAACAGTTTGCATCGTTTTGTCATCGCGAACGCAGGGCTGTTGACTCTTGATGCAACATTTTCAGGCCAATAACCCTAGAATTTAAAAATGATTGTTTTAATCTAATCTCAGGGAAAAAACACGATTTTTTCACCTTTAGCCAAAACCTACGAAGTCTGTATTTTAACTTAGAATTACTTTGTAAAGATAAATCTTCTAAAAGCCACTTTAATCAGTCAACCGAAAAGAATTAGTCAAAAATCTTAAAAAGATTTAGTGAATATATTCAATGTGACGCGAAACACCATAAAAACAAATAAACAAAAGAATATCGCTCAAAGTACATATTTGGTTCTATTTTGGGGGTTATTTGTCCCGATGGTAAATCTTTATTGATTACATTCTTAAATATATTCGGTTGAATTCTTAAACATCGTAACTACAGCTTGATGAAAAATGTAGTTACGAGGTTTAAGAATTAAACCGCCAATATCTTATTCGACGTCCCCAGTTTTCATTATGCCATATCTGTTATAAATCACCTAGGATATAGCTTGGATTATGCATCCGGGGAGATTTTTCTCCGATTTTGCAATCCATTTCAAGCTGCAATGGTTAACTGAATATTAATCTTTTTGCTGATGCAGAAAACATTTAATTTAGTACCGAAGACAAGAAACCGACTAATCAAAATTCAGTTTTAGACGTAAAGTATGGTAAATAAGATTTACAAAGTGAACTTATATTCTAAAAAAATGTTGGACGGAAATAGATTTGTAATCAAATAGAAAACCTTGATTTTTCGTTCGAATCCCAGCAAAGCCGTTTCTCAAGTGATAAATGCCCATTTGGCTAGACCTTTCATAGATACAGGATATTGATGGTTGTATTAAGGAATTAAGCTATGAAGAAAGCGAACTTCATGAGCGTTTGACCCCTTGATTGGTCGGCTAGAAATAGATCGTACATAACCTACCAATTCATTTAGTCAAGGGGTTATCGAGTAGAAGCTATCGGTTCGATACTCATTGACTCGAAGATGAACTTCGACATGATATAACTGAAATAAAGTGGCTTATGTATTCAACAAATAAACTAGGAGTGAAACTCATCTACATATGACCCGTGAATTGAGAAAAGAAAACTCAAGGTCGTCGATTACTTGGATGCATGCGTATTAATGTAGACCTGCACGCCCTAAATATAGGCGGAAACACATAAAATATTAACGTTCATTCATTCCTTACACTCACCCAAACCATTTCAAAACGCTCCTAAATCATTGAAAAAGAAAGAATCAACGTCATAAAAAATGAATAAATAAAGCTATGAATATAAAAATGAATATAGCAATAAAGTCAATGGACCTCCGCCCTCATCGAATACGCACCTCATTGACTCATGACTTGTGGGTATTTCTGGAAGTTTGAATTAAAGCTCTCTATATAAGTTGCTGATAAATCGAACACACTTTAGGTCCGTGGCCAGCTTTTGAGGTCATGCATAGTGAAGACTGATCATACTGTGCAAAAACACAGGCTGTTCCGACTTAATTTTATGAACATGCGAAATTGTTTGAATTTCGAGCAAAGTCTCAAATGATAAATGATTTCATTACATGTAATTAATGTGTTTTTTGTTTTTTTGCTAGTTTATGGCTTTTTGGCTAGTTTTATATATGTATAAATATATTAAATTCGAAAAATCTGTTCTATTGGACCCTCTGTATTCATTTCTTTCTTCTGTAGGATGATAGGAGGGGCAACATTGGTTTTGTCCTATTTACGTCATATGGATATCACGTGTCGACCTTGATTGTGGAAACAGACGGACCTAATGCATTTGTCTGTTCCTTGGTAACTTAATTTCCCCCGGACAATGTAATGTCATCACACTTGACCAGAAAATACATAACACGCAAATCAAACATTTATCTTTTTGATTTTTGTCTAACTGGTTATAACAAGACTCACAGAAATTATATTCTTTCATCAAAAGCCGTCACTGTTACACATATCATAGAAATTGATAATGTATTTGATTTAATACCAAATAGTTGTTCAGGAGAAAGACGGAAAAGAAGGCTTTTACAGGGACTTACATGTTCATCTTTTTCTCGAAATTTCCAATTCAAAATAATGTCAAAATTTAAAATGAATGCGACTGTGTTGTAATTTTGCTTTAAATAGGAGCTTACTGCCACAGAAGAGTATTTTTAGTTTTAGATCAGCCTGTTTTACTAAACATCTTACGATCATTTTTTGCGCAAGTAAAAAATTAAAGTTCCGTCCACAGTAGTAACTAAATATTGAATTCTGTCATGCACCATCTCATTGGCAGACGATTCCAATGAGATAATTCAAGACAGAATCTTACAATAAATGAAAACACAATGGTGAATTCCATTCAATTTTTTTCATTTTAAGAATCCCTGATGAACGTGGAAAGATTATGTAAAAATTATTCTAAAATAATTGCCAGAGAAGCGTGTCTTTGCTAAGAGTATTATGTCACTCTCAAAATGCAGTCCTCAATCTTACCGATAGGTTCACGGTATGTTCGATATTCATGACTCTGCTACAATTAGTTCTAGAATTATATGCTGTACAACTTTAACTTTTCTATTCAAGATTTTTTCTATATAGGAGCCTCCCTGATGAAAGTTGAAAAGAGTATTTCAAAATTATACTCAAATTATTGCCAGAGAAGCGTATCTTTGCTAAGAGTATTGTTTCACGCTCAAAATGCATGCCTCAAAGATATGTTTATGGTATGTTCGATATTCATTACCCCGGTACAGGTAGATTTTGTGCGGTGAGCCGTAAATTCTAAATTCATATTTAGATTTCTGAGCTCAGTTTGGAAAATACACCTATACAATAAGTATTAGGATTGTATGCCGTACAGTTTTTTAATTTTCTATTAAAGACCTTTTTGTTATAGGAGCCTGGTGTTTTAAAAAATGTTGCTGTATGAATCTAATACGGGGTATTTTATCACGTCAACAAATTCTACATTCGAGCCTGTCTTGTCAGCAAGAAATTTGATACATACGCTCACTAGCTGGCATACAACAACAAGTCCAAAATATGAGACTCACGATACGCTAGTTAGACAATATCACCAATTTTGTTCTACACAAAATATTTCCATCAGAGTCTGAGGATTGGTAAGATCGTGACAAAGCCTCGTATAAATAGTTTGCATTAACCTTTTGATGCGGTTGTGTGCATTGGGTGTACCGTAATATCACAAAACGGCGGTTGGTATTGAATTACTTGGTTATGAATGACACTTTGATGTTCTTTCATAGAGAGATGTCTGGGATGTTAAAACCTAATGAACATCCTCAATTTGCCACTGGGAACCCTTTCCACGCTTGGAAATCGAATTCATAATCAAAGCAACTATTTCCTAGGTGAGCTTTATGAAAATCATATAATATTTGCGCTTGGCCTGAAGAAAAACGTCAGAAAATAAACACATTGCCCAAATAGAGGCATTTTCACTATCATAAACATGAGCAATCGTGTCCAATGAACAACCAATTGCAATTATTTGGGGGAAAGATGCGAGGAACTCGCATGGCTGATAATCCACGTAATTGTTTTTAAAGATTTGGGAATAGCATCATTTTATCTGAATTTGGTATACGGTGAAACAGCGTTTTCAAAACAATGACGTCGATACGGACTCGCTAGCGTCATGTCCTGACATTCAATGGTTCAATTGAGATCCAGTATGTCTTAAAAATATTTTCATTGAAGAGAAGTTCATTACATAAAATTTTAGACACATGAAGACTATTCGCTGTCATAAATTAAGTGACGTAAGTCTAAAATCCTGACGTCACAGTCCATTTCTTCAGAACTTTATCATCAATTTATATATCACTTTTACGGGACATATAAAGTTTTATCGAACCGAATTCAAGGATTGAAATCCAAACTGAGAACATCAATGTTAAAGTAAGGATACCAACTTGCTCACCCTTTTAAGGGGTATGTACGCTCAAAAGTTCGTGGACAACATGCACTATCGTTACAAGTAGTGTTCACGTAGATTTTATGTCAAGCTATTATACAATAGAGATAGTGATAAAATGGCTACGAATTTGGCTATTTTCTCATTTGATTTTTTTTGTTGTTGTTTACGTTATTTTTTTCCCTATCAAATTTCAAGCAGTATATAATAGAAGTTCGACACTGAAAAAACAAGAGGGAACTTTTCTTTACTTTGAAAATAAATACGGATATACTTTTTTCTTTCTCTTTCAATTCATATTTTTATTTTCTGGTACACCCTTTTAAAAAGAAACATAGGAGGAAATCTTCAAAAAATCATCTCCGAAACCCACAGTTGTGATACTTTGTTTTACCTCCAAGTGAGCTATTACGTCATTCCACAGACATGTACGTGATTTCCATAATAGCTATTGACATTTGGATAAGCCTAATTTTATTTACTTGAGACAAAATCCCATTCTCCGAAACTAAACTTGAGCGTTGGGATTTGGTACTCAGCATCTACAAGTGTACCTTTCCCAAAAGCGTTCATGTCCAACATTTATTGAATTTCTGGTACATATATTCATATGTATGTGTGTAAACATACAAACATTTTCTTTTTCAAGAAAAAAAAATCTTCTCGAGTATAAAGTCACGGGGACATAAAATCTATAGACTGTACTTGAAAATTTAAGGACACAATTTTCAAACGCCTAACCCTTCATAGTTACACTCGCAGTATCAAGGTAGGAGTACAATGACCGCCTTCAATCTTTTCAATCTGCATCCATCTGAGTTTATATCCTGATTTACGAATTGTCAGGAACGTAAAATTATTCCCAGTCGATGCAGACAGACTATGTTTTGTAATTTAATATGAATGTCTCCACATTAGGGGACATTCGGACGTCAGTCATAAACAACTAATTTTACACCACTTGTCGTTCTCCAACATTTTTTGCAATTCTGATTCATATGAGCACATCTTTTATTTCGAACAAGTGTAGATATATCACTTAGAAAAGAAAATGGTGTACTCTGGTTCAATTTTCGAAATAAAACATTTTAAGTGTTCAAACGAGGAAATACTCAAGGTAAGCTTTTGCAAACGACATGGCGGCCGCTTCTTTTGCGATGTCCGGCGTGTATGTTAAGACAACTTTCTAGAATAAAAAGGTTAATTAAACCAACTGATTTTAATCAAATTAATTTCGCATCTTTGCTTTCCATATAAACCACAATCATAATACATGCACACACAACACGATAAATATTGTATTGGAGGTCTCTAAAAATGGGCTGATCAAATCCTGCATGTGTTTGACTGATAACTCGAAATTAATCAAAATTGGTTTCAAATGAGGTTTCATTCTATGATATCGATGTGAAACACCAGCCCCGCGTTCAGGATGACAAACCGGTGCAAACAGTTTGCCAATTATACCTCGCTTTGCGCCGCTTTGCACGCTTTTACGCATTTAGAAGGTGACCAATATAGAATATATACGATAAAGGCGACAAGTGAGCTGTTACAAAAGATGAGTGTCCTCCTTCCGCTCCCCTTTATCTCCTCTATGATTTGAGGGTTGGTGAATAATCAACACATCGTAACTACAGCTTGAATAAGCTGTAGTTTCAATGTTATTATCATTCATCAAGGCCATTTTTCGAAAGAGGAATTATTTCTATTACGCTTTTGCGTAATATGCGTAATGGTAGTTACACACTTGTTCTCAGTTTGGATTAGAAATTTGTTACTGCTTTTATTCTATCTAAATCATTACATCTGTCCTCGTATAAAATAAAATAACGCCAATTCTCTTTGGAAACAAAGAAATAGAGAGCACCGTTCCCTGCGTTTTTACACTACATCATTGTTATGAAAAACGGGAGTTGTACAGGAAAATTAGTCGTCGCTTAACAAAGAATGACGCCAGCTAAGAAGCGAAATAGATGATAGTTCGGAGAATCAAAGTTTTCTTGCTCATTGCAATTCATCCAGTGTGTACACTCAGGGACGTAGGTTTCTTAAATTTAAGTAAACGCAGACAAAGACTACAGACATTATTGGATGTTCAAAGGAATATTTGTGTGTATGTGTAATTGAGCCCTATGACGTTCTCTCTCTCTCTCTCTCTCTCTCTCTCTCTCTCTCTCTCTCTCTCTCTCTCTCTCTCTCTCTCTCTCTCTCTCTCTCTCTCTCTCTCTCTCTCTCTCTCTGATTAGCTGTTGAGGAGGATCTCCAAGGACTTATCAGGGAAAATGGCTACGTGAAATTGTAGCAAGAGCCGTTAGGCACACCTGCATCTCGTTGTTATGACGTATCCCCCCATCTCCCTCTCTCTCTCTCTCTCGCTCTCTCTCCCTCTCTCTCTCTCGCTTTCTCTCTCCCCTCTCTCTCTCTCTCTTTCATAAGTTGATTGTGAGGATATCCAACAGGTTATCAGAAAAAGACTTCGTAACGATTGAGTCGGATTGAGTCGGAGGTTCTCCATCGAGAATGTCTTTCTTTTTTGCATTTAATATTTACTACTTTAAACACTTCTTTTTTATATTTTTTTCTAGGTCTAACTTTTTGACGATGTGTACAAAATTTGATTTTCGCTACGCCGATGACATCTGTTATAAAGCTTAATAAGAATAAAACTTGCAACAGTAATAGAAAATCATCAACAACAGGATTTTTAAGTTGGAATGCGGAGCAATTCCAACTTAGATTTAACAAAACCGCAAAATGAACCCAAGATAATTTCATTTCGGGTTTTCTGATTACACATATCACGTGAACAGGATGTGAATACACTCCGGCCTATTTTGTACATCTCAACTTGACACAGACATACAGTTTATTTCATCAAGAAGTAATAATGTTGAACAATTGCACAACTTTCACTTCATGTAAATAATTAACACGCTAATTTATGTTTTAAACGAAATATTTTGAAACTTGCGTACGAATTTACTAGTAGCAAATGTTTGAATTACTATATTTGGAAATCATGTGATAAATCAAGTCCAATAAAGTAAGCTATTGACAACAGCACTATCCAATCACGTGATCTGCTTATTTGGTAATACGCGACCTGTTTTTCGTAGAATTGTGGCAATAGCACAAGCCAATCACGTGATCTGCTTATTTGGTAACGTCGCGACCTGTTTTTCGTAGAATTATGTTACAGCTCGTTTTAGAGGTCTAGTTTCTCTTTCTGAACGAACTTTTTACACACTTCAACAAAATACCGTAGTTCAAATGTCTTTTTATCTAATTGTTTCGTAAACCATTATTAGAAAAGCGCAAAATCTGCAGATTATTTATTTGTATTAACACCCCGATCCAGCAAATATTCTCTTTTTATTACTTCTTTTGAAAAAATGGAACCCCATTTCCAAATCGAGCGAAAATTTCACTTGATGGTGGACGCAGCAAGGATCGATGAAGGTATAGATCCACAAGTTTAAGTGATAGATCCAAGGTAAATTTTTTCTATATCTGTATAGACAAAATTTACCTTTGATCACTCACTCTAAATTGCGGGTCAATAGGCAAACATTAATCTTCTCTTTCTGTTTTTATCCTTTTCCTTTGAAATTGCTTGGACATAAATTCACTTGTGCAAAAATACGCACGTGCGCAATCCTTTAAATATCATTGAAGATTTTCACAAGTTAACTACAGCCTTTGTTTTTATCAAATATTTGAACGAGTTTACCAACCCCACGTGTTTTGCCTTCAGGGGGCACGTTCAAGAAAGGTCCTCCGACCAAAATTTGATCGTATCGCCATCGTACGATTGAAATTGGCTTTCAAGAAACATTCTTGGCTTTCAAAAAACATGTTTCGTTGAATTTACGCATAAATTTGCGTTACCTAAAGGCTAGTCTTTAATTTTGCGATTTTGACAGTGGAAGCATAGTATTTATTCGGATTTCATTTTTTATACGCAGCTGGAGGCGGTCGTATATTGGCGTCATCTTCTACGTCTGTCCGTCCTTCCGTACGTACGTCCACTTTTATTGTGAGCACAACTCCTCCAAATTTTCTGGTTGGCTTTGGATGAAACTTTCACAGAATGTTCCTAATCACCTGACCTTGCGCATAAAGTCACGGTTTGGTGAATTTCAGCCGCGTCATGGAAAAGAGCCTTCGTGTAAAAAAATCTTGTTAACACAACTTCTCCCTCATTTATGGACCGATTTGGATGCAACTTTCACAGAAAGTTCCTAGTCACCTGACCTAGTGCTTATTTTGACGGTTTGGTGAATATTAGCCGTGTCATGGAAAAAGAGGCCTTCATTTGAAAAATCTTGTGAACGCAACTCCTCCTCCATTTAAGGACCGATTTGGATGAAACTTTTACAAAATGTTCCTAGTCATCTGACCTAGCGCATATTTTAATGCGGTCTGGTGAATTTTTTGTCAAAAGTCGATACGTATTATGTGATCACCTGGGCGGGAGGCGTCAGCATCGTTAGTGGCTTGATGTCATAGTCTCTTGAATGCATTCCAACTTATCAGTACTTTCAGTACTTTGATTAATTTTCTCGTCGGACACACATATATTTGAAGAACCCAGATCCTTTAAATTATGATGTAATCTATTTGTAACTAAATAGCACGCCGTCATTTCTAGCAGAATGTCAATGCAATCGCATTACTGCCTAATGACTTGGGAAATTTATCAAAACAGACATTAATACCGGTTATATTGACATTAAGTAGTTTCACCGACTGCTTATTGTGAGGATTACGAGCTAGCTTATGTAGTCTGAAACCTTAGACAGTTTTACCCTTTATAACAGAATTACAAATTAGAACTTTGTGTGTATCCGTTTGATTAAACCACGAAAGACAAAAGAAAACATAATTGCGAGTCCATGTGACATTCACAATTTAATGTTTGACCCAGGAAAGACTCGGATGAATCTGCGAATCCACTATATCTGACCAAAGTATTGGATTTATAAGTAAACATTTTTGATCACACAAAGGCTTTTGTCAATTTTTTTTATAATATAGGACAAACATGTTAAATGAGATATATCAACAAATGTATTGTCATGCACTCAGAGAAAAAAACCTCGTAGCTGCAGCTTGAATCAAGATTAAGAAGATGGGCTTCAACAACGATGAAGCAAAGTGTAGAGATTCCCCAAGATGAGTTTACAAAATTATTATTATTATTATTATTCTATCTATATTTCGTCCGAAATCGTATAAAATAATTATAGTTTTCGTCCCCATTACAATCTTATCAACAAGCTTGTTCAAGTGATTAGGGGGGGGGGGGGGAGTGACAAAGAATCCTGCAAAATATTAAGAAAATAAACTCCTTGTTCTCAATATACTCTTCGTGTTAAGTCAGGTGATAAAAGCCGAACGATTATTTCCCGAAAATCGCCGACAGTGAATACTTGTGGAGAAACCCTAAGGTCTCTGTAACCCCAACGTAAGCTAAACCGTTTCTAATGTTGTTTACTCACAGAGCTCCCTTGGCTGCTATATCAGAGATATATTTTTATACACATTTCGCAGGATCATACTCTAAATGACGTCACCGTATACACGGTCTAGCAATTTTTCTATCAATTAGGTGTAAACAAGTTTTTAACCTACCTTTAAACTTTTGTTTGTGTGAGTTAAAGAATCTGTTTCTCGATTTTGTTTGAGGCAAGCGGATCATAACATCATCTTGAATAGAAAAGTCGTTTAGTACTCGGTTAAGATCAGATTGTCTAAAACACAATTAGTCCGGCAGAAATATGGCATATTTTAGCTGAACCTGGAAGTAGGGTTCAAAGTTTTTTTCTTGACTGATTCTTGTAGCCAAGGCCTTCCCCAACAAGAATCTGGTTGATGACATCTTGTCATCATTGAGCATTTCGAAAAAATCGAGATGGCAGCCAGGACTATCAAAAATCAAGCTTTCGGCTCCGTAGATCACTTTTTTGAAATATAAAACCGATATGAGTGGTCATTTTATTGTTACCCTAAAGCTGTATAACAATCAAAAGCATGACGTGACATTAGTTATGAGTATGGAAATCAAGATGGTCGCCACATGTAATAATAAGATGTTTTTCATAAGTAATTCTCGATTTATGTGAGATATAAAAATCGTAGAAATTTGTTTTAGAGTTTTCTAATTAAACTGTTGTAAGCTTGTTTATGACCTCAAAATATCTGATTAGTTACATCTCTCATCTACTTTTATGAAAATCTTCAATTTGAAGATGGCAGCCAGAAAATACAAGCTTTTTATTTCATGCTTAAAGTTTGCAAGGTATTTAACAGTAAACTTTTTTCTAGTAGTTAAGGTCTAGCCTATAAAGAATCTCGATGAAGGTGCATTTTGATCTTGGATTATTTCGAAAAAAGTCGAGATGGCACCCAAGACCACTAAAAATATACATGTACTTGCTACTTCACAAGACGGCTGAGCGGTTGGCTTGGATACGGGTCAGTAAAGAGTCAGGATGTGCATTTCCAAATTTTATTTACATAACAAATAACCAAATGCCAATTTATCAAAATGTAAACAAGTTAAACACAAAAAAAAATCAATAAAGTTCCTAGAGAATTACGAGAGTCCACTACAACTGTATGTTTTAGGTTGACGTCTAATGTCCCAAAATGTCCACGTTACTTCACACGACTTATAAATTAATGCAACTGAAAAATATTAAATTTCTTCCAAAACATCATCAACACAGAATTTCTAAGATTAAACTGTCGCCTGACCGCGCCTATATCACCAAGATAATGTGATTGTCCAGCCGTTTGTTATATATCACTATGTTGTTCCCCGGTCGTCACATCCCAAACGTCCTTTCCCGATAACGCTGACGCCGGCACGACATACTACCAAAGACTCCTGGTCTGGACTACACGTTTACTTTCGAACGGTCAGGTCTCCAGCCCTCACACCACTCACGTCTATACGACATCAGTATATATTGTAGGTTGTTACAAACAACATCAATCAACAACAAGCAACCTATAGGAAGTATAACAAATATTATAGCATTTACCTAATAAGAGCTCTAACAGCTCTACTTAACATCATGTTTTACAAACATCTCAAGATAATATAATATGATAGCATCTTTTCTCACAATGTTTTCTGAAAACAACAAATCAAAGTACTGAACTGTGTAATGATACAATTATACAGCATTTGACATTATCCAAAAATCATTTGAACAATACAACATTAGCATTTACAAAATATGAACTGCTAAGCAGACGATTAATTATAAATTATCACAATGTTCGTTTCTTTGAAAATAGTTACAAAAAATAAATAGCTTATTTAACCATGGCTTAAATGATAATCTGACAAAAAATTCAACGTAATTCAATTGTTTGCGATTATTCAACAGACCAAAAGCTGCTCATTTAAGCCACAAAATTTCTAAAACCATTAACACAATAAAATCAATGTAAATTAAAAGTATTTACCCCAAGAAAAATCTAAATCTCACATACAAATCTCAACTTCACTTTCCAGCTACCATGCCAAAAATCGTCTACCCAACGAGTCATTTCAACGCAGGGTTTTTATACAAAACCCTACGAAGAAAACTCACTACAAGCACCCAATTCCCATGCACCACACTCAACTAGTAAAATCTACTCACCCAACCGCACGCTTAACCCAAGCATTCTGATTTACATAATGTACAATTAAAACTACTAGCCACCAGAAAATGTATTAAAGCAGCCAATTTAAACCACACGGCATATAAAAAGAGGCGTAGTCTCGCCTTAACTAAGTAATTAACCCTTTCCCATAAAACTAAATGTGACATATACCTCCCCAACCAAAAGAGTACGCAGTACTTTGTCCCCACATTAAGTTTTTAGGAAGATAATGCTCTCCAAAAATCACAAGCGACTCAAATAGTCAGCCCCAACATTATCACTACCTTTAATGGCAACAATTGTAAACCTGTAAGGCTGCAAACTCAAAGACCACCTAAGTAACCTGGAATTTGACCCTTTCATACTTGACAAGTAAGTCAACGGCTGATGATCAGTCTCTAAAACAAAACTTTCCCATACAGATACTTTCCAAACTTCTGAATAGCCCAAACAATTGCCAAACACTCTTTCTCTATTGTGGAATAGTTTAATTCCCCACCTTTCAATTTCCTACTAGCATAAGACACCGGTAACTTCCCGTCCTCATTTTCTTGTAACAAAACTGCGCCTAGTCCACCCTCTGAGGCATCAGTCTGAAGGATGAAACTCCTTGCACAATCGGACAATTTCAGTATTGGTTTCTTCATTAGTGCTTGCTTAAGTGAAGAAAAGGCTTTCTCATGCGCATCACCCCAACCTACCTTGTTTGGCTGACCTTTCTTGGTCAAATCGGTCAGTGGTAACGCTATCAGGCTAAAATTGGGTATATATCTCCTGTAAAATCCTACTAGCCCTAAGAACGACCGCACTTGTCTTTTGGTAGTAGGTCGATCCGCTGATTGGATTGCTTCAATCTTATCCGGCGTAGGATACAAACCATCAACTCCTACAATATGGCCTAAACAATCTATCTCTTTGCACGCAATAAAACACTAGGTTTAGCTGTGAGGCTCGCTATACGTAAACGCTTAAGCAGTTGTCTGAGCGTGTCCATATGCTGCGAAAACGTAGTGGTAAAGATTATGATATCACCAATGAAATTGTCTGTATGTTCTAATCTCTCTAGCAACATGCGCATCATGCGCGTGAAAGTGGCACCTGCTGTCACGAGACCGAAAGGCATAACCACAAACTGAAACAAACCTAATGGTGTCTGGAAAGCTGTCTTGGCTCTTGAACTTTTCTCCAACGGGATCTGCCAGTACCCTTTTGACAAGTCTTATTTCGAAAAATACTTACAACCTGCCAACTTTGCGAATATATCATCGGCGTTAGGCATTGGCTCGGCATCAAACACCGTGATATTATTCAAAGCTCGCATGTCTATACAAAATCTGTTAGAACCGTCCTTCTTTTTTATCAATAGATATGGTGAGCTGTACGGAATATCTGATGGTTCGATGAACCCTTGATCTAGCATAGACTGCACCTCATCCTCGACAATCCTTGTCATTGCGTATGGTAATGGAAAAGGTTTAAGTCTTACCGGAGTTTCCGTGCTAGTCACTATCTTGTGCTCTAACAGCTGTGTTAGACCCGGCACATCTGACAATACATCTTCGTACTCACTAAGCAGGGACTTGACTTGTTCTCTTTCTACGGTATTCAGCTGGTCCGAGACATAAACATCATCTGACCACTCCTTCCTTATATTAACCGGACCTGATAATACCTGATCACCTGCGTCACTTTCTTCTTCTGATTCGATCACGGCCAACGACCCTACATTGCCTACACCTTCTACACTGTCTACACTCCTGTCTACATATAACTTAAGCAGATTTGCATGAAACGTTTTCAGTACCCCATTCATTTCTATCCTGTAATCTACGTTTCCTAACTTCTCAACAATCTTAAATGGACCCTTCCACTGCATCAAAAGCTTATTGTTATCTGTTGGTAACAAAACTAATACTCTTTCGCCTACCTTCATCGTCCGAGTCCTTGCCTTCCTATCATAATACCTACAATGCCTGTTAGCAGCCTTCCGCAAATTGTCCCTGGCTAATTGTGACGTAATCTCCAGTTTCTCGCGCAGGTCAGTCACATACTGGTAAGTAGACTTCACTTCAGGATCAACACTTTCGTTTGACTAAAGTTCCTTCAAAATAGTCATTGGCCCACGTACCTGTCTTCCATACACTAACTCAAACGATGAGAAACCCAGTGACTCCTGCGGCACCTCCCGATAAGCAAACAAAGCCACATTAACATATTTATCCCAATCTTTCGGTTTCTGGCTACAAAATATCTTCAGCATTTGCTTCAACGTCCCGTTAAATCTTTCCACAAGACCATTACACATGGGATGATACGGTGTGGTCGTCAACTGCCTCATAGATACTAAACGGCTCACCTCAGACATAAGACCTGACACAAACTGAGACCCCATGTCACTCAACATCTCCCGCGGAACTCCAACCCTACAAAATATATCTACTAAGGCCTCTGCCACACGCTCTGTTTCTATTGTCGGTAATGGTACTGCCTCTGGAAAACGAGTTGCATAATCTACCAGGGTTAAAATATAACGGTTACCTTTTGACGTAACTGGATGTATCGGACCTATCAGATCCACGGCAACTCGTTGAAACGGCTCGTCTATCAAAGGCATCTTCTGCATCGGTACTTTAGCAGTCTTCCCTTTGGGAGTAGTACGCTGGCAAATGTCACAACTCTGACAGAATCGTCTCGTATCCGCCTGAACACCCGGCCAGAAAAACTCAGACAAAACTCTCATAACTGTTTTCCTAGTCCCTAAATGTCCTCCCAAAATAGACTCATGCGCTAAACGCATAACTACCTCTCTATGTGGCTTTGGCACCACCAACTGTGTAAACACTTGTCCATTTGCTATAGACAACGACTTGAATTCTCTAAATATCATACCACTCTTCTCAAAATATCTAGCCTTACCACTCTCCGACACAACATCTTTACTCATTATTAATTCACGTATTTTTCTTAAGGTAGCATCATTTTTCTGATCCACAACCATCATTTCCCTCGTAACCTCCTTCCGAATAATTTCGGGTACCTTTAGTCCTTTATAAGGTTGTGTTCTTACCTTAGCTTGAAGTCTGGTCTCAACCGCCCCAATTTCCGTCCGTTCTGGCTTATCTGGATCTAACGCTCCTGGAATATTTCCGATCATCACGTCATACAACGGGTCCTCAAAGCACCAAACACTTACCTTTCCTGTATAATATGGGGTTTGTATCTCGACCTCTGCCATCGGTACACTAATCACCGACCCATCAGCTAACCTTATCTTCTGCAACACACCTATGAAAGCTTCTACTGGTACCAAACTTCTACGTATAACTACGCCGCTGCAACCTGTATCCCTTAACACCTTAACCACCTTACCATCTACCTTACCATTAAGTACGGGCAAATAATTTTGCACACCTAAAACAAGGTTTACCGTCACGGGCTCACCCCTGCCCAACATCATCGGTGCGGTGGACGTTGTTACTGTGTCAGTAATGATGGTACATGCTCCACAAGTAAAAGCTCCTTCCGGTGGCACTTCCGCGCCTACTTCGTTGTCGTCCTCCTCATTGCTTAGCATACTAGCTACTTTATGCCTTTTCGGACATTCCCTCGCTATATGGCCGCTCCCATTACAAACATAACATTGTGCTGGACTAGTACATTCATAAGCTAAATGACTTGTGCTGTTACACTTAAAACACCTCCTACCTTCAGCTTTTACCTTAGACTGACTCAGTGGCTGATTTGACTGATTACTTCCCGTGGCCCTATTCTCCGACTTATTCTGCACTGGCTTCTTACTTTGCTTTGTTAAACTTACTGCCGAGGTAAATCTAGCATTGCGATACCAATCTGCCATCTGAGCCATCTCGTCCGATGTCGTGCATCTCTTCTCTGCGAGAAACGTTCTCAATTCTGTGTTACACATAAATAAAAATTGGTCCCGTACCATAAAATCAAACAAATTTTCGTAGTCCTTCTCCAACTCTGCTAGTTCAATCCATCTGCTGAAATAACTACGCAAACGAGTGTTAAACTGAGCAAAACTCTCACCTGTCTCCGGCTTACTACTCCTAAACTAACGTTTAAAGGACTCCTCCGACAAATCATATCTCTGAAGTAAAGCACTCTTCAAGTATTCAAAATCACTTGACTGTTCAACCGGCATTAAAGCATACACGTCCAAACCCCTCCCTTTAAGCAAAGCACTTAGATACATGGCCCACTGGGATTTGTCCCAGCCCTGTGCAGTGGCATAGATCTCAAACCTTTTCAAATAGCTATCGATCTCATCATGTGCCTCGTCAAAGGGTGGAATCTTAGGTCCCCTAGGGTTTGACTGTCCCAATGAAATACCACATTTCTTAGCTATCTCCATCTTTCTAAGCTCGTGTTCACGTGCCCTCTCCTCTTGTTCTATCAAAAACTTTCTCTTTTCTAACTCCGCTCTTACCTCCGCCTCACGCCTTCTCTCCTCCTCCTCTCGTATAAACTCCCTTTCCTGAGCCCTTTCATCTCTCAACCTATTCTGTTCGGCCTTTACGAAAGCCCTAAGTTCCTCCCCATCATAACCCAAAGCCTTCCCAGCATCAACCAACTTATTTATGTCAGCCATGACCAAAGGCGACACCTAAATGTAAATGAACAATACCTACAGTATGGAAAAGGATACCTCACCAAAGTAGGTCCACAACAAAGTCACAAATGTAACCAATTTCACCAATCTCACCAAAAATTTCCTCCTGGGGTTGCTAACAAAACACAACTGAAAAATAGTAACTAAACATTGAACAACCTCGTCAGGCTATGGGGTAGACTCCTGACAATGTTATGAACGTTTAGCTTAAAGAAAAGTAAAACATGTTATAATAATGGTTTACACAGACGACAATCAAAATTCCTAGTATGTAAATTACTATAAGGTTATTAATTAATATAAATCTAGTCAATTTTAACGACCAAAAGTTTAAGTTTTACTAACCGAAAGACCTAAAGAATATTTGTCAATTTTACTAAAGAAATAGTTCAAAATCTCAGACTAGCCAATGTATCCAAACCAAACATCCCAATGTCACAAGACGGCTGAGCGGTTGGCTTGGATACGGGTCAGTAAAGAGTCAGGATGTGCATTTCCAAATTTTATTTACATAACAAATAATCAAATGCCAATTTATCAAAATGTAAACAAGTTAAACACAAAAAAAAAAATCAATAAAGTTCCTACAGAGAATTACGAGACTCCACTACAACTGTATGTTTTAGGTTGACGTCTATTGTCCCAAAATGTCCACGTTACTTCACACGACTTATAAATTAATGCAACTGAAAAATATTAAATTTCTTCCAAAACATCATCAACACAGAATTTCTAAGATTAAACTGTCGCCTGACCGCGCCTATATCACCAAGATAATGTGATTGTCCAGCCGTTTGTTATATATCACTATGTTGTTCCCCGGTCGTCACATCCCAAACGTCCTTTCCCGATAACGCTGACGCCGGCACGACATACTACCAAAGACTCCTGGTCTGGACTACACGTTTACTTTCGAATGGTCAGGTCTCCAGCCCTCACACCACTCACGTCTATACGACATCAGTATATATTGTAGGTTGTTACAAACAACATCAATCAACAACAAACAACCTATAGGAAGTATAACAAATATTATAGCATTTACCTAATAAGAGCTCTAACAGCTCTACTTAACATCATGTTTTACAAATATCTCAAGATAATATAATATGATAGCATCTTTTCTCACAATATTTTCTGAAAACAACAATTCAAAGTACTGAACTGTGTAATGATACAATTATACAGCATTTGACATTATCCAAAAAATCATTTGAACAATACAACATTAGCATTTACAAAATATGAACTGCTAAGCAGACGATTAATTATAAATTATCACAATGTTTGTTTCTTTGAAAATAGTTACAAAAAAAAGCTTATTTAACCATGGCTTAAATGATAATCTGACAAAAAATTCAACGTAATAGTTCTCCGATATAACAGTGCAGGAAAATGAGAAATTAGCTATACAGCCATTTGTCATTTTCCGGCGTTGTTTGCGATTATTCAACAGACCAAAAGCTGCTCATTTAAGCCACAAAATTTCTAAAACCATTACCACAATAAAATCAATGTAAATTAAAAGTATTTACCCCAAGAAAAATCTAAATCTCACACACAAATCTCAACTTCACTTTCCAGCTACTATGCCAAAAATCGTCTACCCAACGAGTCATTTCAACGCAGGGTTTTTATACAAAACCCTACGAAGAAAACTCACTACAAGCACCCAATTCCCATGCACCACACTCAACTAGTAAAATCTACTCACCCAACCGCACGCTTAACCCAAGCATTCTGATTTACATAATGTACAATTAAAACTACTAGCCACCAGAAAATGTATTAAAGCAGCCAATTTAAACCACACGGCATATAAAAAGAGGCGTAGTCTCGCCTTAACTAAGTAATTAACCCTTTCCCATAAAACTTAATGTGACAGCTACTAAATAATTCATCTTAATTTTGCACTTAATTTAACTGAAAAGAGGTTAATTTGAAGTTTCCTGGTGAACACCTTGAATGAAGTTTTGAAAAAGTATAGTCGTCAAGATGGCTGCTAAATGGGAAAACTGCTTGATTACTAAATAAAGGTGAATATGGATTTTCGTAAACAATTGAAGATACTTCTACAAAGATTTTTCGAATAAGTTAATCGGTTTATGATGGTATTGATCTGCTGCCTGAGCAAGTTAGAGAAATGGTCTTACTGTGAAATTCAGTTTGGCAGTCAAGATGGCAGTTTGTTAAGAGTGTTAATGAATGATATCTACGTGTACCTTAATGACAAGCATGAGAATATGGGGATCACTTTTTCCTGTATCAAAAGCTTATCTGCTAAAAATCCGATATTTGATAAATATGTTTAGAAGTAAAGTATTAAAACATCTTATTTTGAAGATGGCAGCCTCACTGTTTTTCCTTCTAGTTATTATCAAAGGAACTTGTTGACAAAAAATGTTTGTATTATTTAATTAAAGTTAATATATGGTTTTGACTTGACTACTAAGTTTTAAAAGGACCCATTAGTTTGCTCTTTAAATTCGTTGTTTACAAATAATTTCGTCAATAAAATTACATTTTCTAAGAGAATGAAAATGTGAAATTGTAGATCGCTTTTTTTGAAGCATAAAGCATTAGAGTGATCTCAACATAAGTACGGTGAGGGATTTACTGAGACTCGTATTCAATTTTATTTTTCATCACATGCAGCGTATTGTAAGTAACCACTTATTTCTAGTCTTCCATGGGATTTGAACTTAAAGCAACATGTTTAGCTCCGTCAGAGGCATTTATGGTAAGATGTAGACATAAAAGATGATGAGCGTTAGCATATGCTCGAATCAACTGTCCGGACTACTGCAACTGTTCCTCAAAGTGGTTACCAATGTATTGTACTGAGTAAGTGGTAATGTTACCCCAAATTGAATTGTGACAAAGTTTTCCGAACCTTTTTTGCAAATATAAGACTTATGATTTCTAACTTTTTCCATAAAAGTCTTAGATTCGGAAACCTATAGCCTTGTCTGAGGTTACAGCCATTTATGTATTATTGTGTAGTAAATGGTCAATTGTAGATCCTTACAAATTGATATTTAAGTCTGAAGTTACTGTACATCAAACTAAATATACAAATAAATAAATATCGTGCGATGCATTTTCATTGTGTTTGAGTATATAATTGAGTATAAATTTGCGATGACAATATAGACAACAATGGTCACTCTCTTAAAATACGTTAGTTCTATGTCTACCAACATAGTCTTGTTGTTGGTGTCTTTTTATTTACTGCTTGATTCAATGTTTTTTTAATTAGAAATCATGAATGTTTTTTTAATTATCATTATTGTTACTTTTCCATTTGCTCAATTTGCTTACGATTGTGTTAGCTAACTCATTTGAAAATTAATCCAAGTTAATAATTTCAACATGAACAAAAAGATGAAAACAATTATAACCGTACAGAAAAGCTATAAGGCTGCAACGAAATTGTCGTATATCAAAATTAATGCTAACAATGAAGATAAGGATTGGCAAAAGGGTGCTTTTGAACAAACACGTTTGAAAACTTTTCGCTGCACTGAATCGCTAATTTTTTTGTGATGCTTTAAATATATCAAATCTCGATTTTGGGGATGTGAGGTTCGTGCATAAATAAGCATTTTAGTCACTCTGTGTGCTAGTCATTTGCTACAAACATTTAGTTTGAACAGAGCTTGCAATTGTGGCAAAGGCAAATTCAGGGAGTACATTGCATGTTTTCAATCATTACCCAATGCACTAGGGTAACACAGAATAGCCAATCATCATGCTTACATGACATGTGGAGCGGTTGTGAACATGCAATTTAAATTTACCACTAAAACTTTTTTGTAGTGCTAAATAAGCCTTAGCGGAAAAGCTTCTTTTCCACTAATAAACACATATGACTATACATACTGATATGAATGTGGTTTGATAGGTAGGCTTCAATGAATCTATAGAAATTTTATAAAGAAACTCTGGCAATTATATTAAATGGCTATCATGAAAATAATATTAATAATCTGAAGTTTAACGTAACATATCCTTACCAAACTAGCGGAAAAAAATCAGATAAAAAGAATTATATTCAATCAAAATAACAACGATTCTTTAAAATATTCCGAAAAGAATTTTATCAGTATTTAACCATATCGATGATTCAGCACGAAACAGTTCTTACTGTCTTTATGTTTATAGTGAGGTACAACTGTTTTGTGCCAATCCATCGATATGAGATTAATATATTTTGTTGTGCAATTATTTTCTCGCAAAGCAAACAGAATTTTATTTTCAATTACCATGCAACACAAGTGTTTTGCATTGTTCACTAAAATACGTAAATGTATGATGTTACAAGTGAACTGACTTCTATTTATTTATTCATGTTTATGGTATGTATTGTTGGCTTCCTTTTTGTCTTTCCTGAAAGATAATTCAAATCAAAGTGCTTGTCTACGTAGGAACCTTGCAAATATTATATTTTAAATTGACAAATCATTAAACACCAATGGAAAAATACTTTTTATATTGCATATGTAACTTTTCTTATTTTAAAATGATGACCTGTACTTTCATAAGTAAATACGGATCATTTTCTAACATAAATATGTAACCTCAAACGTTCTTTCAGGTATAATCCTTAGCTGCCATCTTGAATGATATCTATCATTTAAGGCATGAATTTTCAAAACAACTTTGAACTGGTCTTGAAATAATTGATAAAGGCACATTTTGTTTTTCTAAAATCCCGATTAAAACACAATTAACTTAGAATCTTCTCTTTTCTGGCTGCCATCTTCAAATCAAGAATTTACGTAATGAAAGATGAGAGTTGTCTTTTGCCTAATATTTAGAAGGCTTAAAAACCACTTTCAAAATGTTTACTGAAGGAGCCCTAAAACCTTTTCCTATGATTCTTATGTCATATGGGTCAAGAAATACTTAAATGCCATTTAATAATTCGATTTGGCTACCATCTTGACTACCATCCTAATTTCTAATATCATTACATACATTAATTATGTGAAATCCTTTAAAATCGAACTTAAACAGCAAATAAAACACACAAAAAAATCTACAGGGTCGTCATTGTGATCTACCGAGCTGTTGGTGTAACATTCAATAGTCCTGGCTGCCATCTCGATTTTCTCAAAATGCTCAATGATGACAAGATGTCATCAGCCAGATTCTTGTTTTGGAAGGCCTTAGCTACAAGAATCACCCAAGAAAAAAACTTTGAACCCTACTTCCGGGTCAAGCTAGATTTCTGCCGGACTAAATCATTTTATGAGAAAGTGTCTCGACACAATTCCGGTAATTCTCATTGTAAATTCAAATTTCTTTTGCATATCGAATTTCTTCTAAAATATTACAATGAAAAAGAAAACAACAATAGAAGACCACTAAACAGGAAACAACTGTGATTTTGTTTGGTTTTTATTGTTGTTGTTTTAATCTAAAATTCGGTTCATGATTCAAACGAGTTGATATTATTTGTTGAATATTTTAGGGTTTTTTTCAATTATCATATGCTCAGAGTGGCAGAGTTGTGCTTCTTTAATATCGTAACATCATTTTATTCTTAACTCGAAAAAAGAAGTCCGAAAAGTAATTCAATTTCAACATGCTTAACCCATATTTCACCAGATTAAACTGCAGTCTTGCTGGATTTTGACTATGACATGTAATCCGTTAGGGCTCTGGGACTTTATTGACCGTAATGGGGTCCCCAATCCCCCTAATTCAAATACTGCTGTTTCGTCTTCAACCAACACGCAGTAATTACAATGTTTTGGTCTCTTTGGGTAGTATACAGAGTTTGGTAAAATTATAATTATCTGATGCCCTGGTGTTAAAAAAAAGTAAATAAAAACAATAAGATTTATGTAGGTAGGTATTTTGTACAGCTAATTGATTGTCCAAATATAGTATCAGTCTAAATTCTGTTGCTTCTACCAATAAGGAGATAATCGTAAAACTAATAGGGTAGAAGATGAATGTAAGGTAAGGATTTAGGCTAATAATAGATCTGGTGCGAGAAAAAACAGCAATCCATGTTTAGGTGATCCAGTTCACAGGCGATTGTATAACGATCCAAATTTCGTCTTTTACGTTATTATATGTTTACATGTATGGCAAAACTCGGATTATGAAAAATCGCCTGTGCTTCAGCAACCGCTATTTTATAGAGAAATTATTAATAGCGGCGTTAATCCCTATTCAAAGAAAAGAGACTGACTGTCGCATGTTGTTAAGTTATGTAAAACCCGATTGCATAAACAACAGATGTCACTAGACTGGTTACCGTTACTAATGCTAACTTCGTGTATTAAATTGTACAGTCAACACAAGTTCAGGAGGTCACAAATTAGAAACACCTACTTCCGGCAAATTACTACAACTTGTAGTAGCGAGAGGTTAGATCGAAAACACAGTATGTGTTGGACACACACTCTGTTTTGCTCTAAACTCTCGACAAGCTTACGCGGTTATTCCGTTCGCCTGATTAAAGATGTAAACTTCAATTTATATTTTAAAAGGGAATTTTGCATTATCTTCACATGTGAAAGAATTCTAGTATCACGCCATAAACGAAATAAACAGTAATTTTGAGAAGAGAAGTCTTGAGAAATGGTATTGAATCTAAAAGGGCACTACTTTATTTCGAATCTATTAAGAACCCACAGGGTGTTCCTTATGTAGCAACAAACGTCCGTTCACCAAAAGTTATACTGTGCGTAACATTTATAACCAATTAATTATGTTCGAAAAGCATATTTTCTAGACATCATGTGTATTCGCGTATTCACCTTGTACTGAATTTTTCCCTATGTTTGTGTCTGTCGCATATGTAAAAGGGACATGTCCACCTTTTAGAAACAATGGATGCGAACGTTTAACTAACATGTATACGAAGATCCGCGTATCGGTACCACTTAACCCGCGAAGATGGGATGTGCCCAGAATAGCTTAGAAAAATGGAACGAGGTTATGAGTTATCTACAACAGTCAATACAATCACCGAGTGGGAGCTGTCTGCAGTTAATAGATCGATGTACAGATAATGCTGTTATTGCCTGATAATTCATTTTCACTATGGGACGGTGGCAAGGCAAATCTATCTTTTAAGTTAGTTTGTACCCTTTTAATGGTAAAAGTTTTCTTAAAAGTTTCATCAATAACCCTCCAAAGGTATTGTGTATAATATATATTTGGCAAGAGGTTTACGGAGAAAATAAGGGGCATACATGTGTATTAAGGATTGGCTTGCTCGTTTTCGATTTGTTTGTTTGTTTGTTCGTTCGTTCAAAAAATGTTTAACACCGCCTTTAACTTTTTTCAGTCATATGGTGGCGAATTACCGGGACACATACATGTTACCATGGAATTCTAGTATTTCTCTCACCAGTTTAAACACCACGACAACCTTTTCGGGCCCGCAGCCGCCTTTTCAACATGGGTCTACGATTATCAACTCCATGATTGGAGAGAAGTGTGAGAACAAGTGTGAGCCGTTGTCGAGAATCAAATCCGTTGTACATACCGTGATTAGAAGTCCGACGCGCTATCAAATGTGCTATGGCTCCTGCTTTTCGACTTTCTTTAGTTCGGTCTCCATGCAAATAAATATATAATAAGCTACCGAAATCTTGCAACTGTCGCTGAATCAAGCAGAATGATGCTTTTGTCAAGCATTACCGACACTGCTTTTCATGAAGTCATATACTTAGGAGAAAAATTGCAACACAATATTATCATCGTTTATCATTCATTTAAAATGCCCTGGAAGGGCGGAGCCAAGGTAGCGGGTCGTTGCACTCAAGGTAAAGGTAGATCGACTTTTATTCATTCTATAGATGGTGGGCGGGAATAACTCCTGACCTTAAATCGTAGGTTTCTAAGCAAGCCCTCATAATTTACGAAGCTTTGGTACCCCAATGATGAAATGTTCATTTTTCCAAAGCGCGTGAATCCTTTTAGTTTGAGGATACAGTTATTTAGACGCGTTCACGATTGCCGACTAACTTAAAAAGGTAAACTCGCCAAATGACGTCACTGCTAAGCCCCGCCCTACCAGTTCATTAATACCACAGAATACCTAGTCTAACGAACATTGTCACCATACAAAAGCTGTTTATCATACTTGAATAATTATTTTGGTTTTTTTACGATGTGACCACTGTGCGCGCGTACGAATGCTCAAAAGCTTACAAACGTCAAAAATCGCTACAGTAGCACTCATTTGAATTTCATGCTTAAATGAGACATTACCTCTTTATTAGAGTGGGGAAAAATGGGACCATACGTGTTTTGTCTAACTATTTCACAATTTCGCAAAGCGAAGCATCTGTCCAGCTTGTGTCTCTGTATTAACTTCCCTTAAGATGGTATGCAAATATTCTTTTCTTGTGGCACAGTTAAAACACCGTGAAATTGACAAGATGAATGATTTTAGAATGATTTTGGAGTGAAATTGAATGAGAGTGTGGAGCGAGTTCTGAGTGCAATTAAAGGGAGGTAATCCAATATCGCTAATTTTCTTCTAATTGAACAAAAATAACGATATCTATTACCTCCCTTTAATAAAATTACATACATTTCAATGAATAGCTTTCTATGTTTTCGATAACGCGTAATACGCTTACAAACTCCAATTATGTCAGTGAATTCCTGAATTTCTGCCGTTTTTCATTTTGAATGAAGATGTTGATCTTATATCATCATTTTTAGTGAATTTGGAGCGTTTATGAATGATTTGAGTGGGTGTTTAGAATGAATGAATGGAGCGCCGATAGAGTGATTTCGAATGGTTCTGATGTAGATGAATGTCAATTTCCCGATGTTTTTAAATGTATGTTGTCAATGCTTCTAATTCCATGTTTCATGTCCCGAACAAATGTGAAATCGCTGGATATGCCATTCATAGGCTCAAATCAATGTTTAAGCTGTAGTCAAGTTTTTAAATGAGGAATGAGGAAAGGAAAAGCAGTCACAAATTAATAACTTTAAAGTCGTTTGCTTCGTCATTGCAGTTGGCCAAACAAGAGACAATAAAATAATATTGTTTCTATTTTTTTATGGTGATATTTCGTATCTAGGGAGGATGTGAATTGTCTCCTGAATGAGCTTGCACACTATTTTAAATTTTTTTTTATTATTTCCTCATCACATCAAAGATTTGACAGATATTGTCTATTATTCATGTAGCAGATAATGTTATTAACTTGTTTCGTATGATATCAAAGGGCAATATTTACTGCTGCATTTGAAATGAACTTTTTTTCTTGAGATAATCAGTTTAAAACGTAAAACGTCCATTTGATTAAAAAATGTGCGACCCATCCTTATTTTCGCCCGATCCATGAAAGTTTTAATCACATTTCCGTAGTTTTTTCCGTTTGCTTCATTGGGCCAACTTTTTTCACGCACTATCGGTGTGAGGTCACCGAAAACGCACCTCGTTGACTTATACTGCGTATTTCTGGAAGTTTTAATTAAAGTTCTATTCTAAGTTGCTGACAAATCGACCACACTTTAGGTTCGTAGCCAGCTGTTGAAGGCATGCATAGCGAAGATTGATCATACTGTGCAGATGCTGATCCGACGCTAAACGTTTCGAACATTCGAAATTGTTGGGAATTTCATGCAAAGTTTCAAATGATAAACGATTTCAATAGTTTATGGGTTTTTTTTTTTTTTTTTTTTTTTTTTTGGCTAGTTTTTGTTTTATATCAATACGACATATCTGTTCTATTGGACCGTTTGTATTCTATCTTTCTTCTGTAGAAAGTTGGAGGCGCAACATTGGTTTTGTCCTATTTACGTCACGGGGATATCACGTGTCGACCTGGATTGTGGAAACAGACGGACTTAATGCATTTGTCTGTTCCTTGGTAACTTAATTTCCCCCGGACAATGTAATGTCATCACACTTGACCAGGAAATACATTACACGCGAATCAAACATTTATCTTTTTGATTTTTGTCTAACTGGTTATAACAGGACTTTAATAGCAATTGTATGCTTTCATTAAAGCCGTCAATGTACCAAATATCATAGAATTTCCAAAAAGTCTTTCAGGAGAAAGACCGAAAAGATAGCTTTTACAGGGACCTACATGTACATCTTTTTCTCGAAATTTCCAATTCAAAATAATGTCAAAATTTAAAATGAATGCGACTGTGTGTATTTTTGCTTTAAATGGGAACTTACTGCCAAAGAAGAGTATCTTCAGTTTTGGATCAGGACCCGAGTTTATAAAGACTTTTCATTCTCATTTGAAAATTTTCTCAAATTTCAATTTAAGGTTAAAGCCGTTATTTTGTTTTAATACTCATTTTAATTCATAAACATAAAAGGTAATATAAATAAGTTATTATAAATAACAACTTATTAATATTATCTTTTATTTTCATACCTTTCATTGAATTTAAAATTATCAGTTGAGCCTGAGAAAAGTTTTTATAACCTCGGGCCTTTATGTATTATTATCAGAGATATTGCAGATCTATATATGACTGTAACCCTAAACTTTTTAATCAAAAATCCATTTCAATATTTTTTCTATTTTAGGATCCCTATTGAGCGTTGAAAAGACTATGTCATTTTTTCTAAACAATTGTCAGAGAAGCGTATCTTTACTAAGAGTATCGTATCTTTGCTAAGAGCATTGTTTCACGTTCAAAATGCATTCCTCAATGTTGCCGATAGGTTCACGGTATGTTCGATATTCATGACTCCGCTACAATAAGCTCCAGAAATATATGCGCTGTGCGGCTTTTAATTTTAAAGTCAAGGGCTTTTTGATATAGGAGCCTGGTATTTAAAAATTGTTGCTGTATGAATCTAATATACGGCATTTCATTACGTCGACAAATTCTAAATTCGAGCCTATGTTGTCAGCACGAAATTGGATACATACGGTCACTAACTGGCATACAACAATAAGTCCTTGTGGTCTAAACATGATGCATGCTATTTTGCTATTTCGACAATATCACCGATTTTGTTCTACACAAAATATTTCCAACAGAGACTGAGGATTGGTAGGATCGTGACAAAGCCTCATATAAATAGTTTGCTTAACCTTTTGATGCGATTGTGTACATTGGATGTACCGTAATATCACAAAACGGCGGTTGGTATTGAATTACTTGGTTATGAATGACACTTTGATGTTGGTATTGAATTACTTGGTTATGAATGACACTTTGATGTTCTTTCATAAAGCGATGTCTGGGATGTTAAAACCTAATGAACATCCTCAATTTGCCACTGAGAACCCTTTCCACGCTTGGAAATCGAATTCATAATTAAAGCAAGCATTTTCCTAGGTAAGCATAATGAAAATCACACAACATTGGTGCTTGATCAGAAGAAAAGCGTCTGAAAATAAACAAATAACCCAAATAGAGGCATTTATACTATCGTAAACATGAGTGCAATCGTATCCAATGGTCTTAAAAACAACTGAACAATCAATTGTAATCATTTGGGGAATAATTGCATAAACTCGCATGACTGGTACACACATATAAGTGTTTGTAAAGATTTGCGAAATCCATCATTTCATATTAATTTGGTATACGGTGAAACGGCGTTTTCAAAACAATGACTTCGATACGGACGCGCCAGCGTCAATGGTAAGCCCTGTATTGAGATCCATTATGTCCTTAAGAAATATTGTCATTGAAGAGAAATTGATTACACATTCGCAGCACAAAATTATAGACACATTTTGGCCACTCGCTGTCACAAATTGAGTGACACAAGTCCAAAATTCTGACGTCACAGTCCATTTCTTCAGAACTTTATCATCAATTCATATCACTTTTACAAGACAAATAAAGGTTTATCGAGCCAAAATCAAGAGTTGAAAACCCATTTGACAACTATAATATATTAAAGTATTACCCATGATGATTGTCCTGTCAGGTCGGAGCCTAAATAACGGGTCGTTGCACTTAAGATTTAGGTAAATCAGCTTTTATTTAATATTACGTACTTCTATAAATAGTCGACAAAGATAACTTGAGACTTGAAATCATAGTTTGGTAACAAAACCCTAGTAACATCAGATTATCAAGCTGAAGTTACGAGACTTTGGTAACCAAACGATGAATTGTGTTCACTTTCTCTGAGCAGGTACATGTAAATCATGTTTGTTTTAAGGTACAGTTATTTGCACGCGTTAACGATAATTAGGGACTTTCGTTTGAACGAACCTAAAATATTGAAAAGTAATATAGGCCAAAGTACGTCACGGCTAAGCCACACCCTTCCAGTTGAATTATAACGCAGAATAAGGATACTAAATTGCTCATCCTTTTGAGGGGTATATACGCTCAAATGTAACTCGTGGACAACATGCACTATCGTTACAATTAGTGTTCACGTAGATTTGATGTCAAGATGTCATACAATAGTGATAAACTGGCCACGAATTTGGCTATTTTCTCATTTGATTTTTAGCTCACCTGAGCACGAAGTGCTCAAGGTGAGCTATTGTGATCGAGCTGTGTCCGGCGTCCGTCGTCCGTCGTCCGGTCGTCCGGTCGTCCGGTTGTCCGGTCGTCCGTCAACATCTTGTGTGCACTCTAGAGGCCACAGTTTTGGCCCAAATGTCTTGAAACTTGGTCACAATGTTCGTCTCCATCAACTCTCGGTCAAGTTCGAAATTTGGTCAAGTTGGGTCAAAAATGGGGTCAAGGGGTCAAATTTTATAAAAACCTTGTGTGCACTCTAGAGGCCACATTTTTGGTCTAAATGCTTTGAAACTTTGTCAGAATGTTTGTCTCCATCAAATCTCGATCAAGTTCGAAATTGGGTTAAGTGGGGTCAAAATTGGGGTCAAGGGGTCAAATCTTAGAAAAACCTTGTGTGCACTCTAGAAGCCACTTTTTTGGCCAAAATGTCTTGAAACTTTGTCAGAATGTTTTTCTCCATCGAATCTCAGTCAAGTTCGAAATTAGGTCAAGTGGGGTCAAAAATGGGGTCAAGGGGTCAAATCTTAGAAAAACCTTGTGTGCACTCTAGAGGCCTCATTTTTGGCCCAAATGTCTTAAAACTTGGTCAGAATGTTTGTCTTCATCAAATCTAGATCAAGTTTGGAATTGGGTCAAGTGGGGTCAAAAATGGGGTCAAGGGGTCAAATCTTTGAAAAACCTTGTGCGCACTCCAGAGGCCACATTTTTGGTCTAAATGCTTTGAAACTTTGTCAGAATGTTTGTCTCCATCAAATCTCGATCAAGTTCGAAATTGGGTCAAGTGGGGTCAAAATTGGGGTCAAGGGCTCAAATCTTAGAAAAACCTTGTGTGCACTCTAGAAGCCACATTTTTGGCCCAAATGTCTTGAAACTTGGTCAGAATGTTTTTCTCCATTGAATCTCAGTCCAGTTCGAAATAAGGTCAAGTGGGGTCAAAAATGGGGTCAAGGGGTCAAATCTTAGAAAAACCTTGTGTGCACTCTAGAGGCCACATTTTTGGCCCAAATGTCTTAAAACTTGGTAAGAATGTTTGTCTTCATCAAATCTAGATCAAGTTTGGAATGGGGTCAAGTGGGGTCAAAATGGGGTCAAGGGGTCAAATCTTAGAAAAACCTTGTGTGCACTCTAGAAACCACATTTTTGGTCCAATTGTCTTGAAACTTTTTCAGAATGTTTGTCTCCATCAAATCTCAATCAAGATCGAAAATGGGTCAAGTTGTGTCAAAATTGGGGTCAAGGGGTCAAATCTTAGAAAAACCTTGTGTGCACTCTAGAGGCCATATTTTTGGCCCAAATGTCTTAAAACTTGGTCAGAATGTTTGTCAACATCAAATCTCGGTTAAGTATGAAATTGGGTCAAGTGGGGTCATAAATGGGGTCAAGGGGTCAAATATAAGAAAAACCTTTTGTGCAATCTAGAGGCCACATTTTTGGCCCAAATGTCTTGAAACTTGGTCAGAATGTTTGTCTCCATTGAATCTCAGTCAAGTTTGAAATTGGGTCAAGTGGGGTCAAAAATGGGGTCAAGGGGTCAAATCTTAGAAAAACCTTGTTTACTCAAATATCTTGAAACTTCGTCAGAATGTTTGAATGAAACCTAGGTTTAGTTTGAAATTGGGTCAAGTTGGGTCCAAAATGAGGTCAAAGATTCAAATTTATTAAAATCCTTGTGTGCACTCTTTGATTGAAAATTATGTATTTTGGTTAGAATGTTTGTCTTGAAATCTTACACGAGTTTGATAGAGGGTCAAACACATTTTTTAGTACTTTAGAGGCAACATATTTGTCTGAAATGTTAACTTCAGATGATATCTTTGATTTTTGTTAAGCCATGCATCAGGTGAGCGTTTAAGGGCAAATGGCCCTCTTGTTTATGTTTAAGTTTATTTTATCCCTATCAAATTTAAAGCAGT
The DNA here is from genome assembly GCA_948146395.1 of Fragum whitleyi. Taxonomy (NCBI): domain Eukaryota; kingdom Metazoa; phylum Mollusca; class Bivalvia; order Cardiida; family Cardiidae; genus Fragum; species Fragum whitleyi. Next base: position 55,895,721 of record OX411545.1, on the reverse strand, counting down.
ATATATGCTAGAAGTATGACACTCGAAAAACAAGAGAGAATTTTCCTGACTTTGAAGATGAAAACGGATATATTGTTATCTTTCACTTGCAATTGATAGTTCTATTTTTTGGTATACATTTTATAAAAGAAACATAGAAAGAAATCTTCAAAAAATCGTCTTCTCCGAAACCCACAGTTGTGATACTTTGATTTACCTCCTTGTGAGCTATTACGTCATTTCACATATATGTACGTGATTTCCGTGATAGCTATTAACATTTGGATAAGCCTAATTTTATTTACTTGAGACAAAATCCCATTCTCCGAAACTAAACTTGAGCGTTGGGATTTGGTAGTCTGCATCTACAAGTGTACGTTTCCCAAAAGTGTCCATGTCCAACATTTATTGAATTGCTGGTGCATATATTTGTATATATACATACAGTTATATATGTATATGTGTAAGCAATCAAACATTTTCTTCTTTCCCCCCCCCCCCAAAAAAAAAATTATAAAATCTTCTCGAGTATAAAGTCACGGGGGGACATAAAATCTAGAGAATGTACTTGAAAATTAAAGGAATCAATTTTCACTCGCCTAACCCTTTAACAACACTTTCCTGTTTTATAAAATTTTGTACCTGTCCAAATTCAAAGGTTTTGCAGACGAAAATTCAAAGTGGATTTAATTTGAAAAATTACCATTCAGTAGGGTAGAAAATAGTGTGGATAAAGAAGAAATTGCTTGTTACAAGCAATTTCTTCTTTTTTTTCACAGTGTTTTCTCAATCATAAAATTACAGGCACGTAAAAAGCAGGGATTAAACAACAAAGGGTTAAAGTAACACTCGCGGTATCAAGGTAGGAGTACAATGACCTCCTTAAATCTGTTCAATCTGCATCCATCTGAGTTTATATCCTGATTTACGAATTGTCAGGAACGCACAATTATTCCCAGTCGATGCAGACAGACTATGTTTTTTAATTTAATAGGGATGTCTCCACATTAGGGAACATTCAGACGTCAGTCATAAACAACTAATTTTACACCACTTGTCGTTCTCCAACATTTATTGCATTTCTGATTCATATGAGCACATCTTTTACTTGAACTCGAAAATGGCAGATATATCATTTAGATAAGAAAGTGGTTTAATCTGGTTCAATTTTCTAAATCAAGCATGTTAACGAGGAAATACTCATTGTGAGCTTTTGCCAACGACAATGTCGGCCGCTTCTTTTGCTATGTCCGGCGTACATGTTAAGACAATTTTCTAGAATGAAAAGGTTAATCAAACCAACTGATTTCAGTCAAATTAATTTCGCATCTTTGCTTGCCAGATACACCACAATCATAATACACACAACATGATAAATATGGTATTCGAGGTCTCCATAAATATAAGCTGATCACACCCTACACGTGTTTGACTTATAATTCTTTTTTAATTAAGCCTCTGCGTGACATTTCCAAAAATTTCAAATGTGTCAAAGCAAAGCTTCTGGCTAGCCTGTGCAGCCGCACAATCTGACCAGAATCTTCACTATGTACTCTAGAGATAGATAAGGACATCGCCCATCTTCATGTGGTCAGCATATATTTTTCATTACATTGTGTCGTTGTCAACCATACTCAACGTTTGTACCTCGCACAGGTGTGAAATTGTTGGAAATGTCACGCACCGGCTCGATTAAAACAGGTTTAGAATGGAGTCCCATTCTTTTAGGTGGATGTGAAACACCAGGGAAACGAACCGTTCAGCAACGTATAACCTACTTTGAGCAGTTGATCTTAAAGCTACACATGGAAACACTGGTTCACTACATGAACGCTGAAATGGATTCACAGTAGGACCTTCTTATGCAATTGAAATCGTCCAAATATGATCGCAAAAAGATGATAAATCTTATGTAGAAACAAGTATTTATGTCAGTATATCGTTAAAACATAAAAAAGAACTTCATACTACAAACCAGTGAGTATTCGATGGATCGCGTAAAAACAAAACTAAAGAGCCCAATTTCTAAGAAAGACCTTTTCTTCGTTTGAAAATTTAAAGTCTCCAAACAAAAAAAAAAACACCCAAAACGATTGAAGCAGCCAACAGGAAATTCTGAAAATCATGTCAATTAGATTTTGTGTGATATTTTCAACTATTACACTTGTGCATATCGAGGGTCCAGTGAAAGACTGTACTAAGTGTATACACTTAGTACAGTATTGCACTGAACCCTTGATATGTATGGTAGACAGAAATTACACTAGCTAGCCAACAATTGCAATAAGTTTTTTGCTGACCACCTTTAAGAGTACTGATGCCATACTTTCTATTGAGCTCAAAACAAAGACTATGGCCAGACTGTGCAGATGCATAGACTGGCAGTGGTCTTTGCTTTGTCACAAAGTGTGCACATGTTGAATTGTTGTAAATGCAATGCACCAGCTCATATTAAAGGGCTCTAGAATTAAATGATTATCATTGCAATTAGAAAGAAATATTGACCTTAGTACTGCCAGTGATTAGGGCTGAAATATGAGTACATCTATAGGTAGATTTTGCGTGGTTTTCAATGAAATCAACTCTTTACTGTAAAATTCCCGGGCAATTTGTTCGGAAAAGATAAAACAGGTTTAAAGAACACATTCAGAAAAAATAAAATTTACCTTTAAACCGAAGTTATTGCTTCTCTAAATACATAAGTTCACTCAAACATGTACTTTTATAATTAGAGTGAAGGGATCAGGTTTGCTTTTTAATTATACCCGATTTACTTATGGTTATGAACTCAAAGCTCAGTTTTGAAAGTACACCTATATCAAGATTTGACTGTGAATTATTTTGTTAAGATTTGTATTAAAATATATATTAAAGAAACTTCTCAATCTCTTCTCATTGAAATTTGATGTACATCTATTTTATCAATATTCTTTTGAAAATATACAACCTGAGTCAGTCCTGCATTTAAGATGCAGAAACGTCTGCAAAAGTTTAAAAAAAGCTTTGAACGTAAATACAGATTGATGCAAAGTGTCATCATTTTTATCTAGGCTATTTTCGAAGAAAATCAAAGGTATTGTGATCACATTGGCGTCGTTTGCGTTGTTGGCGTAGGCATTGGTGTTGACGTGACAAATTTTAACCAAGTTGGTCATATCTGTGTTTTTATAGAAGATATCTTGATGAAACGCACACGTGCAAAGCTGGGTATAATTTCCGAACAGTTTTCACTGTTTTGTCATCCTGAACACAGGATTTGTCTTTTCCAATATCCGAGATTCTATCAAATAAATCTCTCCGACAAATTGTAAGGTTAATTGAACTTAAAAGGTGGTCTCTACAGTAGCTCCAAGACGGACATCAAATAACTACAAACGCTCATGTTAAGCACTTGGTCTGCAGATGGACAAAATATTAAATCCCCAATCAAAGTTATGGTTGACAGTATTGTACAGATGACCTAAAAAGTTATTTTCGCCATATTTCACAATCATTTTCTTGAATATACTAATAAAGGTAGTGGACCCGTAACGTTTCGGTATTCATGTACTTAAACAGTGTTAACCGAGGTTTCCCAATGATTTTCATTGGGAAACCTCGGTTAACATTTTGAAAGATCATGTGGTCCGAAATGTTTCGGAACTATTACGGGCTCACTACCTTTATTGTAGCAACTACATGTACAGCTTGAATGAGGTTGCGTCGCCCACTAGAGAATTGCTGAAAAAAAAAGCCTCGAGCTAACCGTTTTAAGGTGAGCTAAAAACCAATGAACTAATCAAAATATTGTTTGAGGCAGGATTGTTCAGATGGCCTTAGTCGTTTTCTGCTTTTTCTTTGTCGAACAATTTCTTGGGTGGGCGAAATATGCGTCTTAACTTCGATTTGACGTCGTTCACAAACGCTTTGCTGAAAGAAGGCCGTGGGCAAAGCGGGATATATAATTTGTAAACAGTTTGCATCGTTTTGTCACCGTGAACGCAGGACTGTTGACTCTTGAGGCAACATTTTAGGCCAATAACCCTAGAATTTAGAAATGATTGTTTCAATTAAATCTAAGGAAAAAAAAACACGATTTTCATGTTGAGCCAAAACCTACGTAGACTGTTTTTTAACTTAGAATTACTTAGTAAAGGTTAATCCTCTAATAGCCACTTTTATCAGTCAACCTAAAAGAATAAGTCAAAAATATTGAAAAGATTTAGTGAAATATTCAATGTGACGCGAAACACCATAAAAACAAATAAACAAAAGAATATCGCACAAAGTACATATTTGGTTCTATTTTGGGGTTTATTTGTCCCGATGGTAAATCTTTATTGATTACATTCTTAAATATATTCGGTCGAATTCTTAAACATCGTAACTACAGCTTGATGAAAGCTGTAGTTACGAGGTTTAAGAATTCAACCGCCAATATCCTATTCGACGTCCCCGGTTTTCATTATGCCATATCTGTTATAAATCACCTAGGATATAGCTTGGATTATGCATCCGGGGAGATTTTTCTCCGATTTTGCAATCCATTTCAAGCTGCAATGGTTAACTGAATATTAAGCTTTTTGCTGATGCAGAAAACATTTAATTTAGTACCGAAGACAAGAAACTGACTAATCAAAATTCAGTAAGATTTACAAAGTGAACCTATATTCTAAAAAAAAAAATGTATTAAGGAGAAGGTGCACTTGTACTCTAAAAGAAAACCTTGATTATTGGTTCGAATCCCAGCAAAGTCGTTGATCAAGAGATTTATGTCCTTTGGTCAGACCTTTCATAGATACAGGAAAGTAATGGTTGTATTAAGGAATTAAGCTTTGAAGAAAGAGATCTTTGAATGAAATAAATAAATTAAAGCGGCGTATTTATTTAACAAATTTTAAAGTAGGTATGAAACTCATTTATATATGACCCGTGAATTAAGAAAAAATGCTCTTTTTAAGAAAAGCCGATTTTTTAAATTTGTTTATTTTGTTTGTAAGGTGTTTAACGGCTCTTTCAACATTTAAGCAGATATATCGTGACGACTGGTGCACTGGTTTCCGGTCGTTTCTCACATCAGTACAACTACAACGTTTCATCCGAGCCATCAGCTTCTCTTCCCACTTAAGCGTTCTACTTATCATACACCCATGGGTGGGAGACAAATGACTCGTGTCATATTGGCTTCTGTCTAATGTCTGTTGAAAGGAAGCTGGGCCGGGTTCGAACTCTCGACCCAATGATTGACAGCTCAATGCGTCACCCATGAGTAATGACTATGATGTATAGATCAATAAATAAATTTCTGTCTCGTGTAAGAAAAAAACAGAATCTTTAAAGTGTCCCCACCAAAAATTGAGTAGAACGTCCGTTTAACTTCTACATGGACCAACCTTTTCAGCAATTACATAGAAAAAACGTTAAATTGATAGATTTGTATGTGTAAAAATTGTAATCTCACCTTAATACCATTCCAAAAATTAATTTTCGAAAATGAAATGATTTCAAAATAATGATTTTGTCTATCTGATAAGTGTAAATATTTTCGCATTTCCGCTCTTACATCAGAGGGGTGATGAAAGCTGTTTAGTAGTAAGAAAATGTAAACATATAGTAAAAACATGTGGCTTTATACTAAACATTTGATAGACGAAATGTCCATTATTCCTTATTTGGCCTAATTAGCAGATCAAAGGTCATTTTATCTTGAACTTAAATATCACGTGATTTGTAACGTTATTACAAGTCTGCTTATCTAATTTTCCTCGTGAAAATCCCAACATCTCCGTAAAATAATGCTTTTTGATTGGTCTATAAAAGTGAATATGGGGTTAATCTCAGAATAGAGAAAAACAAGTCAATGGACCTCCGCCCAAATCGAAAACGCACCTCGTTGACTTATACTGAGTATTTCTGGAAGTTTGAATTAAAGTTGCTGAGAAATCGAGCACACTTGGGGTCCGTAGCCAACTGTTTAGGGCATGTATAGTGAAGACTGATTATACTGTGCAGATGCACAGGCTGATCCGACTCTTAAGGTAGTGGAACCGTTCTCCAACATTTCGGAACTTGGGATCTATCACAATGCTGACCAAGGTTTCCTAATGAAAATCATTAGGAAACCTCGATTAACAAATACAATACAATACAAATTCTTTATTTGCTATTGAAAGCGCCCAATATGAGCAGAAAATTTTACAACCAATAAACTTTAACAACATCAAACAAATGAACATGTCAACGGAAAACACATACAGGTTAACATTGTTAAAGTTCATTACGTTCAAAAGTTGCTGAACTATTACGGGTACACCACCGTAACGTTGCGAAATTGTTGGAAATTTCGCGCAAAGTCTCAAATAATAAACGATTTCAATAATTCACGGGCTTTTTTGCAAGTTTTTTTTTCTAAGAAATAACACCTGGGTCATAAATGATGTCAAAAAGAAAATATTTCAAACGTAGCGCTTTGCCCCGTGAAACGCTCTGCCCCGGTCTCCCTATCAATACGACATTTCTGTTCTAATGGACCGTTTGAATTCCTATCTTTTTTCTGTAGAAGGGTAGAGGGCGTTACATTGGTTTTGTCCTACTTACGTCACGGGGATATCACGTGTCGACCTTGATTGTGGAAACAGACGGACCTAATGCATTTGTCTGTTCCTTGGTAACTTAATTTCCCCCGGACAATGTAATGTCATCACACTTGACCAGAAAATACATAACACGCAAATCAAACATTTATCTTTTTGATTTTTGTCTCACTTGTTATAAAAGGACTTTCATTGAAATTGTTTTCTTTCATTAAAAACCGTCATTATAACAAATATAGAAATTTGTAATGTATTTAATTTAATACCAAATAGTTGCTCATAAGAGAGACCGAAAAGATAACCGTTACAGAGACTTCTATAAACATCTTTTTCTAGAAATTGCCAAGTCAAAAGAATTGCAATTTCTAAAATGAATGCGATTGTGGTGTATTTTTGCTTAAAATGGGAACTTACTGTATGAATCTAATAAAAGCCATTTTATCACGTCAACAAATTCGAGCTTGTGTTGTCAGCATGAAATTGGATACATGTATTCGTTCACTAGCTCCCATACACCAAACTGCCCTTGTGGTCTAAATATGAGGCTCACGATACGCTAGTTCGACAATATCACCAATTTTGTTCGACACAAAATATTTCCATCAGAGTCTGAGGATTGGTAGGATCGTGACAAAGCCTCATATAAATAGTTTGCATTAACCTTTTGATGCGATTGTGTGCATTGGGTGTACCGTAATATCACAAAACGGCGGTTGGTATTGAATTACTTGGTTATGAATGACACTTTGATGTTCTTTCATAGAGCGATGTCTGGGATGTTAAAACCTAATGAACATCCTCAAATTGCCACTGGGAACACTTTCCACACATGGAATTGGAATTCACAAAATAAAGCAACTATTTTCTAGGTAAGCATAATGAAAATCGCCCAATATCGGCGCTTGATCTGGAGAAAAAACGTCAGAAAATAAACAAATTACCCAAATCGAGGCATTTATACTATCGTAAACATGAGCGCAAACGTATCCAATGTTCTTAGAAACAACTAAACAATCAATTGCAATTATTTGGGGAATAATTGCAGAAACTCGCATGACTGGTACACACATGTAAGGTTTTGATAAGATTTGCGAAATCCATCATTTCATCTTAATTTGGAATACGGTGAAACGGCGTTTTCAAAACAATGACTTCGATACGGACTCACCAGCGTCATGCCCTGACATCCAATGGAAGCTTTGTATTGAGATCCATTTGTTCCTTAAGAAGTATTTTCTTTGATGAAAAGTTGATTACACATTCGCGCCACAAGAGTTAAGACAAACTAAGGCTACTCGTTCAGATATTATCTCATTCTCCGAAACTAAATTTTAGCGTTAGATTTTGGTATTCATCATCTTCAAATGTCCAACATTTATTGAATTTCTGGCGCATATTTACATGTAAGCATACACACATTTTCTTTTTTTTACAAAAATTCTTCTCGAGTTTAAAGTCACGGGGGACATAAAATCTAGAAACTTTACTAGATTTAAGGAATCAATTTTCAAACGCCTAACCCTTCATAGTTACACTCGCAGTATCAAGGTAGGAGTACAATGACCTCCTTCAATCTGTTCAATCTGCATCCATCTGAGTTTATATCCTGATTTACGAATTGTCAGGAACGCAAAATTATTCCCAGTCGATGCAGACAGACTATGTTTTGTAATTTAATATGGATGTCTCCACATTAGGGAACATTCAGACGTCAGTCATAAACAACTAATTTTACACCACTTGTCGTTCTCCAACATTTATTGCATTTCTGATTCATATGAGCACATCTTTTATTTCAAACTCGAAAAAAGGTAGATTTATCATGTAGAAAAGACAATTGTTAGCTCTGGTTCAATTTTCGAATTCAGACATTTTAAATGTTCAAACGAGGAAATATTCGAATTGAGCTTTTGCAAACGCCATGGCGACCGCTTCTTTTGTTATGTCCGGCGTACATGTTAAGACAACTTTCTAGAATGAAAAGGTTAATCAAACCATCTGATTTTAATCAAAGTAATTGCGCATCATTGCTTGCCAGATGTACCACAATCATAATACATGCACACACAACATGATAAATATAGTATTCGAGTTCTCTATAAACAAACTGGTCACACCCAACTGGTTTGACTTATAATACTATATAAATTAAGATAGGTTTCAAATGAGGTTTCATCCTGTGAGGTCGATGTGAAACACCAGGCAAACGAACCGTTAAATAACGTATAACCGCTTTGATAATTTTAAGCTACACAGGGATACACTTGTTCACTACATAAATGACGATATGGAATCACAGAAGGGTCGTTTTTGTAATGTAATTCGTACAAATATGTTCGCAAACAGATAATAAATACTTTGTAGAAACGAGTATTTATATCATTAAAATATTTTTTGTTAAAAAAAGAATGAACTTCGTACTAAAAACCAGTGAGTATTCGATGGATCGTGTAAATACAAAAGTAAAGAACCTCAATTTGTAAGAAAGCCTCTTTTCTAAGCTAACGATTCTTCGTTTGAAAATTTATAATCTCCAAACAATTTAAAAAAAAATAAACGATTGAAGCAGCCAACAGGAAATTCTGAAAATCCTGTCAATTAGATTTTATTGTTCACAATGTACGGAGCCTGCTCAATGTTCATAGCTGCTTGTCAGCGTCGCCCTAAAGCAAGACTATTAAAATTTAATGATTCCACAATTAAATCGGGAGATAACCGACTTGCAACCAATTGTGTATTTCTTGTTAAATTCATGGCACGTGTGCATTCACGTAGACGGGAACAACTTATTAATTGATGTAGCTGTGACTATTTTTCCGTTTACACTAAGTCCTCTTGTTTGCCTTTATTTCAACTGAAAAAATAAATATTAATAAAACAACAACAACAACAACAACAAAAGAACACAGTGGTTATTACTTTAAATTGCTTACTGACACAGCCTTCATATTTTACAGGTGTATTTGTTCTCTCGAGCATTTTGGTTGCTTTCAATTTTGGGGCCATCATACTGTTTTTCGTAGATCTACAGTTAAAATCATCGTGAAATTGACACTCATTCCGATCAAAATCATTCTAAATCTTTCACTCAGCGCTCCATTTATTTATTCCAAACACTCACCCAAACCATTCAAAAACGCTCCAAAATCATTGCAAAAGGATAGAATCAACAGAGTCATTTAAAATGAATAAAGCTTGAAAAATCATTTCACTGATTTAATTGAAATTATCAGCGTCTGGTTGGTTATTGTTGAATTATAAAGCTATGCATAGAGTTTGATTGCATACTTTATTAAAGGGAGGTAATTGATTTCGCTAATTTTGTTCATCCTGAACAAAATTGGCTATATTAGATTACTTCCCTTAAATCTCACTCAAAACTCGCTCCACACACTCACTCAATTTCATTCCAAATCATTCCAAAATAGGTCATCTAGTCTATTTCACGATGTTGTTGTACATTGTTCACAGTTTGGAGTAGTAATTAGTTATTGCTTTTATTCTATTTAAATCATTTCATTTGTCCTCGTATAAAATAAAATAACGACAATTCTCTTTGGAAACATAATAATAGCGAAAAACTTTTCCTGCATTTTTACACTACATCATTGTTATAAAAAAAGGGTAGGTGTACAGGAAAAGACTACGTAAAATTGTAGCGAGAGCCGGATTGGCACTACTAAATCACGGTTGAGTCTGAGGTTCTCCATCGAGAATGTCTTTCTTTATTGAAGTTAACATTTACTTGTCTTAACTTTAAACACTTCTTTTGTCTATTTTTTCTATGTCTACCTATTTGACGAAATTCGATTTTTGCGTGCGGTTAGCTATGCCGATGACATCTTTTATAAAGCTTAAAAAATAAAACATACAACAGTATTAGAAACAAATCAACATTATTTTCCTCTTCGGAAACTTATAGTACCCAGATTCTTTAAGTCATCATGTAATCAATTTGTAACTAAATAGCTCGTCATTTCTAGCAGAATGTCAATGCAATCGCATTACTGCCTAATGACTTGGGAAATTTATCAAAACAGACATTAATACCGGTTATATTGACATTAAGTAGTTTCACCGACTGCTTATTGTGAGGATTACGAGCTAGCTTATGTAGTCTGAAACCTTAGACAGTTTTACCCTTTATAAAATAATTACAAAGTAGAACTTTGTGTGTATCCGTTTGTTTAAACCACGAAAGACAAAAGAAAACATAATTGCGAGTCCATGTGACATTCAAAACAATTTCATGTTTGACCCAGGGGAGACTCGGATGAATCTGTGAATCCACTTTATCTGGCCAAAGTATTAGATTTTATAAGTAAACACTTTTGATCACATAAAGGCTTTTTGTCATTATTTTTTTATAATATAAGACAAACATGTAAAATGAGATAAATCAACTAATATTTTGTCACTCAGAGACAAGAGCCTCGTAGTTGCAGCTTGAATCAAGATTAAGAAGAGAGGCTTTAGCAACTCAACAACGATGAAGCAAAGTGTAGCAATTCCCCAAGATGAGTTTTCAAAAATAATTATAAGTGTAAACAGTAAGCAAACTTGGCTGATAATCTTGTCGGGGTAATAACATGTTCTCGTAGGAGGATATTATGGTCATTGTATCAACGGTTACAATCTTTTTTGCAGACAAGGAATAAGCTGCTTTGTTATACTTTTAAGGTTGTCTAATACGACTTTCTCTGATTACAATTATTTCGTCCGAAATCGTATAGAATATTTTAAAACAGTTTCCATTTGCGTTACAATCTTATTGACAAGCTTGACCAAGTGATTGGGGGTATAGAACCTTGCAAAATAGGAACCAAATGAACTGCTTGTTCTCTATAATCTCCGTGTTAAGTCAGGTGGTTAAAGCCGAACGATTATTTTCCGAACATCGCCTACACTTCTTTTCATGAGTTCGAATACTTACAGAGAGACTCCAAGTTTTCCGCAACCCAAGCGTTTGCTAAACCGTTTAGAATCTTGTTTTCTCACAGAGCTCCCCTTGTCTGCTATGACGAACACCAATCAGAGACATATTTGTCTTACACAGAATGGGCATGATCGTATTCTAAATGACGTCGGCCTATACACGTTTAAGCGATATTTCTATCTATTAGGCGTCAAAAAGTTTTTAGCCTACAAAACTGTTGTTAATATAAGTAAAAGAATCTGTTTCTCGATTTTGTTTGTGACTTGGTGATCTTAACCTCGTCTAGAATAGAAAAGTTAAGTTCGCCAAGGCCCGCTTAACCCTTTGCTGTTTAATTCTTGCTTTTTACGTGCCTGTGATTTTATGATTGAGAAAACATTGTGAAAAAAGAAGAAATTGCTTCTGACAAGCAATTTCTTCTTTTTCCACACTATTTTCTACCCTATTGAATGGTTATTTTTCAAATTAAATCCACATTAAATTTTCGTCTGCAAAACCTTTGAAATTGGACAGGTCTAAAATTTTGTAAAACAGGAAAGGGTTAATAACATTTTTTTATTCTAGACTCGGTTAAGATCAGCTTGTCTCATACACAATCACGTGACAGATCCTATATGTCCTACAGTATTCGATACCATAAGTTCCACTTGGAAAACTCTATCCGACTTTCATCAGAGAAGTATGACTTCTATGTATACCCGTGTACGTCAGTTCGTCCGCTTTCACAACTAGCTGATAACAAAGGCACACATTAGACAGAATGGCTCAGGTGAATGAAGTTTAAAGACTTAGGTATTTCGATTGCAATAGAAATATTGTAATGATTAAATAATTATGCTCGGAAAGAAAATTTTCTAGGCATCCTGTGTATCCGCGTCATCACCTTGCACTATATTCTGCCCTATGTTTGTTCCTTACGCACATTAAAAATCTTTGGACATGTCTACATTGTCGAACCAAGGGATGCGAACGTTTAACTAACATGTATTTAGAAAGATCCATGTATCGGTACAGCTTAACCCGTGAAGATGGGACATGCCGTCCACGGCTCAAATTAATGTTAAGGCTGTAGGGAAGTTTTTAAGGTGGAATGAGGTTATGAGTTATCTACAGCAGTCAATACAATCACCGAGTGGGAGCTGTCTGCAGTTTATAGATCGATGCACAGATAATGCTATTATTGCCTGATAATTCATTTTCACTGCGGGATGAAGGCAAGGCAAATCTATCATTTAAGTCAGTTTGTACCCTTTTTTATGGTAAAAGTTATCTTAAAAGTTTCAACAATAATCCTCTAAGGGCATGAGTGACATACATATTGTGCAAGAGTTTTACGGAGAAATACGTGTGTCTTAAGGATAGGCATTCTCGTTTTCGATTTGTTTGTTTGCTTGTTCGTTCGTTCAAATAATGTTAAACACCGCCTTTTTTTAAGTCATATTGCGGCGACTGACCGGGGCACATACGTGTTACCATGGAATCCAACAATTTCCCTCACTAGTTATTACACCACGCTATCCTTTCCGCCCCCGCAGCTGCTTTTTCTACATAGGTCAACGATTATCAACTCCATGGTTGGAGAGAAGTGTGAGAACGAGTGAGAGCCGCTGTCGAGGATCAAACCAGTTGTACCGTGATAAGAAGGCCGACGCGCTACCAACTGCGCTATGGATTCTGCTCTTCGACTTCTTTTAGTTCATTCTTCATGTAAACAAATGTTTAATTAGCTACCGAAATCTTGCAACTGTCGCTATATCAAGCCATATGATGTTTTTGTTAAGCATGCTGTTTATCAAACTTGAAAAGTTATATGGGCTTTTTTACGATATGACCATTGTGCGTGCGTACGAATACTCAACAGCTTACAAACTTCAGAAAATCGCTACAGTAGCACATATTTAGTGAAATTAAAGGGAGGTAATCCAATATCGCTTATTTTGTTCTAGATGAACAAAATAAGCGATATCTATTGTCTCCCTTTAATAAATATGAATACATTTTCAATGAATAGCTTTCTATGTATTCGAGAACGCCGATATAGTGATTTAGAATGGTTCTGATGTAGATGAATGTCAATTTCACGATGTTTCTAAATGTATGTTGTCAAGGCCTCTCATTCAACGTTTTATGTCTCGAACGAATGTGAAATCGTTGGACATGTCATTCACAGTCTCAAATCAATGTTTAAACTGTAGTAAAGCTTTTGAATGAGGAATGAGGTCATGGGTTATATACAGAAGTCAATACAATCAATAATGGGGAGCTGTCTGCAGTATATAGATTGATGCACAGATAATTCTGTTATTGCCTGATAATTCATTTTCACTACGGGGTAAAGGCAAAGTGAATTAATCATTTTAGTCACCTTTTTTTCATTTTAGGATGATGTTTAAGTTTTATTGATTTAAATAAGGGTCCCATGGGATAGCCTTCAAGGATCAATATGAATATATATGTGACCAATCATGCGAAAAGGGACCATCTTGGAAGTGCGTAAAGTGAAGAGCCTTGTCAGACTGCGCGAACTGCGCAGACTGACTAGGATCGAAATTTTTTGCATTTTAATACTAATTTTCTGAATCTACAATAATCAATCTACCTTTCTGTGAAAGAAATTTTCAAATAGGACCTCTGGTTGCCCTTTTCTAGAACCCATCCCTTTTTCAAATATTTATTTTACGCAGTTCCCAGATGGTCCTTTTCCCGTGACGGATCACATACACATTTTTGTAAACGCGTTTAATCGGAAATTGAAACGCACTATAACGAGGAAAAATGTCGCATCTTCTTAAAAAAAAGATCACGTACATGCGAGACTGGGTACCGAACCAACACCAAATAGACTCAAGGTTTAGCTATTGTGACGGCCCAGAGTACTCTGGGCGGTCACAATAGCTAAACCTTGAGCACGTTATGCACAGGTTAGGTGACAAAATTAAATGATGAATATGATACAACTGCAAAAGGTGAAAGAAATTTAAGAAAAATAAATTCACTAATTATAAACTTAAAAGTCATTTACTTCGTTATTGTAGTTGGCCAAACAAGAGACATTACAATGTTATTGTTTCTATTTTTGTATGGTGATATTTCGTATGTGAGGAGGATGTAAATTGTCTCCTGACTGCGCTGCACTTTGTGTTATGGTTATTTTATTATTTCCTCGTCACATCAAAGATTGCAGAGACGGATATTGTCTTTTATTCATGTGTAGCACATAATGTTATTAACTTGTTTTATTTGATATCAAACGACAACATAACATATACTGCAGGAATTGGAAAAAAGCTTTTTTTTTAGATAACCAGTTTAAATCGTATAAAGTCGTTTCAATGAAAACTTATCATATCTACCATTCAATAAAAACGTCGGAGTAATTCTAAAATCTCGGAACTACAGCTTTATTCGAGCTGTAGTTCCGTGATTTTAGAATTACACCAACGCAAAGGTTATTCTACATAAGCTTTTGTTTATGACGTAGCTCATTAATTTAACAAAGGCTGTGTAGTCTAAAATATTATAGTCTATTTTATAGTCCATTGTTGTCTATTGTAATCTAAACACTATTCATCCGGGGGTAACCCGATGTAGAGATCTCGGGGGATAAAAGAACTCAGAGGTAAACAAAGAAAGGCAGATGCCACACAGATCCTATTTTCACAATTCATCATTAAACAAGAAATGTTGAGGCAGAGGAGGGACAAGTATCGCTCTACTGGGATTGCCCCAAGGAAACAAGAAGAAACATTAATTTGCTTTAGGTGAAATTTAAGTAAATGGTGATTTTAGGAAGCAGGTCAAGGTCTGTGAAAATGTAAATCTTACTATTGATTTCATACAGTCATCTACCGTATTATTCTAAATTAGAGAAAATAGGTCAAAGGTCATGGTTAGGACAAAGGGTTCATCAGGATGCCTGAATAAAAGTCAATCATCCCAAAACACTCATTGGCTGCAGAATATCTATCGTCGTACAAACCCATTCGGAACATCACTCGGCCCTTTCCGTAAACTGCAACATACCTCGGATGTATGTTAGGCGGATGGGTATGTAACGAAATTGGCATTTTGTTAGGCGAAAACATTGTAAGAATCAAAGTACTGCAAGTACTGATAAGTTGGAATGCGTTTAATTTGCCTAATTGTTGAATAGGAGATATTATTAAAAAAAAAAAAAAAAAACAGTTATAATAGACCCTGCCCAGCCATTCATTACAGAAGAGACTCAAAACTAGCCATGCCCTGCCACGGCCAAAATGTTGCAAACAATGTTTAACGAGGGTCATCAAAGGAGCATTCTGGTAAAATATCATTGTAATCGGCCAAGTGATTCAGGAGGAGATGTCATTCAAAGATTTCTGTTTCAGAATAAGCCCCGCCCTGCCACGCCCATATTTATTGGCAAATCAAAATTTTGCGATTTTTTTTAAAAGGGTAACGCAAGAAACATTCTTTTATTCCTGAACCAAGCGGTTCAGGAGGAGACTGCGATTAAAGATTTTGGGCTTGAAACAAGCCCCGCCCTGTCACGCCCATATTTATGGACCAATCAAAATTTCACGAACAATTTTTGAAAAGGGTAAATGTTTCATTGAAATCGGCCAAGTGGTCCAGGAAGAGCTTTCGGATTCAAAATAGGCCTCTCCCTGCCACACCCATATTGAAGGGCCAATCAACATTTTGAGAACAATTTTTTAAAATGGTCACTTTAGTAACATTCTGGTTTCATTGAAATCATCCCAGTGGTGAAAGATGAGATGTCGTTCAAAGATTTCGGGCTAAAAATAAGACCCGCCCTGCCCCGCCCATATCTATGGGCCAATCAAAGTTGTGTGAACAAGTTTTTAAAAGGTTCACCAAGGGAAAATTCTTGTAAAGTTTCATTAGAAATCGGCCCAGTGGTACAGGAGGAGATGGCTTAAGATGTATGATTCAAAATGACTCCCGCCCTGCACGCCCATATCTATGGGCCAATCAAAATTTCACAAACAGTTTTTGAAAAGGGACACCCAAGGAACATTCTGGTAAAGTTTCATTGAAATCAGTCCAATGGTTCAGGAGGAGATGAAGTTTTAGAATTGTTGACGACGGACGACGCACGACAGACGACGCACGACCGACTCCTAAAATCTCCCCTTTAGCACGTTGTGCTCATGTGAGCTAAAAACTTAAGATTTTCATTTCGTAATTGAAGACAGAAGTGTTTAGCGAGCGCATATTAACCTGAACCTTTATGCAGAATAAATAATTAGGCTAATGAATACAAATCCGAAGATACTTCGGCACGTGGCGATCAGGCATTGACATTCCGTTGTATTACATAAATTACAGACATGCGTGGACTTAATAGTATGACGATACACAGGTCACCTAGTCATGTAGCAAACGATTCGATTTCAATAATAATAATAATAATAATAATAATAATGATAATGGTAATAATAATAATAATAATAATAACAATTTTTGCTTGTGTGAGACTGTGTGAGGGGATTTCATTTCCAGTCAAAAATATAAATTGCATGTAAAAAACGAAAATGTGTATCTTTTTCACTCGCATCTAAAGATTATCAAATAGGAGACTCCATTTATGTATTGATTCACTAGTTCCTGAGGATGACCAAATATCGCAAATACAGTAAAAAAGCGTGGGCGATAACGGGTAACCAGAGCGAACACGTGCACTCCAACTTTACGGTTGAATTCCACAGGCTAGTCGTGTTTTGCCGAAGGGAAAAGACGGGATTTTTAATTTATTTAAAACCACAACGGCCAGGTTCAGGTCAATATGCTTCCACTATAGTATAAAACAATTGGTCAAAAGTTAAATGTGTAATAATGTCGTTCAGAAAGAGAAACTAGACCAATAAAAGAAGCTATTTCATAATTCTACGAAAAACAGGTCGCGATATTACCAAATAAGCAGATCACGTGATCGGCCTGTGCTATTGCCACAATACCGAGAAAATAGATGGCGACATTACCAAATAAGCAGATCACGTGATTGGCTAGTGCTTTTATCAATGGCTGACTTTATCGGACTTGACATATCACATGATTTCCAAATATAGTAATGCAAACATGTGATACTAGTAAATTCGTACGCAACTTTTAATAAATGTCGTTAAAACATAATTTAGCGTGTTAAAAATATACATGAAGTGATAGTTGTGTATTTGTACAGCGTTATTATTTTTTGATGAAATAAACTGTATGTCTATGTCAAGTTGAGATATAAAATAGGCCCTAAGTGTATTCACATCCTGTTCACGTGATGTGTGCTATCAAAAAACCCGAAATGAAATTATCTTGTGTTCATTTTGCGGATTTGATAAATCTAAGTTGGAATTGCTCCGCATTCCAACTTAAAAACTAGCACTGTAGATTTATATTTTTACAGTATATAACGGCTCATCATTCTCAAAAATTAATATTTTTTCAGCCGTTATTTAAGAATCCAAAGATATTAATATACGGATTCGATGAATTCACGTCAGTGACTTAAACGAGTAGTGTTGGCGACGTCGAATGTTTTCACTCACAGTTTCGAGGGCTAACGCAATTTTAACTGACGTCATCGAGCTTTTCCAATGTTTTCCCGTAATTTTTAGAAATAGTCCGTCTGTGTACATCCGAGGTTGATCGTGAGATTGGCCGAGTGGTGTTCCGAATGCGTACAAACCATCATAGATTTGGTGTGGATATATTTAATTACCCACGAACTATAAACGTCAAATGCCTATTAAAGCTTTTTGGATAAATGAAAATTTTCTTTCAATTATAAGTTTAATTCTTAACAATTTCTTTACTACAATTATAAGATTTTTGGACACAATCTGGAAGTGGAATATTTCTCACAGCTTTATTAATGCATTGTGGTGCAAAATGACATAGTTGTCCTTTTTGCATAAAGTTCGTGTTGTTATAATCATCGTAACTACAAATTAATAAAAGCTTTACTTACGGGTTTCTTTTATAATTAAACAAGCACATTAACTTTGAATGTCTCGGTATATTTGTAATACCTACGTGTTTTTTTCTTTCCGGTCTTTTTCGTTTCTTTCAAAATCTAAACTTTGTATCTTATATTTCTTTAGTCTGCCTGCATCCTCTCCTTTTCCTTTTCACACTCATTTTCACTTGTTGTATTCTGCGTAATTATTGAACTGGCAGGGCGTGGCAAAGCCGTGACGTGATTTGGAGAGTTTACTTTTCAATAGTTTGGCTTCTTTCAAAAGTTTGTCAGCAAATTTATCAGTTCCGTGTGCAAATAACTGTATCCAAACACCAAAAGGATTCTCGTGCTTCTAAAAAGTGAACACACTCATTGTTTGGTTACAAGACCCTTGTAATTTTAGCTTGGACAAGCTGACGTTACGAGGGTCTGGTTACCAGGCTACCGTTTAAAGTTTCAAGTTATTTATGACGACTTTTTATAGAAATAAGAAATTATAAATAAAAGCTGATATACCTTAACCTTAATTTCTTTCATGCTCAAGATTTTCTATATGCATCTTGTGTCTTCATATGTGAAGGAAATAAGAAAAAAAAAAGAATATTCGCACAAACAATTAAAATTTACATTTAATAAGTATGCTCATGCTTATACCTTTTAATTTCCATTTATAACTCACACGATTTTATACACGATAGGCCTATATTTACTTCACATTTCTAAATCTTTCCACATATCTCCATTTTGAATTTCTTTAGGTTTTTGGTCGAGAAAAAAATAACAGTCGTGAAAATCATATTTTGGAACATTTTTTTTTACTGATCTAGAAGTACATAAATGTATTTCTTTAATGCTTTTCGGTAGTTTATCAAGAAATAACGGTAGATTATCACATGTCAATCTCCCCGCAAAAGCAGTGAAATTATCAAAAACTTATACCCTGCGATTGTGCATTTTTACCTATCTGACGTCATCTATGCGGGGCGAAATATGTGACGTCACAATGAACGTTGCATAGCAATCACAAGCAAAATGACGCGCTTTATGAAATTATGTCCTAAAAATTTCACATTTTGTCTCATTTTTGCAATAAAGAAATAGAAAAATCGTTTTGTTTTTCGAGTAAGATCGATTAATATTTAATTTCGTGAACAACAAAAGCTATATTTTCACTCTTGGCTCCACCACTCGTGAAAATATAGCTTTTGTTCTTCACTCAATGAATATAAATCGATCACTGAAACAAACGATTATCCTCTATTTGTTTGAATTATTTGCTGGAATAGCCAAGTAACAGATCGCTGCTGTCGATCAAAAAAGCGATTGACCTATCAAAATCGGACACTTAAAATGATATGTCTTTTGACATTCGTTATTGCTGGCAGTTTGTATTAAAAATTGCCAATACGACGTTACATTAATTTGAATATGGTTTGCTGCCTGTTTCATGTCCGTTAACATTTTTTCTAAATGAAGTTTTTTTTATTTAAGGATGTGTGTTGTAAAGGATATCAATCATTTGTTCCGAGACTTAACAGTCATCAAAGTAGAGAATCTTTGGAAAATCTGAACTTTTTGTCTGTAACTTTATTTTTGAAGACATATAATTGTCTAGAGAAAACCGATGTGGTGCGTGGGAATGTGACGTTAAGTACTAGAAGAAAACATTTTAATGGTTTAAATACTAAAAAATATAGTGATTTATACCACAAAACATCACCAATTACGAGAAAATACCATTTTTTTCGAGAAAAAGAAACATTAGGTAGGTTTCTTTTAAACTTGAGACCTAGTTTCCAAGGTTTTCTTAGAGCAGTGTACTTTTTGAAAGGTCAACATCAATTAGAGTTAGTTGGCTCCGTCGATAACGCGTCTGGCTTTCAATCCTTTGGTCTGGAATTAGATCCCCAGGGGCCTGTTTCCCAAAACATCTTAAAGTCAGGTTTTGCGTAGGTCAAAAATTAATGTTGCTTCTACATTAGTAACTACCTATAAAATTCTGCATGCACCATCTCATTGGAGTCGTCATTAGAAGACGATTCCAATGAGATGATGCAATACAGAATCTAACAATGAATGAAAACAGCATATGCGATTTGTGATTTGTGGATTATTATATTTTTCGTACTGATTTTAGTAAAAGGTCTGTGTTATTTTCTAACTTTCGACAAGCATCAATACAACACGCCAAGTTTGTTCTTACCAAATCGAGTAGGATCAGTATTATGACTATTTAACGGGAGTTCTTTTGACACAAGATACGCAAGGATTATCATCAATATGAACACCCCCCTTTACTGTGAATGAAATGTGGATTTCTGTTTGTGAAATTTTCATGTAAAAACTCCCAAACTTAAAAGAGACTATCAACTGAGCAACCTCGGATGACTAGGAACATTCTGAAGATGTGAGTAGTCATGGAATACCGACTTTATTAAACGAGTCATCTATAAACAGATAAAAACGAAGCTGTGCTGACTTTTTATCTGTTTTAGATTACTCGTTTATTAAATTCTGTATTTTTGAGCACAAATTTTACATTCTATTTAAAAAATGACCCGGATTTTGACGAAATATCGTCAAAATTCTTGAATTCAACATTTAAATTTTCCGCGTAACTTATAGCCGCGTTTAAAACTGACGTCACAATATATACGATATGATGTCATTTTAGCGGTAAAAAATAGCGTTGCTAATGGCTTTGAGGTCATTTGCATAGTTATTCCACTAGTGTAATAACACCCGTGTAATTTCAAAAATATTAAACGCGGTTATTTCACTCCGCGACTTAAGTTATAAATAGACATACAAAACTTTGATACGAAGGCCCCTTTCACATGACAAGGCAAAATATTTCAAAATCCCATTATTATGTGTAAGTTAAGGTGACTATGATTTTTTTGTGAACATTTCATCCAAATTGATCTATTAAAAGGGAGTTGCGTTCACAAGATTTGGACGTAGACCTTACGTGCGAACGTACAAACGTGGCATCGGGGCAGACGGATATACGGAGAAGATGATACCAATATACGTCCACCTTCGACGGAGTATGAAACCGTTTATAAATACATGTTTGTGTTGTACTTGTGTAAGAAACAACAGTTATGCCACTTGAAATTATTTCATAATCTGATTGTGTCATTAAGATAATTACATAGGTCTTATTGAATAGCCCGTATGATAACATCAGAAAATAAAACAACTGCATGTGAGAATGCCGCATAGTTGATGCACCAGTCATCACAATTTACTATTCGACCCTATTCCCCCATTTAGTTTCGCTTCATTTCATTGACTAAAGGGCTGAAAAATATCGGCAAATAACGAAATACTTAAGGACGTCCGCTCATCCGGTTTCGGATTTTATGCCATTTTAAAAACGGGTTGCGTTTGTGGGATCGTTATAAAACTATGAATTGAAATTCAAACTATGTGTTTGGATAGAGCTGCATTTAAGGTTGACAAAACACGCAAACATTTCGGCGTATCAGTTCTTTCCAATTTCAGAGTATTTAGAGAAAACAACAAGCAAGTATTCAACATTACCCCTTGCCTTTTTTTCGGGGAGAAAGCAAATAAGACTTAAGAAATGAATAAGAGAAACACTGTATCACATCCCCGAACCAAAATACCAACAAATTTGTTATGTTCAATATTCAAAAATATGTTTTGAAATTAAATTAATTTTGTGAATTATTTCCCTTTTATTTTAACAAATATGCAAAATATGTAAAAAAAAATGATAGTAACCCAATTTTTTCAAATCAAAATATTCTTTATTTTGTCACAATTTCATATTTAGAGTTTAAGAAAAAGTTTAATAGTGGAACTAGATTTATTTTACTGTGAAGCATGTATTAGTGGCCCAAAAGAAAAAAAAAATACTTCTTTTAAGGACCGAATAAAGATGCCATACTTTTTCTTTTGCTTCATTAAAATTCCACATTTCTTTCATAATTTAGTGGAACGGTTCGTCGTTTTTAAACAAAATATAAATCAATGCATGCTGGAATAGTTATTTGTCAAAAAATCATAGCTCCTAATCAAGGATTTTTTTCAAAGAAATTAAAAGGTAAGAACTTTTTTTTGTACCAATTTTCATGCGGTACCATAGATCGCTCACCTGAGTCTCCTTGACCCCTGGGACATTGCATCAATTAAAGTGGCAGATGTCAACAAGAAGATAACTTCTATGTAAGATCAATTCCATGGAATGTTTTCAGCAAAGATTATAGTTGAATTGTTTCAAGTTTTATTTCTTTGTTAAAAGGATATGCCTGGGCACAACCCATTTTTTAACATAGGGACATGAAATGAATTAACTTGATAAAATTCAATAAAATGAAACTATAATGAAATGTCCCTGCCTTCTGGTGACGGAGAACAAGTTAATAATATTTCTTTTCTTTCTATGTAAAACGGGATACACCCGTGCTTAGTCCAAATCTGACCCAAGGGGTATCATATCAACAAAATTAGAAAAGATTCACAAAATTATGCTACATACAAAATATAAAGGCTCTTTGCCTTCTATTTCCAACCTTACATGCTAAATATAATAGCTGTCTGCCATCTGGTTTCAGGGAAGAAGAATATTTAAATTTTGCACCCTTTCAGTTTCTATGCAAAAGGAATGCGCCAGGGCGGAGCAAAAAAGTGACCCAAGATCATTATATACACAAACTTTGTAGAGGCCAACTAGATGATGCCACAAACTTAATATATATAACCCTCTGCCATTTAGTTTCAGGGATTTTTTTTTTTGAGGTTTTCGTTCTTTGATTCTATGAAAATTGGATGATCCCGGCTGGAGTCCAAGTATGACCCCGTGGTCTTGATATGAATAAATTTGGTAGAGGTTCACTTGATGATGCTACATACCAAATATGAAAGCTTTCTGTCTTTTTCTTTCAGTTAAGAAGATTTTTAGAGATTTTCGCTCTTTGATTCTATGTAAAATGGAAGCGCCCGGGCGGAGCCAAAAATGTCCCTATGGTCTTGATGTGAAGAAACAGTTTTAAGAAATTGTGGACGACGCAAGCTGGACGACGGTCATTGGACGATGAGCAAACTTCGCAGAGGTCCACTAGTTGATGTTTCATACCAATTATGAATATTTCTGCCTTCTGGCTTCAGGGAAGAAATCTTTTGAAAACTTTCTTATTTTGACCCTTTGGTTGCCATGGCAACCGGAGCTTATGGTGGATTTCAATTATCTGAAGAAATTTGATGGAGCTTGACCCCAGGAATTTCCCTGCAAAGTTTCATCAAGATTGGCCTAAAGGTTTATGAGGAGAAGATATTTAAATAAATTGTGGCCGACGGACGACGCACAACCGACATATGACGGACTTTGGACGATCACAATAGCTCGCCTGAGCTTAAAAAATAAGTACGCTGACCCAATTTTTTATTTTCAAAATTCAAAATTCAAAAAAAAAAAAAAAAAAAAAAACACACACACACACACACACATATAGATCTTTCTCAAATATCGGGTTGAAAGATTTTTTTTTAAATAAAATACTTGGAAAAAACCGAGCGAATTTTCATAACTTTCAATCATGCTTCAAGAATACCTTGATAATCAGAATATGTTTGACAATGAATAGAATGTACAGTCATAGTAAATGATTGGATGGCACATAATTTTGCGCCGGACGCCTAGACGCAACGTGTGATCTCATAAAACGCCCGCCTTTGCAAAGCGAGATATTCTGTGCGTTTATACAGAATAACTCTTTAACCATTCCAATAAAAAATGACATTGTCATATATTAGAAAAAAAAGTTGACGGTTTGCGAGCAAAACAATAAAGACTTAACTTAGTTCCTATTTTATTGAGTTGTCCAGTTTGGATGACATGGTTTCGTTTCTTTATTATTCGGCCTTTTTCATTAATTTAATTTTTAATTTTAGAAGTTTGCTTTTTTGGATCAGGTAATTTGTAGTAAGTCGGATATCTTCGCGGAAAAGGAGCCACAAAGTTTTTTCGATTTACGAAAACATCTAAAAATATTCAGTTTTTTATACTGGAAAAGGCCTATTTCGATTTAATCCGTGGATTTCTATTCTTACATGGGCTATCAACATTTTGGATAAATTAATGACTCTTCTTTTTCAAGTCCAAACCTATTCAATCGGGCACCAAACATTTAAAAAGAACTACACAGATTTGCAAGTATACACAAGTATAAAGTGGGTAGCGGTTTCTAATTGCATTCTGAACTCATGGATGATCTACAAAACTATTACAACGACTAAAGTACAAATAAATTTAAATGCTTCGTATTTAAAAATGCATCTCTGGCCAGAATACTTTCATATTTTCATATATTTTTTTCAAGAATGCGGAAATAATGATCGCCGGGATCTTTAATGTCACTTTTAAGTTTCTATGAGATTCTTATTTTTCAATCGTCCAAAGCCTCCTTTAGTTTTCCCCAAAAGACGATTTCGCCCTCTGGATCAGTTGTGTATTCTATATAAGATTTCTGTCTGAGCCACTGTACCATTTCCAGCGGCATATCGTCACTAATTTGAACATCCTCTAGCATTACAATTACCAAACACCCTTTACCATCACGAGAATAAATGCTCTCCATTCGCGCCATGTGAAACTCATAGATGCACCATCTACTCTTGAGATAGTCATTAGTTAAAATCATAAGAGTTTTCTTACTATTTTGTATTGAATTAATTATGTTGTCAGTGACAGCTTTTCCGGCTACAAAGTCGCGATGGTGAATACATAATGTATAACCACTGTCCTTTTCTAGGATTGGTATCAGTTTGTCCATAACGAACTGCATATTTTCTTCCGTGTAAGATATGAATGCATCGTATTTATATTTGTCAAGTTTTTCATAATTTGACACAGCACGAACACGTCGCTTATTCATGTACAGAAAATATCTCAACTTCCACCTATTCCTGTAAATTATCCCACCAATAACGATTGACAGGAATACAGATATACCAAGTGTGAAAATCACAATAGCTACGGTATATGTCTTGCATAACTTATTTAGATAAAACACTGCCTGCAGAAACTCTTCTTCCCTAATTTTCTGTTGGTCGGCATTCGTGAAGTTGTAATTCGAGAATCCAACGAAGGATTCCTTATGCTTAACCATCCACTCGAGAAAGTCCTTATTTTCACACTTAACCAAAATAGTATTGTGTCTCATATCAATTTCAAACTTTTTTTGCAATCTCAACGCATTTTTTTCTAATTGAGACATTATGGTTTTGGGAAGTTTCTGTAATGCATTGTAACTTATATTCAGTTTAGTTAAATTAACCATTGTCCTAACGTCTATTTCTAATTTTTCTAAACTGTTTATTTCTATGTCTAACTCCTCTAAGTTTGTCAAGTGTTTAAAAATTCTTGATGGTAGATGTTGTATTTGATTTGCAGAAATATCTAGGTGTTTCAGACGTGTTAGTTTTCTAAATATAGCCCCATTTACATCTTTTCTGAAAGGTATTCCTAGGAAGTTATTTGCTAAATTCAGTACCTCCAGATTATCAGCATAATAGAAAAAATCGGGGCCGATGTAGGAGCAATAGGTTCTAGATAGGTTGGCAACAGTTAGGTAAGGAAAAGGCCCAACTGGGCCTATCCATTTATCGAACACGTTTCCGGAAATGCCAATATATGATACCCTTGGAATAGGAAAGAGAGGGTACTTGTGTATGATAGATTGTAGGTAGCAGCTTATACACGTAATGGTCTTGAGGTTTGGCGGGGCGGCAGCATTAAGCAGGTCCATTTCAGATATTTTGTCAGTCTCGAAAAAAGGACAATTCTCGATATCTTTTGTGGTGTTTCTGAGGTAGCCGTCGTTCATGAATGGACAGTCATTGATGGTACTCTCTATAAATAACGCACTTCCAATAGGTTCGTGAATATATTTGAGAGGAGAATGGTTCTGATGTTGAAGATTAGCACGTACCTCTGTTACATTAATAAGACACGCCATTTGAAGAAGATACGGACCGAAACTGAAAGCGTTGTCATTGGTTCTGATTATCTGAAGGGTCTTTGGTAAAAGAGTTAATGAGTTGGTCTCAAATAACATAAGTTTGTTCCCATCAACGTTAACTTCACGCATCGATGTATTTCTTAAATAGCACAGGTCCCTCTTTCTGAGAATAGTACCGAGACCGAAAGTGAGGTGTAAGTATGAGATGTTAAGAACGTCGATCTCTGTGAACTGAAGGCTGTAAGTAATATTGCGCATAGAGGCGAACTGAAGTTGGCGATTGTATGAAACGTCAAGGTTCGAAAGTTTGTGAAGTCCAAGTAAGGCACCGGCGTAGATATTAAATATATTACAATTTGAAAGATTCAGACTCTTGACAGATGGTGGAAGGTATCTAAAGGTGTCATTGGTCAGCTGATTCATTCGACATGTATTGAACTCCCCCGATAGAGCAATTTTCTTCAAGTTATCTAATTTCATATAGCTCCCCCCAAAGTTTATATCTGGCAATCCATCCATTGAAAAGTATACTAGCTTTAAACAGTACGACAAATCAGGATACTTTAATGCTATACCTCTTCTCCCAATATTTCCTTTGAGTTGCAAGCGTGTTATGTTTCCTAACCATTTCATCCATGAACTATTCCGGCTTACACTGAAATTTAACGAGTTTAACTCAAGATTCAAACTATTCAGTCCTGGTGTTGTTCTATATGCACCAGGTTCAATTGTTGTGATTGAATTGTTTTTCAGAGACAAAACCTCTAATCTGTGACATCCAGCAAAACATTCATTATTGATAACCTCGTATTTAGAGGTATTGTCTGCCAGTATCTCGACGATGTTAAGTTCACCAAATTTACATATATCACATACATTCACCAGCCTATTTGAGCAGTCAATTTTTGTCAAGTTAGCCGGATTAAATACGCACATGCAATCTAGCTTTGGTCCGCATGGAAAGCTACCTTCCACTCTTAATCCTGTAAAATGTGTTGAATACAAAAAGCAAATAACTAAGCTTGAACTAATGAATTTCATTGTGTATATCATATCAGTTGCTCACTTTTCTCCTAGTCAAATTAGAATAATCTACGATACACATGGAAAAAATCTGAGTTTAAAAGTTAATTAAGTCGAAAGTTGCCTATTATTCAAGTTAATTGCTAATTTCCGGTTTTGTTGACTAAGAGATTGTACTCCCTCAAAGAAGGAAAATAAAATGAGAAAGTATAAAGTCCAGCACTAAACCACTTCCTTGATAAACGTAATCAAGATTTACAGAGCTAAAGATAGAGAGTATTTTGAATTTTAGATTAAAAGTTTCAAAAATTATAACACAAACCAAGGGTTTTGATACTCATCGGAATCGTCTCATTTAGACGATTCGAATGAGTACCCAAAACGTATGGTTTCATGGAGAAATACATATTTTAGCCCGGCCTTACTCCCTCTTATCTGTGCCCCTGCATTTATTCTACACCCATAAAGTTACGCTTATAAATATGTCCCCTAAGTACAAGTGGACCATTAGGATTATATACAGCTCATTCAAATTCTAGGCTATAAGATTTGAGAAAAGAATATTTGACACCAAATTTTGGAATTCGAATCACTGGGTAGAATCAAATAAAAGATTGTTGTCTGACTTTTAATGCCACTTTCAACAATACTTAAGTTCTATTGCGGCGGGTGAAGCACCTACCCCTGGATTCTCAAGCCAGTGCTACTAAAACAGAAACCAACTTCCTAGAGTACGGACTTTAGTTCACCAATAGGTGGAAGACGAATGACGTTTTGTCAAATATCGGCTGATTTTTGGCAAAGTCGAGGATTGAGCTGGCGACTCCACTATTGAGAGCCAAACGCATTCAACTGAGCAAATTAGACTCGGCGTTATATTAACCAGCTAGTTTTTTTCGCACAATCAGAGCGGGTATTTTTATCCATTTTCTAAATCATTTGTTTCGAAAATTGCTAGCATAAATTGAGCTTCTGATTTTCTCTGAATTTTAATTCGACGCTTAATTTGTAGTTTATTACATACAGGGATGAACAATTGATTCTTTTAGCTTAACAGCAGAATATGTACTTTTGTTTGCCACATGTAATTTTGGATTTTCCACTATTCAACATTTGTGTGATGGTAATGAAACTATAAATTCGAATTCAAACAATATTTCTTGATGTATATGTATCTAAGTTTGACAAAACGCGCAGAGAAAACGACAAGCAAGTCATGAATAATATTTCAACGATTTCGGAACTGTTTTTGGTGAACGAAGCTTTCGTTCAACAGTGTTACTACGTAAGGAATACCCATTAGGTTTCTAATAGCTTTAGCTTCGAAATAGAGTAATACCCATTTAAATTCAATTTAGTATTTCTCAGTATATGTACTTCTCTACGTAAAATCACTGATTATTTCGTTATTGCTGTGATACTAGAATTCTTTATCATGTAAATAGAATGAAAATTTCCCTCTATAAAACCAAAATGAAGTTGCATTTTTGACTGGGCGTATGGTTGATCCGAGTAAGCATATAGAGGGTTTACAGCAAAATAAATGTGTCAATACACTGTATAGACACATACTATGTTTTTATCTAAGCCATCGATATTGTAGCTTTTAGTAATTCCCCGGAAACATGTGTTTTTAGGTTTTGACCTCTTGAGCTCCTAAACGTGTTTATAACGTATAAACCTTACACGTAGTACCATTAGAAACTGTAACAAGTCTAGTGACATCCGTAAACAATGAATGTGTTACGGTTCCTAATGAAGATGATTCGCAAATAATAAAATACGTGATGATATGTCTATAAAAAGCATGCAACCTCATCACGGTTAAATGAGCGTCAATCTTCGCAAGTTCCGAGTGGCTACTTTAATTACAAATGTTAATTTGAAATCACATTGGGTAAATAATGTTAGCAATAGGTCGATTACTTGTAGAGCTATGTGGGATAGCAGCTGGGAGCTAGCAAAGGATGTAGTACTGGTGTGAGGAATACCAGGAATTCATTGTTAGATTATCCAGTCGCCGCGATAAAGCTGATTGTTGAAAAAGGCGTAAAACCCCATTCAATAAAACAAACAAACACATTTGATTGATTTCTTAGCAACCCTGCATCAGTCAGCAAAATGTTATTATGATTACATGCAAATCAGGCCTTTTATGAGCGAAGGTCAATTTCAAATAGTTCATTTTGTGAGATCCTTTTTCTGAGAAGCTTAAGCTTGCATGGATATCAGCCAAATCTCAAAAGAATTTTCTCATGGGACCCTTTCACAGAAGGAATGAATATTATTCAAATGAAAATCTCCAAATTTATGAGGAGAGTTTGTTTCCATATACGAAAAATATTCGTCAGCATTTTAAAGAAATGATACTGGGGTGGCTTTTAACGTACATTACAAGAACAAATTTATTGGTTAGAATAGATTGGTACAGTGAAGAACATCTTGAAATTGACATTCAGCTCATTCAAAACCATTCTTAACTGCTTACTCAGCGCCCGATTCATTCATTCATTCATTCATTCCAAAAACTCAAACCATTCAAAAGCGCTTTAAACTCATAAAAGTATAAGATCAACAGCTACATTCAAAAATAAATTTGGATAGAAAAATTCGGAATTTCACTGACATAATAAAAATCAAAAGTGTCTGATTGTTTCCAGAAACAAGAAGCTTTTTATAGAACTTTTATGCTTATTTTATTAAAGGGAGGTAATGAATATCGATATTTTTGTACAGAATGAACAAAACTAGCGGTATTGGATAGCCTTCCTTTAATTTCAATCAAAACTCACTTCACAAGTTTGATAAGTTTGTTTAAGCCGACAACAATTATCTTGAATGTACTCTTTAGCTAATTATGTATGTTGCAAAAGAAAAATATACTATAAGAAAATATCAAGATAAATGTCAGGGCAATAAAGTAATCGACGCCGTCATTGTTATTGCTATAGAAAACAAATTCTGTTCAGAAATAACACAAGGATCTGTTTCTGAAATTAAACATTGTGAACTAGGTGTTAACCAGGTGTTCAATTTAAGAAATAAAGTCTAGGTACACTAGATATAGACTATGTCAAACACGTGGCAATCTTACGTTACCTTTCACTTGAAGTATGGATAAACTGAAAAAGATTTTCTGTGCACATTTTATTTGATGAAAATCTGCAATAATTTTTTTCTCAGCATTTGCAACCGTTAAACAATGATGGAGCTTTATCGTATTTTACTCTTCAAAAAATATTAATATAACGTGACAAACAGATAAAAAGGTTTCTATACTATGATAATGAATTGCGAATGAAAAACTCACCAAATACCATCATGTCGATAATCATTCTGACTTCTTCGATAAATTTAACTATGTTTTACTTAGCTTATTAAAATTGTCCAAAAATTAACGCGAAGTCAGCGCTATATACCAAATGATTGCTAGATTTAATGGCTTTTGAAATAAATAACGGTATGCACCTTAACCCGAACATATAGAATTACTCGGGGTTTTTTTATTATTATGTTTTGGGTTTTTTTTTTTTTGCTTTTTTTTTGTTTTGTTTTTTTTTTCAAATGCGATCCACCTAAGACACAATTTTAAGAAGGGAAGACAACAATCTTGATTTACGTAGATAGACCATTTGTCTGGATTTATATTTCAAGGTTTGAAAAGATCCATTACATAAATACCGCGCTAGTGAAATTGATGTTACAGTCTTAAGAAATCGGTTCATCCGCTGTTTACCT
Source organism: Fragum whitleyi (assembly GCA_948146395.1). Lineage (NCBI taxonomy): Eukaryota > Metazoa > Mollusca > Bivalvia > Cardiida > Cardiidae > Fragum > Fragum whitleyi. Next base: position 55,864,527 of record OX411545.1, on the reverse strand, counting down.
ACTTTTAAGATTTTCTATAATCGCTCTAAAATCCCTTTAATGATTTCCGATTGTCTACGGAGATCTTTTGGGTATATTATAATTTGATGACAAAACGCAGTCATCAAAATGTTAGATGCTAAATATGTAGTAAGTCATAGGTAAGACAAAAATACGTCTTAAATGTTTTGATGAAACAGGCCCCTGTTTTAACATGAGGGCGATTTGGTTTTACTCGTTGTCATCTTAAGGAGGAACGCTTCAATACTTTTTACGCCAAGTAACCCACGTGCATAACGACGCGCTTTTAAGCTGAGCCCTCATAAGTTCCGAATACTTTTCCTAACAATCGCTAAAGGTTCTCGATTTGATTTTCACACGTATGTCTTTGATCGTCAACATGGCTTGAATATTTTTTTCAGGATGAGACATTTGGCAGTGCTAAAGTAAACATGTGGAAAAAATTGATTTTTTGTCTACAACTTTGAGTTCGATTCCCGACGGTGGCACTCATTCTTTCCGACTTTATGTATTCAATCAATTGGTTGAAAATCATAGACCTATGAGAAATAGCAGCTGGGGGCTAGGAAAGGATGTAATGGTAGTACTGGTGTGAGAGATACCAGGAATCCATTGTAAGGTGCTCCAGCCTCCGCGATATAACTGAAAGATTATTGAAAGCGGCGTAAATCCCATTCAAGCAAAAAAATGTTTATTTTTTGGGGGGTTTAAGCCATTTTCAACACTACTGCAGTTATATCGCGGCGACTTGTGCACCTATCCATAGTTTCAGGTCGTTTCTCACACCAGTAAAATCAAAACATTTCCTTCTAGCAACCAACTGCTCATCCGACTTTTGAGTACAATTTGTCATACAAAGAAAATTATTTTGAAAAATACGATATTTATGTGCCATAAATAATCATAGTCAAAATTTATACTTTATTTAATTAAAATATGATTTATGTGAAGATATGAAATCAAAGCCAATGGTTCCAACTCGATGTTGTTCCTTTCGCACATAATTCCCTAATAGATATTCAAGAATCGTTGTACGCTTCTAGGCTTTGAGTTTAAAGGTACAAGTGATTTGAAAAACAACACACCCAACAGGGAGAGATACCAATCCAACAACCTTTAAGGATAACATAGACAATTGTCTTAGTGTATTAATAAACCCCATACGGATCTAGATAAGCTTATCTACGAAACAAAAATAAATTGCGAAAAAGTTTATTGGCAATAAAAACCTCAAGCATTCATATTGAAGATCAAATTGTTCATTTAAAAGTAGACTCTTGCTTTTTAGGATATACTTACAAACTGTCTTAAACAATCGTCTTAACATTGTTTTGTGTTTTGTATGTAATGTAATAATTATATGTTTGTACAATGTACAGATCTATTATATGCTTGAAGTAAAGGAAAATGAAAGAACAAATAAATAAGTAAATTAATTAACTAGTTATTGAAATGAATCCGACTAAAAGCCTAGGATTTTCGCGCTCTTTTTTTTTGAAACTCATTGTAAGATTATTTCCGATATACTGGTATATGTTTGGTATATGAAAGAGTAGGCATTGGTAAAACTTTCAGAAGGTGTATGCGAAGACGGTCCATAATGGCAGACGGTCCATAATGGCATGAGGTAAATGGGCCATAAAATTGACCTGCTAAGGAGGAGGGGATTCACCAATGGCAAATACTAATGAAGGTTTCGATACCCAATCTTTATGGTTCACTGCTATCACTAGTCTAAGAAAACCTGCAAAACTGTGATAGAGAGTAAAGAATTTCTGGTCTTTTAAACACATTACAATGCAGTCTCCAAATCCTGTCAGCACCCAATTTACAGCGCCAAGAGTTGTAGGAATTGCTTTATTAACCATAGACATGTGCAAGTGTCCTTGATTTTATTGACGTAAATGAATCTGTTCAGTATGACCATGCGCGATGACGTTCCCCTATTCATTTTTTGCTTCTGCTAGACTCACAGACTAGGCTTGATAATATAAATGTCTGCAAAGTATTTCGTTACCACCTATATATGCTGTATAACTCGACCAACTTTAGTTTCTTACGATCTATTCAATCGGTTGGACGAGCAGAAAACAAGTTTATCATATTCAAATGTCTCTACTCAATTGAGTATGAGCCCAGGAATAAATTTTACAACGATTATCTTTCTACTAGCCGGCCGAAATAAAGTAATGTCATTTCACCGAATCTATTTATTTCAAGGCAAATCGTTTGTCACTGAAAGGTGGTGCGTTATTTTTGCCGTCCAGTATAAATAACAATCAATTCAGTCTGATCAGGATCACTTAGGAGACCGTCCTTCATGCTAGACAAGAAAAAAAGGTTGTGGCATTTACAGTCTGAAACTGCTCTACAAAGGGTTTAGCTATAGCACACTTTCTTAGCCGCTGATGTCAACTTGACATGTTTGAAGGACACGCCAGACAATTGTCTGAGTGCTTGTAGAAAACATAATCGACGTTTTCAATGGAACTAAAACCGGTTATTTTTTGTTTATTTTCGTTTATTCAACGTCGCTAACGTAGCATATGCCAATATGAGCGACGCCCCCAGAAAGCGGTTAGTTTTTACGGGGGATAGTGCAAGGATATATGAAGAAACTACCATCAAGATCCGCCATGATTCTTTAACGTGCTCGGTGTAAAGCACCGTCTAACGGCACCTAGGTTTAACGTCTTATCCGAAAGACAAATAGTTTGTAAGTATGCCAGTCAGGGAATCGAACCCACGCAATCGATCATCAATTGCTTTGAAGTCAGTTGCTCTACCGACTGAGCTAATCTTGCTGAAAAAAAAACGTTATCAAGGCTTAAACTAAATTGATATGGCATGTTAAAATGTTTCGTATGCACTAATGCCAATACCCTTTGATACTGCTTTTCATTCAAAAAGAAGGATGCGAATAGCTTCATTTATTTTTAGCTTGAAGTTATTTAGTTACGACCATGGTTGAATTTATATATCAGGTCTATTATTGTCAGCATTTAAGTCCTTTATTCATTAGCCCTTCCAATATATTTTCACTAACCAACATTTTCTTTGCGTTGTTACTTCTAATAAGTTTTTTTCCCTTTCTCTCAAAATTAAGATTATCAAAATTTAGGTGCTGTTAGAAATTAAGTTCAAAATAATTTGAAATAGAACACCTAAATTTATTTTGATGAAAGCCACAATTAAAAGGGTTTTGTATAAACGACTAACCTAAACACCTTTTAAAGATGTCAGGGCCTGAAAGAAAAAAGTTATAGTTCCGCAACATTTTGGAACTCGTGATCTTTCACAATGTTGACCGATGTTTCCTTATGAAAATCATTAAGAAACCTCGATAAACACTGTTAAAGCTCATTACTTCCGAAACGTTGCGGAATTATTAGGGATCCACTACCATAACACAATAATATCCACTATTGTCATACTTCACAAAGTAGCCATTCTGGCTTTAGTTGTGAAAAGGTTATTTTCTTGATACCAGCATCATGCGAATGACAATGTAAATCAATTCCATTCCATAATGAAAGAGTGTGATAACGAGTTTTTATTTTATTGGGGGGAAGGGTAGGTGGAATATCACCCTTTGCATCAACTAAGAGTTTGACATACTTGAAAATCAAATCGGGAAATGTCTGGAATCGGAAATTTTAAAAAAAAGCAATGAGCCCTGTTTTAGCTTAAAGTAAAAATAATTGCTTCCACAAAATTTAAGTCTGTTTCCTTGACATATTTCATTTTCTTCTGGATTTTTTATATCAATATATGGCTTCCATTATTTTCATTATTTTCTATTTCCTTGAGACACATAAATTTAGATCTATTCGGGATACAAATTAAAGATTTCACATTCTCAAGTATGCCTCTACTTGATTCATATTTTAACTTTCTGGCTCGATAAAAACAACGACGCAGGTAAGCGTAATTTATTGCAATAATTTCCCTTTTCCGTGTGCCGATTATCAAGTGATTCAAAATCTTTCGTCGTTTGGCAACGTAAATATCATTTAGTAGTTAGCACACTCTTTAAAATAATAAGTCTCACTGTCTTGAGGCTTTCTAAAAAGGTTTTTTATTACTCTTTTTTATAAATATTTAATACTGTTTTTTCCGCATATCCTAAGGACTGGACGTCCTTTAGTAGCGGTTTTTGTTGTCGTGTTACAGTAAGTTTAATCGTGAAATTGACATTCATCTCAACAATAAACATTCTAAATCGCTCACTCAGCGGTCCATTCATTCATTCAAAACTCTCACTTAAACCTTTCTAAAACGCTCCAAAATCACTAAAGAGATGAGACAAACAACTTCTTTCAAAATGAATAAATCTAAAAAAAAATGAAAAAATGGCGATTTAAGCTACATAATTAAAATCGTCTGATTGGTACTTGAAGAAATATGAAGCTATTTATAGAACCTGTATGCGTATTTCTATTAAAGGGAGGTAATGAATATCGCTTCCTTGTTTATCCTGAACAAAAGTAGCGATATCGATTTACCTCCCCTTTAGTTTCACTCAAAACTAACTCATCTCACTCATTCAATTTCATTCCAAAATCATTTACCTTGTCAATTTCACGATGTTGTTAATTGTATGATCTAGATTCAGGAACCAGAATATCATTTGTTTTCATCGCAGAATGAATTTGAACCCTGATCCAACTCTAACGCTGCAATTCCAAAGGGACAGATAAAGTAACGATCATATTTTATGCATGTAGGGCCTATATGAAAACATATTTGTGAAAGTCAACCTCATAAAGGTCAACTGAAGACGAGCAGCAATATTTAACCCGAAATTTTGAACAGAATTTTTTCCAATATTCCTGTAAAGTTTCATCTTCAACTCGTACATAATATACTCAGGACAAGAAGTTAAGCGCCACCAGTTTTTAGACAGAAGATTTTTATAGGCAGGGAGCCTGCATTAATTCAAAATAACTGAGATGTAAATATTGAGTTCCAATGTTGAAAATGGTATGTTGACTTAAAAATTTCACAACAATACATGGGTGGTGATAAATTTTATTGACACTTTACCTTGAAATGTAAATGACGTATTTTCACCTTTTTTTAAAACACGAAAAACTATTGTCAAAGCCGACTTACGGTGTTGTCTATGACACGAAACTTGGTTTTAGAAGTCAGATAACACAAATGCGATTAATTCCAGTCACATCTTAGTCAGTAGCGTGTGTAAGATCCGTGAGCATTGGTCACTGCGCGCACCCTCCTCGGCATGCCACGAATCAGCCTCTGGATGATGTGTTGAGGGATTTGCTGCAACTCCTGGTGAAGTGCTGCTTCTAACTCAACCACATTTTGTACAGGAGGCTCTCTCCGACGTATACGGCGCCCTAAAATGTCCCACAGGTGCTCGATGGGGTTAAGATCGGGACTACAAGCCGGCCATGGAATGGTGGTGATGGCTTCACGTTGCAAAACGTCCGCCACGACTCTTGCTCTGTGAGGTCTGGCGTTATCATCCATGTACACTGGTCTTGTTCGAAGAGCGTGATTGTCAAAATGTGGAATTACCACAGGAAAAAGGATGTTATCGCGATATTTATCGCCAGTCAATGTTCCTGGAACTGTCACTAGGTCCAGTTTGCAGCCGTAGGAGACACAACCCCATATCATAACGGAGCCACCGCCACCCGGATAGGTTGGTTGGACGTACTTTGGTGCAAATCGGGTGTTATGTTGTCTCTAAACACGAATTCGGGCATAGGTGACATGCAACAACATCCTGCACTCATCTGACCAATGGATCCGACGCCATGATGCCAAGTTCCAACGTGCCCTCGCTCTACACCATATTAGAGGTTCATTGATGTGTCTCTTTTGCAACTTTGGACGTTTCAGGGGTCTTCGTGCCTTATACCCAGCCATCCGAAGTCGATTTCGCATTGTTTAAATAGAGACCCGTCTGTGTGTATTCCAGTTGTCCCTTAGTACAGGCACACTGGTGAAGGGCAGACGTCTGACGTAACGCAAAAGTGCTCTATCCTCTCGAATAGACGTTACTCTAGGGCGTCCAGATCTGACACGGTCCTTAACGTCGTTTGTCTGTGCGTGTTTTTGTACCAAACGTGTAATGACACTGTGGTGATACCCCAGCTGTCTGGCAATGGCTCTACAAGACATTCCAGAATCTCGCATTCCAATTATTCGCCATCTTTCATTTGTAGACAATCTACGCCTTGCCATGACTGATTTTCAAATCGAAATGTAAACAATTGCACGAGCTACACGACGTAAGTATCTCTGACAGAAAAGCTGATTCTCCACTTTGCACGAGCCCTGGCTTTACAGTCATTGCACGAGACTTGCTGAATATGCACGTGCATCCGAAACGTTTTTAATCAAAAGCTACAAGATTGTTCTTACCGTTTGACAACATAGATACGTTATTAAAGTTTTCGATAGAAATTTTATTAACTTAAAACCTAGTGGCGCTTAACTTTATGTTCTGAGTATATATTTTACTGACAAAATCAAGCCTATAATTTAACAGTGGAAAGCAGGTTCTTAAACAAGGGATAAATACCAACGCGAAAAAAACGTGCGTAAACGAGAGAGAAGGTGGCTTAATAAGTAAATTCACGTGTCGTTAATGCCCGTTTTTTTTTGTGTGTGTGTTTTTTTTTTTTTTTTTTTTTTTTTTTTTTTCGGGGGGGGGGGGGGGGGGGGGTTGTTGTTGTTGTTAAAATATCCTTGGTCTAGGCCAATACACTTTATCAGTTTCTATGTCTAACATTAATATAGAGCATAAATAAAAACGTTGATAATGGATTTCCAAGTTGAGTTTTGTGACGTCAAAATTAACCAAGCAATGTCGGTATTTTGAAAGAGTTATAGCCCCTATTCGACTTAGAATTGTTGTTTTATCTTTTTCATACCAACTTTCTTTGTAATCAAATTTGTAAAGTGATAATGATGAAACAGACGGCGAGTTTCAAAATAAAATTTATTCACAATTAATTATGTCGTAGCGATCCTTTGCTTCGTAACTTTGTAATATAAGTAGTAAACGCCAATTAGTTACTCCTTAAATATATTATCACATAGCACCACTGTAAACTCTAAGTCGCATAGGATAACTCGATTATAATTTGGTTTGAGAAGAATTAAGTATAGAAACATACAGACTATGTTTTGTACGTTTTAATGGGATTTAAAGCTACTTTCAAAAGTTTTTCAGTCATATCATGGCGGCTGGAGCACCTAACAACAGATTTTAGGCCTCTTTCTCGAAAGTACACAATGAATTCCCCGCTTATGGCCCTGTCACACCTCAACGTTTTAGCCAGCGTGTGCCTAACGCGTTTGAGAAAACGCCTAAGTCTGTAAAACGTCGGCATACGCTGACCTATATTTTCTTTTTGTCAATTCACGACGCGCTTGTAGCGTGTTCATAGCGAGTTTGAACGTGTGAGTAACGCGTGAGTAACGTGTCCAGAGCGTGTTGATAGAGTATGTCAGCGTTTACCAACGTTCTTGAGCGTGTATCTAACGTTCTTGTAACGTCCTCGGAACGTGGTTAGCGTGTTTGTAACGCGCTGCTAGCGTGTTATAACGTGATTGCAGCGTGTTTTGGCTGACAGTATAAATTCTGCAAGAAATTTCCACTTCAAATTCATTCTTTCAATATATTTACAGGCCACCGGCCACTACACATAATCAACTCAATGTATATTGGTTCATGTAAAGGAAAAATAGGATTAGACAGAAAGAAAAATACACTGGCACATGTTACATATTAAAACATGCATAAAAAACCTTAAAATATTACAGGCTGGTTAAAGCTTCTGTGACTTTTAACTCGAAAATTATTGCGGAAGGGTAAGAAACTACTTGTCATAATTCACTCCTTTCTTCCTAAATATGCCATACCATATAGGATGACTTTATTCAAAATTTTACCAACTTTTGATTCCTGTCTACAATCTCTCTAAATCTTGAATTGCAAGTGTCATATTTAGGGCGAAAAAGGTGTACTAAATATCAAACTTCTAGTACATATAATAAAGACAAATATTCTGAACAGAACAGAATAGAGTATAACACGTCTGCGATTATGTCCACTAGGTACACCGATGTACTTGTCTGTTTGGTATATTGATTAAGATCAAATAAGACGAAAAAATGTTTGTATAATGTGAAAAGTATTTCGCAAACGTATTGTTATAATGACAAAGAGCAGACGCACAAGCTTTAAACGCACTGTTTAATACACATTAAGGTTACATTCTCCACCTCGAAAATTTAAGGAATTAAGATAATCCGTAAAGGAAGTATCTGAATATCTATTAAGTAAGAGTCATTTATATGGCAGAAAAGACATACAGCTTAAAAGGAAAGCTACTGCAAGTCGTTCTTAGACAGGTCATGAGGAAAAATAGAGATATATACATATAAAAGGGTCATACACACGTACATGCACATATACATTTATTAACGACAAGCTGATGATAGAAATTCAAGACAAATATGCAGCGGAACTTTAACATTTTCGTTGAATACTGAAACGCTGTCATACGCCAGAAACACGCTGTGGACACGCTGGCAACGCGCAAGATACACGTTCAGTACGCTGGAGACACGCTAGAAGCACGTTCCCTGTACACTGGAGACACGCTAGAAACTATGGGCGAACGTGTTTCTAGCGTGTCCGTAGCGTATTTGAACGAGCCTCTAGCGTGTCTCGAGCGTGTTCGGAACGTGTGCTGAACGAGTGCGGAGCGTGTTTCAACACGTTCGGCACACGCTGAGAATTTTGTGCATACACAAAATTTTATGAGATACTCAGCGTATCGCAACGTGTGCCAACGTGTTACAGCGTGCCGATAGCGTGTGCGGAACGTATCCATAGCGTACCCGACGTGTTCGCAGCGTGTTATACAAAATTCCAACACGTTCCGCACACGCTGGCTAAAACGTTAAGATGTGACAGCCCTATTAGCCCAAAGCTGCTTATCCCACATAGGTTTACACATAATCCACAAATTGGTGGAAGATAAATGTCGGAAAGAATTTTGCCACTGTTGGGAACGAACCAGGGGCCCGTTTTAATAATTTACTAAACTTCCTACGAACAAATTTATCGTAAGGCAAAATAACAAATCGTACCCGATGTTTTCATTCAATATTTGATTCTGCCTTGCAATATCTCATTGGAATCGTCTTTCGAAGACGATTACAATGAGACAATGCATGACAAAATTCCATATCTAGTAACTTATCTAGAAGCAACTTAAAAATTTGACTTACGCAAAACATGATCATACGATGTTTAGTGAAACAGGCCCCAGGTACCCCTTGAATGAAAGTCCGACTCGCTTTTTACTGTATTTTGACTGCGGCTAACATAGAAAGGACGAAGTTGTCCAACATTAATTGCTTTTGACTTTAGACGGTTTTACCCTTGAAAAAAAGGAATAGGTATAATTACGGCTATGTTGTATAATAAAAATTGCTTTCGACTTTTTAGACGTCAGCCCCGTTTGCAAAACAGATAGAGTTAGACGCAAAGACACGACGAAGTTCGTTTAATATAAACATTTCTGACAAACCAGTACAACACTTTTTTTTCAAGCCGCCGTCATAGCGCAGTTGGTAGCGCGTCGGGCTGTCAAACTAGAGGGCCCGGGTTCGATCCCCGACGGCGGCACTCGTTCTTTCCGACTATTTGTCTCTCATCAATGGGTTGATAATCGTACACCTATGTGAGATAGCAGCTGGAGGCTAGGAAAGGATGTGGTGGTTGTACTGGTGAGAGAAATACCAGGAAACCATTTTAGGTGCTCTAGCCGCCGCGATATAACTGAAATAATGTTGAAAGCGACGTTAAACTCCATTCAATCAATCAATCAACAACACCTTTTCTTCATATAAAGCAACGGGTGCTTTCATTCAGGAAGGATTGAAATAATATGGCATACCTCGCGGGAGCGAAGAAACCACGTTTATTTTTTTTTTATATATTACACGGGTGTTATTACACTAGTGGAATAACTATACAATTGAGTTTAGAAAGGATAGCAACGTTATATATTTGTTGGGAAATGACGTCATTATGGTATGCTGACGTCGTTTCGTAAACGGCGTTATATATTTGTTTGGAACGAAATTGAATGAGTGTTTCGAGCGAGTTTTGAGTGAAATTCAAGGGATGAAATCCAATATAGCCAACTTTGTTCTTGATGAACAAAATTAGCAATATGCATTACCCCCCTTTAATAAAATGTGCATACAGATTCTTTGAGTAGCTTTCTGTTTTTGCGAACGCATAAAACGCTTACAAATTCAATTTTATCTGTGAAATCGTGGATTTTATGTACCGTTTCTTATTTGAATTAAGTTGTTATCGTATCATTTTTACGTACTTTGGAGCGTTTATGAATGGTTTGAGTGAGTGTTTGGAATGAATGAATGGAGCGCTGATTGAGCGATTTAGGATGATTTTGATTGGAATGAGTTTCAATTTCACGATGTTCTTAACTGTATCTATTTTTTTGTAGATATGTGGTTTTAAGAAGGGGATTTTGAAAACGGTCGCTTTATTAAGATGGTCTCTTAAAAGACATGGTCGCTCAAGCAAGATAGAGCGCATATGAATCTAACGGACAATATAATCCTCTATTTATCTGACAACATCAACCTTTTATCTGATCGAGGTATCATATAACGTAAATAGCTGCAAAAGGTGAGAGGTTAATATTCATTAATGTACATTGCATGTACATTAGGACGTGATATATAATATAATCAGCCCATTATCGAAATAGAAAAAAAAATCTTCATTTCGTTGAGGTCGCTTTAGGGAACTAAAATGGAGAACTTTATACAGACAGTGGATTACATTGTGTTGATATGCACAATTTGTTTGTCATTATTTGTCGGCGTTTATCTTGCATACAAGCAACGGCAATCGAAGACAACATTTGGCTATCACCGGGCATCAGGAAAACTGACAGCAGTTCCAGTGGCTTTATCTTTACTTGTGACATTCGAGTCATCAATTTCCTTTTTAGGAAATCCCGCTGAAGTGTATATTTACGGATTTAAATATTGGCTTGCTAACGTGGGATGGTTTCTCGGAATTTCCAGCCTTATCTGGATATCAGTCCCACTTTTCTACCCACTGGATATCACGAGTGTATTCGAGTATCTAGAGATGCGATTTGGGTCCCTTGCTTTGCGTCGATTTGCAACCGTTGTTCATACAATTTCAATGCTGATTTATGCTGGAATGGTGACATTTGGTACCGGAATTGCTCTAGAATCCGTGACAAACATTTCGTCAACGACTTTTGTCGTTATTCTCACATTAATCGCTGTAGTGTACACATCTCTCGGAGGACTGAAAGCTGTTGTTGCGACTGATGTGATTCAGGGAATCATTATGATGACCGCCGTGTTCGCTGTCTTGATAAATGGAATAGTACAGGTTGGTGGCGTGAGCAAGATGATCGATTATAACACACCATCTGGAAGGCTAGATCTAGTAGACTTTGATCCAAATCCCTACGTGAGACACACATTTCTGACACTACTTGTAGGAACAACAATTCGAAGTCTCGATATGTCCATTCGTCAACCAGCGGTACAACGACTTAATTCCGTGAAATCCATTAATGAAGCAAAGAAAGTTGTATTTATTGCTCTACCCGGATTTCTAATTATAGAACTACTGTTGATGATTGAAGGTCTTGTAGCCTTTGCATATTTTTCACATAAAGGTTGTGATCCGCTAGCTTCTAAACAAATTACAAACCCAAATCAGATCATGTCATTTATTGTACATGACATGTTTGGAGCCTACAAAGGGACAACCGGGTTGTTTCTCGGAGCATTGTGTAGCGCATCACTCAGCACCATATCCTCTCTATTAAGCAGTATTTCGGCTATTCTCTGTGAAGATATCGTCAAACCTCACTGGAAAACACTTTCCGATAGTACGTTAACAATTATCTCAAAAATTTTAGTGTTGATAGTTGGAATCGCTTGTATAAGCATAGCCTTGCTAGTACAGGAGGTTAAAGGTCCAATGAGTCAAATATCGACAAGTATTCTTGGAGCCATGAGCAGTCCTTTGACGGGATTGTTTATGATGGCGATATTCATCAAGGCAATTAATAAAAAAGGGGCTATAGTTGGGGTGGTGATTGGACTCGGCTTCGCTCTATGGCTTTCGATTGGTTATAACTTTTCTCCAGATATACCCCAGACACCTTGGTTAGCTCCCGGACCCGTTGACAAATGTTCAAAAGAATTAGATCTTAATTATAGTGTACATGATTCCAATAGTACATTACGAAGAATAGAGTTGAATATAACAGAAGAAATCAAACAACCGTACGAAATTCGCGGATTAGGATATTTGTATAATATTTCGTACTTGTACTTTCCACCAATGGTAATGATTTTGAGTATTGCAACAGGAATTCTTATTAGCAAATTAACAGCCACTGACGATGACTTTAAGGCCCCTGTGAATATGACATTGACACTCTGGAAACAACTTTTATGTTGTTTTAGATTCAATAAACAAACGCCGAAGAAACAAGAAGAAACGTTCTACTTTACAACAGATGATGGAAAACTAGAGAAAAGCATTAGCCAAATTTCTCTATGATAAGACAGCAATGTTTCGAAAAGTCCAAAATACATGTAAGCGCACGAGATTTACACACCAATAAACGTAAATTTATTCCTAATCATTGCTAAATGAATCAAAGCAATATTTTTAGCGACACAAAAGTAAAAGTCACAAAATTAACGTACTGGCGTTCAGGTGTGGATTATTATCGGTTATTCTTTTTTTTTTTTTTTTATTCAAATGTTACTTTTTTCTACTTATGAGTGTTGTAGGGTTTTTTTGTGTGTGTATTAAACGACCTTTATCAAATAAATATATATTTTTCCCATCATTTTGACCTCGTAGCTCGTATTTTAATGAGTTTTCTCTAGATACATTCTAAGCTCTTTTTTATCGCTTTGATTACGATTATTAAATACCATGTTATAAAGCTAAAACATAAATAAAGACTTACTAAATTGTACATAAAATAATATTCTTTGCTTGTTATTTTGGTCAGGAGGAATTTATAATAAGGGCAGAGCTATTGCAAAAGTGTTTTCTTGTTTGGGCACAACAGGATTATCGACCGACGGACAGTAAAGCTTGGACGAGTAGTCCTTTTGTACCCGGGGACCCAAGATACCAGAGTACCCGATAACTACAAAGGCGAATCCAGATTTCATGTTAAGGGGTTTCGAACAAACATATTCCGACAGTGTTGAAGGGACGCAGTTGGTGCGAGTCTGTGACTCGCAAATAAGTAGTAAGGACTCTAAAAACTAACAGGACCCGATTTTATAAACTTTTCTCATGCTCAGGCTAAGGCTCAGGCTCAATTTTCTCAAATTTTAAATTAAAAACTTATTATTATCATCTTTTATGTTTTTACATTTAAATGAGTAATAAAACAGAATTACCGCTTTAATCTCAAATCGAAATTTGAGAAAATTTTGAATTGAGCCTGAGAAATTTTTTATAACCTCGAGCCCAGGTGTAAGTCCGTAAGACCACCCGGAAATCAAGTATTCAAACGGGTAATTGTTCAGAACCCGGGTCGGAACGTTTTCTCTCGAGAGTACTCGTCCCATCTCCAGCGGACAGCTGATATTTAAAATGTGACTCGTCACGTGAAAAAGGACCATCCGGGTAGTGCGTAATGTGTCGACTCTTGTCAGGCTGCGCGAATTGCGTAGACTGACCAGGGTAAAAACTTTCGCACTTTGCTTATTTTCAGAATCTAGAATGATCAATCTACATTTCTGTAGAAAAAAATGAAATGCGACCTCTGGTTGGCCTGTTCTAGAACCAATCCTTTTTTCAAATATTTCTTTTACAAATTTCCCAGATGGTCCCTTTTCGCGTGACGGGTCACAAATGAGTTTCATCCTCTACTCCAAAGGAACAATATGGGTACTTATTTCCGAAAGAATAATAAATGTAAAGTAATGTTTGGAAAAAAATCTTGCTTGCTGTTTCAATTTCATATATATAGTTCAATTTTAATCATGTGCTTGCTTGCAGACTGATTGATAGTTCGAAATCGATCACAGATATGAACCAATCGTTTTAAGTTCTTACCAATTTTCGAGTCCTAGAGATTCAAATCTCTTGAAAGTACCTATATGTGCTACATTTCACCGTTTTCTTCCTGTGGATTACATCGTGAAATTGACAATCATGCCGATCAAAATAATTCTAATTCGCTCACTCAGCGCTTAATTCATTTATTCCAAACACTCACTCAAATCATTCAAAAATGCACAAAACTCACTGAAAACCATATAATAACAACTTCGTTTAAAATAAAAATTGCTCTGACAAAAATCGGGATTTAACTGAATTCATTGAAATTGTAAGCGTCTGAAAAGATCTTGAAGAAATAGGAAACTATTTATAGAACATATATGCAATTTTTTAAAGGGGGTAATTAATATCGCTAATTTGTTCATCCTGAACAAAACTTGCGATATTGGATTACCTCTCTTTAATTTCACTCAAAACTAGCTCCACACACTCATTCACTTTCGTTCCAAAACCATTCCAAGTATCAATTTCACGATGTTCTTAACTGTATTGTGGAATGCTATATGATATCGTATTCGCTGCAAAATGATACCTTATTGTGGACACTGAATCGTATCAAGTGACTGGTATAAATAACTAGATTTGCAGACCTTAGTTAGATGAGTCTTGAGGGGAGAATGGGTATGCAAGAGAATTCCATAATTAACGTTTGCAAACTAAAACTACGGTATTTCTCTAATGCTTTCATGTGGATAATCGAGATTTTTCGGAAGATTATCGCTTGCTAATGTCATCACAAAACCAGTGAAATAGCAAAGAATTACTACCCTGATTTCGTACACTTCCCCATATTTGACTTTATCTAAGCGAAATAACGTCTAAGGGCAATGACGTGCGAAGTATTGCCTTTTTTTGACATTTTACCCTGATAAATTTATATTTCGTCTCATTTTGTAATTTAGGACGTTTTAGATAGTAATTTTCGCGCATCTTTCGAGGCAGTAAAGTCGAATTACCAAGTGTTTTTTTCCAAATCTCACAATAGTGGCTGCGATTCATCTTTAAAATGTGGACGATAACGTGGACGCAATAAAAATGGGCCAGTGGCGCACGTTTGGGGAACGTCGTGGCATTATTTTGGGGCTGACCTTTTTTTAACCCGTCAAAGTCAGTATTTTGTTATTTTCATTTAAATACGGTTACCCTGAAAACTACTGTTTTGGATAAAAACTAAGACGTTAACACATTTTTCCTTCTTTACATTATACTCGCCATTGAATATTTAACAAAATATGGGAAAAAATAAAAAAAAAAAAAAAAATGAAAGGGAGAATTTTTTCCTATAAGTACCGATAACGTCCTTAAGAAATATAATCACGGATGCATTTTTTTTTTGAAGATGGATAGATCTATATCGTTCATTTCGTGTTCATAAAAAGCTATATTGTTATTCGGTGCTCCATCAGTCGTGAAAATGTCGCTTTGCTATCCACCCATTGAAAGAGTAGTCGATCTGACACTGGAACGAACGACTATCCCCAGTCTATATCTTGTACAATTTGCCACTGTTTTAACGACTATCATTATACCACTAGAGTAAGAAATTAAGACTGATGAAGGTAGCTAGAATTATACCAAGGGAATACTCTCTTAAATTCAATTGCTATTCACAAGACACCAATTAATGAAATGAGGTCCTTCAAAGGTGTGATATTTATCAAATTATAGAATATATAGGCCAATTGTATGGAAAGAACCACGCTGAATGACTTTTGTCTGTGAAATGGGTCCCCACTACATTCATTTTGCGCCGACTGCAGAATCTAACCATGGATTTCTGGTATTTATCTTACATGTACAAGAATTGAAAGCGCGTCATCTCTCTTTGTTTACATGACATCCAAATTATCAGATTCCCACTAAGGATGGTGTTGCATAAAAAAAACTCATGTATTTGTTTGAATTGGTTTATACGCCGCTTTCAACAATCTTTGTAGATTATCGTAATCTGTGTCTTAAAGCTTGAGGATAATAACGTCTGAAGAATGAATGGTAAGGCACCAATTGTCAATCAAGTCGTGTGAATTTGGTAGACAGAATAAACAGTGAAAAAAGACTTGTATTGAGGTGATATTTACACGACATTATGTAATGCTTGCGAAAAATAAAGTCTTTTGTATTGGAATCTGACAGACAATGTCATGCATATTACCATCCGAGAGTTGTGTGAACTACTTTCTATTCTATCTCAGTATCATATTAAGTTAAGAACAAAGTTAATGTTTTGTTCTCGTGCGTTTAGCTTCGCTTTCTTGGGAACAAAAATTAAGCTTTTGTCATCACCTAGGCGTCGTTGGTGTTGGTGTTAGTGTTAACCTGGCAAACAGTAAACTTTCGGTAACTCGGATCCGATTCACACAATATTTCTTATATATGTCGTTGTACATCTTAATAGCTGTTTTCTAGAGTTAGACTACTTTTGTCAAGCTCAAGGTAACAACAGAAGGTCAAAGGTCAAGATAATCATAGTAGTTCACATATTTGTGCATCTTGATAAAAGAAGGTGTTCATCGCAGAATTCAGGTACCTATCCTGAAGATTAATGCCATGATATAGGTCGATATTTGAAATGTCATTGTCGCTTGATCACAGGATAGGAGAGTATCTAATACAACGCAGTTGAGAAAGTGTGTGAAGTAAATATAAAAATCTGATGATCAAGAAATATAGACAGATAAAGACTAGCTGATCTTAACCTCGTCTTGTGAATAGGAGAGTAAGTATATTCGCCATGCACGCTTAATTAAAATTCTGTTTTAGACTCTTTTAAAATCAACCTATCTCAAAGAAAATCTCATGACAGATCCTATGTACATAATGCGAAAACTCTAGGATTAAGCATTACATGCTGTTCACTTAGCAACAGAAATGGTTTTCAGAAAATGGGATCAGCACAGGGATGAGTGTATTTTCCACTGCGTTTCTCGGAGTAAAAAGTACACTTCCCTCAGCACATTTCAAGTAATGCCTGTAGGGCGTTATGTTTAAGCCATGTGCTAAGGCAATTGCACTTAATATCCAGTAAACGCAGTAAAAATACACTCGGCCCTTATAATCGCAATCCTTTAGATTCTAGAAGCAATTTAAATAATCGATCACATGATAAAGGTTCATGTCTACTTTCTGACACATTAGGCTTATTCATTTTAAGATCACATACTAAACGTAAATTGTACTTTCGCTCTCGAAGTTTGCTGGCATAAAACTTTACATATTTGACACAAAACATTGACATCTCAGACATTGTTAGAGGTACTTATGGTCAGAAAAATATTTCTGCTTAGTACTTCGCCATTTCAAAACGAAATCGGCGTGATCGATCGAGCTTGAGAAGGTTGCTGGATGATCTTTGTCAACTTGCTGTAAACTGCGACTCAGCACCAGAGCTACATGTCTGTAATTAACAATTCTAATTGTAACCCGCAAATAAATGTTCGACTCCGTCGGGATTCGAACCCGGGACCCCTGTGTCCCCAAAGCGAGTGCTCTACCACGTCGTTATAAAAGCTAGCTTGTACGGCAAGGCAGTACAAACACCCCTTATACTCAACCCGGCTACATACTGAAAATGTACAATCCATAAATAATCAAATAGCGATTGAGTGTCATGGAAGGAGAACTAGGGATTTAGGGGTTCCCACAACACTGGACTTGCAGTTCTTTCGTCGAGGGGGGGGGGGGGGGGGAGAGATGGAGGTCCCAAAATATCTATTGCATTTTAAACAGAATTACCGATCGCCCTATTTTTTCCTCCAATAAAAAGCCGCTATTTCGTTTGAAATTCAAAAAATATATCCCATAACCTGACGATCTGCTCAAATAAGTGAGTTACGTGATTTTAGGTCATTATGGGCGGGGACTACATTCAAAACCAGACAGTGACGTCATAATCTTGTCTGATACGATGTTTCGAAAGACCCTTAAATTGAATCGAGTATTTATAAAAAAAACGTTTTTGTTTTAATGTCCTTTTGAATTAATGCTTATACAAAATTGTTTATAATAAGAACCACCGCGATATAACTAAAAAAATGTTGAAATGGCGTAAAGCCCTATTCAAACATCCAGAAATCATTCAAAGGAGGAGAAATTCTTGAATAATTTGTCTGCATGTTAATATCTGATCTCTGATTATAAAATATTAATCCATATGCATACACCGGTAAGAATGAGATCGACCAGTTTGCTTGAACCAACCCTTTCTGTACCCCCTACCATATTTTCAAATTGAGATAAGAAAGAAAGGACGACAGGGTTGAAACATCTAAAATCTAGATTCCCTCTTAAAATAAGCACTTTAGACCTTTTTTACGAAAAATAATTTGTATCTTTTGAACATTTTGATTTAGTTATTCTGCAAAGTTGCCTTTTTTAAGAAAAAAGGCAATCAAATGTTCTTTTGGGATCGACGTTTTAGGTCCGTTTACGAGGAATCACGTGAAAGGTTGCCATTGAAGGAGAAACATTGATAATTAAAGAAAAAAGGTAAACGACTTTAGACATCTATATTGAATTCAAGTAATTGGAAAGGTACGTGTAGGCCAAATAATTGTAGAACAATTTATAATAGGCCTACTTATTTGATTCTAGGGATACAATTATTTGCAAAAACAAAGCGATTCGAAGCATGTTAGACCTTTGATAGCTGACCAATATCGAAAGCTCGTGTGATCTGCTGAACTTTGACGTAGTGTCTTTGGGGAACCTAAACTTGGTACCTACAGCTTTTCAACACGTTATTTTCGTTGCTTGTTGCAAACATTACGTTATTGGCCATGGATATGCGATAGTTTTGTTTGTTTGTATGGGATTCGACGCCGCTTTTAACAATTTTCATATAAATCACGACGTTTGAGCACCTAACAATGGATTCCTGGTAATTCTAACACCAGTACTACCAATACTCTTTTTCCTTGCCCCAGTTGCTATCCCACATCTACGATTATCGATCCATTGGTGGGAGAAAAATAGCAGCAAAGCGTGAGTGCCGCCGTAGGGGATCGAACCCAGGACCTTTTGAATGAAAATCCGCCACGCTACCAACTGCTCGGCTGAATATACCGTGCCAGCTGTTTTTCACAAAAACAAAATCCCTTTAAAAGTGAGGCATGATGTCCGCGAAAAGATTACTAAATAGAATGTGAAATCCATTAGTTGCAACCACGAGGTTTAGTTCACCGAACGTTCTCAACTGATTTTGTCTAGCCAAATGGTAAACCCGATTGGGTTTTATATTTGCTCCTCCCACTTTTTGTTTACATCGATTTGATTGAAGATTGTATGACGCAACAAAAATAAATGACATCATTGATTGACGCATAACTCATTTAACCTAGCACTATTCGGTGAAAAAATAAGTCGATCGGTAAAACAGTTATAGTTCATATTTTGACAATTTACACGTATAACCTTGCGCTCCGCTAACGCTCCGCTATCGCGTAAATTGTCAGAAATGAACTATAACTATTACATAAAGTGCAACAAATTTTTCCACGTTTCCACGTGATAAACAAATCAAAATTCTTTATTTTATTTGTTTGCAATTATAGAGATATAAGCGATTTATTAATTAGTTAAGAAATCTTAGCGAACTGAGGCAGTGTTATTACTTCAAACTAACGCTTCCTGAATTTTCAATTCTCCCAAAATACATGATAACCCGATTATAGAATTTTAAGACAAAATTAATTGTGCAGCGATTGCAATCGAATTCAATTTTCTACAGCTTTAATCCAACTTTATCGTGTAGTTTAGTGAGCACCTTTAACCTAATACGAAACGAAGACCTTTAAAAAAAATAATCGTGTAAATGCACAGATTTATTGCCATTATACAGCCGGGGATATGATGGCTAAACGTCACCATTCACCGACAGGAAAAATCCAATCGGGAACCCTCGGTGATTTTAAGGAAAAGACATCGGGAAAAATAAGGCCGCAGCCATGAAAGCGCGTCATATCGCACGAGAGTTTATTTTAAGCAGTCATAAAACGTATTACGGAAGGTGTCGCTGCGAAAAACAAAATAACCGAAAGGTTAAAATTTGGCATATTATAATTTCAAAACAAAACGCACTGCGTTTGCTCCTTTAAAATTTTAACATGTCGAAGAGACCTCCATAGACGAAAAGCATTATAGGAATGCATTTTTCTTCAAGCGTATTGACCAAAGTACCACCAGAAGCCGAATTACCCCCAAAATGACCCATAAATATTACACTGTCGTCCTAGGTACTTTCCAGTCCGTGCGGTGTTCCGAATTCGACAATTCATCACAATCTTTATTTTTAGTATGACGACTGACCGTTGCAAGTTAGTTTAAAAGACCACTTTGAAAAGTGTAAGGGACTGTGACGAGAATCCATTGCTTTTCCTATGGTTATTTCTAGATTTTTAGATTTGTGACTGTTTTTCGTCACAAGTTTGGGACTTTTTGCAAATTAAAGCTTTTTTATTAAATCTTATTTAGCTTTGAAAAAACATTTTTAGCTAAGTTAAAAATAGCACAATGTTAAACGGACAGAATACGTATTAATGGTATCAACAGGATTATATCTAATCATTAATTTCAGAAAACAATCTTGCCGTTTCTGAAAGACCATTTTTATTTCGCACAGTAATGAAAAACAAAACAAAACGCCCCTAGAATTATTCAATATGGATAGTTTATTGCGTGGTTTTTTTAACAATAAAAGTACGTAATTGATGGTAAATAAGTGGGTTAAATCAATATGATTCGCTACCGTCACAAGAAAAAATGACACTCAACAATCAGCTATTTGACTACTTAATCAAGAAGGAGAAATAAGAAGAAAACTGATTATTGCAATAAGGCCAATATTTTCCATGACAAGGCCTCAAATTCAAAAAGCGGAAAAATGCATCGGCGTGATATAATTAGGATTTTACATATTAAGTTTAATTAAACTTTGCCCAGGCGTTATGGAGAAATCGATTCGGATGGACGTACGGACCGAATGATGGACAGACAGACGAGGCGGTGGCTATATGCTCCTACCCTTCAGGGAGCATGATAAATAAATAAACAGAAGTCTATTGAAATATCATTTTGCTTCAAAAGATTTACTCAAATTTTAAGCACTACTGGCCAAAGACCACTAGGGCTAATTTCTGTGTCCGTCGTCCGTCCGTCCGTCTGTACGTGCGTCCAGTTATGAACATTTTCTATACAAATCATTTCCTCAGAAATCACTAGATGAATTGTAACCAAAGTTCATAGGAATGATCCAAGAGTGACCATCTTTGAAAGTTGCTCAAGGATTTTTGATCCAATGAAAAACAAGACTTATATAGACGTGGCTAATTTCCATATATGGTAATATGTGACTTTACTCAGAATCCAACTGATGGATATCACCAAATTTTGACTGGAATGTTCCTTTCGTGACCCTTTTTTAGTCTGTAAATAATATTGTGATCGATTGAAAAATATGTCTTTTATGGTGGGGAGGTCATTTCTGAATATGGTATAGTCCGTTTGACTTCTATAAGGACCAACGTTTTCATAAATTACACAAAAATACGTTGGCAAAAATGTTTTGTATTTGGCAATATCTTAATTTTAGCTAATACCATTCCAAAAATTAATTTTTCAGGATAAATGTTTTTAATATAAGTATTTTGTCTATCTAGTTAATATTAATAATTTAGTATTTTCCACTCTTAAACACGAGGGGTGGAGAAGGCTGTTTAGTTGTAAAAAATTGTAAACATATCGTAAAAACACGTGGTTTTAAATCACTATAATTCCTTATTTGGACATGCTTATTAGCATACCGACGGTCACGTCAGTTTTAATTTAAATCTCGCGTGATTTGTACCGTCGTTACTCGCTGTTCCGTTTATTATAGAAACAACAAGGTATGAAAGACCGGGAGTTAACATGTAGACGGACGGACAAAATCATTATTTCATTTTCAAAAATTCTGAAAAAAATAATTCTTCATGGTATTAGATGGAAAAATTGATATGGCTTGCAAAAATTAGTTTTCGCCTATTCATATTTGAGAATTTTGGCCAAATGTTGGTCCATATAGAATTCAAAGGAACTATATATAGTGGAAACTTTGAAAACCATTATCTCACTGAACCTATCTGATCGATATAAACCAAATTTCACTGGAATGATCCTTGAGTGACCCTTAATCAGTCTACAAAAATAAAGACGGAAAACACGTGTTTTGTAGGCGGAGGTCATTTCTCTTTATGTTATATGGTTGAAGCTTTGAAAATCATTTTCTCAGAACCAAACCAATGAATATGAACCAAATTTCACTGGAATGATCCTTTGGTGACCCATTTTCAGACTGCTCAAAATTATTGTAATTGGATGAAAAATATGTATTCAACAGACGGGGGTCGATTTTCTATATGTTATCCATTAATTTAATCTTTTTTATTTACTTTGCAGAAATATTTTAGCGCGTGCTACTTAAAAACACGTGTTTACTTAGAATTAACTTTCATCCATTCATTCATTCAAATTCTCGTCTAATCGTATCAGTAGATTCAAGCCTGTGGATCAAATCAGCTGCTCAAGCATCTCTAGTTTACACTATGCATACAGTAATGTTTAAAACGAAGGAAAAGTATAGTTTCTTGATTTAAGTATTACTTTGCACGTTATAGTGGTTGTATAAATTTAAATGAAATGATGGTTAGGACTTTGGCTTTGGGATCGAAAGGTCCCGGGATCAAATCCCAACAAACAATTTACTCCACGTTGCTCCCCTCCTCCAAGGTGTATAAATGGGTACCTGTGAGAGTCGTAAAGAGCTGTTTGCAGCCGACAGCGCCATCTCTAAATTCAATTTTATGATCGGGGTTTAAAGTGTAAAGTCGCGTGAATACGTATAACAAGACAAGACAATAACCAAACTTTTTTTAGTTTTTCGGGATAAGGGATTTCAACTCCACAACGATATAGGTTACCAAATGAGCTTCAGGGCAAGAAAAGGGGTGAATCTATACACCACATGCAATAATATGTCACTTATTTACGTGTGACCCGTCAGGCGATAAGGGATGCATTGGAACCGATCCGTATTCCAAATATACGCAAGTTTTGTGAAACCGTCAGATATTTCTTTTCTTTACGTGATTAGATCTATAGGTATAATATCGCCATGTAACTTAATATATATCTATAAAATTATTATAAACCTATGTTTTGTCACAGGACAGGTTGATTTACAGTCTAATCACTAAAAGTGTAGGATAGAAAACGAGTGTCGTGGTATATGGGAATTATAAACGAGCGTCAACTTACGAGCTTTTTATATGATCGTTTTTTTTTCTTCCGAAATACTTTCTGCAGTGAACAGATCTGCAATAAGTAACGGAAATTGATTCGTGGGTATTTTTAGTATTATTACACGTAATTACAGCAATATCACAGCGAGTTTTACTCTTTTTCATTGTTTAGAGGTGACGTAAAAAATTAAGACAGTCTTAGCAAAGCGTGGTCTAAGTCGGGTAGAAAATCTTGTGACACGGCACTCGTTTTCTATCCATTCTCTGCGTACACCTTATTATAAACCGATGTTTTGTCACGGGACAGGTTCGGATATATTCTTATCACTGGAACGTTCTATACGTGTGCCTCCCAACAAAATAAGATGGCCTGCAATCTAATTATACTGTGTCACATATCAGGTTTAACGACTTATTAAGCAATTCACTTTCCCTCGTTATTGACGCCCCTATAGAGGGTCAGTGTGATTAGTGTGGCCATGAACTGACAGACCATCTATCCTTCACTGTGTTGTTACATTGTTAGAATATTGGAATTCTCCATACAAACGATTCACTTTCTTATTGAAACGAACCATCAAGAATCAGACGAATATCATTTCGTAAATCCGAGACATGCACAGCGTCAATGACCTATGCTGTCTTTAGCAGCCATTTTTACGTGCCTTTTCAGCATTTGTTTTTCTGCAGCTAAACTTTCGGGTATTTATTAAGGCAATTGTTTTTATCTAAGCTTAATTTCGATGGATTGTTTGAACAATTTAGAACAAAGTGATTCTGATGCCCATCTCACTCAAAAGTACTGAAAATCAAACCATTCATTCCACTCACTCGGATTGCTCTTTATTGATAGTGTATGAGCGATGTTTAAGGTTGGTCTATATACTGATTCAATATAAAACATCTAAATATGAGAAATTTCGCTGACAGTTTGATCGTAGATACAGTTAGTTACATCGTGAAATTGACATTCATCTCAATCAAAACCATTCTAAATCGCTCACTCAGCTCTCCATTCACTCATTCCGAACTTTCATTCAAATCGATCAAAAACGCTTCAAATGACTCAAGAGTTAACAATCAACAGCTACACTCAAAATAAATATAAATGGAAAAAAATCACATTCAATGGATTTTCTATGAATGACAAAAATGCTTTCTTGCATTTTGTGACGACAGTGCTCTCAATAAGGACCAATTCCAGGATTTTTTGTAATTCCATGTTGAAATTTCAGGATCTTTTTTTACCACCCCCCCCCCCCTCCCCGAACAAACACACCTTCCTTTTCCGGCAAACAAAAATGTAAATGCTTGTTTTGCTTAATAAAATAAGTTTCATTTTTACTACCTTAGTCCACCATTCTGGGTAGTTCTTTAAAAAGTAAAGGACTTCCTAGTGTTAAAACTCCTAGCTTTTAATTCCTAACTGGAGTTACCACAGGGTTTAACGTGCCACGCCGACACCAGAAAGTTCGTGGACACCTGATTGATTTTTTCGATGCGGAACTAACGGTGGAGCAAGTTTTTGACTGATTTGTTAACCAAAATAATCATTTTCATTTCAAAGTTAAGTATCACTGTCGAGGTAAATGTGTATATTCGACTGAGACGTTGTGCTCAATTCAATACGATTAAAGTTGTTTTCTGTCTTTCACAAATTTCGGCTGATGTTCGCCTAATCAACTGTTTACATAATACTTTATGCTGTTACAGAACAGACAGAATTACAACTCTCTGAAGTAATTCTTATGACATATCTCCAATGGATTATGAGATAGGCATTGTTTTTGGTTCACCAATGTTTTGTTGATTAGCTTTTTTGAATTTCGTGTTCTAATCTATCGATACAACCAATTTCGGAGGATGTGTAGATAGGACAGGTTTACCAGTCTAGCTTAATTTTTGAAAGCGTAAAACGTAGTTTTCCAACAAATCTATTTGACCCGATTCCGTAATATGTTTGACCTGCTTTCTATCTTTCCTGTACCATTTGCGTTATGTAAATGAATTACTTACTGATGTCAAGGCGAAGGAAGAAATGTATAATGGTAATTGAATATATAACCCCTTGTCATTAGCGGTAATGAAATTTCGTATAGTGTGTAAATATTTGCGCGGCCGATTCAAATAGACATTTGAGACAAAAAAGGGCTGAGAGAAACATTAATTTGTTTTCCGTCTACTTTGGGTGAAACCCGTTCCATATAATGAATCGCTTGCACAGTATGACCATGCCTTTGTATTTGGTCTCCCTTTTCTTAATCAGACCTTTTTATTCAAATGACTTTTTGTCTGGCTACCTATTACTGATAAATGATAATTGTGAGATTTCTGCACAATGTCAGTTCATGCAACCACGATGACGGATCATGAATGTTCTAAAGTTAATAGCATAGTGAAACACACACCCATCTCCATCAAATTTAGCTAAAATAATATCACTCAGCGGTCAATTCATTTTTCCGAACACTCACTTCAATCACTCTAAAACGCCCCAAAATCGTTCAAAAACTCTTGGAAATAATTCAAATCGATCAGTATTTCATTCAGATAGATTGAATTATTTCACAATTTCATTAGCTTGTGTTGATTTCAAAGAGTTCAGTTGGTACTTGATGACACAAAACGGAAATGCACGTAGATGTTATTAAAGAGAGGTAAAAAATTATAGCTTATTTCGTCCATTTCGCTCCTCCCACTCATTCCATTTTATTCCAAAATCATTCGAGATGTAAATTTTACGGTGTTCCTAAGTGTGCCAATTAGAGTTCTAGTAAAAGTATTGTTCACATTATTCCATAACAAATTATGTTTATTGAAAATTACCATTTTACAGTTTAAAGTAAATGTAGCATCGTTCCCATTTTGTAGACGATAACATACAACAATTATGTTAGAGTTTTTTTTTAAAAAGCTATTAATGGTGAAAAAGATAATTAACATTTTACTTGTACAGTTAGTAACATCGTGAAATTGACAAGGGGAATGATTTTAGAACGATTTTGGAATGAAATTGAATAAGTGCGATGAGTGAGTTTTGAGTGAAACTAAAGAGAGGTAGTCCAAAATCGATAATTTTGTTCACCCTCCCTTTAATAAAATATGCATATAAGTTCTATAATTAGCTTCCTATTTCTCCAAGAACCAATCAGACGCCTACAATTTCAACTATTTCAGTGAAATCACGATTTATTTTCTAGCTATATTTATTTTGAAAGTAATTGTTGATCTTATCCTTTTAGTGATTGTGGGCGTTTTTAAATTGTTTGGGTGAGTGTTCGGAATGAATGAGCGCTGAGTGAGTGGTTGCGAATGGTTTTGATTGAGATGAATGTCAATTTCACGATGTAACTGTAAAAAAAACATCAGGAGGACGGATATTTTGTAAAACAAGAAAAAATACCAGGTACTTTAAATTAAACTTTCGTTTTCAAAAGCTCCGTGGTAAAGTTAATGACATCGTGAAATTGACAATGTGAATTATTTTTGACTGAATTCGAAATGAAGTTGAACGAGTGGGATGAAAGAGTCTTAGATAGAATTAAAGGGGATACTACCAAAATTGCCAATTTTGTTCAAGCCTTACTTTCACAAAATACACGAACAAGTTCTATAAGCAAAATTTTTTGGTATTAAGGATCAATCAAACGCTTCCAAATTCAAAAAAAAAAAAAAAAAAAAAAAAAAAAACGGTGAAATCGTTAAAGTCTGGGATCTATTTGAATGTTCGATGTTGATCTTTTCGGAGAGTTTTGAATGATTTGAGTTAGTGTTCGTAATGAATGAATAGAGTGCTTAGTGGGTGATTTAGAATGGTATTAATCGGAGTATCAATTTCACGTTGTTCGTAATTGTGTACGTAAGTGCACGTGCAAAGCGAACTATAATTGGCGAACCGTTTGCACCGTTTTGTCATCCTGAACACAGGGCCGGTTTTTGTTGTCCGAGTGCTGTTAAACGAAAGATAAAATTGAAGGCAACTGAGGTACTCCCTGGCGGAATAATCCCAGACGACTCATGCTATTACTTTAAAATGGTCGTGACAATGCTATTAATTTCCATAATGTTATAATAGAAATCAAAGATGCCCTTGTAATTTGTAAAAGAATTGCTTGCCCTAGTCCGATCGCTTATAATGAAATATGTTGTGAACACTGTAAAAGTATGTTGAGTTACACATACATACAAAAAATAACTCAGAGAAAAATGGTGTATAATTTACAATAAATAATTGGTGTCACTTCTCCCTTTAATTGGTGACTCCTCTTTTTGGTGTAAAGTTTCCTTTAACACTAGTTTACAATAGTGTACAGCTACTTATAGAGCAACTTCGGGGGGGGGGGGGGGGGGGGGGGGTAAATTCTGAGAAACTTGCTTCTTTCATTGTTGAAACCTCACACCGTTTTAGATGTCAATGTTCTCTTTCCACAGTTTTACAATAGTTTATATCATAACTTTTACTAAGGACTAAATTCAGAGATACTTAACTTTTTTCTGATTCAATTTTGATCGTTTAATTATTTTATACATTAGATAGATCCTAGGTTACATCAAAATGTTTCCACGGAATAAATTCAGAGAGAGTTCACTTTTTCTATAGAGTGAAACTTGGAGAATAAAGGGACCGGTCTTATTCAACGGTGAAACTCCGCATTATTGTTTTAAACTTTACACTGTTACATATTATGAGATGTCATTGGTCAAGAAGTAAAGAGCTTCGGATGCCTGACCAAGAAATCCTGAGTTTTATTCCCGAAAGCGGCTATCGATCTTTGTTCTTTGTTTTGCCAATGTATTTTGCATTTAACAATTGCTTCGAAATGCGGAAAAGGACAGTACGGTCACGTCGCAAACTTTTTTTGAAAACCCTTACAGTTAAAAACACAGTGAAATTGAACTCATTCCGACCGAAATCATTCCAAATCATTCACTCAGCGCTCTATTCATTCATTCACACTAACTCAAATCGATCAAAGTACGTATATGTGTTGTTCATCACGAACAAAATTAGCGATATTGGATTACTTCCCTTTAATTTCACTTAAGACTTGCTGCACATACTCATTCAATTTCATTTGTATATCCTTTAAAACCATTCATTTTGTCAATTTCAAGATGTTTTTAACTGTACATACTAACGCAATATATACCCCGTCATAGACCAATTAGAATAAAGATGTAGTAACAACATCAAGATCACTCAAAGACGATAATATTTACCATCATCCGTACAGGTTAACAGACATGTACGAAACAATAATCGGCGCGGCTCAGTCTGCTTAGCAGGAAAGGTTCGTTCGGCATAAACCATCATGATGATTTCTTTTTACATGATGAATCATAAATCGCAAGTTGCACTTAGTCGGAAACTTGTCAGACGAATCACGCTGTTTTTGAAAATGGAATGTCATTTTTGTCCTGAAATTATTCTGAGATGACAATATCCACATTTGAGTACTAATGGAAGTTCAAGCGTCGTGATATGCAGCGTTTACCCGCAAGAGGGCTATGGAGGTCCTACCTCGCTTTCTTGATTCTCTTTAACCTCTAGGACAACAATTAAATGAGCTTGGAAGCTGTCAAATAAGGGATGTTTTCACATATACCCTCGCTGTGAGGCTGTCCTGCGTTTAGGATCACAAGCGGTGCAAACAGTTTTCCATTTTTACTCCGCTTTGCACGCAAGTGCACGTGCAAAGCGGGTTATAATTGGAAAACTGTTTGCACCGTTTAGTGATCTTAAACGCAGGGCTGATTTCATAAAATACTATTGTTGAAAATGCTTCCCCTGCTCATCTATGTAAAATGGGTATTTTGTCGCAGAGCCATAATATGACCAAAGGCTGGAAAAAACTTGATCTGGGTACTCTTAATGGGAAGGAGGGTAGCTGTCTGAATTCTTGTTTCAGAGAAGAAGACTTTTAAATATTTTCTTTATGTAAATATTTTGTTCTTTATTTCTTTTTTACGGGAGTTCGCTCCTGAGAAATTTTGTTTGTTTTGCAAAAGGAACTTCCAGCTACTTTGGCAGCACGCATTGGTTAACGCCAAATAATTTCCATTAATGATTAAAAAAAAATTAAAAAATGGCACAATATCACAAACAGTCGTCCTTTGGGATTTTTAAACAAACTACGATTCATTTGATTTAAATATTTCAGAAAAAATATTGCTAGATATCATATAAACAACACAGCTTTTTTGCTTGTCTAATTCAAGATGTGACATCATCGTCGTTTTAGTACGTTAAACCGACGTTAACGTTCTCATTCCCTATAAGACGTCAAATAACGTTATCTTTGACACTGCATCCCAATTGTTGTTCCGTCTGTAGAGGGTTTATCCATGATGATATATGAATCCTTTTTTGCCTCTTATTCTTAATATGATTATTCACTTAGGTTTCGTGTATTTAAAACGCAATCCGGATTTTGACTTTTGGCCTCGTACTGTGAATTCGAGCTACAGACTCAATACTTGCCAATAACAAGTTTACATACCATGGTGTACTTGACTAGAAGAGGATATGGTGAGTATTCATATACTCTTCAAAAAAGTTCTTTGACACTGATTTAACATACAATTTTTCTGAGTTCGAGTAAAAACTTCGATAAATTTTGATTGATTTGTGAACAGTAATTAGGATGTAAGAATATCACATGTAATTGCGATTAATTACTCGACCACGTTTCTCAATAGAGACGTCAACGTCAAATAACGTGAAATCTAAATTCTCATTCAGCACGTGCAGTTCCAGATTAACTGAACAGCCTTGATAGCGATCCATTGTGTTGTGGATGAAATTGCTTGATTGCTTTTTAAATTGAATGTCTAGGCACACACCTGTAATGAAAACATGTCAAACAAACGGAGGAACAACGTCATAAAGTTTTTTGTCGCCATAACACAGGCTCTATAAGACAAGCCGTTGCAAATGACTTTGTTCTCTCCGGATAGACTATCTTGTACCCCTTGCACCGCTATAACATGCCTCACAGCGTTATGTATAGAACCAGATCAGTCTGACGCTGGATTACAACGTTCGTCCAGGACTTTGAAAGACGTAAAGATGTTTTGGGTTTTTCAATCAAACTGCTACGTCAACGAACACTTAGGTCTCCAGTATAAGTTGGATCTCTGGTGAGAAAGTGTGGAACCAGATAAGAGAGGTCAAGTTTGCCACATTAAGACACATGCGACGTAACGTCCTCAATCAACGTCTCTGTTACAAATCTTTGATCAAAAAGTAATTTTGTTTTAATGCAGTGTGAAGATGCATTGACTTCACCTTCATTGATTGACTTTGCTCATACATATAAATATTAATGTCGAAATTACAATTTGCATATATATCTAATGTCAAAGAACTTTTTTGAAGAGTATAAAATCCATTATAATATACACGAAATATTGTAAGAACATTAATTGATTAAATTGAGTTAAACGCCGCTTTCAACATTTCTTTCGGTTTTATCGCGGCGGCTGGGGCACCTAGCAATGGACGCCTGGTATTTCTCTCGCCAGTGCAACCATCACATCCTCTCCTAGCCTCCAGCTAATATCTCACATAGGTCTTCGATTATCAAACCATTGGTGAGAGACAAATATTCCAAAAGAATGAGTGCCGCCGTCGGGGAACGAACCCGGGACCTCTAGACTGACAGTCCGACGCGCTACCAACTGCGCTATGACGGCGGCTGAAAACATTTACAATTTACGTCTTTTTGAGCCCCAACCTCTTTGTGTGACTTTGACCTTGGAGCTACATACAAAATGATTACACATGATACAAAGTTCAGCCATGGTGAATACTTGTGCCAAGCTATAATGAAAAGGATCCATGAATACAAGAGATATGGTCTGGTACTGATTTTTTTCAACTCATTATGACATCTGACCTCCTAGTTGGACCTTGACCACGGAAATCTAGAATTGGGCTAAGAAAAAGTAAGTCACGTGAATTGGAAATGCAATTCTGAAATTGGGTTCCCAAAACATTTATCTATTTGGTGATTTTGAATACTTTTTTTCTCATAATGATATAGAAATTTCATTTTTGTTTCTTACCTCCCTTTAATCTAAGAAAAAGTCAAAATATCGAAAAGGAAACAAACACAATAACCCTATGTT
This sequence comes from Fragum whitleyi, assembly GCA_948146395.1. NCBI lineage: Eukaryota > Metazoa > Mollusca > Bivalvia > Cardiida > Cardiidae > Fragum > Fragum whitleyi. Next base: position 55,832,949 of record OX411545.1, on the reverse strand, counting down.
CCACTTATTTTTCCCGCTATCGTGTCTAAAATTTACCGAGAAAATATAAAAAGGGCTGTATACTATTTCGATATTGTTTATATTTGAATTCATTTTAATGATACACAAATTTGAGAGAAAAAAAAGTTTGACGATTATTTGTTTTGAAATGATCGTTTTTCTACATATATTTCAATATGAACGTTGTAATCTATCTAGCATATTACTAAATTTATACTTATTTTTTTTATATGAATTATGAGAGTTCGGTCTTCTTTTAATTGACACACACGCTTTTATTTTCAAATACATATGGATGGTGGGCTTTTATACATACATTTCACGATCAAGAAAAATGACCCCACTCACATTAAAAGCCAATTTTCTCAAAACCTAATCCAATGGCCCCCTACTTTAAAATTCATCTTTGTGGTACGTTAATGTTTGGCTACGTCATATTAAAAATCAGGAAAGCTGTATTACTTTGATATCAGAAGCGTACTTCCTTAGAGTGGGCGTTCCCTTACAGAGCATGCTGCTAGTTTTTTTATTTGATTTAAAAATAAAAAAAAAAACATAAAAAGAACTCGTTTTCGAATTCAATGGTTCGAGCGTACTGCTATTATATTGACCTTCCCTTGTGAGATTATATCGGTTTAATTCATGTTTATGAATATGAACTATATTTTCTAACAATGTCATGATTTTTATCGACCGCTTTCCATAAGTTAATTAAATATCCCTCAATGAATGTTGCAATTCTAAGCTAAGTTCATATACAATTTCTTTTCTTTTACCATAGTTTAAGGATGAATTATTCGATCTGAAAACCACCATTTGACGTCAAAAGTGTGTAAATTTTGTGTACGTTATCCTCAATTTGTGACTAAAACATCGTATCTACAGCTTGAATTATGCTGTTATAACGAGGATTTGGTCGCCCCTGACGTTATGTATAATGACTTATCATTTATAGACAGTCCTTGCCTAGAAACATTGACACAGAAACATTGATATTCATTTATTCAAAAACAATTTATATAACATACGTTTTTACATTTAAGTTAAATGGATCATATACGATATAATTATTTGAATTGTACTTGGTACTTTTAGCTATGTGACTGCGGGTATGTCAATGTTCTTTTTTATTTATTTTTACTATTTTTCTCCAGTAAGTTAGGGAAACCGACACGAGTTAGCATTCTACTTAAGAATGAAATATAGAAATTGTTAAATTGATCTTAATGTAGATTAAGAGGTAGAATGCTTAGAACAATTAAATGATTTACTATGTTTAGGTGTAACATTTTCAGGCACTCAAGAGGAAATTTAAAGAAAACGCAACTGATACATGTATTTATGAAATTAATTACTCTTTATTTCATTTAGAAAATCAGAAAAAGAGAAAGAAAAATCATTCGTTTGCTATTTCAAACACGTCTCCTTTAAGATTAATTATCCTCTCACTGAGACGGAAATATTTTTATATACCCTACAGTTAATATCATCGTGAAATTGACAAAATGAAAGATTTGAAAATGGAATGAAATTAAATGAATCGATGAGTGACTTTTGAGTGAAATTAAGGGGAGGTAATCCAATATCGCTTACATTGTTCAGGATGAACAAAATAAACGATATTTATTACCTCCCTTTAGTAAAATTTGCAAACAAGCTCTATAGATTACTTAATATTTCTTCAAGAACCAATCTGACGCTTATAATTTCAACTATGTCAGTTAAATCGCGAATTTTTTAAGCTATGTTTGTTTTGAATAAAGTTATTGATCTTATCTTTTTAGTTATCTTCGGGCGTTTTTGAATGGTGTTGGGTGAGTGTTTGGAATGAATGGATGGAGCGCTGAGTGAGTGATTGAGAATGGTTTTGATTGAGATGAATGTCATTTTCACGATGTAACTAACTGATGTAACCGATGTAAAATATTTGTGAAAATATTTAATATCAGAATGTTAGTTCATTTCAATTTTTCTTACAGGAGTTCACCGCGATCCAGATCTGCTATATAAAACTAGAACCAATGCGGCCTTTCAAATCACAGTTGTTATTGGACATTGATCTGTGAACGGCGATTACCGAACAACAAACAAATTGTCGTGGGAAAAAAGAATAAAGCTGGTTGGCACTATAAGTTATCGGTTTCTGTAGTGAGCGGGCCGCTTGGTCCAACTACGGGCTTATCATGGATGCGGCTTTGGATTATCACACCTTACAGTTAGATAAATCAGGATATATTGGGAGCAATAGTACTATGTTTAGTGAAAATAATACCCGGTTTAAGTATGCCCCGGGCGACACCCTAACCCAGGTGATCCATTTGAATATATCCGCCAACGAATCTTTTGAATTGATACCCGACATTCGACAACCGTTGTATATGATAATTATCTACTGTTTAGCTTATGGAATTGTGTTCCTGTTCGCCCTATTTGGTAACATAATCGTGATAGCTGTGGTGTACAGGAACAGACGCATGCACACACTAACAAATTTCTTCATCGTGAACTTGGCTATTGCGGATATACTCGTTGCCGTTTTCTGCGTGCCCATTACTCTTCTACAGAGTCTTTACAATGGTAAGTATAGCTTGGTTCATTTAACCATAGATTGACATTCATGAAAAAATGCTTAAATTTATAATCAAATAAGTGTACAAATACAGTTAACATAATCATGAAATTGACAAAGTGAATGATTTTGGAATGATTTAGGAATGAAATTGAATGAGTGTGAGGAGCGAGTTTTGAGTGAATTTAATGGGAGGTAATCCTATATCGCAAATTTTGTTCAATATGAACAAAATTAGCGATATTGATTACCTCCCTTTATTATAAAATTCATACAAGTTCTATACATAGCTTCCTTTTTTCTTCAAGAACCTATGAGGCGCTAACAATTTGAATTATGTCAGTGAAATCAAGTTTTTTCTGTATCATAATTTATTTTGAATGACGTTGTTGATTCTATATTTTTCAATGGGTTTGAACGTTTTTGAATGGTTTGAGTGTGTGTTTGCAATGAATGATTGGGGCGCTGAGTGAGTGCTTAAGAGTGGGTTTGATAGAGGTGAATGTCATTTTCACAATGTAATTAACTGTAATAGGTCCAAACATTGTTTCAATGTACAAAATATGTATTTCATCTGATACCATGCGCAGTTTATTCCGAATTGGGTTACCGATATATGCTTTCGTCAAACGAAATCGTATGCCGCTTTGCACGCGAAGAGTTCGCCAACGAATTTGAAACATGAACACATTAAGATCTTAAAAGTCCGAGCTACAACCCAATAACATTATGAGTTATTAATTGCAATCAAATAGTTGATGTCTGATTAGGATCTTTAAGTTTATCAGCTCTTGTGAAATTACTTGTTGTATAACCTGTCACAGACACTAACAGAGCTCATATAAAATTTAGGTTTTTTTTAATTTTTCTTAAGTTATTCTTTAGATGTTTCGAACATGTAGGTTATGAAACCTGTCACCACAATATACAATGTATTACATGAAACTATCGAACAAAAAGAAGCAAAGTTCTCAATGTGTGATATTGTGTTCGACCATCGTCCGTCCGTCTCCCCTGTGTTGTCCGTTCAGAACTACTTTAAACATCTTTATCTACCAAACCTCGGACCCAATCAAGTTTAAACTTAGCAGGGGTGTTCTTTAGAAAAATCTCTTCCAACGTTCGGGAAAGAAGGTTCCATTAAAAAAAATCCGGTTGCAATGGTAATGGAAATGCTGAAAATGAGGAGATCTTAAAAAAAATCTTCGTATGTTAAACCAAGCAGCAAAGAGATTTGTTATTTTGTACGCAACATCCATTCATGGTCCTTTGCACACGCCGTTTCGTCATCTTAGTTTTCAGCAAAAAAATCAACTCTCCATTTTACATACGTGACATTAAGGTCATCAGCGATCACAGGTGATTCCTCGCAATCTGATCATGTCTTATATGTTATTATAACATAACATTACAAAACATATATTTTGTTCTAGTAATAAAGGCCATCGGCCCAGTTCACAAAACATGATATAACATAGAAGCATAATAATACTCCTTGGTTTGTGTAAAACCTTATCGACCTTATAGATCTTATTCTACAGTATGTCAGTATACGAAACATTCATATTGTATACTTGTATAAGTAGTATTATTCATCGTTCGAGAGACAAATCCTCATACCAAAGTATCCAAGTCGTAATTTGGGGAAACATTTAATGTCTGCTACTGAAGATAATAATATTTCTATGTTATATCATGTTTTGTAAACTGGGCCGATGGCCTTTATTACTAGAATTAAATATGTTATTATATAAGGTATAAAATCCTATATAACATTATGAAAAAGAATATACCATTGATTTAATTTCCTTTTTGATAAAAATGAAACTTACAAATATAGAAATGGCAATATAATTAGTTTAGTCACGGTATTATTTGAAATTTTATGGTTTTCGTAATGTTGGTATTTGTTTCATTATGTTTTTTATTATTATTATTCACTCGTTATCAATTTTTTTTTAAATATCACTGGTTTATTATATCCTGGGCTTGCTAAACAAGAATATAGATTGCTACAGCTTGTCTTCTTTGTGAGACTTGATACTGAATTGTTTTATAATTGAAAATATGAGACTATAACTACGGAAGTTCCTATACAAACTTCATATTTCAAGATAAATGAAAAGTGCAGCTGTGAAATATTTGTGATCTGTCACGCAATAAAACGACAATCTGCCCTATGTTAAAAATTTAAAAAAGTTTCGCGAGCGGTTTGAGATGATGTCCCGCTTTGCACGTGCAAATACGTGCAAAGCGGGGCATCATCTCGAAAGCCCTTCGCAAACACTTTCATCCTGAACGTAGGGCTGTAAACTTCGTAAAACGAATATTGAAAAGGGGATATGTTCTAGCACATGTCTATTAGTGGTTGCATTTCTAAAGTTATTATATAGGAAGGTACAATGGTGACTAAAAATTCAGAAAACTAGTCAATACTTTAAAGTCTCGACCCTAGCGAACTCCTACAGTCGACGCGATCTGACTAGCGTCGACAATTATCAGATGGGTAATTATAACAGACAGTTTTTGAATTAGGCATGAAAATGAAATAAGTTAGTCTTGTGATAGTTAACTTCTTGCTTTTTTGTTTCATCTGTAAACAATCATGTGAAAAAGTTTACGTAAGGGATGTACTGTAAATATTTTCAAGAATTGATAATATAAAAGAAACTTTCATTTAGCGTCGGTATTTAAATGAAAGACTGCTGAAAATCATTGTGAAATTGACACTTATTTCAATAAAAACCGTTCAAAAGCACTCGCTTACCTCCCTTGAAAATAAATCAAAACTCGCTTCCCCAATTTAATTGCATTTCGAATTCATTGCAAATTCATTTATCTTGTCAATTTCACAATGTTGTTTATTATATTAATAAATAAATAAATAAATATTAATTTGTCACTTTTAATTAATGAATAACCAAATTTTATTAATTTAGTTATTAATAAATGAGTATTATTTGCATAAAATAGTTTAAAATATACACAAAAAATGTGAAAGAAAATATTATTTCTAACAACCAAATTTCCATTTTTGCCCCCAAAACACGAAATGGTTGACATCTGCACCGAAGTCAAAAGAAAATTAAGTGATTAAATCAAGGTTTGGTGCCAAATCTAACTTAGGAGAAATCTTTAAGGTATGAACATTTTGCCCTATGCCTGATTTTACAAAATATGTCTGTTACGATATACAGGCTCGTAATAGATATGAGAAACCGCTAGATATATGACATCATTAAATTACGCTAGCAGTGCAAAAGCTTTAGACGTCATAATAGTCTATGTTTCGATTAAAAGTTTTTTTTTTTCTTTTTTAGATATTCTTGATTCAACTAATTATTGTAATAATATAGGCCGATTGGACGAAAAGGGACCATCTGAAAATGCTAATTGCACAGGCTGACTGTGGACGAATCTTTTCGCATTCTATATATTTTCTATATGATTTCTAAATGATTTTGATATGCCCTCTGCTGGATTCAATCTTTTTTTTTTTCAAAAATACATGTATGATTAACGGATTTTTTCAGATGGACCTTACTCATGTAACGGGCAAAATTATTAACTTGAGACTGCTTCGATACATACAGCAGTGTGTGGATGTGTGTGTGTGTGTGTGTGTGGGGGGGGGGGGGGGGGTTCGGCGCGGTTCAAAAGCAAACTCCAGCCTCTGAGTGTTAATAATTTACATTTAGAATTTTATTAACTATTTCCCTGCTGTTCAAAGTATATTTCTGTTGTGAATAAAGCTTTGGCAGACATTTTCTACTAAGAAAAGCCTTGACAAGTGTGCAGTCTAGTCTTAGCATACACTGCCTTTCTACTACTCGGTTTTTTGTGGAAAAAATCTTGAGGAGGACTTGCACATGTAGATATGTAAAAAAATGAAATTTGTTGAATCAAAAACTAAAATTCAGCATAATAAGTGTCAAAATTGTGCAATAATAGAGGCAAATAATTTGTTTTTTTTTATGTTCGAACCCCCTTTAAGAAATTTTGAATCCACCGCATGAAGGTAATTTAAAAGATCTTCCACAAGTAAACAGTTTTGACTCGCGCCAAAAAAGGTCCCATCTGATTACATCAATCTGAGTTTCCTCACGAAAATTTGATAAATTAAGCCGAATTCAAAACTGACAGGGGTAAAAGTACATTTCAAATGTATTTATTGTGATTATGTCCTCGGACGAACCAGATCCGACCACCTAAGATCATTTGACATTTTGATTTTTAGTTACATCCTTTTAAGATAGATTTTCTGATTAACCCATCTACTTTAAGTTCAAGTTTGATGATATTTATGAATCTAAAGTCAGTAACCTCGGAGTAAGCTGGTCATTTGATCTGTCCTACCTCTGACCATCAAATGATGCACTGCAGCAAATTCTAAATGATATTTGCGAAAAATGTTGGCTGAATAATCAAAGAAAAAACAACTTAATTGTCATTTTATTTTAATTTCAACCTCTCTGGTATTCAAGATTTCTCGATAACAGCTCAGTAGAAAGCAGACAGTGTAGGCTAAGATCAGACTGCACATCTGACAGGTAGGTCTAAGACTATACTCTCTGCCAAAGCTGCATCAGCGGGATCATGTCAGAAATAGAAGGAGAAGGTTCAAAACATTCAACTGAAAGAATATCAGTAAAATGACTACTATATTATAAAGAAAATATGAAAAACGACCATAAATAATCCGACCATTATTGATAGAAGTCTTATAAATCTGGGCATTATTTTGTTTTAATGAGCCGATTGAAAAGTCTAGAGAGCTTTTACAGTCTATGACGGTTCTTCCTAAAGTCACGTTTGTGATCGTGTAACAAGACTCTTAAATACGTCTGAAATACTTGGAGAAAATAGTTGTACACCCCCTTGTTATTTCTCGCTTTTTATAGAGTAGACTTCTGACAGAACACCACTATATGGAAGCGTACAGAAGCGTGTATTTACATGTACGGAAGTGTGTTTACATGCTTGATATGACAGTCTTCATAGACTTGTTCCAAGCAACATGTCGCCGAAATTTTGTAGAAATATTTGGACACGAATATGTATCCTATTGTTCACGATTTAAGCACATGAATTTATTTGTCTATGTACTTTAAGACTAAAGAAAAGATATACTCGGGAATACCTTGTATACAGTTAGTTGCATCGAGGAATTTACAATCATCTCAAATCAAAACCATTCTCAATCGCTAACTCAGCGCTCCATTCATTCATTCCAAATACTCACCCAAAACCATTCAAAACACGCTCCAAATCAATAAAGAAATAAGATCAACAACTTCATTCAAAATAAACAAAGCTAGAAAAAAATCGCGATTTAACGGACATAATTGAAATCATAAGCGTCTGATTGGTTCTTGAAGAAATATGAAGTTATTTATTTAACTTGTATTCAAATTCTATTAAAGGTAGGTATTAAATATTGCTTAATTATTAGTATTGAACAAAATAAGCGATATTGGATTCACCCCCTCCCCCTTTAATTTCATTCAGAACTCACTCATCGCTATCATTCAATTTCATTCCAACACCATTCAAAAATCAATCATTTTGTCAATTTCACGATGTTTTTAACTGTATTATGCGCAGCAGGTCGCCAAAATCATTACTTCGCATAGATCTAAATACAACATTCTGGCGTTCATTTATACAATTTTACAAACATTTCCAGCTTTAAATTGCAGATCAGACAATCGACTCCCCATTCGGAACACTACTCGGCCAATGTCACGATCAACCTCAGATGTACATAGACGGACTATTTTAAAAAAAATACGCGAAAACCTTGAAAAAATTGATGACGTCAGTTAAAATAGCGTTAGCCCTGGAAACTGTGAGTGAAAACATTCGATGTCGTTAACGCTACTTGTTTAAGTCACTGACGTGAAACCATCGAATCCTGATATAATTATCTTTATTTTCTTAATTAACGGCTGAAAAAATCTAAATTTTTGAGAATGATTCGTCATTCTAAAAAAATAAGATTTTTTCAGCCGTTATTTAGTGTAAAAGATATAAATCTACAGTGCTAGTTTTTCTTACACTTTTTCCGCCTAACAAAATGCACGATTTGGTTACATATCCGTCCGCCTTACATACATCCGAGGTCTGTTGCAGTTTACGGAAATGGCCGAGTGATGTTCCGAATGACGACTCCTCATGCTGTCACTTCAACTTACACTTTCAATAGTGGAATCATTCGTTTACTTTAATTGTGTTACATAAGTTAGCCAGTTAACAAATGACGTCTAGTCTAAGCTAACGAGGATAGTCATGCGATAAAATATGGCTGAACACGTAATTACAAATTACTGTTCTTTCTTTCATTCTTAATTACGTCGATTGTAGTCGTGAACGCGAGACTCGTTTATATTATCTGCATTCCGACTAAATGACAACATAATATTGACTGTTGCAAGAGGTATTATCCGTGATTAATGCCCTGGCAGGGCGGAGCCTAAGTAACGGGTCGTTGCACTTAAGGTTAAGGTAAATCACCTTTTATCTAAAATAACCTACTTCTAAAGAGAGTCGACATAAATAACTCGAGACCTTAAATCGTAGATTGGTTACCAAATCCTCGTAACTCCAGCTTAATCAAGCTGAAGTTACGAGGCCTTAGTAACCAATGGATGAAACGTGTTCACTCGAATCTTTTCGGTTTTAGGATACATTGATTTGCACGCGTTAACGATGATTACCGACTAAAATTTGAATGAACCCAAAGTATTAATAAGTGAACTCGCCAAATTACGTCTCGGTTAAGCCCCGCCCTGCCAGTTCATTAATTTAGCAGAATACCAAGAAAATCAGAACCATCTGAGACAGTTTAACTAAAATTTGCACTCATCTTCTCAAACTGAGGTATTTAATTCCAGAAGGCATAGCTTGAAAAAAGAAAATATTTATCAGTTTTCAACGTGAAGCGGTGTTGTCTATAATTGACACCTTCTCCGACTAAAAATCGTTTATTAGAAAATTTAATCTCCCATTTCCTCTACTATATTTTTTTCTGCAGTAAGTCCCAACTCGTCTATAATCCCATTTCGTCTACAATCCCAAATCGTCTACACCTATTTTACTTTACTAACAGCATACTAGTAGCATGAAAAGGTGTGAAAAGGTTTAATAAAACACCAATATTTGTTTCACTTACGTCAAAATGTATGTATCTTTTCTTTTTAAAAAAGGTAGAATAATAATTCTTCAAAACAGGTGACGACGGAACGGGGAAAGTATGCAAAATGTGTAGATCGAATTGGAGAAAACAGACAAAATGAGATGTTACCGTAATTTTTGCTCCTGAGTAACGAAAAAAAAAATAATAAAAATTAGGCTTACGCTATAGATAAATACATTCAAATGAAGGGATCGCCTCTTAAATCCATCAATACGTTGTAATATATATTTTTATCCTCCTAAACCGTACAAAATATAAGATTTACGATTCCTACATTGTCTTATTTGATTTTTTCTCCCCATAGTATTTCAAATGGTATTAGAACCAAGAAATGATCTGTCTAGTTTTACAGTTTCCTGAGAAAGAACGTGTGTTAGACAAAGACAATTTAACGTTCAATGCATATTTTTCCCTTTTGTGACCTGTCTAACTCATGAGATAAGTTTACTGTCTAAAGTTAATACTTGCTTTTTACAACGTACTGTTTCTGCTTACCTATGAGTTTGAGACTATGAGCTGGTTTATACACTTTGTTGCAAAACAACCTGACCCTTATTTTTGGAGAACGACCGTTTCGTTCACAAGTGTTACTACGTAAGGAACACCATTTAGGTTAGGTTCTTCATAAGACTGGTAAACCTGCCCCATCTACGCTACCCTTCGTTACTCAGTATCGATAGATTGAGGCTCGCCATTCAAGTTTTTAATACCTTAGAAATAAAGTAGTGCCCTTTTACATTCAATTTACTATTTCTCAAGACTTCTCTTCTCAAAATCACTGTTTATTATATTTATGGCGTGATACAAGAGTTCTTTAACATGTGAGGATAATGCAAAATTCCCTTTAAAATTTCAAATAAATTAAAATGTTTAATCGGGCTTGTAAACGTAAGCAGCAGTTTATCTGGTAGACTTGGTCAAGGTAGGCCGCTTGTGACCTCTTTACGGAATTGCAACTGCATCGGACGACGTCAGTGACCCATTTGATCACCTAATCTTTGATAAGTCATAGATAGGGGCTTACTGACAACCAGAGATCCAAAATCCATGGTTCAATGACTTAGAGTTTCGATCTCTAGGAAAATGAAGAACTCTTTATTGTCTCAAAAAGTGGGGGTGCCAATCTTTGAAGCTGTTTAAATCCTCTACAAACATTTACCCAAAAACAGTTCTTGAGTGAGCCGAACAACAATGATTTTTTCCAATTTAAAAAAAAAAGATTGAACACGGGATGTGTCTTCTGTTATTAATTGCCTTTTGTATATGACTGAGGCGTTTTAAATTGATAATCAGCCTGCACAGTTCTGGTAGTCTAACCAGGATAGACATTTATTCCCTACGAACATCCCAGGTGGTTCGTTTATGACTTGGATCCAATCACGGCATTCATTTGCCCTTCTTAAAAAAGGACATCGACAGATTACGTGCCATTATGTTGTAGATATTACTCAGCAGTAACCGTCTCCAACATTTTACTCTGAAAATTTTGTGTGAAAAACAGCATTTGGCACGAACATATTAGATAACCATTTCCCATGATAAAACAGAACAACGCCCACTAAATGTTTTATGTAAGGCAAATGGTGATGGATAAACAAAACATCTATGTCATATGTCTTTTATGTCTCATGCGTATAAGAACACGAAATTGCTTTATGACTACTATGGAATCGCTCAGAGAAAAATTAAACCAATGTTTTCACAGAATTTAAACGGAACTCACTGAATACTGTAATTGTAAATTTTAAATCATCTAAGAGGTCAATAATACGATGCCAATAGTCGTTTATCGTCTTTGTAACAACTGCATACGATTATTAAAACACTACTTGCTTGAATCACTGCCAAATCAAATGATAAAGACACTTGTCTAATTTTGTATCGAAGCAATAAAGTTTAGAAGGTGCACTTGATGCTCGAAAACAATGTGACCACTACTTAAGTTATTGCATAAAAAATCTTTTCATTTTGTCACGTGTAGATGGGGTTGTATTAAAGTTAAACTATCTTTTTTCTCGGTGCTAGGTAACATACAGAAAAGAAATTCGAAGAAAATCACGGAGACCTTTTTTTTTCGTCAGTATATGTATTTCCTTCTTCCCTTTTCTTTTATTTCGACCATTATACTCTAGAGTGATACTCAAGTGAAATCTTATCCATTTACTCTCTAGAATGAAACTCAAGCCAAGTCCAAGTCATTCGCATATTAGAAAGATACCCAAGCAAAATCTAAGTTGACAATTGACATTTCGCGCGTTTATACATTCGTCATTCATTGATATACCTTAACGTCGACTCGACGTATTTTTGGTTATGATAAATCACGTGACCTATACCGCATAGTTGTAGGATTAACTCTTCTAAAATCATATTGTAACACATCGGATTATTACTAAACGAAGACATGATTTCAGTAACGTTTCAAATACAGGTCATGTATACGGGTCAAAGGATATATAACTAAGCTGAAAAAAAGAAGAAAAAAAAACAGAGTAAAGAAAAAAATGAAAACATTTTTTTCTCCTTTTCCGATTACAAACAATTTCCAGTGCTCTGATCGGAAGTCAATTTATAATAATAACATCATGTCCTGACAATGACCTTCCGTCTTCTATTGCTAAATTCAACAGTCGGAATGAATAACCTGCAGATGCTTAGTAATTCAACAGCAGTTCCTGAAAAACTCTAGCAATAGAAAAACTACGCAGAGCTTTTTTTAAAGGTAATAGTTTGGGTGTCATTAACTTTAATAGTGTTAAATTCATTAGGAAACCTCGGTTGGCATTTTGAAAGATCACGCGTTCCGAAATATTGCGGAACTATTACGAGTCTACTACCTAAAGACAAATTGAAGAGCAGTTTCAACAGCTACATTAAATACAATACCAAATCAAAGGTCAAGATGAAACAAGTAGTTATACAATATAAGACACCCCATACCAGAATAGCCAAAGCATTGTGAAAAAGAGCCCATTTTCTCAGAATCATCAACTTCATAATAGACGGGTAAATCTGACCCGTATTTTAACTGAAAACAGAATAAAGTACTTACCAGGTACTACAACAATCGTTTGTATAAAACTTTGACAAAAAAAACACAAAACTTTTGAAATCGTTGAGCTAGAATTCTCTGAAGATTTTGAATTGATAAATGTTTTCTGATATCATATCCAAGTAGCAGACACGGTTTTTAAAATGTTCAAAAGAAATGACTTGGTTTAAACATATTTTATTTGCACAAATTAATACATTTTCAATACAGTTTACAATTACTAATTAATTCTATGCAAAAAGGATGAGAACGTAAGCAGAGCTTATATTGTTCTTCTCCTTTAACATATTCAAAAGATGTACGACATTTAAAGATTTTGATTAATTCAGTGAGAAAATCTTGGAAATGACTTCAACAATCATGACATATCCTTCCGTTACAACGGACTACATCGCTCTGAATATTGGAAGGGCATCCAAATGCAATCCTACACTGATATAATCTTAATCTTGGAAAAAGAGTTTGAAATAAAATATGTGCATCTTAAAAAAAATAAGATGGTATTATTTATGTAAAATGACCTGGCACTCATTAATAACTTCCGTCAGTGTTCGAGTATTTCCGCAGCGTAAAATTTTGTTTTACCCTTATATTCCTATCATATCACATAGATAAGGACGTCGCTGTAGTACATAGGTTACAGACGCCTTCCCGAATTGCAAAAGATGTCGGGTCGAGTTCAATCCCCGACATGGAAACATATTTTACTCCTTGTGATTAACATCAATTAATATTTTAATTGTTCATCCATTTTTTATTAACCTTTTTATTTTTTCTTTGTTATTAGATTTTTTCAGTTGCAATTTATGTTTTACATTCTCATATAATTCATTTTAGGTTAGTTGCACCAACCAAAACTTGTATTGGTTTCATACCTTAATGAAAACAACATTTAGTATGTAGAAATCTCTAAACGAAAAAGTAGTCCCAATAGAAATATCATTTTCTTTGATATTGAATTATAAGATATGAAAAGACTAAAGTTTTTGAGATAAATTATCTAATCACACTAAAAATTGGAATTCGATTTTCGCATTAAAACCGACTACAGGTTTTTTAATTTCATACCGGCATAAATGAAAAAAAAGAAACCAAACAAACAAACACCTTCATCTTTTAGATGTATATACATTTCAAAATTTCAGCTATTCATTTTCGCTGCGATGTATTTTGAACTACAAAAAAACTACAAAATTGATTGCGTACCTCTCCACCCACAAATTTCATTTACAGTAGTGCATTGACAGTACTTTGCAATGATAAAATATTAAATCAAATTGAAGTTTGACAAATTTCTGTGCAGAATACCGATAGCCAAGTGCAACACTGTTGTATAAAAATTGGTACTTAAAACAGCGTTGCCCTAAAAAAGAAATATAACTGGTCATGATCCGACTAGAGCTAATGACCTCCGGTATAGGGTCAACAACCATACCATCTGCGCTAATCTTCCGAATGCATAATGATTATTGATACATTTTCTTAAATCTAAACTTCGCGAGTTTAAGTCTATATCAAGAAATACATATGTCGACTTATAATAGGGGTCATAAGGAATATTTGATGAGTGTCAGGTCATTGTAGATAAATAATATCTTTAACCGAAGAATCATCATTTAATGCTAAAATCAAACACTTGAAAGATATAAAAATTCGGTTACTTTGAATCTGGCTTTTCTTAATGTCATGTCGTCAGTCTTTTTAACGTCATCAACACGACGTCATAGCAACATTGAAACAAACTGATTAATGAGGAAAGGGAATGCAGAAGAAAATGATATCTATGCATGTAAAGTTTATTTTTGGTATCATGGTTATTATTAGAATAAAGTCTGAATATTTCGAAAACACTTACTGGTAGGAACATCCTGTGCAACGTCGAGCATTATTTGTAACGGAATTGACGAGATGAATGTTTTTTGGAATGATTTTGGAGTGAATTTGAATGACTATACATGTTAAGCGTGTTTTAACTGAAATTCAAGGACGGTTAATCAATACCGCTAAATTTGTTTAAAGGTCAAATGAAAAACGTTTACAACCGTTTCTTTATGTATTCCTAAGTAAAAATTAAATACGATGCAATATCCAGAATAAAAAAAATGAATTTTTATAACTGTGAATTTCACGATTTTCGATAAACACACCTGTAGCCGGTCCTTGATAACTTCTCGGTCACGTGACTTAGCATGTGACGTCACCGCAAGGGATAGATAATACTGGCATATTAAACAATTTGTCAGCGGCTACGTATTTTAGATCGATTTATGATAAATTCCACTCGAAAAAGTACTTGAATTTCGTATTATTGTGTTGTCCCTGCTGTCGCAACCTAAATACTTCGGGAATTATCCTCTTTTCGTTCCCGTTAGATCAGGGTAGGACTCTAAAGAAGCGAGAAAGCAAGAACCGAGAGTCCAAAAATAAAAGAATAGAAACTCACCGAACACCATCTACTATGGAAAAAAACTTTAGCAACGTCATTTCACCATTTATTGTTTTGGTGTAAACCCGTGACTAGCAAGTATTGAAGATTAATAGTAAACTGCCAATTACGATCGCCAATCCGATCGCCGGAGTTTGTTAACTGACAATCAATTTAGGTGTTAAAGAGACAGTTTTAACTTATCTAAAATCAATAGCATGACACACTTTTGATAACCATTGACGCATTAAAATGACGTGACAGCTCAAATTTCCTAGAGCTAAATTGCACCATTTTGCTTTCCTGGGCATTAAAACCTGGGGTCAGGGGACGTTTTGTATGCATAGTTGAAGTGGTCAGGGTAAGCTCTATTTCATGAATTATTTGCATCAGTAGCAAGAAGTAATATTTAAAACTTAAAGAAATAGAATGACCTCAAGATATAAAGTTATCAGGGAATGAATGAATGAACAAAAGAAAGTAAGAATAAATGAATTGGTTGATGAAAGAATCTACGAACGGATGGAACGTTAATGAATGAACAAATTTATGGATGCCATTTCTCTTTCTTTCTTTCTTTAGACCATATGGGAATTTTTCATCTTACCCAATATTTTTATAGTATAGACAAAATGGGTTAAGACAAAGGGAATAAACCACGAAACTATGTACTGATTTTGTTATTCTCATATAAAACAGATTTTTAGAATTTGATTGATTAAAAATGACCGTTTTCACCATTTCTTCTCTTGACATCGATTTGACATACGAAACGTTGTATTTTCAGCTTTCTCAAATCTATAGCTGCACTGTTTTGAAGCATGTCGAAAAAGTGTTTTTTGTGTATGAGATAGTTCAGATTGTGTCATCTGAAATTTCTCGCTTTTTGCGTGATAGTTTGAGAATATATGTGCATTGTCACGGATAGATCAAAGAAAATTTGTCACGTGGTCTGTTATATTGACCAAAATAAAGGCGACACGCACGTGTGGTTAGGGGCTTATCAATATATATATGTCATAGACAATTGATTGGTGCATCGACACGGACAGATCAAAAAAACCTTGACCCGTGGTATGGAACGTTGCGTAAGAAAAGACGATCTTTATGACACTTACACATGTGATTTGCGGCTTATGAAAGGACTTCTGTTTATCTTTCTCCTTTATTTTTTAATTCTTGCAACGGTGCAAGAGTCTGGGGTGATATCTAACTTTTGATATAAATTATAAAAAAAAAAATATGAGACTTAATGAAAGCGCAAACAGCTGTGACAAAAAATAAATGAACAATAAAAAGTTCTGTCAATGGAGGTTGAATTATGGATAATTGTGATCGCATGGATAAATTACGTTTGGTGGAATAATGCCCAAAACGCTAAAATCGGCATTGAAATTCGAAAACACCGCAGAATAGGTAAGATATACATTATGTTCTTTCCAAGCGACTAGATTGTCATAGATATAGTTTTAATACAGCTGCGTTTGCAACATTTTGGGGACTAAAGAACAATTTGTATAGTTTCATAGCCCTTTCTGGTGGTTATCTTTAGAATAAAAATTTTCTTTGCACCGTTTTTGTAACATGATGACAACTGTATAATCATGTAAAGGGATAAATAATTAAAAATTTTGATGTCATTGACATATTTGAAAATTAATTAAAAGTTTGTAATCAAACTGCTTAAAATTTAGATTTTTAATCTTTTATGTATTTAAAAATGGTTCCCAACGCCAACCACTTATTTTTCATATTTTAATTGACAAGAATGGTCAATCGGGATATCCAGTAAGCGTTGTAAAAAACAAAAAACGACAACAACAAAAAAAATGGCAACGAAATTTAAATTTTCCACAAAAAACATGTGACATATCTTAGGTATATCATTAAAAACCATTTATTGGTAGGTTGAATTAAATGTTGCACAATAGATTTGACTCGGAGAGCTATTCCCGATTTGATCGTTGGGGCTGTCAGGTACCGGTCTGACTCGATTTTTTCACCCTACATTTTTTACCCGGGTTCAGACTGTGATGATACTACATCTTCAAAGCGAGTGGGCTCGAACGATCTCAGTTGAACATGTGGATAAGTGGGTAACAGGATAGATTTTTCTTCGTTTCATTTGAAAGTGGTCATATTTACGATGCTCTCTTTGTTTATCTAGAACGGGGAATCCCTCGCAGTGACGTCATAGCTATTGCGCATGCGCGTGTACGTATTTCTGGCCAGGTAAAATTTTCCAATATATCACGGTCGTATTTTTGTCAATACCGTTCTTTTGAATTTGTTTTTTTCGACGCGAACTTTTTGTGTCGCCTTATTTCATTGATAATTATCAGGAGATATTTTAAACAAACGTTCAAAAATAAGCTTTTCATTTGATCTTTAAGATGAACAAAATTAGCTATATTTATTACCCCCTTTAATAAAAAAACACGTTTCTTTCTGTTTGTGTGTCTTTATGGACAAATCAGACACTCTGAAATCCACACCAGTCAATAAAACCGTAAAATAATTCGATCGATTTCTAGATCATTTCTAATGATTTTGTTGCGTTTCTGATCGATTACAGTGAGTGTTTGGAATGAATGAATAGGAAGCGCTGAGTGTGCGATTTGAAATGAGTTTGATCGGAATGAATGTCAATTTTACGATATTTTCAACTGTACTAGAGATAATGATAGCTCTGTCTCCATTTGTTTTAGCCCAAATCCAGTACCTCAGAGCTTGTCTAATTTTGTAAGGTCTGTCTTATTTCCGTAAATAACATATCAGTAATACAATTAACTGCAGGTTATTTCTAATTTGGTGTCGCAGTCCAAGAAAAATAATTTAAAAAGAAGACGCTTGTGCTGAGATGAATTTATCGACAGTAATTTAATACGGATAATTAGCGTGTAATTCTGTATACAATGGTAGTCTGATGAAAACAAAACGCAACAAGATATTCTTCAAGTAATTGTGGCCCGTTTATCCAAACGTAGCAATCTGACAACTTCGTTCAATAAACGTCTCGAAATTATTTATGTAAGAAGATAGAATGATAAATACAGATTCAGAAAATCTGCCACGAACGAAAAATATCGACCTGGGTCAAGCAGGGCTGCCGCGCAGCTTAACCAATTTGATACTTTTCGCCTTTTCCAGAGGGTCCGTGAGACGAATCACAATTTATTCTTTAAGACGACCATGTTGAAAATAATATTTGTACATGGATGTATTAACATATTATTACTTCTATAAATAAATTTTTAATCATTATGATTATTACTCTGGTGGAATATTTATTTCTGATTGGGAATAATAGGACACCGCTTGATGTTTTGGTCGCATCAATCAATGTGAAATTCGTTTGCGAAAAGCATTCCTTTGGTTACGTTCCTGACAGGCGATAAACGGTCCATTTTTATTTGTTAGAATCCCCATTTTTACTCGTAGTAATTTGATTCGTTCATCTATTATCGTTATGATTTTAATATCAGCGAGAAATCATGACTGTAACATGTACATATATGTATTAAGTTAAAAGACATACGCCTTAAAACATGTAGATCTATAGAATAATCACTGTCGCGCTAAAATCTTTCTGATCTACCACTACGGACAACATGAGGTCATTTTGCTTGTCTGCTTTCTCTCATTATTATCAATCTTGTGTCTCCACAGAGAAGTTAATTCGGGATGCCAATAAGAGCTGACAATAGGATTCCGCCTTTAATATCCAAATCCTACAGTCTGAAGCTCTACCTTGCAGTCTTTAATTAATTTGCAGCAGCTCTCGTAAGCTCTACTGATTGCTTGCATATTATCGCCTATCTGCAGTGCTCGACTATCCTTTCCCCTTTTCTATATTTGACCGAACGAAGAAAATGTGAGGCATAAGATGGCCAGGTATTGCTTCACAGGAAATTTTACACATGAAACCAGCAGAGTCATTGGTTTGCTTAAAATTCTTCAACAATTTTTAAAAGTAGGTCAAATGTGACATTTAGGGACTAGAGAGACACTACATTTCAAAGATATAGAGAGTAGTTATTAAGCTTATTTTGACTATTTAATCTTTTAAAATCTTCTGCGTAAAGTTTTGAAATCTTTGAACACCTTTTTCTAAGTAAACATTGGGTCAATTAAACACTGCATGTCAGAAAAGATCCTTTAACATCCCAACTCTAAAGAGTGTTTTGATTGACACCTAAATAATGATCACGGTAGGGTGGAACTTACAATGGCTATGAAATTTTTTTAAAAAAAAAGATCACGCTAAATCTCGGGGCCAATTACAACCAAACATGTCAGTTATTATCCTCTTGGTACATCATCAAATGAGTTTTTGAAATATCTATTGATACCCAATTATGGGCGATGATTATTTTGACTGTCATCTTTAAACATCTTCTTTTCAGAAACCAATAGGCTAATTTATCCATATTTGATCCTCTCTTAACCCTTTTCAAAACACGCACGTGAAATTCTCACTGAACCCCAAATTTTGGCGCGGTAGGATGGGATGAGACTATGAGTCTTTTCAAAAAAAGGTGTCTTCTTCTACTTAACTAAGAGGCCATTTTAAAGTTAACTAAGCAATAAGGTCTCTTGGGTGACCTTTGTCAAATCAGGTTCCTGAAATTATGGCCTTCAAATATCGGCATGTGAGCATAATTCGACTTCGTAATCTTCATTAGACATCTTCCATATTCATCCAAACCCGATACGAATGCTCATTCTCATCATTTGTTTTACCAATATGAGCGTGGCTCATTCAGACTATGAAATCTTTTGACCTACTAAAGCCATTTTTTAAAGGAGCTACAGACTGTCAAATGTGTCATATTGTAATATAATTTAACACGGCCAAAACAGAGTGTAACCTAACTGCCCGAATGAGAATTTTTTTTCGAATTCGACAAGCAATCATCTTGAGATAACCCACCCCTAGTTTTAAAGATATATTTTTATGGCAAAATGCAAGTCGACCTTTACAAGTTGGAACGGCTTATTTATTCAAATACCAACCTTTCAATAATAAGAGGATTACAAAAATCAGTAGAACCAAAGTTATCTTGAGACCTTTAAAGTTACAATGATCCATAAAAAATCTCCAAGGTAATAAACTCTTCATTGCGTAAGAGCTTTCACATCTTCCTTTCCCAAGATAGATGTAAAATACATTTCTACAGATTGAAATACGGGATGGAAAGAAACAAATCTTTAGAGACAGCAGTCGGTACATGACCCTACATAATTAACCCATCAAAAATGACAAAAAATTATTCTGTTCAAAATTCAATTGAATGAACGGAGTTTTACGCCGGTTTCAACATTGTTTCAGTTTTATCGCGTAGACTGGAACATCTAACAATGGATTCCTGGTATATCTCTCTACAGTACAACCATCACATCCTTTCCTAGCCTCCAGCTACTATCTCACATAGATCTACGATTATCAACTCATTTGCAAGAACTAGCAGACACCAATATTTAGTTTAAATTGAATTTTGTCTGTGCGTGACATTTCCCACAATTTGACAAGTGCGTGAAGTGCAAACATTAACTAACCTTGACTGACATGTAGTATAATGTTTGCTTGTTTAAAGTTTGCTTGAATTTCTAAAAACAGACTTTGGGACCTGATCTATCTTCAAAGCGCAAAGTGAAGGCCCTGGTCAGACCTTGCAGAAGCACAAGCTAGCCAGAGTCTTTGTTTTGCTTGAAATTGTTGGATATGCCACGCACAGGCTCAATTGTCGTTTATGGATGAAGACATTGTGAACAATAACTTCTGTAATATCCACAACTCCGATGTTTTAGGAGCGTTAACAATTTGCGATTGTGTGAAAATGATTTATTAAACCCAATAATGGAAAAAATGAACAAAACAAAATGTATGTGTCAAACACCAATGCCAACGCAGATGCCGTGTTTTAGATACAGTAGTTTTATAAAATTCGGTTATAATCATCAACAAAACGAAATTTAATTCTGTACTACAAAATAAAATGTGAAGATCAAATCTTCAACACACTTGACTTCTACTGATGACCTATAAATTTCTACAAAAGCATAATCTCACAAGCAAACCACAAATGAAATCTGCATGTTCTATCACGAAAATGAATAATGAATAAATTGGGGGGGGGGGGGCAAAAGTGCATGTAGATTTTTAAACATGAAAACACACAGGGAACAACAATATGCCCGTCCGTCAGTCCATGCTTTTGTGAGATTACTGAGCAGAATTTTAAATAACTTCAAAAGAATGATGCTAGAGAAATGCTCTACCGGATCCCTTCCTTAAGTCCTGATAGGGCTAATAACAATTCGGAACATCACTCGGCCATTTCCGTAAACTGCAACAGACCTCGGATGTATGTAAGGCGGATAGGTATATATGTAACAAAATCGTGCATTTTGTTATGCGGAAACTGTGTAAGAAAAACTAGCACTGTAGTTATATATTTTTTACAGTAAATAACGGCTGAAAAATCTTAATTTTTGAAAATGACGAATCATTCTCAAAAATTAAGATTTTTTTAGCCGTTATTTAAGAATCTAAAGATATTAATATTAGGATTCGGTGAATTCACGTCATTGACTTAAACGAGTAGCGTTGGCGACGTCGAATGTTTTCACTCAAAGTTTCGAGGGCTAACGCCGTTTTAACTGACGTCATCGAGTTTTTCCAAGGTTTTCCCGTAATTTTTAAAAATAGTCCGTCTATGAAGATCCGAGGTTGATCGTGAGATTGGCCGAGTGGTGTTCCGAATGGGCTAATAACTTGAATGCAACGGACTGTCGCGCCATCCAAAAATGGCCAATCGTGCAGAATATAAAAAAATCTTCTTCTCTGAAACTTCTCTGCAGAATTCAATCAAGTTTCACATAAATGATTCTTGAAACATGTTTTATTTTATATTCCTTCATTCAACCCTAATGGGGTTGATATATAGGGTGATTCGGTCTGTAGTGTCATCCAAAAATGGCCACATATGGTGAGATTAAAAAAAATCTATTTCTCTGGTCAAAATTCAACCAAACTGTACTGGTATGATAATCATGATACTTTTTTCAGGCTTCTCCATTCAATCCTTATCAGACTGACCTTATGCTTTTGGCTATTGCGTCATACAAAAATGGCGCCATGTGATAGAAAATGAAAAATTTCTTCTCTAAAATTAATGGGCAGAATTCAACTGAAATTAACAGGAATGGTGTCTTTCAGATTCCCTCGTGAAATCGACACTGGGCTGATCACTATTGATGTTTTGAGCTATTAGTCATCCAAAATGGTCCCATATGGTGAAAAACAAAAATATTGTCTTCTCTGAAACTACTGATCAGATTTCAAGCAAACTTCATAGAATGAACCGTAAGACATGCTTTCTGAGATTTCTTCCTGCAGTTATGATTGGCGTAAAAACTGGGTGCCGTTGAATCAGCGAAAAATGGTCTCAAATGGTGTGATATTGTAAAAAATGTTTTTTGTCTAGAGTTATGTTTATCTTTGAACAGTTTTTTTTTCTCTTTTATAAAAGATATATAAGCCTATTTCAAACCTATTAACCTATTCAGAATAAAGAGTATATGATTGAAGAAATGGCTTGAAAGATATTTATTTTCCAATTAAAAAATGCAATTTTGTTTCCTATATTTTTAAGGATTGCATTCTTTAATTTTGAGAAATATGTATCCCATTTAACAGGGGAAAATGTTATTTGTCTTTTTTAAATGAAAGATAATAGCGAATTGAATAAATGATTACAGAACAATATTATTTCTTTTTTTTTATTGCTTCACAGTCTCTTTTTAAGTGCATATCGTCGATATAAGGCATATATCCTGGGCTTTTTCAAGCTGTTATCAGCCGCCGTCATAGCGCATTTGGTAATGTATTTCGTCGGCCTGTAAATCTAGAGGTCTCAAGTTCAATCCCCGACGGCGACACTCATTCTCTCCGACTGCTTGTCTCTCAACAATGGGTTGATAATCGAAGACCCATGTAACATAGCAGCTGAAGACTATGAATACCAGGAATCCATTGTTAGGTGCTCCAGCCGATGCGATATAACTGAAAAATTGTTGAAAGCGGCATAAAACCCCATTAAATCAATCAGTTCAAGCTGTTGTTCAGAGGTATGTGTCACCTATTGAAGAGGCAAAAAATTATGTATACAGTCTACATTGCTCTAGCGACTACTTCTATTTAGAGACCATTTACATTAAGCGACCATCATTGTAGGTCCCTTAAAAGCAAGATCTCTGAAAAGGTTTATATTATCATTGAATCTCCGAAAAATAGATAGGATCCATCATAGGTCAATCAAATATAGTATTTCTAAAATGTTTATACTAAAAGACAGAATAGCCATTACGGATTCCGAAAATCAGCAAAGTCCGATACATTTCGACCCTTGTCAGTCTGCGCAGTCCGCATAGCCAGACTGGGCTGGATACTTTACGCATCATCAAGATTATCCCTTTTCGTGTGACGGGTCAAATTTAAGAATCTGGTTAACGTTTTGTTGATAGTGGTACATGTGGTACCTCAATAAAAAGTCTAAATATTCAAAATATCTAAATCTTGATTTGTAAATGTGACCCGTCACGCAATTAGGGACCATCTGGGTAGTGTGTAAAATGTCGACCTTAGTCAGACAGTGTGGGCTGCGCGAACTGACTAGTTTCGAAACTTTTTTGCAGCGTGCATATTTTCTGAATCTAGAATGATCAATCTACCTTACAGTAAAAGAGTTTTTATAATGTGACATCTGATTGGCCTGTACTAGAATCAGTCTCTTTTTAAAATATTGATTTTACACAGTTCCCAAATGGTCCCTTTTCGCGTGACGGGTCACAAATAAGAAAAAGTATTGTGTCGATGAATGTGTAATTCATCTACACCCATGCAGCTTTCCAATGAGATTTCACAGTGCAGTTATTTTTGCTAGAATGAAGAGTTAATTTCCGCCATTCTGCAGATTGACGCGTACCTTGCAAAAATGAAATGGGCGTGTACATGTATGCCATATTTCTTACAATTTCCTATATGTGTGATGCACATACATTTATTTTATAACTATAAAAGATATACTTGATATCGCATGGATATTTTTAGAACAATGACAAAATGCTGTTATTTTTAGAAACATGCATTTCTGTAAGAAATATAGACGAAAACAAGGTAGATAGAGGTTATAAGATAAATATAAAACGTACTTAGTGTACTGTATGGAAAAAAAATCTAACTCGGTTATGGGAAATGATAATTGTCTCGGCAGAGCCTCGACGATTATTGATTCCCATAACCTCGTTGGATATTTTTTTTCATACAAAACACTAAGTATGTGTGATATTTGCACATATGGCAACATTGAGAGACGCACAGATAATGAAGAATCTTAACAAGCTGCATCTGGAAGATTTCGATCAGTAGCAATCTGCAGAGGGCAAAGTGAAGCACAGACTTATCAGATACTTCACCTAGCGAACAGGGGCCTGTTTTACTAAACATCTTACGATCATTTTTTGCGTAAGTCAAAAAATGGAATTGCTTCTAGATTAGTAACTAAATATGGAATTCTGTCATGCATTATCTCATTGGAATCGCCTTCTAAAGACAATTCCGATGATATATTACGAGGCAGATTCTAGCAATAAATGAAAACACCAGAGGTGCGTTCGTTAGAGCGAGATTCTTAAGATTCTTATTAAGATTTTTAAGATAAAGCGTTCGGTAGAGCGAGATTTTTAAGCCTCTCAATAAGAATCTTAAGATATCTCAATGAGGAAACGAAGATGGTTTTGCATTGGCTTAAAACGAGTAGTCATGACGACATCGAATATTTTCACTCAAAAAATCGAAAATCGTTCATTACGACGTCTTAAAAATCTCATTTAGATGGATTTTTCATCTTGCTCTAACGAACGCACCTCAGGTGTGGTTTATGATTTTGATGTACGATCATTTTTTTCGTAAGAACTTTAGTAAAACGGGCCCCAGGTGACTTGTTTGAATATGACATACCTTGGCTCAGTAAAATAATAACAACACTCAAAGTAATATTGTAAACTCAAAAAGGTTTCACAAAGAACTATGACTCATAGTGCAAAAGAAATCATTTTGGAATTACATTAAACAAATCTTTGTGAACCTGGTCCTGTTCGGACAGTACAGACTTTATCGAAAGTTTGCAATATTTACCGCCAATTTTCCGGAAGTTGATCAGTCTCTTTATATTCTTTTCACAGTGTCATCTCTTTCGGACCTCTACTGTAGTACCTATTATTTTTCAATATTTGATTTTCGGACTCGCGGACTTTCCCTTTCCACTCGACGGTTCACAATTATATGTTCAAGGAAAAAAAATCTATTCGTCTGAGGCTGAGTAGTTCTAATCATTGATGTAATGAAGCGTTCTAAAGTTGAAGTCCTTCTCCCGGTCGTTTATTTAACACGTTTCGTCTACAAATTGTTCGTCACAAGTGTATCTAATTGGATAATGTCTTCCTAACACAAAGACATACTACCCAAAAGCTGTTTTTGTGTGTGCTTTCCTTGTGCGATTAAGACTATTCTAACATCAATTATTCGTGCAGTGTTGTGTCCGTAATCTAAAGGTAGAGCGTCGGCCTCAGAAGTCCTGAGTTCTATGCCCGGGAGCGGCTATCGATTTATGTTCTTTCATTAGCCCACACATTCGATGTTGAATTTCAAGGAATCAGAATCGAGAGGAAATAAACTACGTTGTAAAAACTAATTTTCCAAAACGATGTAAAATGAATAGGTTTAAACCAATTATTGTTGCAAAAGGGTTGGGTTTGAATTTTTGAACGGATTTAACAAAGCGGTTTATATGTTGAGTGCGTTTATTGTTGCATGTATTTTGGTGGAATCCGAAAGGCTGTGACTTTACAATCATATTTCATGTTGCCGGTCTATGAACGGTCTTCAGTACATCTTGTTGTTTTGGTCCACGGTCACCATACGGGGATCGGGCGATAACCTAACGATTGCATTGAGATCGCCGCAAGGGTACTCCGTGTGACAGGTAATTGAAAAAGTCTTGCATGCACCACAAGAAATTATGAACACATGCGCCGTAGAAAATAAAATCGTAATATATATATCATACAAAAATTGCTTTCCTCAATTTAGAACGGCGTCCCTGCCAAAATGTAAACCAGCCCTGAATTCTAGATGACAGAATTATACCCCGCTTTGTACGCAAATGCACACGAAAAGCGGTGTATAATTCACAGACAGTTTGTACTATTTTGTCTTTCTGTACGCAAGGGAGACTTAACTGTAAAAGACAGCTTTCTTCCTCACATAATGAAGAATAATTGATTGGATTTGTTCAACAGATGCAGGTTTAGAAGACACCAAATAAACAAACATACGGGCATTGCTGGGAGTTAAACAAAATAAGAAAATCAATGTTTCATTCATTTCATTCTATAGCCTTTAGAAATGAGACCTTTTATACGTATATAATATCTAATCATTATTTAATTTTATTTTGCCTTTTCATGGCTGTCAGTGAGGAATAAAAACATAATTTCAGCCAATTAGACATCTCCAAGTTCGATGGACACAACTAGAATTAAATTAGTTCAACATAAAGATAATTTACAGAAAATATTGTTTCACTCGTTTCACTTTTCATCCTTGTCCTTTACAATCATTTACATGAAGAGGTATTTGCAAAAGTTGAAAGAACACGTAAATTCCAGCAAACCAACTACATTTTGTAGTTGTATCTATTGTTGTTTTCTAGGCTGAATGGAAACAAAAAACACAACAAACATTCATTAACAAACAGCGCATATTACCAAAGAACAACCTTTAAGGTGAATCGGATTCAACGATATTTATAAATTTATTAATAAAAACAGCTTTTACAAATATACTTTTTTTACTTCCAAATGAGCCAGTCATCGCACATAATAAGGACACACTTCGTAGCACCTAAAGTACCCAAGATATAAGTGAATATTTAACCTAATATATTTAAAGTGAAATGTGGCATGTCAAAAAGTCAGTGTTATTCTTTAACACCCTATTATCATTTTAAATTACTTTGTAGTAACGAGGTTCCAAGTTATTCAATAGGACGGGGTGAACTTTTATTTTAGGATCCGATGGTACATTATATAGTGACGTATAGTCTAAATGTGGATGTGGTCGTCTAAAAGCGCCAATTTGATCAGAAACCCCCAGATTAACGTTCATATTCATACCACTCATTCAAAACATTCAAAACGCTACTAAAGCTACAGACTCAAAAATACCATTCAAAATAGCTAGAAACGTCCCATAATTTGATTGGCTGTAAATTTGCAGGCGTCTTAAAGGTCCGTAAAGACACAAAAATCGGTTTTGGAGTGAGCTTTTATTTCTCCTAAGGGAAGTACATGAACATGTTATAGAATACTACTAGTTAGTACTCCGTTGAATTTTAACGTCGCGGGAAACACCGTGTAATAACGTACACCGGACATACGCATTGTTCGGTCGCTCAATTTTGATATTGTCAGTTTGCCTGCGATAATTTTGCATTTTTAATCATTGTGCTTCGAAAATATAGACTTAACAAAACCAAAGGCATTTCTGCAATAGAATTTAACAGAATAAACTGTTTAAACACTGATGGTTTTCATGCCTTTTACAACCCCAATAAAATTTTGGAAAGCTGCAAGCCAATTACACTTTTCTCTAAATGAGTACTCAAAAGTCAGTTTTAAATCGATCGTTATACTTCTGGAAATCATAAAATAACGGTATTTGAGATTTAATTGTTAATGGTTCTCATATTCCATAAATGGAATTCTATTTTTGTGCACAAATGAGAGATACTTCTCGCTTCTTCCAAATGGGTGACTTTGTAAGGACGTCCTGCATGCGTACTCTAGAACAGTTTGTTATGTCGTTTAACCATTTAGACGTTATGACACCGTATTTTTTTCCTGGAGAGCTTCTTGTTTATCGCATGTTGATTTGCCATGCGCCTTTATTCAAATTTCTACATAAGTAACATAACGAAAAACACATCAAAGCCTTTTTTTATTTTGGAAGAAATTTTGTTAGCTATCAATCGTTTGTTATTCCAGGAACGGCCATTTTAATTTGACTGATAAAATGATAATACTTCTCGCGTAAATCTTAAGATTATCCATATTTCTTCATGAACTATTTTACGCATTTTAGGGGTCTTCTGTAATAATTTGTCACGTTTTACAGGCGTAATTAAAGAGGTTTGGTGGCAAAGAAACTTAAATAAACTGGAATTCGATTTGTCTCAAATCGTTTAACAAATATGCTTTAAAACTATGGTTTTCCTGTGGTCCATTTGGTATAAAGAACATAGAAATTCACATCTTCGAAAGCCAAGGGTTCTAGCTCCGCTATGTTCCTTAGAACTCTTGTCTTGCGAAGATGAGAAATTCATTAAAACATTTATAGGAATGATAATTAGCGGGTGACGTGCGTTTTCGAATGTCTCAAGCATTATCGTGCGCGACGTCAACCCGATCTTTTAACAAGCATTAATCAACGCCCTGAAAGTACTGTTATGTTGAAATGCGCAAAACACCCGTCGCCCCTTACAGCAGTCTGATGATTTCATACAGAATCAAGTTAACAGCTAAAAGCAATACTCTCAGTATGGTGAGCATTTATAATTGAGTCCAAACAAGTAGGAGGAATGCATGTGTCTGTATGAAACTAACAGAATATTGTAAGGCCCCTTTTACAGTGATGCGGCATTGAAAAAACAAAACACCGACACTATGCACAAGGTCAGGTAACTGGACCTTCTTTGGAAAAAAAAAAATGAAATCTGACCTTTAATGTAGAACTACTCGAGATCGCATGTTTTTTTTGTTTTTTTTTTTTTGTTTTGTTTTTGTTTTGCAATTGGGCATATTTCTCCAGGACGCAGCAAGATGCTACAAAGCCCCCGAATTGTGCGCAAGATGGGGTGACTTGGAATATTCTGTGAAAGTTTCATCCAAATCCTTTTTGCGGTTTTATTTAATCTATGTTGAAATAGCTACGCATTCCAACATAACTTGGCACTTTGTCTGTTATGCTCAAATAATCAAATCCGTTGAATCTTGCCCCAATCAAGGATTATCTATCCTTACATGTACGTGCATACGGTGATAATCTCGCATACTAAAAAGTATGCAACATTTTCGCATTGTCCTTTAGATGTCTCTTAACTTAACTATTTCAATTTACGCCATTTGAAAAACCTTCTAGAGGGAAATATAGGGACGATATTATATTTTTTCATCTTGTCTTTCGAAATGTATTCAGTCATTATCGAAAGAATTACATGCGCGGATTTAATAAAATACCCTATGTGTCTTTATTTTGAATGAAGTGAACTTCATGCACTGTGATATAGGTTGGGTAGCGTCATAAGTTTGTTGAGTGACATCATGTAAATATATTTCAGCGGTGCAGATGTAAAAAAGCCATGCCATGTGTCTAACAATGTTATTAGTATGAGGCTTAATAAACGGTTTGTTACACCGCTTTTAAAGTGTATGATAATAAGTAAGAAAGTTAAATTTTCAACTTTGGAAAAGTTGATTACACAAAGAAAGCACAAAACTGAGTAGCCTTAATCTAGCCTAAGCTTTGTTTAAAGTGTTCTCAATCTTCCCCCCCCCCCCCCCCAACACACACACAATAAAAAAAAATCCGACAGAAATAGGTTTGCCACTAATATTAGAATTTGTGTTGAAAACAATTATCAAAATACTTCGGAAAAGTTCCGGCCAGGTTTTCGCGTACCAGGAAAACTGTAACACAGTACGTTTATTTCCCCCCAGACAGATTTGAGACTTTCCATATATTGTGTATGTCATATGATCCTGTGGGAATATAATTATCTGTGAAACAGAAACTTATCATTAAATAAACAAATGCGCCGTAAGACCCTGCAATACACCCTTGGGTACTGTCTGCTCCAGATTTCCAAACCTGGCTAATTATTTTTGTTGAAATATCTGCTGTAAAAACGTTTTGCGAGCGTTTTCATATGCACGTGCACATACGTGCCAAGCGGGGAATCATTCCGAAGACGTTACGCTAACGTTTCATCCTGAACGCAGGGCAGGCCGGTATTCAGGATGACCAAACGGTGCAAGTTATTTGACAACTATGTCTCGTTTCTTACCAAGGTGCGTGCAATGCTTTGCACGCAAGTGCAAGAGCAAAGCGGGGTATAATTTGCAAGCAGTTCGCGCCCTTAAGTCACCCTGAACTTAGAGCTTAATTAATGCCCATCTTTTTAAATGAAGATGGAAAATAAATTAGGTTTTTAGTTTTATGCCTAAATGAAATAGACAAATAATCTCTTCATCTCCTATTACTTAATTTCTTGAATCAAAAATACAAAGATTTACTATCGAGTACATGGACTGTTTATGGAACTTCTTTCAGCGGAGGCAAACAAAAAAGCTGCGTAATTAAAATTGTTTTCATTGAGTTATGACACCAAGTTTTCAGCCAATCAGAATACACTGGTCTTGGTGAACACAACTAGAGTTGAATTATATATAGATGAAAGGAACAGCAGATATATACTTATAGAATAACAAATTCTTACCGTTGTTTATTGAAAATTTAACCACGCTTCTGAGTTCTAAGGCTCATTAAATAATCCACGAGAGCTTTAGCTCGAGTGGATTATTCATTGAGCTTTAGAACTCAGAAGCGTGGTTAAATTTTCAATAAATAACGGTTAGAATTTGTTATTATAATTCTATCATGACTAAATTTCACTATTCAACGGGAAATAATCGCGAAGATACCAAGTCTACAACAACTGCGGATTAGTTTCATTTGATAATACACGCTATTCTTTTTCACAAAAGTAAGCGACGGTAAGCAATAATTATCTCTCGATTCTTTTAAATTGGTCCAAAATTTGTAAAAGAAAAATGAACAAAATTACAAACATTATCATTCTTAATTCGTTTTTGTCAATATTATAGCAAACAAACATATGTATCTTTCACGCTATGTTCAATCCAAAATTTCAAGTGGGCCAGGGATTCATTTTTACCGCATCAAGTGAACTTCAGTGGGGCGTAGGTAAGGGTAAGATAAAGCCTAAATGCTTACGGATAAGAACCTCAAATGCCTAAATAAGAAAGAGTATTTAACAATCAAATAAAATATCAAACGAAGTTAACATACCTTAAGAATTAAAAACAAATGCGATGGATTTTCTTGTCGATCGCCCATCTCCACTTTATTTTCACGATTTCGTTGTTGTGAAGTTAAAGCAAACATCAATTCAATGTCATCCCGGTTATTTTATCACAAGGTGAACATAGATTACGACTAGATTCAAAGTTTTTGTCTCTAAAAAATACTCCTCAGTCGAGTAAAGTACAATTTTTAATGTATCAATCCATCCGGATCAGTAAACATGTTTAAACAATACTCGTCATAATTTTAAACTACGCCATGAACTACGTCATCGATGAAATATAATTAGCTCAAGTTAATTTGAGAGTCTTGCAAAGTATAATACCCCTACACTTATTTGACAGCCTTTAAATATTTTCGTCATTTAGACAATATTGAGGATTTTTTTACCAGGTTGCCTTGTGAACATTCTTTACCTAATGTGACATCAATAAAGATTTGTACATGGGCGGAATGGAACAGCCACTCGGAACTTTTTTTCAACGATTGGCGTCTATTTAACCACGATGCGACTGCATGCTTTGTATAGACATAAAATCACGTGCCATGATAGAATTGTATGTTAAACATGTCCACCTGACCAGATCAACCAAGTTTAATCCTTTCCAGTTAAACAAAATTTTGGACCTGTCCAAATTCAAAGGTTTTGCAGACAAAAATTAAAAGTGGGTTTAATTTGAAAAATAACCATTCAGTAGGGTAGAAAATAGTGTGGAAAAAGAAGAAATTGCTTGTCAGAAGCAATTTCTTCTTTTTTTCACAATGATTTCTCAATTATAAAATCACAGGCACGTAAAGAGCAGGGATTAAGCAGCAAAGGGTTAATTCATTTCTTTTTTTTTTTTTTCTTTTTTTTTGTTATTAATTATAAGAGATAATTGTGTGTTAAACTCTATTTCAAGGTTCGGAAAATACGTCAAAACATTTGGCAAAAATATAATCAAGAAAGAACGATTATGAGTGTCAGTCTTAATGTGCGAGATCCCTCCAGCTTTGTTTGACAAAAAATATCATAATGGTTTTATTTCTTCAATCAAACATTCGACCATTTACTTTAATTTACCGATCGCCCTAATTTTTAAGCCAATGGTCGATCGCTATTTCATTTCAAAAATATATCGCATAACCTAACAATCTGTTCGAATAAGTGTGCTACATGACTTAATGTCATTATGGGCGGAGACTTAAAAACAAACCAGACAGTGACGTCATATCTTGTCTGGTGAACGGTTTCGAACGACCCTTTTACTTGTAATCGAGCATACGAAAACGCGTATTGATTAAATTATTTCTGTGGGTTTTCAACAACTCTTACATTCAAATGATAAACAAAACGGAGATTTTTTTTATTGAATATACATGTACATGTCAACCAATAGAGGGGGTAATAAACTGATATACTGATTCCGAATTTAAAATTTACTCAAATCGAACCTTCCTGTAACACCTTTTAAAATTGACATAAAAATGACGACATAGTTGAAATAATATTGAATCTAACTCCTTTTCTTAATACGAATACTTTTAATTTATCTATTCTTCAGCGCCCCCTACCCCTCTCTATGCTTTGTTAAGCATATTCACTCATGTCGGCTTAAGCGAAAATTTGCTATACATTCGTAGCATGGATAATCCCTGTAGGTTAAAAACTCAACATACACCATGCATTTAGGTTTAGTGATGTGAAAGGGTACGAGCCAAAAAATTGGGACAGAACGATAAACTTGGATATTCATCTTATTCTAAGTATTCAAAAATAGCTTAAATAACTTAAAAGCTTTTGAGACCCGGGGATCTTGGACAAGGCTTGAAAATACACGCGACCCATTTGAAGGTAGCGTTTCATTTGGGTATCAAAAATTACCCCGCGTTCAAAACGAAAACCTTTAGCGAAAAGTTGCTCCGCTTTAAACATGTACTTATCAGCAAAGCAGGGTTCAAATAATCGTCGCTCGCTAACGTTAGCTTTATTGAAAATGAATATCACGCGGTACGTTACTCGTATTTTCTTACAAATAAAATCCTCACAGATGTGCATTGCGTCCGCGAATAGCTTGCTGATTAGAATATAAAATACATATTTATAGTTGCTACCACAAGGTATTCATTGCCAAACGCGACTAAAGGGTAATCAATCCGTCGAAACCGTCTCGACAAATGACGAAATATAAATGAAAGCTAGATAATTGATTAAATTCGCCCCTCCCCTTTTTGTTTGCGGCGATTTGATTGAATAATGCATGACGCAACAAAATTGACTGACATCATTGATTGACGTAAAACTCACTAGAGCTAGAGTTATTGGATGAAAAATTAAGCCGATCGGTAAAACAGTTATAGTTCATATTCTGACAATTTACGCGTATAACCTTGCGCTCCGCTAACGCTCCGCTTAGGTTATATCGCGTAAATTGTCAGAAATGAACTATAACTATTACTTACCGATCACCCTAATTTTCCAGCCAATGAAATGACGCGATTTCGTTTGAAATTCAAAAAATATATCGCATAAACTGGTAATTTGTAGAAATAAGTTGCAAAATTAAGTACGCAGAACAGGGTCGCGAAGGGGCGGAGACTTAAAAAGCAGACAGTCACGTGGTGTCTGGTCCGCGCGGTGTGTGGCTATTTCCGTCCTAAAGGGGCCTGGAGTGAATTAAAACCAGACAGTCACGTGACATACCTGGCTAAACTGTCTGAGCTGAACTGCCGGGTACTATTTACCCTTAACTCGGTGACACTTTTCAAACATAATTTCACTCCTGACATATTTTTTTGTTTGTTGCGAACATTTCCTTGTTCATCCATATTATATATGTGGATCTAATTTATTAATCATTGGGAGTGGTGTGAAAATGCAATTTTATTATTATATCTATAAATGGGTACACTAAATGTCGTAACTACAGCTTGAACAAAGCTCTAGCTAGGAGATTTTGTCATCCCACTGACAATACAATACTCTTATTTCATTAGATTTTCTGACATGCTTCGACAATATCTTTGTCGAGATTTCATAGTCAGGGGTCAGGGCATCGCCCCTGGATCCATGATGGAATAATGCGGTACAAAAATGAAAAGGGCGAACGGGTTAATTACACAAAAAACATTTTACGGTGAATTCGGATATCTATTGATGTACAGGTTTAAATGAGTCGCGATAAACCGTTTCAACCATTCAAGTTTCAATGTAAAGTTATTCTTGGAAGACTCACTTTAACTTGTACACTTTTACTTCCCAGACGGTCTTGCGACTCATGCGAGAAAACATTTTTCTAAAGTATTCATGGGCTTTCAGTTTCACGTTTTGATTGACGTAATTAATCATTTCCTACACAGCCACTGCTCTCTTTTGAGGGTCGGATATTAAAAAATGTCTATTTAAGGTGGTGGACCGGTAATAGTTCCGCAACGTTTTGGTAGTCACGATATTAAACAGTATATTAACAGAGTTTTCGAACTGATTTTATTCGATTATTTCGGCAAGATTTGATTGTGAAAGATCATGAGTTCCGAAATGTTGCGGAACTATTACGGATCCACTACCTTAACAAGAGTCAAATATGATTTGTCTTTTTCAAACAAGTTTTCCTTTTCCTACTATGGTTTAAGTAAGACATGTAAGACACTTGGTTAAGATCTTTTCTCTGCATATCTACTAATCTATATTTTTATAAGGTTAGGGAAAAATAAGTCGGTACTAAACGGAGTGCTTAATCAACAGTGATGTACGTAAAATGCATCTGACAAAGATTTTAGGTGTGTATTTATTGGGAAGGGAGGGATACATAACAAACATTTTGTGAACATTTCAATTTAACCAACAACACAATTCTTTTTAAGGATTATCAATTAGCAAATCGGTATTTTTCTGCACTGATTCAAATTCTCAAATTTCGAGGATAATTTTTTTGCCGTCACTCTTAACCACAATTAGTTTTTTAACTGAGCTTGGACTGGAAGCTCGATGTGTTCTTTCGAATTCTGGATATTCGAAGTACTGAGAGATTCATCGATTAACGGTATCGGCACTGGTTCATGCTTGAGATCGTAATCTTGAGCTGGTTCTTCTGTGATTGGAGCGACTTGCTCTGTGGTCGGAGCGACTGGCTCTAATGCCTTAGACACACTGGTCAATAAAGGTAGCTGCTCCCTTTCATATGCTCGCACTGCCGACGAACTGTGCTTGGATCTATTCATGACCGTCTTTTCCTCAAAACGGTCATTGAAAAGGGTCGTACAAAGCGTCACGCGCCCTGAATGATTAGTAATATTCCTGTGTTCTAAAGAAATCCCAGCCTCTTCAAAAAGTCTTTTCATCGTCCCCTTTAAATCGCGTTGACTTATAGAGCCAGCACTGAACTTTAAACCATCAAGGGGTTTTCTGTAAAATACACCAACCCTTGGTATGAGATTAAGGTATGTTTCATAAAGTTTATAAACACTGACTGACAAACTGGAGTCCGTATCATAATGTATTATTGGCTTCGTGATACTTTTGGCATTTTTTGAACTCCTCAATCCCCCCTGTGCGTTTTTTCTTATTCGTGGAACAAATTTAACAAATCTCATTTTGTTTTCATGGTTATACCCAACTTCGAATTGTTCAGCTTGTAATCCAATATGCTCTTGTCCTCCACGAAAACCAAACACTTTGCCATTATAAAAGAAAACAGCGTTGGAAAGTCCCCTTGCACTTGTCATAGAAAACACTCCTTTTCCCCAAAATTGGCTCTCATCATCTTTATTGACAGGATCTGCACTTTTAACTTCAACACCAACACCCTCGTTGGTCAGCTCCTTCATTTTTGAATCTAGAGTCCTACGAAATTCAGAAAAATGTGGATCATCCTCTTTAAAAAAGTTAACTTGAATGCTTTTTTGCCGCAGGTGTCTCTGCAATGCTGCCGTTATGGCCTGCAATGTGTTCGGAGGGTAAGGCTCGCCATTTTTACGTCGAATTTCACATATGAATCTTTGTAACCAAAAGTTCATCTCCTCGAATGAGCTAAAGTCGTCGATATTGGTAGGTATCGGGTAACCAAAATCCATCATGGTCTGTGGTTGTTCGTTTCTGTATTTGGCCCAGTCTCTCCATACTGTGATTGCCCAGTTATTACTTTTGCGGGTATTCACTGGGACAGCTTGAACTTGTTTCTGCTGGATGTCGTCAACCGTAAGCGGCTGGGCAAATCGACCTGTAATGGTGAACAACAAAACAATGTTGTCATTTAGAAGATAAAAAAAATCTTCTACTGGCCCAAAATGATAAGTTACAGAGACGTGTGATACAAGTGTTGATAAAACTCCTCTGCGTTGAAGAAGCAAACATTTGTAAAATAGTATAGCGGTCTGAACGTGCTCTTACGTGCAAAGCGGGATACAATTATAATTTTTTTTTTTTTTCGTCCTGAACGGCGGGCTAGTTTCGCTTAACAGGTTTCCGTTCATTCAGAAAACATTTTGAAAATCGCAAGAAAAATATTTCGTATTTTAATTAGTTCTTGCAGTATCCGATGGTAACTTTAGTGTATGTATATCATGAAATATTGTATACAAATCTTAAAAGCACCGGCAATGTTTGATGGCTATCCGTCAATGGAAATAAACCAAATATGAAGTTCAGATTTATTTAAAGGATTTCAATCCGTCAAAAATCAAAGAATTAAATTTGTTCAAATTCGATAGAGCTTACATATGACAATTCAACGTACATGTAAGCTGAAAAGAAAAAGCAACAGATATAAAGTGCTTCAGAAAAAAAAAATTGACCCATCAAGTAAAAAGGGACCATCTGGGTAGTGCGTAAAGTATCGAACCTAGTCAGACTGCGGACTGCGCAGACTGACTAGGGTCTAACCTTTGGCTATGTGCTTATTTCTGAATCTAGAAGAGTCAACCTTCCAATGAAAGAATTTTTTTTAAATGAGACCTCTGGTTAACCTATGCTTGACCCGATCTCTTTTTCAAATATTCATTTTACAAAGTGCCTTTTCGCGTGATGGGTCACATATGGCATAAGAAAAAATTGCTTGCAATTGGGAATTTCACATTGTCACATTTTTGTTAATTCCTTTTCTTCGGTAAAACCTTGTATTTGTTTAAATAAATACGTAATCGATTCTGAGAAAAACAAAAACAGAGGCAGAATGATAGAGGCTAGAGAGTATTATAATTTCATATTTTAATTTAATGCAATAGATCTCTGTCTGCTTTACTGGAGGGACAGTTCAGAATTGTATATAGCAAAAGCTATTCGAGCTCAAGCTATTCAAAATTATAAGCATGCGAAATTGAATATAGTTTTGAACCATCCCCCCCACTCAGGACGAAAACTTTCGCGAACCGTTTTTGAAATGGTGCCCTGCTTTATACTTGCAAAGCGGGAAATCATTTTAAAACGCTCTCGAACGTTTGCTTATCCTGAAAGTATGACAAAATAGAATATGTATCTTGTTTCTAACTTGTACTTTTATGACATTTGTAGTCGTTTGTTTCTCATTTAGGGCATAAAGACTTTTTAAAACTTACCCGTGGGATTTTCTGGTTCGTTTTCCTTAGACTCCTCTGTCAAACTTTGCGTATCTATATTCATAAGCTGTGTCACAGAAAACTCTTTTGAATCGATTATTTCAGAAAAAATATGGTCTCTGTAGAAATCTATGGCGTGTGGAACGTTGCAAAATTCGATAAATATTTTTATGTGATATAATTTTATATTTATATTCTATAATTTTTATTTATATTGTATATTTTTTATTTATGTTCTTTATTTTTTATTTATGTTCGATAACGCGAAAAAAAATTATGTGATATATAATTTTTTTATTTATATTGTATATTTTTTTTATTTATGTTCTATATTTTTATTTATATTCGATAACGCGAAAAAAAATTTATGTGATATAATTTTTTATTTATATTCTATATTTTTTATTTATGTTCTATATTTTTTTTATTTATATTCGATAATAGTGCGAAAAAAATTATGTGGTATGATTGCATCATGGGATACTAGTGACATTTGTAACAAACGATTTGATTGGACAACGGTTTTCAGCCATCTTTGTTGTGAAATCCGTTGTCCAATCAAATCGTTTGTTACAAATGTCACTAGTATCACATGTGCAATTATACCACATAAACTTTTTTTGCACTATTATCGAATATAAATAAAAAATATAGAACATAAATAAAAAATATAGAATATAAATAAAAGAATTATATCACATATTTTTTTTTTCGCGTTATCGAATATAAATAAAAAATATAGAACATAAATAAAAAAAAATATACAATATAAATAAACAATTATATCACAAAATTTTTTTTGGCGTTATCGAACATAAAAATAAAAAAAAAAGAAAAAAAAAATAAAGAACATAAATAAAAAATATACAATATAAATAAAAATTATAGAATATAAATATAAAATTATATCACATAAAAATATTTTTAGAATATAAATAAAAAAAATATAGAATATAAATATAAAATTATATCACATAAAAATATTTATCGAATTTTGCAACGTTCCACACGCCATAGAAATCATTATCCTCAAATTCCAAATTAAATCCACCACAATCCATTTTAAGCATTTGTAATTTTTCCAAGTCAGTCTAACCGAACCCGCCAAAAGACGACACATTTATAAAACATTGTTAAAACAAGGAAATTTGCTCCGCCCCTATTTCGTTCTCATCGGTTTCTTAAAATAACATGATGAAATTTATGTTAATTGGCAGCATGAGTGACATGCGACCAACTGGACTAAACTTTTATTGGGTAAAATTAGGGTGATCGGTAAAACAGTTATAGTTCATATTCTGACAATTTACGCGTATAACCTCGCGCTCCGCTGACGCTCCGCTTAGGTTATATCGCGTAAACTGTCAGAAATGAACTATAACTATTACGTATGATCAACACGCTATATAATTGCATTAAATAAGTGATATAAGTGCGGATACCACACGTCGGTCAAATATTTTATTGGTTAGGAGTCTTAAACGTCTTGTCTACAGCTTGAACATTCTGCTTATTTCAGAATGGTTATTTGCTTTATGCTTGCTATTCCGAATTTCCCTTTCAATACCCGTTTAAACCAAACCCATAAAATCCCAAGATAAAGCTTTAACTAACATTCCGGGCGGAATTCATCTATAACTTTTACTTGGATTTTACTTCTCAGGGAAATTAGATTGAGAAATACGTATAATTAGGGTCTTTTTCAGAATTCTCAAATTTATTTCAGATCTATAATAAGACCAATGGAATGTCGCAGCGGATAATGATCCTCGTTTTAAACAAGCATAAATATCGATGCCAAGGTTTGGGATTAACTTTTTTCGGAGCATAATAACCTTTTACGTCATTTTTATTTGTTCGAACAATTTTAAAAATAAGTGACTGCGTATGTATAAATCTATTGAGCTTTGCAGACAAATGTGACCTGTCACGCCAAAAGGGACCATCCGGGAATTCTGTGAAATGAATTATTGAAGAAGACATTTGATCCAGCATAGGTCAACCAGAAGTCGCATTTCATTTTTTTCACTGGAAGGTGGATTGATCATTCTTGATTAAGAAAATAAGCACGGTGCAAAAAGTTTCCACCCAAATCAGTCTGCGCAGTCTGACGAGGGTCGACACTTTACGTACGACCCAGGTGGTCCCTTTTCGCGTGACGGGTCACATATTCTAATATGGATCAAGAGAAAAGGTGATTAGAGGCTCTGTCTGACATTTCCAACAAATGCATGATTGACTAACATTGAGCTTCCTGAACAGCCACACAGTGCATTAAAACAATTCAGAAATTTTGAGCAGAGCCTATAGATCCTTAGCAATCTATTATGAAGATTCTGATCAGATTGTGAAGATACACATGCTGATCTGAGTCTTAACGTTGCAGATATGTTGGAAATGTCATGAACTGGCTGTCACATAATAAAACTAATGAATTGTCTTGAAACATGACAAAAGGAACTACTTTTTTTCAAACGAATCTTACAAAACATTTTTCTTAAATGAACCGGTACATGACAATTCCTAGCCTGACTCCCAGGCTGTCAGTTTTTTTTTTAAAAAACTAATATAAGGTACACCTCTCGTGTTTTACTAAATCATCATGTTCAGTTACATCCAATTTTCTAAAAAAAAGACAAAAAACACACACACACATACACACACACAAAGATCACTGATCGGTCTGTAAGATGCATATGCGTTGATGCTAATAATTAGAATTTCTTTGGTAAAGTTTTGCTTATTCTACAATAACCTCAGATCAGTTGGGTAGGAGCGGTATAGATAATTCCAACAAATGTGTGAAACTTTTAGCCTCAGATCAGCCTGTGTGATCAAGGTTTTCGCTACGCAATAAAAAGATAACCACGGGCCTATATAGTCTATGGTCATAAACGCATAAAAATTTCAAAGAATCAAATGTGTTAAATGTAAAGACTGCTCATTGCTGATCCATTACGCACACATGAAATTCGTTGGAAATGTCACCCACAGGCTCCAATGAAAAACAAAAAAGTTCGTTGCTTTTGCGTATCAGTATGTGAAGGACCATTCCTGCGTTCAGGATGGCATTTTTAACAATGCAAACAGTTAGCCAATTATACCCCGCTTTGCACATGCACTTGCGTGCAAAGCGGGGTATAATTAGCAAACTGTTTGCACCGTTTTGTCACCCTGAACGCATGACAGGTCTAATTTTCGGTACACTATGTCAATACACTATAATTTGTTTGTACTTTAGTGACAAAGAATTCAACAGACGAAATTCCATTAAACATGTCTCTTGACTGCCATTTTGAGTTTCGGCTTCGGGGCTTTCTAATTTTATTGTTTATTGCCAGAAATATTGTGAAATTGTTTTCATTGTCTCATAACTCAGTGTTTGAAGCCATTGTTTGATCACATGATTTGAAAATAAAATTAATTAGAATTTACGATGACAAATAATTTTAAAGAAATGTTTACAAATATTTTTGTTGTTGTTGTTGTTTTTGTTTATTTCATAATTCCAAAACCGTTTATCATGTTATTTAATTAATAGCTGACCAAATCGGCTAGCCTTTCTCAGACACTGTATTTTCTGTTTCCAAATTCCTTTCTTCATCAACGCTTCCATAGAAAGCGATTCGTCTGTCGGCCTCATGCACATGTGTACATGTTTACTCATATTTCAGTGTGAAGTGAAAGCGATTTTAGCACATAGCAATTAACCGCTCCAAAATCTTCAAAACGGTAACCGAGGTCAAATGAATGGATGGGATGTTATCAGTTTCAATTGTGTCATCTCGGGCAAGCCAGTTAAAGAATGAGTTGTGTGCTATACATGTAACTTCCAACCTGAAAACGATCTATTGTTTTAAAAAACATTTGAAGTGCTTTTAACGGCGCTAGTAATTTAATCGATTTTCAATTACTTGTGCAACTGAAAATATGTTTAAGGTCTTCCATTATTACTCCAAACACTTAAACGGCTTAGTTTTGACATCTTGTATGCACAAAATGTCAAAACAAACCCGTTTAAGTGTTTTACAAGATATTTATAATTGGGTGTCAAAATCCTGTTTTGTGTGCCAAAATCGGAAATACATGCATGCACAATTTGAAAGACCAAATGATCATGAAATTGTTACCCTAAAAGTAAGCATAGGCACGATTTGCCAAACTGTTTCGTCTTACAGAAGGTTGTTGCCATAAACACGAAAAAAGTGTTTACCCCCACCCAGTCTTAAACTATGAAGTACAAAACAATCCGTCAAATTGTGATGCATTTTCATTACTTTTCCCTGTATACCCATGCAGTAGGGGCCAATTTGTCTCGTTGATATTATAATTCCATTTCTGGATCAATGGTGTCCTTGTGATCAATATTGTCATGCAAAGCCGTTCTGTGCGACAACGGTCACGAGTATAATTATCTCATCCCATGCATCCTTCCTGCGTCAGGATATTCAAACGGTATAATATGTATACCCCTCTTTGCACCAAATGCACGAGCAAAAGCAGAGAATAATATGCAATATAATATCACAATTTTTTTCCAAAGGGAATAGAATAAAAATCTAATAAAACCCTCAGTATTCAATATTTCGGCAAAAATTGCCTTTTTCAAGAAAACGTTTTCTTGAAAAAGGCAATTTTGCCGAAATATTGAATTCTGATGGTTTTATTAAATGTAATATGCAATAGTTTGCATCGTTTTGTGACCCTGAACGCAGGGCTGGTCTTATCAAGTTTAAATATTTTATAAATATAAATAAATAAATATTTTATAAAATCAGGCCATTTTACACTTTGTGGGTGCTTATTTTGGTGTTGAGTATAAATTCCTAAATCTCAGGCATATATTCCAAGTAAACTCTTCTGAAACGTAACAAGAAAGTTTGACTTAGAACGCGTCTAATATGAGTTTCTTATTTGATAGGCGAGATTCATGGAACGTTTTAATCGCCAAAGAAAAATGTGTTTTAAAATCTCAGCAGCGATTTTGCATACCAATTTGTTAACTGTCACATTCCTAGAACTAATTTCCTAACCACGTCGTGACATCTCATTAATTGTGGACAGCTTGCAACGTTTGCACGGAAAATAATTTCAATTATAAATGTATTCAATAAATATTCTTGAGCGAATATTTTTTTAAAATCCACGTAATATCACTTTAT
Organism: Fragum whitleyi; assembly: GCA_948146395.1. NCBI lineage: Eukaryota > Metazoa > Mollusca > Bivalvia > Cardiida > Cardiidae > Fragum > Fragum whitleyi. Next base: position 55,789,787 of record OX411545.1, on the reverse strand, counting down.
GCCTCCCCATCGATAGATCGTGGGCATTTAGTTTTTTGTCCCTTGTGTTTGTCTGTTTGTCCCCCCCCCCAATAAATAAATGTAAATGATTATTATAATTTTTATAGGTTTATGATAGAGGCTTCATATTTCACAAGTAAACATTATTTTTGACAAGATCCTTCTGTTGGCATCAACTTCAAGGTCACCAGTCAAGATAACTGTAATTGTTCAAGGTCAATTATGAATAAAATTGGCACGTTTTCATTTGTTACGATGTCATTGCACCGTAGACTGATTAAATACTCACGTTTATGTATTTCCTTCAAAAAAATCCGGTAATAAAAAGCTTGGTATTGAATTTGACAAATCAGCCGGGCACCTCATTCTAATTTCCGTTCTTTTTCAAAGCAACATAAATTTTACTGGCAATTTAAGAGATCGGAATGTTTAACGCTTGACTTGGTTACTTTATTCCATTATGCAAATGTTACTGCTTTATGATTATTTTCTTTATCAAGAATGGTCATTTTTTCTTCAATCATTTTCGGTGAATTATCGTGAACTGATGGTAGATTTTCACTTTGTTATACTACCGCTAAATCAGTAAAATTACCAAAGGCTAGACTCCAACATTTTCATCAGAAAATTGACGCATTTTAAGTGATTTTGTCCTAAAATGTTAAAGTAAAATTGTTGCATATTAGAAATAGAATAATCGTGTTTTGTTAGTTTAAAACTAACGAACCTTTGATTCTATATTTAACATGTGTTTAGAGGAGATTAAAGAACATACGGGGGCCTGTTTTACTGAACATCGTACGATCATTTTTTGCGTAACTCAAAAATTAAAGTTGCGTCTGAAGTAGTAACTAAATGTGGAATTCTGCAATGCTTTATCTCATTAGAATCGTCTTGTAAAGAAAAATCCAATAATATATTGAAAGGCAGAATAAAACAATGAATAAAAACAGCGTAACTCAAAAATTAAAGTTGCATCTAAAGTAGTAACTAAATGTGGAATTCTGCAATGCTTTATCTCATTAAAATCACCTTGTAAAGACAAATCCAATGATAAATGGAAAGGCAGAATTAAACAATGAATGAAAACAGCAGGCACCATTTGTGTTTTTGACTTACGATTAATCTTTTCGTAAGAAGTTTAGTTAAACAGGCCCCTGGTCCCTTTTCACTTGGACTCCGTGACCTGTTGAAGGGACGGTGGCTTCAGGAATATGAGGGACCCGGAATCATATCCCTTTTGGTCTTCGGAATTTTCCTTGGGAAAAATACTTAGTGTTGCTCGTCTCCATCCAGGTGTATATAGTCAAACCTTGATATTTGTAACCGCGGGAAAAAGTGGTATGGCCAGAGGTAGGGGTGTACTAAACTGAACCCCCCCCCCCCCCCCCCCCAAAAAAAAAAGAGAAAAAGCTTGAGAACGGACCTTAATTTCAAATGCTATTGCCTATATACTGATGTGGTAAAGAATCTCATCACTAGAACCAATTTTTCTATCTATCAATGGTCATTGGTTTTCACACTATAAAGATAGGTTTTTCATGACGTTATAGGTTTCGAATGCACGTTACTCGTACGCGACGACACGTTACGTTTGCCTGTATGAGGTCAAAGGTTTTGATAAATGACTGTAATTTGCGGGGTTTTTTTTTCTCTCTTTCTGTACAGTCAGACAACGTGACGAAAATAAAATTGACTGGTCCAAATTAATCGATATGAAACTCGTCTAAAGTCGTCTAAAGTACGTTTATGAACATATAGATATCGTGGTTTACCTAAAAATGGGCACTTGTATTATCCACGATTTTTACCCTGGCAGGACGGAGCCTATGTAACGGTTCGATGCACTTAAGGTTAGGGTAAATCAGCCTTAATTCATTATTATTTACTTCTTAAGATAGTCGATATAATTAACTTGAGACCGTAAAGCGTAGGTTGGTTACCAAACCCTCGTAACTTCAGCTTGTCACCAGACTTTGGTAACCCAACAATGAAATGTGTTTACTTTCTCTTAGCACGTGATCCTTTTGATTTTAGGATACAGTTATTTGCATGCGTTCAAGATTATTGTCGACTAACTTTTAAATGAAACCAAAAATATTTAAAAGTTAGCTCGCCAAATTACGCCCCGCCCTGCCAGTTCATTAATTACGCAGAATATCTATTAGAGTTATAAGTGAACGTGTTGTGTCAGGTGCACCATGTGTACAAAGCATATTCTGCGTTATTATTCAACTGGCGGGGCGGGGCTTAGCCGTCACGTAATTTAGCGAGTTTACTTTTCATTATTTTGAGATCTTTCAAAAGTAAGTCGATAATTATTGTTAACGCGTGCAAATAACTGTATCTAAAACCAAAAGGATTCGCGTGCAGATTCATTCTTTAGTTACTAAAGCCAAATAACTTCAGCTAGGACACGCTTAAGTTACGACGGTTTGGTTGCAAACTTACGATTTGAGGTTAAAGGTTATTTATGTCGAAGTAAGTTATTATGAATTAAAGCTGATTTACCTTATCCTTAAATGCAACGACCCGTTTCTTAGGCTCCGCCAGGCAAGGGGAAATATCATGGATTATACTTTAAATTCGATAAAACAGATTAAGTGTGAAATTGGTTGAACATAAATGACATAGAAATATACTAATCATAATTTCAAAACTTAACTTGTGATGAGTTAAGATTGATTGACGCAATTTTCGTGTTGAAGTTTTTCACCTGACGCTCACATATGTATGTAAACATCCATATCAAAATACAAGTCATATTTGCGCACTAATGTCTTGAAAAAAAATCTGGATATCATTGTATTAGGGATTTCATTTGAAACAGGAAGCTCATTACGTGCAAGTGTCGTCAAGTCGTCTTTTAAAGCCCCGGAGTTTCTCATTTTGTTTGATGATAAATGAGGTCGTAGAACCTATTCAAGATTAAAAGTGAAAAAAAAGAGGGTTCGATAACTTCAAACTATCAACGAAATGGGATTATATGTTTGTGCTCTAACCAACAAAAAACAACAACATACAAATGTTCTTTTATCCGTCAAAACCTACCTAAATGATTATAAATTTTACGATTGTCGTAAACTTCAGTTTAAAAAATGCAATATTTGTTTTTCAAAAAGCAAGTAATTCATTTCCAAAAACATGTTTGTACCTCTGTTTCTCCACAAACCTTAATCTCCACCTACTTAATTAATGTAGTATGAAAACATTGAGTAAAAAATAAGAAATCACACGTTTCAAGCAATTCCCTCCTTTTCTCAATGTTTTCCTCAATATTGCACAATCTACGTTGAAGTCTACTCTATTGGCAATTTAAACGCACGTTGAAGTCTTCAACTTTTTAGAAAATGGACACGTCTAAAACTGTTTGAATGGGAGTATCTGGGTTAGAAAAAGGAAATTACAAAGTATAGTCAATAAGGCAGATTTTTTTAAGGAGAACGAATCAAATGGCTAATTATCTTTTGATACATGTGCCCGTTTTACTAAACATCTTACGAGAGAATAATTCGTAAGTAAACATCAATAATCGTACCTGGTGTTTTCATTTATTGATGGATTCTGCCTTGTAATATATTGAAATCGTCTTTAGAACAACTGTAGAAGCAACATTAATTTTTGACTTACGCAAAAAACGATCGAAAGATGTTTAGTAAAAAGGAAACGTGAATGAATAAGTGTGTACTTTGTTGCAAACACTAGCAATATCTTGTGTAATACAACGTACGGGAAATTGAAGTGCATGTGACTCTTCAATTTTTAAGATCCAAAATGAATCATTTTCTAAGAATTGAGATACAGGTTGTAAGCAATAATCTGTTTAGGGGGTCGTAAGGCGACGTTATTTATCTTTTTGTTGGCGTTAATTGAAAGCACTGGTCCAACGAGAAACAATAATCTGCAATCAAAATGTCACCGAACTTTGTAGCTTTCACAGACACGCAAAACGATCAACGTTGTTTAGATCATGGCATTAATACTTACATCAAATAGCTAGTGATGTAAAGTAAAGATTGGGACTAGAGAGTTATTGAGAAGCAAAAGATTGCTCTGATCTTCTTCGAAAGGTGCTCGGTCCTTTGTCTCAACGACTATTACGGTGAAAAAAAAATAGATAAATATATTTGTGATTAAACTTATCAGATAGATGGTCATACGGATTGGGATTAAGTTCCCATTTTGTGGTAAATAAGGGTTGGCATTAAGCCATAAGATACTCGGTTGAAACAAGCCAACTGTGATTTTTTGTAGAGAAAGTTCTCTTTTTGAAATAAATGTATCAGTCGTCTGAACTACGATATTTATTTTACGAATGACCAGATGAAGGATGTCTGCATTGCTATGATGCAGTATTGCATATATGATATCTCCTATATGCAATACTAGATGCAATGAGGGATATCGTTTGGTTATCTCCCTTGAAATACTACCAAAGGAGGAAGGTTCCAAATCAGTGGTTACCTTGGGTTTTATCCTCATTTCCTTTGCACTATAAGATTTAAAGATAAGCTCTAAATCAAACATTGCACAATTTATAAGATACGTTTAATGCAAAATAGATAACAATGTTCTACTTTGCCATTCAAAACTTTAACATAGATACCAATTGCATAGATAAGTATTTTGCATTTACAAACATAGAATTCGCAACTTTCCCATAGAAACCATGGATAAAATCCAAGGAAAATTTCTTAAAGGACTGCTAACGATTTTGGAGCACCTTTGATTTAATCCACAGAAAATCAAGGGAGATAACACAACAAAGTCTCCCATTGTATATATATTGTAGTTGTTTCTTGAATTTATACAGAGGCAAATAATTTGGGAAAATAATTAATTCCTTGATTCTTTTTCTTGTCCCACAATTTATTTCGCCACACCTTTTTTACCTTCTATAGCTTGCATGACTTAGTATATCATACATGTGCCATATTAGTCAGAAATAAATCCTTGTTTACATCGACAAGGAAATGTTAATTCAGAACAAATTAATGTATAGATCGTCAAGGTATGCGGTAAAATATTTCATGCAATCCCCGATTTGTTTAGAAAAAAAATAGTAAAATAAAAAAAGAAAACAGTAATGTGTCGAAAGTGCAATTTTAACCAGACCTCACCTTTTTTGACTTATGATAGACAATTCTCTCCCTTTTCTCGTAAAATCTTCTGTATCACTTATAAATATGCCCTCAATACGGTTAAATTTATGAACGAAATAGCGAATTGATTATCATGATAATTGCAGGAATGATACGGGATGTAAAAAAGTTAATTTTTAATACCCTAAGGAAGTAGAAGCACGCCCTCATCTGAGAGTAATTCAATCAACCAGTGTTAGTCTATTTCTGGACAATTCAATCAGTCGCATTATTGAATCTTACGGTCGAATATTTAGTAATACGCAGAACCCGTTCGGAAAAAAAAGAATCATTGTCAACAGGGTTGAAAATACTACTTTTTGTGTATAGGCGACATTAAGGAATGGCCAATTAATTATGATTCGTCACGCGACAAGGGACCATCTGGATAGTGCGCAAATTGTCGACTTTAGTCAGACTGCGCAGACTGACTCGGGTCGAAACCTTTCGCATTTTGCTTATTTTCTATATCTAGAATGATAAATCTTCCTACCTGCGAAAGAGTTTTTGAAATTTGATCAATGTTTGACAAATGCTGGTTCCAATCTGTTTTTCAAACATTTATTTAACGGAGTTCCCGGATGGTTTTTTTTCGCGTGACGGGTCATAATTGTTATAATATAACAAATTGTAATAATCGCGCATGAGTCTTATATTGTTTTCTCGGAAATGTCACCATTTTCCTGCAGTTACGCCGGATAGGTGGTCAGCAGTGGCATAACAATTTCAGAAACTTCATTATATTGACAATTGCCACGAATTATATGAACTATTAAGGTTCATGTAAAGTGTTTGAGACCCAATTTTAAGAGCACTTCATTTGCCAAGAAAAAGCTGTATTTCCAGGTATATTATATACCAAAATAAAGCTATTTAAAAGCACTAGCAGTTGAGCAACATAATACTGTCAGAGCTATAGCGGTATGGTCAAAACATTGTGGAAAAGGGTCATTTTGTACAGAACAAGCAACTACATGACGGTTGTATGAAATTGTCCCATATTTCATACAACCGTCATGTAGTTGCTTGTTCTGTACAAAATGACCCTTTTCTACAATGTTTTGGCCATACCGCTATAGCTACGGCGGTCTTATGTTGATTAACTGCTTGTGCTCATGAATACCTTCATTTTGATATATGATATACCTGGACATACTGCTTTTTTTCGGCTACTGAAGTGTCCTTAAAATTGAGTCTCAAACACTTTACATGAACCTTAAAGCAAAATAATTTTTTTTTTTCGGGCGAAGTTCGGATGCTTTGGGGTCGAAGCTGAAACCTTCTATGTTTAGTGCAACGTGTATTTACTTGAACAAAAAGATAAAACCTAACTTACGAAACATATCACACATATTTCACATGAAACAATGCATAAACCAAACGTGTTTTATGTGACTTTTATTGCATGTGGGAATACAGATTATGGAACCAATTTCGGATGATGAAAGTAATAAACATATTCTAACCTACTTCACGGGTGACTTCTTTCCTCAGACAAATTCTCGAAATAGGCTTAATGATCTTTAGCGAAAGATAAACATATCTGCATCCTTAAGGGCAGTCTTCTTACTAGTAGGTACACAAACGTGGATGCGGTAAAGGGGTCAGTCATACACACCCAACGGACTCCAATGATGTGTGAACAAGTGTTGAATGATTATCATTTTATCTAATCATTCATCTATAGGACTGCAAATTTAGATGGCAATTAGAAATAAATACATAATAAAAAAATCAAATTTTCACTATACAGTATGCAAAATATCTTCTATTGTACATGTATATAACTGTTCAATTTCAAGTTTCAATGGTTCTGATTGTGAAATAATGCATCTGAATTTTATGTAGCGAAGTATCTTGTTTTTTACGCTGCACCCCGTTTTATTGGTTTGCGATCGTAAACCATATTTATAACAGCTTATCCAATAACCCAGACGTAATCTTCCTATATCATTCACTTATGTCATCCTCCGATACAAGTCATGCAGCTATTCAGACAGGCCTTCTCTCCAAGCTGTATGAAATACCCACAATCATTTTGAAGCACTGTTTCAATACAGTTACATGTAAGAACTTCGTGTTACTGACAAGGTAAACTATATGGGGTTGATTTCGGAATAAAAAAATGAAAATGTAGCAAAGTCGTTAAAAATGACGTGTAATCAATTTCTCGGTCCTAAAGGTGACCATTCACGTGACGACTCAAAACGTATTTGTGATTTTTCAATACATCTCGTTAGCTCTGTTCTTTGTTCATAATAGCTGAATTGCGAATGCGTTAAGAAGATGAAATGTAATTACAGAATTCCTTCTCGAAATAACGCTGTTTCTGAAATAGGAAGGCAGATTAAAGAAGGCTGTTGATATCATTTTATTCTCAATGTAAACATTTTTAATAGAACGCTCTTTGAAATTTCAAACACCTTGTATGAGTTTGATGCAATTTACTTGGTTTCAGTTAAGAGTACCTATTTTTAGCATGTTGCAGAATAAGGTCAGATGAGATAAATACTGAATCAAAAGACGATTAAATTCTCCTCCATTACCGCGATAAAGCATAATTTTGTAATTAATCGACCCGTAATTATTGTTAATGGTAACTATGTGCTTACGCTTAGGGGTTTTATTTTATGTTTTCATTAACTCTGCAAATTACCACAGCATAATTTTTTTAACATGGGATATGGTTGAAACTGTCGTTAGGCTGCCTGCTCTTAATTAGAAACGAGAGAATATTGTCTTGGTTGCAGAGACTCAGTTGACTGTGATAATATTCCATGAGCATTTTTTTCTTTTACTCTGTTTTGTCTTACTTTATCATCAGAAGAGATCTATACATTTTAACTCAAATGAGCATATCTTGCCCAGTGTGAGCTTTTATGATAATTGAATGTCCGTCGTCTGTCCTCCGTAGTTCTTCATGCGTCGTCTCATCTGGCTAAGCCCCTAAAAGTACTCAATGAAACATTAAAGAAATATTTCTTTTACAATAGCAACAAGATAAGTAAAACTGGTTACTGCACGGATAAACTGTTTTGCGGGAAAAAAAGAACATTGCAGTTTTCAGCGATTTCTTCTTCGTACACAATTGTTTCGTGTACTTATTAATTATCCATCAAAACAAAACATTCTATTAGAAAAACTCCTTTTGCTTTAGAAGATAAACGTTTATTATTGTTCTGTCAACTTTCATGACAATTTATATTAACAGTAGTGTCGTACATATATCAATACATCATTACGATTCCAAAACGTGGTGGAATCACGCTACTTTAAATACATTTTATAAACATGTGACAACTTTTCACGTTTTTGGCATTATCGTCATCGTTTTACATAGTTAATCAAAGTGAGCAGAACTCGTGCCATGGCAATCCCTGTTTTCGGAATGAGAAAACGTTGCAAACTGTTTGCAAATGATATCCCGCTTTGCACGAGTACTAGCCTGCAAAGCTGGGTATAACTTCAAAGCAGTTTACACCGTTTTGTCATACTGAACGTATGACTTGCAATTCTCAAAATGTCTTTATTCCTGAAACCATCCCTCTTTGGCTCGGCTGGATATGATTATCGGTCACCATTCTCCGTTTCTTTGCCTGTTTGGTTGTTTTGTAGTTAATAATTTCAAACTCCTCTCCTTCTTTGAACGGTAACACACCGATATTTTTGATGCACACAGTCGCAAATAGATAATGTTCAAATTTAATGATAACCTTTCCACAAACAAAAGTACTAATCGCTTCATTATACATATCTACTTTTATTTCTTGAAAAGAATAAAAAAAAGCTAGTGCCTCTTAACCTGCCCTGCGTTCAGGATGAAAAAAAAACGGTGCGAAATGTGTACGATTAATACCCTGCTTTTCGCGTGATTTTGCATGCAAAGTGGGGTAACATTTGCAAATAGTTTGTATCGTTTTATCATCCCGAATGCAGATCTGTCAATCATCACAATGCCTTGTTTGCGAGATCTATCCTTATTTAGTTCTCCTTAATATGATGTTCGGTAACAAGCCGCCAATTGTACGCCTGTCTGGTTGTTTGTAAGTTTACAATTTCTAAGCCTAGTTATTATTTAAACGGTAACCACCAACGTTACTGGAGCATAATTGAAAATGAGCTTTTACTCAAATTACATGATAAATTCTTCACTAATAAAAGCTTTAACCGCTTAAAATAAAGAATACAAGTGCCTCTTGACCTGTCCTAGAATGACAGAATGACGAAAATGGGTGGAATGTTTGCAAATTATACCGGCTTTACACGTGTACTTGCTTGAAAAGGGGGTATAAATGCCAAAAGTTTGCACTGTTTTGCCATGTTAAATGCAGGGCTAATGCGTTGACCTCGAAATCACTTTAGTACACAAGACACAGATATACTTAATTTTGATATTTTTCCAAGCGAAAACGATCAAGCCACGCGAGCTAAATTAGATTTTTTTTCACCAAAAGACATCTTGTCACATTAGAGCTCTATAAAAGACACTCGATAGGTTAGACCGTAATGAGGACTTCAGAAAATTCGAAACAAATTATTTTGCACATTAGCAAGTACATTCGGGGGAAAAAACTTATCCTAGTTGAATTAGAGACGACTTACTTCTAGAGTAAATTAAAAACTTGCCCAGTAATAGATATTGAGATATTTCCAACTATTTCGCATAAACAAAAATACTTAGATCGGCATATGATTCCACTTATCAAGAGTCCATACTTTGCGCCCAGTACAATAGGGAACAATCGGCGGTTTGACGGAATAGATCTAGTAAAAAATACGGGCGCAGCCATGGTAGAGCGTCGTTTTGCATTTTGGTTACATGACGTCAAAAGTATCAGTGAAATCTTCATTAAAACTGGTTATTTCAAAATTTGATAAAAGAAAACGCGCTTTACTGAGTTTTTAATCAAATTTTAAGATGCAAAAAAGTTTTCCATTATGATGGATGATCAGAAAGCATTTAAGGAATTCACTTTTCATCAAACGTATTGCACACTCGTTACCCACTCGGAACATCGCTCGGATTTTTCCGTAAACTGGAAAGTACCTCGGACGTAGGTGTAATAATTTTCGGTCATTTTTTTAGGAAATTCGGTTCCTAGTTCTTCTTTGGCTTATACGCTTAAAGAAAATTACATTTTTTTAAATTCTTTCCGATCGTCTTAAGAGATCTTTTGGGCATATTTTAATTTGTAACAAAACGCAGTAAATCACTGCGTTTTGTTATCAAATTATAATATGCCCACTTTTATTCTTTAGTTGATTTTGTTTAATGCAACGTCATCCTTAGCGGGATCGTTGATGTTTGCGACATCATATAAACCCACGTGCGAAATGACGCGCCTTAATGGATGCGTCCGTATCATCCCCGAGGTCTATTCCGTAGAATCGCCTAGGATTTCCCGATTGACTTGATATCCTTTCTAATTTACGGAAAAGTCCGAACGATGTTCCGAATGTGTCTAGTATATACAGTGTTTTAACATCTTGAAATTGACAAGATGAATGCTTTTCGAATGATTTCGGGATTAGTTGCATAAGTGAAACGAGCGAGTTTTGAATAATATCAAAGTTGGGTATGTTTATCGAAATTTTCGGAATTTACACAAAGTAAGCAGCTAATTCAAATAATGCTTTGTTACTCAACTGTATTTGTTTTCACTTTTCTATTCTAAATTTGTGACCAAATAATTTTACTTATTTAAACCCATATATAGGCTAAACATGCTAAGGCTCGTCGAGAATAAATAGATTTAAAAAGGAAACATGCAGCAAATTCATTCTTAAGTTGTTTGATATCGGAACAATGTGTTTTGTCTAGGAAAAGCATTTAGTCATTTCCGATCAATGTATTAAAATGGTTACATAATAGATTTCAAATGTAAGTCAATGCCAATGTAGCGGCAGTTAATATAACTTCACTCCGGGAATATGGTTTCAACTTCGATTTTTCAGTCGGTTTTTAGAAACGAATTCAATGAAAGTACATCACAAAAAGCATGTTTAAGCCTTTGTCATTATCAGGCCTAATGTCTTTAAAGTGGGTCATGTTTTGCACCGGATGTATTAAGAATGGCTTTTGTCTGCGAAGCAAATACACATCGTAATAAAAATCGGAGCCATGTTTTCATCTCAAAAGAATAACATCCGCTTTTCATTCAGAATTTCATTTAATCTGACGTAATTTGAAGGTGGAAAGTCGTAAGCATTGAACGAAGTTTGTTACTTGTGCTTTTAGCAACTCTTTTAATCATTTCTAGCACACTTTGAGTGACCGCTTTTGACATATTTCAGTTTGACAAATCTAAAATTTCGTCACCTGGTTGTTTATTGAAATATAAGATTAATTTTTTTGGCCTCAGCTGTCGGTAACATACCTTTTTATGGAAATATAAAAAGGAAACGTTTCGACTTACATAGAATGTTTCATTAAAGACAAGGAAATGGAGAAGCCAATGTTTAAATGAAATTAAATAGCTTAAATTTCGTGAATAATATATATTGTATGCAAAGGTTCTTTATAAATTTAAGCAATGCTACAATGATTTCGTAAAGAAACCTTGTAAAAGATTGTCTGTTAACTGTTCAAAATGACGTGTGATCAATTTCTCGGTCCTAAAGGAGACCATTCACGTGACGACTCAAAGCGTATTCGTGATTTTTCAATACATCTCGTTAGCTCTGTTCTTTGTTCATAATAGCTGAATTGCGAATGCGTTAAGAAGATGAAATGTAATTACAGAATTCCTTCTCGAAATAACGCTGTTTCTGAAATAGGAAGGTAGATTAAAGAAGGTTGTTGATATCATTTTCTCTGTGCAAACACTTGTACAGGAATGCTTTCAGAACCTTCGCACACCTTGTATCCATTTGATGCAATTTACTGGGCTGCATTTAAGAGTACCACCTTTACAGATGTAATTTAAATCTTAAAGTATGTGCTTTTTGAATCTATGTATTACATAATACTCATGCACAACTTATACAATGTATATTACATGTACATACAAAATACGTATATGGTGCTTTGTTTGAAAACAAATATCTAACGAGATTTGGGGATTCTATAATTGTAGAGGCTCCGCCGAGAAAATTGTCGATTCCCACAACTGAGTTATATATTTTCTCATACAATACACTAAGTATGTGCCATATTTGTCGTATAACATCTATTTGCCTTGTAAACGTTGATGTTTCTAACAGAAATGCAAGTTTTTAAAAATAACCGCATTATGTAATTGCTCTAAATATTGTGATGTTAACAGACGGATATTGGTATAGTTATAAGATAAATGTTTTTATTACTTTTTTCAAGACATTGTTTGTGATCATTTTATGTTCGTATGTTTGTTTGTCCGTTCAGTTATCACAAAAGGAATAAAATTGGCTAGAAATTTTTCACTGTGGCCGTGCTAAGGATTTTAGCTCCAAAAGGTTGTTTCGTAAGGAAAAAATATTAAGCTGGAACCCTTAATTAAGGGATATGAAGAACTGCGAATTTTGGGGTGTGGGTATTCCATAGGGGTCAGCACTAAAGAGTATACGATTGCCCGAATTTTCTAACCTGCTTAGTGCTGCATGCAAAATTGTTATTCACATCTGTATGCAAATGTTATTCAACCTTACATACCTCACTTATCATTCGGAACACCTCTCGGCCAATCTCACGATCAACCTCGGATGTACATAGACGGACTATGCTTAAAAATTACGGGAAAACATTGAAAAAAAAAATCGATGACGTCAGTTAAAATGGCGTTAGCCCTCGAAACTTTGAGTGAAAACATTCGACGTCGCCAACACTACTCGTTAAAGTCACTGACGTGAAACCATCGTATCCTTATATAAATACTTTTAGATTCTTAAATAACGTCTGAAAAATCTTAATTTTTGAGAATGATTCCCCTAAGAACTCCTTGTACATAGACATGTATGTACAATGCTGTAGCAAAGTCGTTACTGTAAAAGATATAAATCTAAAGATAGCGCCGGTTGTTTCTGCCCTAGTTTTCTTACACTGTTTCCGCCTAACAAAATGCATAATTTTGTTACACACCGAATCGCCCTATATACATCCGAGGTCTGTTGCAGTTTAAAGAAATTGCAGAATGATGTTCCAAATGCTCACAGATTTTATCGTTTGATAAGGAAACTTTTGTAATGATGAAAAGAGGCAGAATATGTTCAGATTTGAAAATTACTGAATTTAAAGACAATTAAAATCTCCTCCATTACCGTGATAAAGCACAATTTTGTAATTAATCGACCCGTAATTATTGTTAATGGTAACAGTGTGCTTACGATTAGGGATTTTATTTCATGTTTTCATTAACTCTGCAAATTACCACAGCATAAATTTTCTAATATAGGATTATGGTTGAAACTGTAGGAAGGTTGCCTGCTCTTAATTAGATATGAGAGAATATTGTCTTAGCTGCAGAGACCCAGTTGACTGTGATAATATTTCATGGGCATTTTCTTTCTTTAATTCTGTTTTGTCTTACTTTATTACCAAAAGAGATACTTTAGATCTATACATTTTAAGCTCATCTGAGCTCAAGGTGAGCTTTTATGACCATTGAATGTCCGTCGTTTATTGTCCGTCAAGCGTCGTCTGTCGTCAAAAATTTATGTTTTGACACTCTCGAGTCCACAAATGTGGTCAATCGTCTTGAAACTTGGTCGGAATGCCTGTAAGGTCACAAAAATGAACCCCACTGAAAATGGGAAGGATCCGAATGATATCGCGGGAAAAGGGGCCTTAATGACAATTTTCTTGTTTACACTCTAGAGGCCACTTGTATGGTCCAATCTTCATGAAAGTTGCTCAGGGTATTTGTCAGGTCACATGGATTCTAAACATACATATATTTCTGTACATATATGTTAGGTCCGTTGAATCTCTTAACCTTTGGTCTGTTTTTCATAATATTAAACATACATGTCCAGATGACAACAAAAGCTATAAGCTTGATTCCGATTTTAACATTGAAGCATGTCATAGCAATTTACAAATCACTGAAGTTGCAAGATAAAGAATTTAACACATTTCATCTCGCTTTGTACTAAATTTCATTTATTAATCTATATCACCTCAAAATGAACCGTGAAACATAACACCTTTATTTATAAGGTTTCGTAACAATAGCTTGTTTATAGACATGAAGCCGACTGAGAAGATATCGCATGGGTTTTGCTCTTATTGGCACCAAACGAAAATATCGCCATTTAAATAGGGTAGATGACTTAAAACATCTAACAAAATATACGGTGCAGTTTTGTTCTTTGTACCATCCCCGTTATGGTCCAAAAGATACAAACAGGTCAAAACACACCTGAAACCATTGGTCTTTATTATTCAATCTTAATGCCTAATTGGAAACCATCCATTCTTACCATTTGTTAAGAAACTACAAAGTTCATACTACCTGAAAAATGTGAAACCTTTAGGGTATTGCACAATTTTCCTTTGTGGTTTTTCTTTTTCTTTCTTTTTTTAATGGGTAGGTCTTAGCTAAGCCCTTAAAAGTACGCAATGAAACATTAAAGAAGTATTTCTTTTACAATGGCAACAAGATAAGTAAAATTGGTGTCTTCAAGGATAAACTGTTTTGCGGGGAATAAACCATATGAGTTTTCAGCGTTTTCTTCTTCGCATACAATTGTTTCGTGTACTAAATCTCCACCGAAACAAAACATTCAATTAGAGAACTCCTTGTGCTTTAGAAGATAAACTTTTATTATTGTTCATTCATCTTTCATGACAATTTACATTAACAGTAGGGCCTTACATATATCAATACATCGTTACGATTCCAAAACGTGGTGGAATCACGCAACTTTAAATACATTTTATTAACATGTGACAACTTTTCATGTTTTTGGCATTATCGTCTTCATTTTATTAAAATGAGCAGAACTCGTGCCATGACTATCCTTGCTTTCGGAATGAGAAAACGCTGCAAACTGTTTGCGAATGATACCCCGCTTTTCACGAGCTCTTGCGTGTAAAGCGGGGTATAACTTCAAAGCACTTTTCACCGTTTTGTCATACTGTACATTATCAAAATGTCTTTATTCCAGAAACTATCACTCTTTAGCTCGGCTGAATATGATTATTGGTCACCATCCTCCGTTTGTTTGCCTGTTTGGTAGCCTTGTAGTTAATAATTCCAAACTCATGTCCTTCTTTGAACGGCAATGTACCTATGTTATTGATTCATAGTTGCAAATAAATATTTGTTCAAGTTTAATGATAACTTTTCACAAACAAAGTACTAATCGCTGCATTATATATATCTACTTTTATTTCTTTAAAAGAATAGAAAAAAAGCTTGGCCTCTTTACCTGCCCTTCGTTCAGGATGAAAAAAACGGTGCAAATTATGTGCAAATTAGGGTACCCTGTTTTGCACGTGATTTTGCATGCTAAGCAAAATATGATATGCTGTATCACAAACCATGAAACAATTCAGACAGGCTTTCTCTCCAAGCTGTATGAAATACTCAATATGATTTCAGAAACACTGCGTACGATTGCATGTAACAGCAAGTGCGACTGACAAGGCGAGTGGTATTGGGTTGAATTCGTATTGTTATTGATTGAATGTGATTAGCGAGTTTTGAAGATTATCTCACAGTGGTAATGGAATATCGCTCATTTGTTAAATATAAACTAAATAAGAGATTTCCCATTACAACACCCCACTCCACCCCATCCCCCACCCCCCCCCCCCTTCATGAAAAATATAAACTGTTCTATAAGTAGATTAAATTTTGTGCGCCTTCAATGACCATTCAAAGGGATCAAAAATAAAAATAGACAATGAAATCGTGGACTGTTTTAGCAGTCTGAATGAAGTTTTGGATCGTCTTGAATTATTTCAACAACTTGTTTTAGAGGCAAAATGCTCTGAATAAACACTTCAAGCCAACGACTTAAAATATTTACTAGTGAGAAGAGCGCCAATTTAACGATACTTTTGCCTTTATCACATGTGTACATGGACATGTATGTACAATGCTGTAGCAAAGTCGTTCAAAATGACGCGTGATCAATTTCTCGGTCCTAAAGGAGACCAATCACGTGATGACTCTAAACGCATTCGTGATTTTTCAATACATCTCGTTAGCTCTGTTCTTCGTTCATAATAGCTGAATGGCGAATGCGTTAAGAAGATGAAATGTAATTACAGAATTCCTTCTAGATATAACGCTGTTTCTGTTTTAGGAAGGCAGATTAAAGAAGGTTGTTGATATCATTTTTTTCTCAGTGCAAACACTTCTAATGGAACCCTATTGGAACTGCAGTTTAAGTACCTCTTCTTAGTATATAATTTAAACCCTATAGTTTGTGAATTTTGAATCTATATATCATATAATATTCATGTATACGTATACAATGTACATTACATGTATTGGCATTTATTGCATATTTCGAGACATTGTCTTAATATCATTTTATGTTCGTATGTTTGTCCGTTCGGTTGGCTCAAAATAAAAAAAAATTGACTGAAATTCTTCACTGTGGGCTTGCTAAGGATTCTAGCTCCAACAGGTTGCTTCATAAGGAAAATGCTAAGCTAGAACCTTTTACTTTGGGATATGAAGAACTGTGAGTTTTGGGGCCTGTGTATTTCATAGGGGTAAGCGCTAGACAAAATACAATTGCCTGAATATTCTAACCTGCTCAGTGCTTCATAGAAAATTGTTAATCTTTTAGCAAAATTAGTTTAACCTTACATACCTCACTAATCATTCGGAACACCACTCGGCCAATCTCACGATTAACCTCCAATGTACATAGACGGACTGTTTTTAAAAATTACCGGAAAATATTGGAAAAATTCGATGATGGCAGTTAGAATGGCGTTAGCCGTCGAAACTTTGAGTGAAAACATTCGACGTCGCCAACACTACTCGTTTAAGTCACTGACGTGAAACCATCGTATCCTTGTATAAATACTTATAGATTCTTAAAAAAATCTTAACTTTTGAGAGCGATTCGTCATTCTCAAAAATTAAGATTTTTTAGCCGTTACTAACTGTAAAACATAGCGCCGATTGTTTCCGTGCTAGTTCTTCTTACATTGTTTCCGCCTAACAAAATGTACAATTTTGTTACATACCCATCCGCATAATATACATTCGAGGTCCGTTAGAGTTTACGGAAATGGCCGAGTGATGTTCCGATTGCTCACTTATAACCTGATAGCAGATTTTATCGTTTGATAAGGGAACTTCTGAAGTCAAGAAAAGATGCAGAATAAGGTCAGGTGCGATAATTACTGAATCAAAAGACGATTAAACTCTCCTCCACTACCGCGATAAAGCATAAAATTTGTAATAAATCGACCCGTAATTTTTGATTATGGTAACTGTGTGCTTACGTTTAGGGATTTTATTTTATGCTTTCATTAACTCTGAAAATTACCAAAGCATAAATTTCCTAACATGTGATTATAGTCGAAACTGTAAGAAAGCTACCTGCTCTTAATTAGAAATGAGAGAAAGTTGTCTTAGCTGCAGAAACCCAGTTGACTGTGATAATATTTCATAAGCATTTTATCTTTACTTCTGTTTTGTCTTACTTTATTACCAGAACAAGATACTTTAGATCCATACATTTTAGCTCATCAGGGCACATCTTGCTCAAGGTGAGCTTTTATGATCATTGAATGTCCGTCGTCTGTCGTCCGTCATGCGTCGTCTGTCGTCAGACATCAACAATTTATGTGTTAACACTCTTGAGTCCAACAAATGTGGTCCAGTCGTCTTGAAATTTGGTCAGAATGTCTGTCAGGTCACGAAGATGAATCCTATTAAAAATGGGAAGGATCCGAACGATATCACGCGAAAAGGGGCCTTAATTTCAATTTTCTTGTTTACACACTAGAGGCCACTAATATGGTCCAATCTTCATGAAAGTTGCTCAGGGTATTTGTCAGGTCACATGGATTCTCAATATACATATACTTCTGTACATATATGTTAGGTCTGTGTTATCTCTTAAGCTTTGGTCTGTTTTTCATAATATTTCACATACATGTCCAGATGACAACAAAAGCTATAAGTTTGATTCCGATTTTAAAATTGAAGCATGTCGTAGCAAATTACAAATCATTCAAGTTGCAAGATTAAGAATTCAACACAATTCACTTTGCTTTGTACTAAATTCATTTGAAAAAATAAATCGCCGCATATTGAACAGAGAAGCATCAGACCTTTATTTATAAGGTTTCGTAATAATAGCTTGTTTTATTGACATAAAGCCGACTGAGGAGATATCGCGTCGGATTTGCTTTAATTGGCACCAAACGAAAATATCGCCATTTAAATAGGGTAGATGACCTACAACATGTAACAAAATATACGGTGCATTTTATCTTTTTATTGGTAAAGCAACTGTTTGGAAAAAAAGATAACACTAGTGAGGTCAAAAAGAAAACATAAATCGGAATGTTTCTAAAAGTATACATACTTTTAAGCTTGTCTATTTCAGTCTCAAATTTGAGCTGAAATGGTTATAGATTATGCTATGGAAAAAACGAGATAATACTTGATTTTCTTCCGAACCCAACACGCCTAAATTGGTCAATGTACCTTGGTAGCGCCCTGTTTCAATTTTGTGCTAATTAATACCAATGGCGTAATAAAAGTTTATAGTATAATGAAAGAATGATATCGTGTAATTACTAATTCCAAACTCGCGACCATGTTATAGCTAATTGCCCCACCCCACCCGCAACCCAGTTGCGATCCAAAAGATACAACCAGGTTAAAGCACTCTTGAAAGCATTGGCCTTTGTTTACTGTTTTGAATTACAAAAATTAAAAATGCATGATTTGAAACCATCCATTCATACATGTAACAAAACTACTTGCAAGTTTCCAAATGAACGTAAAGAGGGAACAGTGGACATTTGCCGATACCAATACTTCATTGTTTATGAAAGATGTCAAAATAGAAAAAATCGTTTTCTAACATAGCTCGCCCTGTCTTCGATAACGAAAAGCCATCAGAGATATCTTTGTCTTTCACGTCAATACGACGTCATCTTACACACGTTATCGCGGTATTTTTATCATCTGTGCATTCTCAAAATAGGTTTTAGCATACAAAACTAGTGTTAGTGTGAGAAAAAAAATCTGTTATACGATTTTGTTTGAGACAATTTGATCTTAACCTCGTCTAGAAAAGAAAAGTAATTAAGCTCACCAAGGCTCGCTTATTTACAATTCAATTCTAGACTCCGTTAAGATCAGCTTGTCTCAAACAAAATCTCATGATAGATTCTATTTATACATATCGTTTGTCAAATGAGTATTTTTGATATAATAATTAATTGATGTTTGACAAAGGATGAATCTGAGCGGAGCCAAACCTTTGCTCACTTTTTGTAGAAGCTATTTGACAATGCTACATCTAACTATAAAACCCGTTGGCCTTACAGACTGCTTTAAATGTTGCTATCATTCAAATATTTACCGTCATGTTTTCTTTTTGTTCCTTTTTTCTTTTAATATATTATTTCTATAATAAAGGTTACAAAATTTATTATACATATGCTTTTATAGAAAACTAAGGGGATATTTTCAAGAAAGAGCAAAAATAAAATCCAAGTCCAAAACCACCTGAAAATTGTGATAGCTTTAGGCATAAGGGTATATTACTTTGCATGTGTATTTCTTATTTATCTATTTATTTTTTTCTTTTTCCCTTTTTTTGTAAAAAATGGGTGATTGTAAGTTAAGCCCTTAAAAGAACCCAATGAAACATTCAAGAAGTATTTATTTTACAATGGCAACAAGATAAGAAAATTGGTGTCTTCGAGGATAAACTGTTTTACGGGGAAACCCACATTGTGTCCAAATCCCCACAAAAACATTCATTTAGAAAAACTCCTTGTGCTTTAGAAGATAAACGTTTATTATTGTCTTACCATGTTTCATGACAATTTACATTAACAGTAGTGTCGAACATATATCAATACATCATTACGATTCCAAAACGTTGTGGAATCACGCAACTTTAAATACATTTTATTAACATGTGAAAACTTTTCACGTTTTTTGGCATTATCGTCCTCACTTCACATGGTGAATCAAAATGGGCAGAACTCATGTCAGAACTATCCCTGCTTTAGGAATGACAAAACGATGCCAATTGTTTGCGAATGATACCCCGCTTTGGACGAGCACTTGCGTTCAAAGCGGGATATTATTTGCGAACAGTTTACAACGTTTTGTCATACTAAATGTATGACTGTCAATTATCAAAATGTTTTTATTCCTAACAATTATCATTAACAGGAGTGTCGTACATATATATCGATACATCATTACGATTCCGAAACGTTGTGGAATCACGCAACTTTAAATACATTTTATTAACATTTGACAACTTTTCACGTTTTTGGTATTATCGTCTTCATTTTACATAGTGAACTTGCGTGCAAAGCGGGGTTAAATTTGCAAATAGTTTGTATCGTTTTGTCATCCTGAATGCATATCTTTATTCGCGAGATAAATCCTTATTTAGTTCCCCAGAATATGATGATCGAAAACCACCCGACGATTGTTCGCCTTTCTGGTTATTTGCACGTTTACAATTTCTAAGCCTAATTATTCTTTAAACGGTGAACACCGTTACTGGAGCACAATTAAAATGAACATTTGCTCAAATAACATGGTATACATTCTTCACAACCGCTAATAAAGAATTCTAGTATCTCTTAACCTGTCCTAGAATGAAAGAATGACAAAACTGTACAAACTGTTTGCAAATTATACCCCGCTTTACACGTATTCTTGTGTGAAAAGGAGGTATAAATCCCAACAGTTTGCACTGTTTTGCCATTTTAAATGCAGGGCTAATGCGGTGACATTGAAATCCGTTTAGTACACAAGACACAGATATACTTGAATTTGAACTTTTTTCAAGCGAAAACGATCAAGTCACGCGAGCTGAATTGGATTTTTCACCAAAAAACATCTTGTCACATTAGAGCTCTATAAAAGACACTCGATAGGTTAGACCGTGAGACCCGTAATGAGGACTTCAGAAAATAAGGAACAAATTATTTTGCACATTAGCAAGTACATTCGGGGGAAAAACTTATCCTACACGAATTTAAGGACCAGTTACTTCTAGAGTAAATTGAAAACTAGCCAAGTAATAGATATTGAGATATTTCCAACTATTTCGCATAAATAAAAATACCTAGACCGACATGTGATTCCACTTATTATGAGTCCTTACTATGTGCCAAGCACAATAGGGAACCCTCGGCGGTTTCATGGAATAAATTTAGGAAATAATACGGGCGAAGCCTTGAAAGCGCGTCGTTTTGCATGTTGGTAACATGACGTCAAAGTATCAGCGAAATCTTGATTAAAACTGGATATATCAAAATTTGTCAATAAAACGCGTTTTAATGCGGTTTTTTTTACTACACACTCGAGGCCCTTTCTAGTTTACGGAAAAGTCCGAGCGATGTTCCGAATGTGTCCAGTATATACAGTGAGTTAACATCTTGAAATTGACTTTTCGGATGATTTCGGAATTAATTGCATAATAGAGACGAGCCAGGTTTGAATAATATCAAAGTGAGGTACAAGAATATGGCTTCTGTTTATCGAAATTTTCGGAATTAACAAAAAGAAAGCAGCTAGTTCAACTAATGCTTTGTAACTTAACTGTAATTGTTTTCACTTTTCTTTTTTGTAAATTTGTGACCAAACAATTTTATTCTATTTAAACCCACATATAGGCTAAATATGCTAAAGGCTCGTCGAGAATAAAAAGGTTTTCAAAAAGGAAACATGCAGCAAATTCATTCTTTGGTTGTTTGATATCGAAACAATGTGTTTTGTCTAGGAAAAGCATTTAGGCATTTCCGTTTAGTTTATTAAACTGGTTACATAATAGAATTCAAATGTAAGTCAATGCTAATGTAGCGGCAGTTGATATAACTTCACTCCGGAATATGATTTTTAACTTCGATTTTTCAGCCGGTTTTAGAAACGGATTCAATGAAAATAAATCACAAAAAGCATGTTTAAGCCGTTGTCATTATCAGGCCTAATGTCTTAAAAGTGGGTCATATTTCGCACCGGATGTATTTAGAATGGCTTTTGTCTGCGAAGGAAATACACATCGTAATAAAAATCGGAGCAATGTTTTCATCTAAAAAGAATAACATCCGCTTTTCATTACGAATTTTATTTGATCTGGTGTAATTTAGAGGTGGAAAGTCGTAAGCATTGAATGAAGTTTGTTACTTGTACTTTAAGCAACTCCTTAAATTATTTCTAGCATACTTAGAGTGACCGTCTTTGGTCAACATATTTCAGTTTGACAAATTTTAAATACCTTCATCTGGTAGTTTGTTAAACTATAGGAAGATTAAGTTTGATTCAGCTGGGGTCATATATTCATTACATGGAAATAAACCATTGAGACTCTATTGACTTCAATAGAATGTTTCACGAAAGAAAGGTAAGGATGGAATGGAGGGGTAAATTTTTAAATGAAATTGAACAGCTTGAATTTAAACTTTGCCTATAAATTGTTTGTATAGACACTAACAAAAATGAAGCACTGCCATTATGAAGGTGTAAAAATTCTCGTCCCAGTTTTGACTTTTTTGTGAGACCCGTAAGAAAACAGTATTTGGCTTCTCTTTCTGACTAATAAAATCGAGCTACAACCCTGGCTTGCGGAGATAACCTTCATCTGCGGAACCTCTAAATTGACTTATTTCAAAATGTATTGTTCCGTGTGTAAATTTCGATTTGCCAATACAGTTTGTAAAATCCACAAATTGACATTCGCATCGATAAATACCATTCAAAATTGCCCGCTAAGTGAACATCTGATACATGCAAATCAATCCCTCCAATCACTCAAAAACGCTCCGAAATTGCAAAAAAAAAACCGTTCCGAAATTGCTTAAACGATAAACATTACCATTCAAGTAGTCCAAATAATTATACGATTGTACATGCAACGGCTGGTATGGTTTATTAAACAACTGATTGGTTCGTGAAGTCTCACGAACAGAACAATACATAGATATTTTTACAATATTGATAATTCTTCCAGCATGCATTGAAGTTTCTAGATAAAAGAATTTCCAGTTATAATTCGATTACTACCCATCTCTGATACCACGTGAAATATTACTTACTCGACAAAAACCAAGAGACCGTTTAGAAGTTCGCTTCAGTGTATACCGATTTTAGTTCTACGACATAAATTTAAGAAAGAAAATTAATAGATTTTAGTCGTAATAGACAGACAATTATTCACTCATCCAGTCAGTCAGTAACTTAAGACACTCTTTGAAAAAGTATCATTTAAAAGACAGACAGAAAAGGGATTTCACCAATTAAAGAACGAATATTGTATCATTAATGACAGTAATTGGCAGTAGAAATGTTAGCTGTCTGTGAAATACAAGCTCGAATTTCTTTCAGACATCGTCTGAAAATTGATGGATGTAATGAACAAATTCACTAGAATTAAAAATCTTTGACAAAAGAAACAAAAATCAGTTTTGTGCAAAAAAGTTTTGTTATCCTATAAATTCATACAAGTAACCTCCATGATAAAAAAGATGACGTGAAATTCGCCCGAAACTTCGTTAGACAAATTCAAAAAGCCTACCACATTTTGGTACATTATTTCACGTGAGCGTCTTTTGAATTTTTGTGATTTTTTTACACTATTACTACTATAGTCCTGCAAGAAAGAGTGAGGTCCGAGAAACCGTTATCTCCTATCATTTTCAATGTAATATTGATCTTTGATCACTCATTTGAAATTGCAGGTCTATACAACTCTTTACTCAAAACCACGTAAGGTATAAACATACAATATGGTTACAGAAGACAAAATCAAACAGTTATGATTGGATCAAGATAAGATAAATGAAGGAAAAATGGTAATTTATCTAGAACTTTCCCGCCATTGTAGAATCCTTTGTCTTCTCCGTTTGTCTGCTATTTCCTTTTTTTCCACCATTCCCTCTTCCTTTCCCTGCTTGTTTTTTGTTTGAAACTCATTATGCCTAGTCCGATTAAATTACAAACAGCGAACGCAATTGAAAAAAAAAGTGGTGTAGTGGATTTTTAGCTAATTATTTACGGAGCGTAAAAAACATGTCCACCTCGATCCAATCACCGGATGTTGTTTAGAAAATTTCGAAAATTTCGAATACCCCTTGTTTTTCCATAAAATTACACTTTCACAATGCGAAAGCTACGTCAATACACACTTGTATCTTTAATCAGTTTGATCGATTATATTAATGTAATAAGTGTATGTATACATAAAGCTTAGTTGTTGAAAATCTAATTTTCAAAGTAGTATACTTAGTCCCTTAAATTAGAAAGATTTGTAAAAAATAACCCGTTTAATGCGATCGGTTAATCTTGATATTTTATATTGATTATTCTTAAATTTGTTTAAATATGAGCAACTTTTTGACATTTTCACCAATTTCCTTTGTGCGTTATGGTCATATATAGAGCTGTCTGGACAACAACACGGTGTATTTCAATACCTTCTGATTATGAATAGAGAGAATAGGTATGTGGCTATTTATAAAGAACAAAATTGAAAACTCTGGTCAGACTGTGCGGCTGCACAGGCTGACCTGGGTATTCATGTTGCGCACATGTGGATTTGTTGTAAATATCACATGCATGCTTATTTCGTGCTCAAATAGTTTTATTCTATATACAATGGACGTCTACATTTGCATCATTAACCATATCGACCAGAACGTCAGCATTAAACAAAGGAAATATTATATCTTTTCCTGTTTTATTTTCAGGCTGGCGTTTCGGTGCGTTCATGTGTAAAGCAGTGCCATATTTACAGGGTGTGTCCGTCTGTGCTTCTGTGAATACACTAGCCGCAATCGCAGCAGACAGGTAAGTAAAATGGTCAGCCTTTTGCCTTAATCTTTCTTTGATTTTTTAGACCGGTCCAATCTCAAAAAAGTTGTTAGCGGGAATGAAGAGTGGATGCACTTCAAAAAGAGGCAATTCAATGTAACATTATAACAAAACATACATGTAAATAAATTGCTACGGAAAATATCTTTATTTTTTCATATGTATTTTCTCAATTATAAAATTTCAGTTACGGAAGATCCGAGAATTGAAGAGGAAACGGTTAGATTAATCTACTCACAATTACGCCTTATGCATAGTGAAGTCTGACAAGTGTTATATTGTGAAACATTGTTGACCTGTTATTCATTATTTTTCGTAAACTTTCGTTAATATCAACGAGGTTATGAAGATAATTTTATTTTAAGATCAAATGAAATATTGCAATCGTTATAATTAGGTCCGTAGCGCAGTGGTCTAAATCGTTCGCTAATCAGAGTCAATAACCTGGCAAACCCGTTTCGAATACGCACGCAGTCGGATACAGTAAAATTATTCATTAAATTGTTTTAACTTCATTTTTTTGTTATTAAATAAAGCGACAGTTTTATTCTCTTAAATTTCTCGTTTGTAATATTCTATAATGGCAGGGTTTTTTTTTTTTCTGAATCAAGTCTCTCATTTCTTTAATTTTCATGGAATTTTAAGCCATTTCACCTATTCAAGCTGAGGTTACGAGGCTTTTGATCGCAACTTAGCTTTTTTGTTTCTCTAACGCAATACGTAAAAGCGACTGAATTGAATTATCTTCTGTAGTTCATGATATTTAATGCTAATGATGTTATCACTATTTTATTTATCGTAAGATACATTTCATTGATTGTCGTTACATCTGTTACTTCTTTTTTTACAGAATTCTTTATCCATTTTTTATCTTATTTTTCATAAAAGACTATCAGACATAGACAGAGATCGAGAAAAGAGGATTGTGTTAAATTTATCATGTACCTTAACTAAAAGATCTTTTTTGCGTTATGCTTCGGCTATTGAGCAATAGGAAATCACTTGATGCAGAATAACATACGAATCAACCACACAGAACGATGAACAAAATTAAGTAAACTGTGCCGTTCTTTTTAAGAACATCGTATTTAGAAAAAGGGATAGACGAGAGGAAGATTCGATCTTCGGACCTCTGCATTTCAAGTTCTTGACCTTACACCTTTAACTGGTCATTTATCACAACTCGGTATGTTTTGTTATTTGAATGTACTGTTCGTGTATCTTTAATCTTTATAAGGAAGTGGGTTCCGAACATCAATGAAGTTCAACAGGAATATTTTTTATGAGCGACGGTTCAACAAGTTTCACAATACGTTATAAAAATGTTTCCTTTTATGAAAGGTCACAAATATTAAGTTTTAATGCTCACTATAAATCTTGATTTAGAAGTATTTCGGCACACTCAGGGGATCGTGGCGTCCGGGCTTCCACTTCTCTGTCCAAGGTATAACTCTGTCACCTGTCTATCCGATTCACTAGAACCTTGGCAGTTATTTTCATCTCTTGATTACGGAGAGTAGAACAAGAACCGTAACTCTACCTAGCCTATTTTTAGTTATTGCCCCTTTGTTGTTTTTCAGCCAGCTATGTGACGGGCGTATCTTATGACACGAAAATAATTCACATCTTTTTTTAAAATATGGTTGTTTTGAAAAAAATGCCCATCTGGATGTTCAGCGACTAAAAGCCGCTATAAAAAAGCCATTGTTTGTACATGAAATTCTAATACTTACGGTAAGTGTGTTTCATTAACGATCTAATATTCATACATATTTTGTATTGTGACATTTCAGATACCTGGCGATATGTTTCACTCTCGAACACAAGATGACCTGGAGAATAGCCAAGTTTATAGTCTTCATCATCTGGATGCTTGGTTTTGCGATCATGATGCCTTGGCTGATCTATTATAAGCAGGAAGTACAAGTCAACCATAACCAAGTGCTCTATTTTTGTGTACAAAAGTGGCCAAACGAAAATGGGGAAGCGAACTTTCTTCTCGTTATATTCATCGTGTGTTATGTTGTGCCTTTATTCCTGATAATCGTTTGCTATTGCCTGATAGGAGTGAGGGTCTGGACTCGCCGGGCTCCAGGAATATTTCGTTACAACAATGTCATTCAAAAATCAAAAGTTCGTGTTATTAAAATGCTCGCGCTGGTAGTGTTTTTGTTTGGAATATCATGGCTGCCACTCTATATCATTAATTTTGTTTGGCATTCATTTACAATGGAAGACCTTGCGAATCAAAAAGCAGAAATATTGATAAACATATGTTTCCCAATTGCCCAATGGCTAGGCATGTCCAATAGTGGAATCAACCCTATAATATACTGTTTCTTCAGTAAAGCTATACGTAAACGTGTTGTGACCATGCTTGTTTGTTCTAAAATACCACCTGACTTTCCTCGGCGCCAGAGCCGTTTTTCCAGCACTAGATTTATGTCTGTGGACTACACCAATGGACAAATAACCCTTCGATTAAACAAGCGACAATCAAACCGGTGTCTTAAACAATGTAATGGTAATCTCTTATGTGAAAGTATGTTTTATGATTAAAGTATTATGATTTATTTCTTATCTTTATCACCAATTTACTTCACGATGATAAATTTTGAAAAGAAATAATGTGTGGACTTTGGCTGTTTTGCAGTTCACTTTTTATATCCCCAAATAACATTTTTAGTGATACAATAAATCTGAAATGTTTTTTTTTTTTTTTTTTTTTTTTCTTTTGCAAATTGTTGGTTTCCCAATTTGGTCATAGTCTGAAAAGTTTCAAGATATATCTGTGATTAAGTCAAAGAAATAAATAATTACAAAAAAAATATTGTCTGTTAATTGTTATATGAATATTCGAACGCTTTGAAACTTGCTACAGAAGAATACCAAAACCGGATGGCAACGTTCAGGCGAAAGTGCTTGTAATTTTACCCTTTAGGTTGCGCAGGCTGACTAGGTCCTAAACTTTTCGCAATCTGCTTATTTTCTGAATCTAGACGGACCAATCTACCTCCCAGTAAAAGAATTTTTGAAATGCAACCTCTGGTTAACCTATGCTGGACCAAATATCTTTTTCAAATATTCATTCTCAAGAGTTCCGAGATGGTACCTTTCGTATGGCGGGTCACATTTTTAAACTAAATTACAAATGAGCCTGTGCGTGACTTTCCAACAATTTCACGTGAGTGTGGTGGAGAGACATTAAGCAGCCCCCACAACCACACAATGCATTAATAATTTTCATTTACTGCCTGAACAGAGTTTTAGACCCTATCTTCCTGTATAGTGCACAGTAAAGCATCTGGACAGACTGTGCGGCTGCACAGGCTGACCAGAAGCTTTGCCTTGCGCACATGTGAATTTGTTGGAAATGTCATGTACTGGCTCAAATATCTTTAGTAATACTGGATGTACATGTATCAAATATCGTTAGATCTTTAATGCTAACTCATTTAAAAGGAGCAACATGAATTCTATCCTACAAAGACTGTCGAGGTGGAAAAAACTCGACATGGCTTGTCTATATGAACAGTTGGTAAAGCTAGCCCGTAAATGGAATAATGAAGTATGTCATACGAACGAGTTGCTTAACTTAATTAAGAATTGACAAGCGTGCAATTTTCTTAAAGATTTATGAGTTCTAGATACTGAGTTATTTTATACGGATATGCTTTTATGGACAATACAAGCCATCGATTGTAAATTATACAATCACAAAAAATAGACAAATCAGTTCATTTCATTTCCGAGAAGTAAAATTTAAAGAACCTTCTATAACTTTTTTTTTTATTTTGCTAAGCCTGCAGATATCGCCGCTGTAGGGCGTCGCTTACTTTCATTTTGAAATTTTTAACTATCGACCCCTCTCAAAATCTTTCTAGGATAACATTAAAGAAATGCTAGTAACGGTCGATGGAATATACCCGCAACTGCTCCATGTCTTTCTCCCGTGAATTTTGACTGTCCATCATAGAAAATACTTGATTTAACTTCTACTTAATGGTCATCAGTACTATGAACATAATCCTGTATTCTGTCAATTTAAAAAAGAACACAACAACACGAAATCTATTTTATATAGTGTATAGGAAATATATTTAAGTCTAGGCCAAGAACAATCCGTGGAAAGCCACATTGAAAAACTAGTGTATCCGAACTGACACTTTAATGGGTGAGGGTCATTCTAAGGTAAATCGGCTTCTTGCGAGAATTTGGTCAATACGCTCTACCATTGGTGGTTTTGACGTCATAAAACCCATGTGCGGAACGACGCGTTTTTTATGTCAGCAATATCATTATTCAAGGAGTTTTATTACGTAGAATCGCAGAGGAGTCCCGATTGCCGAAAGATGGCCAAGGACTACTGATTTAGTCCGCGGCTGATAAAAGAGTAATTGTCCGAGGCTTCAACTCGTAAATATGTTACCTAGGCATTATTTCTATTCTTTCATAAACATGCAATATGTGATGCTACTTCGGTCAACCTATATTTCACACTGACCTACGTTTTTTATCAGCCTTAGGTTCGGAAAATGTCAAAAAGACAATTGAGTTGGTTTTATTTCTCATAATATCACAGCTCGATCACGTTTTATTGCCATAACTTCCGATGGAACTTTTCTATATTAATTTGCTATTAATATACTCGCTACCTACGCTTTTTATTATCATACTGTATTGTCTATAACTGCATTGTTGATCTTAACATCGAATTCACTATGCTGGTTTTAAGACAAAGATGTGACATTGACGTAACGGCATAGCTGGTGGCCACAACAGTAACAAATAACGTCCGATTTTATATAACGTAAAATGGGTGATTTTCAAGTAAACTACGTTTAAAAGCAACAAAAATGGTCTATATTCCGTCACTCATTTATAAAATTTACAATCATAGTCAAAGTAAAAATGTTTACAT
The DNA here is from genome assembly GCA_948146395.1 of Fragum whitleyi. Lineage (NCBI taxonomy): Eukaryota > Metazoa > Mollusca > Bivalvia > Cardiida > Cardiidae > Fragum > Fragum whitleyi. Next base: position 55,759,761 of record OX411545.1, on the reverse strand, counting down.
ATTACAGAAAAAAATGATATAAATCACCTTCAATATACAATCAATTCGCGAGAGCAGTACAACGGAAATCATTGCAAGCAAAATCCGAACCGAAAAGAATCTGTATCCGAGTCGTATTAAAATAATATTTTTTATTCCAATCAAAACAGGGTGTTTAAACATATTTATGTCGAATGGATGGAAATTAAACCTTTAAGAGTTCGAGAAATAATTTAGAAAATAGTAATAAAATAAGCTGACGTTTTAAGGTCGAAGGATAGGACATTTTTTACCAATTATATATTATTGGTCCATATGGGGGGGGGGGGTGTTAGTGGTACAAACTGTCAGAAATGACGATGAATTAAATAGGTTGTTAAAATTTTGACATTACTGTACATGTCGTCGAAACTATGATGGGAATGGAAAATGAATTTATAAAAGCATATTCACTCATTACACAAGATGCAGAGCTTGCGGAAGTAATAGCGCATCGAAATCATGAGGTAACGGTTTCGATTCCCGACAGCGGCACAAATCCTTTTCGACATTTGTCTCCCGCCAATAGACGACCTTGCAGAAAGTCGTAAGTGAGATAATTGCCAGAAATTTATACCGCCGCGATAGGACTTAAAAGTGTTGAAAGTGGCTTTAAACTCAACATAAACACACGATTCTTTTAACACAATATTTTATAAAGTTTTAAGTTACAGGCACGTAAATTCTCGGGCCTGTTTTGAAAAGTATTCAAACTTTTCTTAGAGATGTCTATCTAATATGTACATGTAATGAAGACCATATCCTAATGCATACATAATAAAAATCAAAAGGGCTAGTCCCCTGTATAACTCGTATGATTTACATGTTTAATTTGAAAACTACTCAATGAGAAAAAAAAATAACAATACTTTGATCGAGATTCCGACATTAGTTCACTGGCTACGCCAAAACATGATCCTTTCGCCAACAGAATCTACATTTATCTAATCAAGTTTCATTCCTTCGTGATAAGATGTAACACAATCTGGAATCCTCGTCGGTTCTTATCGAATATACCTCGGAAATAATAGGGGCGTAGTCACGGAATCACGTCGTTTTGCAAGTGGGATTCATGACGTCAAATGTTCCAAAGTTACTGCGATCGGAAAGCAGCACTTTTAAGTTTTTCGTAAAGCTTATTGACCAAAGTACAACCAGAAACCGAATTGCTTTAAAAAAAATACCCCAAATTTAAGTCACTTTCCAGTGTAAGGAAAAGTCGAGCGATGTTCCGAATGGGCGCAACAGTATGTGATTAACCGTAGGTTTATTACCCTTTATAAATCATCCCGGTCTTGGGATCGGGAATTTTAGTTTACTTTTTGTATACCTTTAACTATTTTGTTGTTGTAGTTTTTCGTTCTGTGCTTGAAACAAAATACAAATGTAGCTGACACCATATGCATCGCAATTAGGCTCTTTTTTTTGCCTCTATTTAACTTGATATAGAGGATAATCGTTCGTTTCAGTGTTAGATCGATTTATATTCATTGAGTGAATAACAAAAGCTATATTTTCACGAATGGTGGAGCCACGAGTGAAAATATAGCTTTTGTTGTTCAAGAAATGAAATATTAATCGATCTTACTCGAAAAACAAACGATTATTCTATTTCTTTATTGCAAAACTGAGACAAAATGAGACATTTCTAGGACACATTTTCGTAAAGCGCGTCATTTTGCACGTGATTGCTATGCAACGGTCATTGTGACGTCACTTATTTCGCACCGCATAGATGATGTCAGATAGGATGAAATGCACAAAAGCAGGGTATAAGCTTATGATAATTTCATTGCTTTTGCGGTGAGATTATCAAGTGATAATCTATCGTTATTTCTCGATAAACCACCATGAAGCATTAAAGAAACTCCTATCTTCTGACCCTATTACTTCTTGTTTGATGTCACTTAACGGGTGCTGATTGGGTTTCCTTCTTTAGTCTAAGAATAAACAAACAAACATACATACATACATACAAACATTTTGTGGGCACCAAATGAACAAAGAATAGAACTTTCCGTGGTTTTGCTTTAAGTTTAGGGATATATCGTTGTTGTGGTTATTTTATATTGGATATCTATCTCAAGCTACATACCTTAATATGTAGGAAATCTGTAAACTGTTTTGACTGTCTTCAATTGTTTCTTTTCTTAGTACCCCCTGAAATGTTAACTGAAAGAGTCAGACAATAAGAGAACGCGTGTATTAATTTTCAATTAAACTGAGGTTTTTTTTACCGATTTGACAGCCTTTAGTTTAGAAACTATCTCAAGGTTGCACTGTGAATTTTTCGAATTCGAAAAAAAAAATATATTAAGATTTTTTCGAACTAGATTGATGAGTTGTTTAAACACATTGAAAAAAAAAAACACAAATCACAGGTTTTGGCTCCTAATGAAATCTGTCCCATCAAATTCAAAACTGACTATTACATAAGGTTTAGAATACCACCAAAAAATAAACACAAGCTGTTGCAACCGCCACAACTATATTTTCTTCGGATAGCATTGGATATCAACCTCCGGATTCTATCAACCGGAACCGATTATTTTCTCCTTTTTTTATTTTACGGCATTTCGGCGCGTTGTTCAAATAGTAATCTGCTTAAGGAAATAACGTAGAATAATGATGCTTAGATTTGATAAACTAGCTCTTGTTCAAAATAAGTTATTAATTAAAGGACATTGAATTAATCAGTATACGTTAGAAATACTTTTAACTTAGAAGAGGGTCATTAAAACCAATAGTACCAGAATGGCCCTAAACCGCTCACCCGTTAGAAAATACTTATAACTTAAAAGGGGGTCAATAAAACCAATAGTGCCAAAATGGCCCTAAATCGCTCACCCGACTTTTATTGTTTCAGCGGAATGTCCCGTCTGCCACACTAACATTTGGGACCCAATCAAGTATTACAAACATTTCTTTAAAGGGTGACAAAAATTGTCTTCCAAGTTTGCTTGAAATCTGCCTATTGGTTACTGAAAAGAAGACACTCTTATCAAAATTAAAAGTCCTGTCCTGTTTCGCCTGAACTTGGAGGTCATTACAGATTCTGAGCAGGGTCTCCAAAGGCAACAGTTTTACAAAGTTTGGTTGTAGGAAGATGTTGAGATATTTGGGATCAAAGCAAGCCCGGCCCTGTCACGTCAATTTTTGGGGTCAATTAAAAGTGCACGAATATTTTTTGAAAATGGTCACACAAAAAAATGTCTGCCAAGTTTGGTTGATTCTACCCATTGGTTACGGAAAAGAAGATATTTTAAGATTTCGGGGTCAAAATAAACTCAGCTTTGCCACGCCTATATTTCATGGTCAATTAAAACTTCTCGAAAAAGGTTTGAAAATTGTAACCAGAGGCACATTTCTGGTTGAACGCTGCCTATTGGTTACAGAAGAGAAGATGTTTTTCAGGGTCAAAAAAAACCACCCTGCCTTACCTATATTAAGGGGTAAATGAAGTTTTTACCAACATTTTAAATGTCATTCAAATTGGCTGAGCGGTTCAGGAGGAAAACGTTTTAAGAAAATTAAGCGGCGGACTCAGGATAGTACTAAAAACTCCCCATTCGCACGCTGTGTTCAGGCAAGCTAATTACCAAAACAACTGGTTTTTTTTGCATGGAAAAGTATGCTGAGTTTCTTACCAAATGAAGAAAAGATTTTTTTTCTTTTCGCAAATGTAATGATCAAAAATGGACCTGGCTAATTTCCATATTTCGTAATATGTGACAAAATCAAACCGAAGGATATCAACCAAATTTCCCTGGAATGATCCTCCGGAGACCCTTTATCAGTCTACCAATAATATTGTGATTGGATGAAAAAAAAATGTCTCTTTTCTCTGGCGGAGGTCATGTCTTTTTTATGTTATATAGTGGAAACTTTGAAAACCATTCTCTAAAAACCAAACTGATAGGTATCAACCAAATTTCATCGGAATGTTCCTTTGGTGACCCATTATTAAACTGCACAAAATTATTGTGATCAAAAGAAAAATATGTATTAAACAGACGGAGGTCAATTTTCTATATGCTAATTATCGGTCTTGCATTCTACTATGCAGAAATTGCACATGATTAAAAAAACTTACTTGAAATAAACATTCATTCATTTAAATAAATACCTTTTATGATCATATCAGTAGACTAAGGCCTGTGAAGAAAATCAGCTGCTCGAGCAGCTCTAGTCTTTGCTACGCAAAATCGCTGAAAAGGATCAAAAAGTTTTTTTTTTCTTTTATTTCTTCGGGAAAGTTCGCATTTTACATTAACGCCATTTTTTCATTGGGGTTGTCATTATTACATCCAGTTGTTTGTTAAGGAAATTGAGACCATTTCTACATCAGGCTGATCGAAATGACAATATTGACCTAATTGTTCGCTAATGTGATTGTGTTGTGAATAGAGTCCATAAACAACTACATAACAATAGGGAAAATATAACCAAAGAAGAGATGTCTATTGCCCAAAAAGTAAATAGGAATACAGCTTCTTTTTCAGATGGTAATACTTGTACACATTTACATAAAGTAGTAGTTATGTTCTAGATCTTGATAATATCTAAATTAGCCGAGAAAACATTGAGAGACAGATCTTCTCGATAGAAATAACAAGTTTTCTGATGCAAATATAATTTTCTTTTATCCGGTATCCAGCAAAAAAAGCTTATTCACAATAAGAGAAAATATATACTTATGGACAAAAGTCTTGTCCGAAGATGCAAATAAGGCAAACTATATTTTATGGTGTATGGAGCATGGATAAAATTATCATTATTGTAAAGAAACCGTTAAACCTTCCAATCTACGTTGGTTTTGTAAAACTTTGATCTGCAATTCTAAAATAAAACGTCGGATTAACAAGCATGGATTTTTCTTTAAAAAGTGAAAGGGGTAACAATACGTCGTTTCAACTTTTCTGACTAACTTCACAAAAAACGCGGTCTGTTAAACAACGCCTGCTTAGTTTAATACGATTATCCAAAATTGGCTCAGATAATCAGATAATATAGACATTATTGTCGAAGTTGAAAGAGTACATGTAGATCAAATGTCTAAGAACTTTTTTCGAAGAGTATATATCTTGTTCTGTAACTCATTGATGCAAACTCACAGCAAATTAGCTCAATAATTCCATGGATATACATGTAGAAAAAAAGTCCGGAAAACCGAAATCTTAGTAATCTTTTAAGTCCAGCATCCGTATCTTCCTGAAAAATCAATGGACCGAAACCAACCTCGAACTTGTTCTTAACTCATTGAGGCGGACTCACGCACAAAGAAATGAGCAAAATATCTCAAAGGGTATAGATAAAGTCCGGAAAGCAGAAGTGACATAGAAATTTTCTAAAAATAATACCCGTATCTTCCTGAAAAAATCCCAAAAAGTATAGAAAAAAAAGTTCGGAAAAACTGAAATAGGCTATTATTTTTCTAAGTCTAGTATTTGTATCTTGCTGAAAATCAATGGACCGTAACCAAACTAGGACTTATTCTGTAGCTCATTAATACTGACTCACACACCAAGAATTGTCCTGCAGTCGTATCTTCCAGAAAATAATCAATAGACCAGAACCAAACTCGAGCTTGTTCTGTAACTCGTTGATTCGGACTCAAACTTCAAAAATTAGCTACATATCTCAAAAGGTATAGAAAAAAAGTCCGGAAAACTGAAATTTCCTAGCAAAATTTTCCTAGTCCAGCATCGAAAATCATAGGACCGGAACCATATTAGAATATGAGCTAGGTCAAGTACATGTAACTAGGAACAATTCGAGATTTTCATCCAAATTGGTCCATGATTAAAGTAGTTGCTTTTAAAAGATTTGGGCGTACGTACCGACGTTCTGACATCGGGACGGACGGACGGATGGACATATAGACAGTGAAGATGATACCAATTTACGACCATCTTCGGCAGCGTATAAAAAGGGGACATTATTGACTCAAAATACATCTTGAGTTTCTCCTATTGAGAGTTCAAGTTGTTCTTTTGATGAGTGCCAATTTTCAAGTGAATGCTTTCAGTAATACGAGATATATCACAAAATGTCAAAGTCTCTGCACGACGACGACAGCGACGACATTTAATGTCATTTTTACTTTTATTATTATTATTATCATGATAATAATAATAATAATAATGATAATAATAATAATAAAAATAATAATAATAATATTATTATTATTATTATTATTATTATTATTATTATTATTATTATTATTATTATTATTATTATTATTATTATTTATCTTATAACCTATATTTGTCTTGTTTTCGTCGGTGTTTCTAACTGAAATGCAAGCTTCTAGAAATAACCACATTATATCATGTTCCAAAAATAACTACGTGATATCATAAAAAATATCATACGGGATGTTATCATACGGATATTTGTATAGTTATAAGATAAGATTATAATTATTGTTAAGAGGAAATTAACCTCAAATCGGAGAAAAAGACTTTCAATATACATACAATTTAGTTAAATTCAATAAAATGAAATTAAGTTTTTTGAAGCGAAACTTTTGGGGAGGCCTTTAATCAGAAAGAACGCTTTTATCAGAGAAAATATGGAAAGAAAGCAGTTTCTCTACACGGTTAATGTACAGATAAAGTTTGTGCTAAGCTGTGTCGCTTAAACATGGCGATAGAGATCTAGCGCCCCTTGTAAGATGTCCGCGGCCGTCGAATCAAACACATTTACAAATATATCATTTGAAAACATTTTTTTTATGACCAATTCATTTTTCACATACATTTTTTTTCTTAGTTTCGTTTGTTTTGTGTTTTGTTCTTAAGCTCTTATGTGTTTAAAATGTGTCTAAGTTCAAGTCGGTATTTTAGAATTTTCAGGTCGTGTCGGAAACCAGTTTAACAAGTATTTCAGATAAAGAATAGGTTGAAAAGAAAACGATCTAGTCAAATTCTCGCAATTTGGTCACAGTTCAATGCAGAATAATCCTGGTGAATTGGCCTCGGTTTTTATCATTAATACACTAGTTTGATATGTGTTAGTCATTAAAATATATATCAAACAATTTTTATCATAAGCACAACTTCTCTTTTAAAATGATCTATTGATTGCTTTTTATAAGTTATTTCAAACCCTTTTATTCCTCAGCATCGGTCACAAACTCTTGAAGACGTATAAAGGCATCATTTGGTCACAAGGATATCATGTGACCAAGTACAGTCAACTAGCCAATAGCGGATCATAACCAATAGCGGATCACTTTGAGTTCTATCTTCAATTACTTTCACTTGCAAATGCCGAAGAAGAAACTAATATTCCATCCCAAGACAATGTCCATCTCTTCGTAGCGTAACAAAATTTTGACAGTTCACATTGTTGTTGTAGTGCTTCAGACCGACGAAACGCTGGTCAAGCGTCTGTTCGAATGAAAGATTACGTCATAGGAATTTCAAAGAAAAGAATTCGTCTGCAAAATTGAAGGCGAGTAAACGAGTACAACTTCAAATAGTGGATGAAATCACGAAAAGGAGGCATAAATTGCTGGTTCAACATACTTTCGCATGGTTTTATCCACCTTTTTGCGTACAATAAATAGAAACAACCCTCAACCCTTACTCGCCATTAGCGGATCATCTGTGCGCATCATAGGGGGCGTCTCAAAATAAGCAAACCAAATATTTTATAAAGATAACCGTGCCGAATCTAGCTACTTATGCATTTTGATTTAAAATATTGAAGTTTTTAATGAAAAATGATGAGAAATTTTAAAGATCCCAATTCTTATCTGGTTTTGATTAATTCTGAAAACATTGTATTAAATTGAGAAATGACCTATATTTCGATCATTTATCTATTAAGCAATGTCGTTGTTTGACAGCAGTAGCTGATGAAATTTGCTAGAACCTTTGCAAATCTGACTGTTTTTCATGCCAGTACATTGAAAGATCGGGATCATATTGCTTGACTATTTTCCGTCTGTATGTCTGCAACACTTAATAAAAGCAGAGACATAAATAAAAAATTCTATGTCTCTGACAAAAGAAACCCTCAACATTGCCAATTACTGCAAGGTTATTCAAGACACCATGTTCATAGTTGGTATAATGTTAGTGCGCATCTACAGATACCGAGGTCAATCTCATGTGGCGAGGTCAAGGTCATCTGACAAGGTCATGAAAATGGCCTTTTCTGTGGTACTCGTCTTTCACAAAACGTCTCTTTTTTGTAAAAAAAAAAAAGTATTTTAAATGGTTTGTTGGGTCTAAATGTTAAAGGGATGTAACATTGGTAGTTTTTTCCCCAAAAAATACCTTTAATAGATCTTCGTTTTGAATGAAAAAGCTGGTACTTATGAGACTACAGAAGTATCTGGCCATAAATATCAGATTAGTACTTATATACATACATGTATCAAACCAGAGGGAAATAAGTGTTGAAATTTTGAAAAATTGGCCCAAATTATGGTGGTTAAAAAGTAATTGCTTTTGGGGTTTTATTTTATCATTTTCAATCGATCTACAAACTCTAATGTTTTAAAGACACTTAGATACTTTTTTTTAAAAAAGAAAACAGGATTGTAAAACAAGCCTCGGTTGCTTGCCACACACAATTTCTTTAGAGATTTTATTTCCTATCAAGTATGTGTAAGGCCCAGTTACTTCCTATCATTTGTCTGCAGCCTCTATCAAAATTTGATTATAACACAACGGCATGAAATGCAAGTATGAAATAAGGACAAATGGCATAGAACTTTATTAGCAATAAAATTCATATGTCATGTGTTTTGAAAGTGCACTCATTTATAATTCTCAACGTAATCTTTAGCACAAACGTTAATTTATGCTTTTGACGTCATAAAAGCCTCTTGTATTCTTAATGATGCACTTCACTTTCAGTGAAATTTTCCCCTCGTCAATATCGTTACCTGTTCATTTATTTTACACACAGAAAAGTTTTATGAAACTATTTTACACCAAGAAAATGGTATAAAACTAACTTTTGAATTGTGATCGTGTTATAATGGATATAATTTCATTTTAGCGTTGATGTGTCCATGATTAAAGTGTGATGGGAGAGGAGTTACATGCAAAGTAATATCCTCGGGCTCCGACCTTGAATTTTACTTGTTGCATACAACCCCTCCTCTATCAGAACTGATTCAGGTACAAATCAACACAAAAATGAAATTATTTCATATATAAAGATTTTAAGAAAAAAATTCGTATCGTGGAATAAGCATGAGTCCAGACAAAAAGCTGCATCCTGACCTTCAGTTACATCAAGAAAATAAGTTAAATGCACTGTTGTCAACAATACCAGAAGGTTCTGCAATGGAACTGCTCTAAATAAGTGTTTAGATTCACGATGTCGCAAAACAAAATAAATGATTTGCCCCAAGGATAAATGTAAAGTTATATGGATTTCTGAACCATGCTTGGCATTGGCTAGGAAAACAAAGTGTACATGACGAAATTGAATGTAATAAATTACTTTTTCATTTCCCATGCTAATTTCTACCTAGAATAAGAAGAGTTTTTTAACAATACATGTCATCGTTGTTATTCTTAAATCTCGTAACGACAGCTTTGATCAAGCTGTAGTAACGAATTGAAAATTTTGTCTGGTAACAGTTAGGTGGTTAGAACTGTCATACCAGTTACAAGTCACGGTACAAGTGATTTCTATTTCTCTCCAATGGTTTCAACTGAAAAGGTTCATATTTTCAATTTTCCATAACTGAAAGTGACACTTTAAAATTCTGGTACAGTACTTATTTTTTTTTTTTTTTTTTTTTTATTTTTTTTTTTAAATTTCAACCAGCCCAAAATTGTGTCATGTGTAAATGTGTAGATACTGAAACAAATAATAATTTTAGGATTTGAAAAAACGGGAATTGGAAAATGAAAAATGATTGGATTATATGTAACATTTTGTTACAATGATTCTTACACAGAAGGCAATTAATAGAATATTACAAATTCAAATTGATGCACTCTTAAAACCAGTCTATAAACGTAGTTTAAGTTTGGATTGATGAAATATATAAAAACCTTTGGTTTTATACATTTTTTAGATAGTTAACCCTTTCCTGTTTTACACAATTTTGGACCTGTCCAAATTCAAAGGGTTTGCAGACGAAAATTTAAAGTGGATTTAATTTGAAAAATAACCATTCAGTAGGGTAGAAAATGGTGTGGAAAAAGAAGAAATTGCTTGTCAGAAGCAATTTCTTCTTTTTTCACAATGTTTTTCTCAAGCATAAGATAACAGGCACGTAAAAAGCAGGGATTAAACAGCAAAGGGTTAAATCTTTCAAATGTTGTTTATTAATTAATTTGTCTAGCAAGAAGCTTAATAAATAAATGTCTGCTCAATGATTTTGTTTGTTCTACTCAATTAATATTGGAATCAAAAAATTATTGTAAATATCACTTCCAACGAAAGAAAACATTTTGGTTTGACAGTGATGACAGGTCAAAATCATTTTGAGACAGCCCCCAGAGTCATCTTATCACGTGATCCGCTATTGGCCAAAATGATCCGCAAATGGCTAATTTACGTACACTACTATTTCCCGGACGATGGAACTGTTTTGATGGATTGACTAAAGATGTATGATGCACTCCAAAGTGTACTAATTTTTTTGCCTCCTAAGACCAAAATCAGCATTCTGCCACTTTTCTTTAAAAAAAAATCAACAAAGTTCTCACTTGTGATCCGCTATTGGCCAGTTGACTGTACTTCAAACAAATTAGGCGAAAGAACTTAAACACCCTATAAACTATGTAGAGATTCAGGAGTACTAACAATCCCCCTAATTACCCTGTTGAATAATTTGACAAGACAAGGATGTTATTTTATAATATTACTTACGTCGCGGGTGTGAAATAATCCAGTTGAATACTTTTGATATAATACGGGTGTTATTACACTAGATCTAGTGGAATAACTATGCAAATGAGCTAAAAACGGACATCAACGTATTATTTTCGTTTTGACTATGACGTCATAACGTATTTGATGACGTAATTTCGCTAACGGTGTTGTTTATTTCGTGGAAAAACTTGAATGGATAAATTTGTGGAATGTCCTCGTTTTTTAGCCTAAGTTCATGTCCTATTATCAGTGGTATATCAAATTTGTGCTCATTAAATACCAAATTTATCTAACTAGTCATCTTAATCAGATAAAAACTCGGCGCAGTCTCGTTTTATCTGTTTTAGATGACTCGTTTAATACATTCGGTATTCAATGACCACTCATTCAATATCGTCTATACATTAGTGCAATAATTATGCAGTTTTGGGAATAGATCGCTGTTTTGTAAAAATGGCAACAATGTAAAGGTGATGACGCCATTTAACAAACTGCGTTTTGAGAGGAAAAATTTTGATTAATGAATTGTAAGAAAAATTGTCGATTTTTGGAAAATAAGAATCGTGTAATATCATAAACAGAATATCAATTTTGTGTTTAAATACCAAGTTCATTGAACTCAACTTCTAAAACAGGTAAAAAACTAGGAAAATCCTCGTAATTTATCTGTTTATAGGTGAATCGGTTATTAAAACGTGAAAAAATAATAAAACGGGTAAAATTTTAGTAGCTTATCTAGAGTGAGCGTTTGTTTTGCCCCCACATAACTATAAAATACGACCAATCGAGCAATTAAAGAGTAAAAAGAATAGAACAACTATGGGTAATGACTGAGAAAACATGACCCGGTATCTACGTGGCAATGAATGGTGAAGCGACAGGGACTACCTTTATTATTAGGAAGCTGTTCCAGACAAAGTCCTGTTGAGAAAACGAATTGACTATGTGAAATTCATTTTACTTTTCGATAATAGCAGGTGACGTTCACAATAGAAATAATTTATATCACGCGAATATTAAACATTCTTTGGGTTCATATATGTCCATGAAAAATCATGTTAAGAAAGATTTAATGTAAAATTGTCTCTGAGCTTGAAGTTTTTCCCAAAAGTGTCAAATGTTTTTTGCATTTATTTCCTCAGAAACACCTAGTCGATTATGGTTAAAGACTTTAATGACCTATAATTGAAAAATGTCCTTTAGATGAATAAACTTTAACAATTCATAATCGACAATGCTCTTGCTTCCGTTGAAATAAACGGAATTAGTAACCATGCACAGTTAAGAACATTCATTCATTCAAAACACTCACTCAAACCATTCAAAAACGCTCCAAAATACGTAAAAAATGATACGTTATCAACTACATTTAAAATAAGAATAAAATCCACGATTTCACAGATATAATTGAATTTTTGTAAGCGTTTTATACGTTCGTGAAAACTTAGAAAGCTACTCAAAGAATCTATATATGCACATTTTATTAAAAGAGGGTAATACATATCGCTAATTTTGTTCATCAAGACAAAAATTAGCTATATTCGAATACCTTCCTTGAATTTCACTCAAAACTCGCTCCACATACTGAATCAAATTTCGTTCCAAAATCATTTCAAAATCATTCGGCGTGTCAATTTCACATTGTTATTAACTGTTAATACTGTAAACTGTATAAGTTGGACAAACGGCCACCAAAGAACAAAGTATTAGTTGAAATTAAAAAAGGGAACACTACAAGAGGGACCAAAACCTGCAAATTAAAAAAAAGGACCCCCCCCCCCCCCGACGAACTAACATTGACAACCTTAGCAATTGAAGGTTTGCAGAAATATTTAAAACAAGAGGACCAGAATGGCCCTGTATATGACCCGCTCTGCTACGACCATATTTTGGGATTATCCAAAATTTCATTAGGTCACTCCTGGAATATTAATGTCTAGTTCGGTTAAAATTTGCATGCTTGTTATGGCGGAAACATATTAAAGCATTTCAAAGTCTAAAAAGCACTGCCCGGTCAAGCCCTTATTTTGGAGTCGATTAAAAAGATCACTAATGGAACACTCTTGCCAAGTTTGATCTAAATTGGATGTCTTTCATTTCGAAGTTAAAAGATTCCCCCATCCTGTCACACTAATAGTTTGGAGCCAATCAAAACGCGAATGATATACATATTCAAGTTTTTCAATTGCCCTGACGAAGCATTTTTCAATTACACGGAGGGCAACCTACCGCGTAGATGACGCCATCGGAAACATATTTTGGTCAAGACATGTGAATTGATAAAATAACTTTTTATAATACAATATTGCATAAAACAGATGTCAAATCAAATTGATTGGAACGAAAGCAAAGCTTATAAAGTTATTTTCGTAAATATTTCCAAAGATACGATGACATTTATTCGCTGTAATAAAAAATCATCAGCATCATCATCATTGTGATGTAATGCAACCAATGCATCGCCATTACATCTCACATATTTGATAGGAGATGGAATAACCACGCCGTTGGTCACATCATCTTTGATGAAAATCTAGAATCACTCAAGACAAGGTTTAATGGAATGTGTTGTAGAATTGTTTTAGCGTTTTCGTTCAAAGATACTCAGAGTAGTCAATAAGCAAGAGCAGTAGTAGCAACTAATAGATTTATCGGAGTGAATTGTGACACACTATTCATTCACACATTTTCGCTGGCTTTTATTCATTTTTGAAATAATTCTTTTTAAGCTCTTACTTGTATTTTTCTATAAAACTAAAGTACATCCGAAAATTCAATGAACAATCATGTATCCCGACCCTGTCTTGGTAGTATTTTGTTACATTGTCAGAAACCCTTTTCAAAATTTCGAATCTCCAACTGCTATATGACGTAAAGGTTGTCATCGCGGGATTTTTTATTTTACTCTTAGCATCTGAAACAATAAATAGAGGATATTGAATGAGTGGTCATTCATTGAATACTGAATTTATTAAACGAGTCGTCTTCAAACAGATAAAAACGAGGCTACGCCGAGTTTTCATCTGTTTTAGATGACGACTTTAATAAATTCTGTATTTTATGAGCACAAATTTGATATTTTATTTATAATATGATACGAATTTTCGCGAAAAATCGTCAAAATTCTTGAAAATCGTCATTCCGTTTTTCCGCGAAACTTATAACGCCGTTTAAATCTGACGTCACAATATATACATGACGTCATTTTGGCGGTTACAAAATAGCGTTGTTGTTCGCTCTGAGCTCATTTGCAAAGTTATTCCACTAGTGTAATAACACCCATGTAAAATCAAAAATATTCAACGCGACGTCGGTCATATTATAAATTCGGTCTCTTAAACGGAGAAAAGAATAGCGTCATTATCATTTTGAATTACTTACCAGGCAGAAAAATAAGTCTAATAGATATTCATAGAAACGACGTTTTCTAGAGTATAATTTCAGGGGTAATGATTTGAAGCCAACGTAATGCTTTGCGCCTGTGCTATTAGGCTTATTTCAGCAAAGTTTGGTTGGATCGGTTCGGTTGACACATAGGAGAAGATGTTTATGGATTTGTTGACGACTTCCGACGGACGACCCAAAGACGGACAAAATCTGAATACAAAAGGTCACATTGAGCTGTTCTTAGGTGAGCTAATAAATAGCAAAGATATAAGTAAATTGTCAAATCTAAGTAGTATTCTTGATTGATATAAGTATTCTCACAAATGAATTGTATACTTTTCGTCCGGAAGAAAATCTGGTTTTCATTACATCTAATATTTCGCAGTGTCCATCTTAAAGCGCAAAGAATAACCTAGATGCTTTGAATACAACCGAAGAATTGATTTTGTCTACAAGTCTTTATTAGTGTAAGGATGCTTACAATATGACACGTGTAAGGTTTATACGGGATCAAATGAACTATCTGTTTTCACCAATGGTAATATTTGTAATATTCCCGATTTAGTTATGAGAATGGAGTAAAAAGTTTCGATCGTGCAAATTTAAAGGCGAAGGAATGCCATTTTAGAAATGACTCTTTTAAGGATCTAATCCTCGCAAAAGTAGATCAGTTGGTCTAGTGATTAAGCGACACCATAAAATCGCCATTGATGAAATGTGTTCGAAATTTGTTTTAAATTCTTTCTGTATAGGTCGATTTCGGGTCTATTCGGAACACCGAAAAGTACCTCGGACGTAAATGTAGTATCCTTGAAGAAATTTCTCAAATGCTCTTCCATCGTCTATGGATAACATTAGGACAGATCATAATTTGATGAACGAAGTTACATGTAACCACTGCGTTTCGTTATTTGATTATAATATGCTCGGTTTCTATATTTTAGTTATACACCTACTATTATTTTAAGGGAAGTTGCTGATTTTGACATAAAAAAACCAAGTGCGAAAGGATGTACCTCATTCCTGCGCCCTTATTTTCCGAGGTATATTCCGACGAATCGACGAGGGTTCCCGGTTGTCTCTGGTCAAATACTCTAGCTTAAACCCGTTCGTAGACTTTTTCAAAATCTTCAAAATCTTCCCGAAATATTGGATAATCTTATACCAAGATATGTTAAATCATCAATTATCATCAATTGATTCTGTATCACTAATGTATCGATACCATAACTACTATCAAGGACTTCTGCCACGTAATTGCTCGTCTTTGTTTTGTTTGCGTGAGTCCAATGTGAAAAAATCACCGTTTGTGTGATCTTATTTCGTAGAATATGCAAAAATACTAGAACAGTATGCCGAAAAACTAGATTGGAGAACTGAAAATTGATACAGAAAGTACGTGACAGGATATTACATAAAACGAGTATAACATCATAAAACTATCAATCATTTATTCAAGACAGTTCTGTTCTGAGATGATCTGTTGTAATGCAATTTCTACTATTTATTGACGTCTGGTTTACCCTTTTAAAGGGTTTTAATACATTTTTCATATGAAATGCAAAGTTCATGCTGACTTTAACCTTGATTTTTTTCCTTATTTTCCTAAATACAAAATAATGTTAATTTGTACTTTAAGGAGTTCAATATTGTAAAAAATGATAATAAGAAGAAGCTTTAGGTGGTGGTCAAATGCACCATAAAATATCGGAACCTCTCTTTATTTTTTTCGAAGTCAACCATGTATTTAAAAAATAATTTTAAAATAAGTGGGTTTTTTTTCTATTTTTGTTAAAAAGTCTATTATACCTGTTGCTTTGGTGAAAGTTACCGATGTTTGTCACAAAACAATAGGTTGACGATCGTTTACCTATTTGCCATTAGCAGCTGGCGACCTTGAGAATGATGCCGTGATAGTTCATGTACTGGTGTCACTTGGTTCCATAGGAAGGCGAGTTTTTGCCGAATATTGTTAAAAGAGACTTTTACATCTTATTCGGTAAATTAATCATAGAGACTTTTTTTCCTTGATTTTTTTTACGACCAACTGTAATCTTTTGACGATATCAACAAATAATCTCATTTATTTACTTAGAAAAGGGTATATAAGGAAGGTAATCTTCTATATGACATGTTCTATTTAACCATATTTTCAAGTCATACTTAAAATACTTGAATATATGTTTTCTCCTTAAAATTCAGTTGCTTTTTAATCGATCGATATAATTTTGAAATTTGAAAAAAAAAAATCATTGAGCAATCCTATATAACTAGTCGAGCATTATGACTAGTGCCTTTTTAGAAGATATTTTTGAAAGGACAAAACGCCATGAAATCCCTTTATTAAACGGCTATTATGATACATTCAGGACAGTGCTGGATTATATCCCTTCCTGGGCTTGATTGGATTTTTATATATATATTTCTTTTCTAAAAAAACAATGATCAAACAACAGTGGACAGTTGCTAGTAATTGGTATGAACTAATTTTGTAGAAAATGGTTAAATATTACTGAAATTTTGAAAAATCGAGGACTTAATGCTCGAAATGAGAGCATTTTGAAGGCCTTAACTTACATGTATTGTCGCAATGTGAAATAAAAAAAATGAAAGAACTGAAGGAAAGCAAGCAAGACATCCTGTCGGTAGGTTTCCTTGTCAGAGGTATACGTACGAGAAAGATTTCTGCTTCCTTTGTTCAAATATCGCTCATTTTACTCATTCATTTCCTTTCCATCGCATTTGCTCTAAATAACCTAGTTACAGTGAGTTACATCGTGAAATTGACATTCACCCTAGTCAGAACCATTGTAAATCGCTCATTCGTCGCTCCATTCATTCATTTCAAACACTCAATCAAACCATTCAAAAACGATCAAACCCATTGAAAAATATAGAATCAACAACGTCATTCAAAATAAATTTTGAACGAGAAAAATCGAGTTTTCACTGGCATAGCGTCTGATAGGTTCTTGTAGAATTAGGGAGCTATCTATAGAACTTGTATGCATATTTTACTAAAGGGAGGTAATCAATATTGCTAATTTTGTTCATCATGAACAAAATTTGCAATATTGGATTACCTCCCATTAATTTCACTCAAAACTCGCTCCACACATTTATTCAATTTCATTCCTAAATCATTCCATAATTATTCACCTTGTCAATTTCACGATGTTGTTAACTGTATCGTGATTGAGTCAACAGTTTTCATAGTATTGTCTTCACAATTGCTCAAACCTATAATAGGAACATAATAATGTATCCTTTTGAAAATGGATCAGGGCCCGTTTTATTAGACTTCTTACGATAAAATTAATCGTAAGTCTAAATCGCAAATTGTACCTGGTGTTTTCATTCGTGGTTTGAATCTGTCTTGCAATATCTCGTGAAGCATTGCAGAATTTCATATTTAGTTACTGCTGTAGAAGCAACTTTTAATTTTGAGGTACGCAAAAAATGAGCGAAAGATGTTTAGCCCCTTGTTCTTAAAAAGTCACGGGAAAAGGGCCTTGTGAAAGTTTGCTTTGACTATCCATGTTATCGCGTGAGAGACGATAATTTCCACATGGTTTACATGAAACTAGAAATCACAGTAGGGACCTATATTGCGATAGAGTCCTCAGTTTTGATCAGACTTGATTCAAATTTTCTCAAACTGAATGTGCCACTATAGGGACGGTATACCTATGAAAAGTTTGAGTCTAATTAAAAGAAATCTCAAACAGGCACTGAATGATTATCTTATTATAGTGGTGGGACATTTCGGAAAGGGGTCCGGTCTTTAAGTGTAATGAGAAAAGGGACCTGGTGAATATTTAATTATCCCATGACTAGTCATTTGGTTATATTTCAAGAGATGGTTCCTTCTTTAATACTTTTAGTATCATATTATTATATGATATTAAAGCGACTTTTTTGTATTTTAGACAAGTTATTTTATGAATATACAATATACTCAAGCTACTGTTACCACCGTTTACCATTGTATATGTGTGCAGCCCTAGTGGTTGGATTTTTCCTGTAGAAATAGAGCTTTATTTTTACTACGCTCTTAAGCCCTTACTTGATCGTGCATATCAAGACTGTATGCATATGTAAGAGGGTTATGTAAATAACAAATTCTTGTCATATACAGACAATGTTTTATAGAATGATATAGACCTGCAATTTCAAGTGAGTGATCAAAGATCAATTTTACATTGAAAATGATAGGAGATAAAGGTTTCTCGAACCTCACTCTTTGTTGCGGAACTATACTTTCATGCACTTAAAGGGTGCTTTTTCAATAATATTTCTTATCATGTCGAATGCATTTTCAAAACGTGTAGATCTACATTTCGTCGGTTTTCTGCGAAATCTCGTAACTGTATTCTTTTAAAGTTGTAAATACGATGCTCTTTAGAAGAAAATCAACGACTTTTATTCTGAGTTGATATTTGGTTAGTCACATAACGCAGTTTTTTAAGGGATCGTGATCATTGCCTGGATATTTTCGTTCTTACTAATAGACTTTATATATTATTGATCTAGCGTAAAACACCATTATACTTGGATAAATACCGTGGTTACATCAAAGATCGCTGATACACCATTCACAAAGGCACGTTCTTGCTGATTACTATAATAAAATCTCACAGGATATTGGGAACCCATATAACTAGGTTAATTTGCTAAACCTCACTGACCCAAATGCTAAGTACTGTAGTTATGGTATATCCGTGTATATGTATAAAGAACACTGTGTGAATATTATCATCAGTCTCGTAGAAGTCTTAAAGACTTGGCATGACCTGTGTATGCTTTCTTTCATAGTATGATTTTTTGTTTCGTCTTTCAATAAAATTGCATTCTAATTGATCGAAAAGAAAATTCAAACATCGATTGACAAAATTTGGATTACGTATCTATGTTTTAGCTCGGAGAATACCCGAGGTATTATGATCATCTTGGCGTCTTCGCGGTGGCGTTTTCTTTCTTTTGTGTTTTTGTTGGCGTTACCGTTAACAAACGTTAAC
The DNA here is from genome assembly GCA_948146395.1 of Fragum whitleyi. Classification (NCBI taxonomy): domain Eukaryota; kingdom Metazoa; phylum Mollusca; class Bivalvia; order Cardiida; family Cardiidae; genus Fragum; species Fragum whitleyi. Next base: position 55,740,484 of record OX411545.1, on the reverse strand, counting down.
TATTAATCGTTACTCTTGTGTTATCGTAGGTAGGTTCATGAAACTCGACATGTGTGTTCACCATCACCAAAGCTATCCAAACTACCAGGGGGATAACTTCTGTAGAATTTTTTGTAAGAGTTATACCCCTTTTTCGACATATTTTTTCCATTACCCATCACCTGCAGCCGAGATAGTAATATGTTTATAATTTTGGCAGTCGTACCGCTATGAAAATGTCCAAATATAGAAAAACTTCCACATGAGGTTTTTCTGCAAAATAAGACTTTTTAGACTCAATAACTTTTGACGAAGTGAGAATTTCTTTAATGATCCATAAACAATTGTTTCATAAGAGTGTGAAATGTTGGCTATGTTTATAATTGTAATATTATGCATTGATATTTATAGGTTATGATTTAACGAAGCATCTTAGGGCTAATTCAAAATGCAATTTTAAAAGAGGCAACTGTAATTGATTGGTGCAACGCCTTTTAACAAAAAGTCTAAATTGAGCCTGGGCGTGACGTTTCCAACACTTTCTCATGTGCGTATCGTGAGGACTAGGATCAGCCTGTGCAGCCGCACAGTCTGATCAGAGTCTTCACTACGCATTAAATCGGTAGCTAGGGACCCATTCTCACTGTTCACAACTACGGAATATTTTCATTGTACTGTGTGGCTGTACAGGAAACCCAATGTCTGTCGATCACGCACACATGAAATTGTTGGAAATGTCACGCACAAGCTAAATTGTCTTCCATATGGCATTACATGTACCTTGGATTGCACTATCATCAGATTTCACAGTGGTCATACATTTAAAAACCATTCAGTTTAATGTAAATGAGAATAGCACTTGATTGTATTCATAAAATGGGTGGTTTCAGGCGTGGCCGTTATTATGGGTCGTTGCATTTCGATAAGACAGCTGTTTTTGGATATTACCCTTTTACAGACAATCAGAATATCAATTTGAAACGATAAAATGTCGATTGGTTATCGAATCTTCGTTGAAGTTACAATGCTTTGATGTACCGACGATGGAACATGTTTAATTTTACTAATCAAGTTCATCGTTTTGAACATAACTCTAAGCACTAACGTTAACAATAATAGGCTGAGTTAAAAAAAAAATAATAATAATAATAAACTCGCCGAATTACGTCACGGCTAAGCCGCGCACTGCAAGGTCAATATAGGTAAACCATGCTATCTGAATGTTTGTAAACAAACTTTCGACGAGTTTAATATAGATAAATTGGGACCAATGGATTTTTTGCTGTCACGGTTATTAAACTATACTAAAGGATCACAGAAACACAAAACTACTGGTATTCTAAACACCCTTTGAATTACATCTGAGAACTTCATGTTTCATAGCGTAAAAGTAACATGCTTTCGAAATCGACTTCATCATAAAGAAACTAAAATTGAAACGTCAAAAGGCATTGAATATCTATTGGGAGAAAAATGTGTTTTTCTTGATGAGTGTCTTTACTCGATCAGTATATACGTGATTACATTTGTATTTAAGTACCGTTATCTCACGCTTGATAAATTTTAGTTAAGTCCACCCCTACTTCTGGCTATTCCACAATTTCCCGCGTTTTCGTATACCGCGGTTGAACTATAATAACCACTACAATCAAGGAAAACATGCTATCCTCGCAATCATAGATCAGTAATAAAATTATCCTTACAAGAGAAGTCCGTTAGGTTTTTTATAGTGTTCTAGCTCAGTCAATCTTAAGGGAAAAAAATCGCGATTTCACTGACACAATTGAAATTATTAGCGTCTGATTGGTTCTTGAAAAAATAGGAAGTAATTTACAGAACTTGTATGCATATTTTATTAAAGGGAGGTAATCAATATTGCTAATTTTGTTCATCCTGAACAAAATTTGCAATACTGGATTACCTCCCATTAAATTCACTCAAAAGTCGCTCCACACATTCATTCAACTTCGTTCCAAAATCATTCCAAAAGCATTCATCTTGTCAATTTCACGATGTTGTTAACTGTAATTACAACATTCAATATTCATTCAAACGTTATCAATGACATTAACCCAAAAGCACCAAAATCAAATTAGGAACACCAGCGTCACATTACAGCGGAGTACAAAGTAATGTTGATTCTTTTTTTCCGTAATCCATTCATCACAATGAAATATTTGTTACGTAAGACCTGACCTAATTGACGATGCCGTCTTCCGCAAGAGGAATTAATTTGTCCAAAATAATAAGTCCCCGGAGATATTAATAGTAAATCCCTGTCGTGCGTCCTAGAATCTACTCATAAAATATTGGATTTCGTCTTAAGGCTAAAAAGCTTTGTCCTTACATAAAATACAAAGGACTCAAAGTCATGCTATATAGAAAAATGAATCTATTGTACATGTATTTACAATAAAGGAATGTGTAAAGTGTTACCTTCAAATGCTATGAAAAAAGCAATTCTAGAGATTCAAAATTCAAGATTCTTTTATTGGCATATAAATTTTTTTACAGTTTACCGCCATAAGCAATTAAGTCGTACTTGATCAAAAGCGCTATTTTTATATATTTACCCAGATAGGTATTTTTTTTTCGACAAAAACATCTAATACACAGCTTTATAATATGACCGCCGGAGTTAAATTTAATATTTTTGATTTTTTCACGGTTGTTATAACAATAGTGGAATAACAATGCAGATGAGCTCAGGACTTAAGGGTTCGCCGCAAATATAAATGGAGGCCATTTGTATTTTTGGCCAAAATTTTATATGCAAAATTAAGGCTTTTCTTTATGCAAAGTCAACTGAATATGTTATAAAATGTATTAAAAAGGGGAAATGAAGATGTTTTTGATAAAAATATTTGCAAAGAATGCTTTTATAGCTGAAAACAGAGTTCCACATTGCACTTTCGCATTTGCATCCATTTGAAAAATGTACCGATGCATTAGGGACAAAAACTTGCAGACGTCAACTGGAATATCCAGAGTACAATCAACGAGGCTTACTTTTGGCTAAAATGCCTGTGGGAAAGATATTTCGGCGTTGAAAGACACGTGTTTATTTTCAAGGAAACATGGCAGCCTTTTTTTTACAACAACAAAACATGTAAACAAAGATGTTTTAAGGAATTGCAACGATCGTATTCCTTGAAAGCAAAAGGTGACCGTCCATTATCACTCTTGGGCATTTCTACTTAAAAAATGAGACTAAATTTACCTTGATTTCTACTTAGAAATCCTTGCTATTGTTCTGTTTTTCTCAGCTGTCAAATAAAAAAACTGCCGTGGGAAATTTGTTATGAACCGCTTCACCGAAAAAGAGATAAAAATATCACTCCTCTAAAAAAATAGAGTGGGACCTTTCATACTTATTTGAGAGCAAGTTAAAACGGCCTGAAGTCAAAACGGCCCAAAGTCAAAACGACCCCAAATTCGCTAAAACCAGTCAATACCAAGTCAAAACTTTTACTCATTTGGTCAAAAGAGCAAAAATTATTTTTTTTATGTCATATAAGAATAAATACAATTAATGGCTCGATTTATACATTTTATACATCTTTTTTTTAATAAGATCACAAATGAAATAGCTTTATTTTTTGGTTTATTTCAATACAAATACACCTCAATTTCCTTTTTTAGTCTCTCACATTACATCTATAAAGGTTTGTTTCAAATTAAAGACCAATACCCTTATTCATATAAATGTGTTATTATTATAGTCCGATTGCCTTGTATAAGGACCGGTGTTTTCACCAATTACACAAAAATACGTTGGTAAAATCTTTTGTATGTAGTAATATCTTAATTTTAGCTTAATCCAAATTAATTTTAGACTATAAAATGGTTCCAGAATGATGCTTTTGTCTACTTAGTAAATGATAATTTTTCGCATTTTCCACTCTTAAGGCTGCTAAGTAGTAAGAATATGTACACATATACTAAAAACTTGTGTTTTTATACTTAACTTTTGACACAATAAATGACCAATTTTCTTTTGTTGGATATGCGTATTTTCATATCGACGGTACCCAATTGTTAACTAAAATATCATGTATTTTTTACCGTTCATAACTCGCTATTTACTTGTTATATCTCGTGAAAAACGCAACGATTTCGTTGAATAATCCATGATTTGATTGGTCCGAATTAGAGAGTACAGGGTTCATCCATGAAAAGTTATAGGCGATTATCAATATCTTGTCAAAAGGTTCACAAACAAAGATAGGACACTCTCATTCTAATATACTTTACGAGTGAATTACACAAACATACTTAATTTTATAGAAATACTCGATATTATATATTAAAAAAAACAAAACAAAAAAAAAAAAAAAAAAAAAACGGCTCCTTTAAAATCATCCAAATTGGTATCTATTTTGAGAAAGACACTTCACTTTTCCCTTATTATAGAAACAATAAGTTGTAATAGGCCAGGAGTTTCATGTAGACGGACAGACAAAATCATTATTTTACTTTCAAAAATCCTGAAAACATATTTTTTCATGGTAATAGATTGAAAAAAAGATATTATGATAAGCAAAATTTTCGCTTGAAAATTACTTTTAATTATATTGTATCATTGTTATTGAGTTCAAAAGACAATCCAAGTGTGGGTGGCCCTTTTTTGACGTTTCGTTTGCGAAATCTACCACTTCAATTCAAACACGAATAAAATATTGGGATTTCATATATCAGAATGAAAATATGACTTCTTTAATTGAGCTTCAGCCTTTGAGTAATTTCAATTGAACAAAGGAGATACCATCACAAGCTCTATTGTGAAATTTTGCCCTACTATTAACAAGGAATTGTGAAGAACATGTTGATAATAATGTGGTCATAATCATACTTTATATTTTGCAGCAAATCGTATAAAGAAAGACTGTGACACCAATATTTATATTGGTGAAATGAATCAAAGTCAAATTTACTACACCACACTTCTTTGATAAACGTTTAACTAAAATTTGTCTGTCTTCTTATCTTCCAAAGGAGTCTCTCCCCGCTTACCGCTCTGTGGGCGCCTTTATATACCTCTTGTATGTATACATTCCTAACAGAACAAGGTCACCTGATCTACCCACACATTGGCATGCTGCCCAGCGGCTCGCTATCTGTTGTAAATAGTTTATGACCGAATAATCAGACCACATTCAAAGACAGGTATGGTTGAGTCATTCAAAAAGGAGGCTCGCAGAGATTGAATGTTTTACATATCTAATTGGTATATTCTCTATAACGCCAGAAATTTATTTAGAGAGTACAGGTTTAAAAGGGTGAGGCAATTAAAAAAACGTTAATTTGTACTTTTTCAAAATGGAAAAAAGTAACACTTAATTCCGTTAATGTTTCCTATTTTCTTCTGTATAATCGAAGGACACTTAATACAACTCCCTGGAGGACACCTTTTCCGTATGATAATATATGCACTCTAAATATATAATCTGTACTCTTTTTATAAAACACTTTATTAACAATAGGTTTATATAAACTCTGTACTCTTTTTATAAAACACTTTATTAACAACAGGTTTTTTAGGATTAAATTGACTGTTATCAAATGTCATCTTATTATCCGGTATTTCAAGCGTTTAAGCCTGTTGTCTTGATTATAAATAATGTTTGAAAATGCAGTAATAAATTATCTTTTATCAAAACCGTTTTCCGCTTGACACAACGAAGAGCTAAGTTTTGGGGATTAGAAACTATGCGTTTTATTAATTTTGAGAGGGAAATAGAGAGAGAAAGAAGAATAGAGGAGAGAGTCAAGTTTCTTCAAAATTATAATAATTACTAATCTGAATATCAAAAGTCAACCTTATTTAAAAAAAATCTGGGTAGAAACTGTGTATTCAAAATCTTTAGCATATGATACTTTATTTATTAAGCTCCAATAAAAACCATGAAAGTCATAAATTCCGTTCTTTCCCTTTCTTCAGTTTAAACACGCTACGCTCGTACGTGAGATGACCAATCAAAGTCCTCAATACATTTTGACCAATGAAACGAGAGGAAGCAACGGACCAATGGTGTCCATGCTTACTTTAGGATCTAGTATCGATAAATGAGGACAGGGTAGCTAGTCTAAATTAAAATGGGCCTACTTTTTGCACAAGAACAAAAACCGGAAGTGTAGATGGGTTTTTCCGCGAAAAAACGAAGAAGGTGAAAATCGAAGAAAACCTGGAAAATCAAAAGCTTAATCGATAGATCAAGGTAGTTTTTGCAATTTTTCTGTTCATTACATCATTCCTTATATGCAGGCAGAAGGAAACGCCAAATAATTTGAGTTAAATCAATAAAATCAGCCAATATTGTTAATTTACGCTAAACGTAGATTTCACGTGATGTTTTTACAACAGAAATCTTTCAAATAATCTTACCTATGGAGACCAAAAGGAACCATACGTATTTCCACTATATGTTGATGGGTTTTTTTTTATTTATTTTGCAAATATCAATCAAAAATCAAAGATTATCATATAGTTTTGATATTCATCTTCCTCTTTAAAGTGAAATTTAATGGTCCCGGCGCACAGGTAACAGGTAAAAATTAATTCAACAACTTGAAATGTTCAGACATAGTATTAATTTGGTCACCATATGTTATGAAGCGGTCTACTTTCTTTTTATGAATGAAATATCATTTGGCGTGGGAATAGTAAATGTAAACAAACTCTATGTCTGCCATTTGCAAATTATTTTTCTGGAGTTGGTCATTTTCAGATGCAAAATGTGAGTTATGTGAAATGTTTATGCAAAATTTGAGCCTCCTTCATTGTTCTTTAGCCTTTCCTCTACATGTAGATATTTCTTGTTTTATCTATTGTGCAACTGAATCTTTAGTTGAACGCAAATAGAAAATGTTGTAAATGTGTCATATTTTCATGCTTTAAAGACACTTTTTGATATTTTTTTCTACATATCCAAACTATTTTGCATTCTTTAGTAATATTTTAAAGCTACTATATCAGTTTTGGTCCAATAGATTACTTTGTATGAGTTTTTAATTTCATGTCCATTGACTCAGTTTCTGTGAATTCAAATCGCGGTAAACCCTTAAATTAACATTTTTTTTATTTTTTTTTTTTGTAAAAATGAGGTCATTGTAGGTGTTATGGCGACATTTACATACAGAGTTCGCCGCAAATTATAATCGATTGATTCGATTTTGTAGGGGCATATTATATATAAATCGAATATTTAATTTATGTCAATAAAATATCAAATATATTTAATCCGTCATCTGAAACAGATAAAAACACGGCACGTGGATTAGTCGTTTGATAAAAGTTGTATTTCCATGACCATTAGTTCAATATCCTCTATAAATTCAACATTCTATGCACTAAACGACGGTATACTGATATTATGAAAATAATGCGCCATATATACTAAGCAAAAACGAATCTTTACATGACTTAATTGGGATTTTTGTGTAGTAATGAAAAATGTGGAACGCACGTGTATCTATTACGTGAAACTTGAGAAAATAACCGTCTGTTTATACAAGGATCAATCACGGAAGTCTGTAAAATGAAGGTTTTATTGAGGGTCAAAGGACAAAGGGGTCGATTTCAAATTTCTCAAAGACGAAAAAAAGATGATTTCGTGGTGTTTTGAGGATCAGTTCTGGAAGTTTACGCACATAAAGTCGTTTCACTATTGTATGTGTCCAATGTCTGTGCTAATTGTTTTGTAGTTACGGTTTTTGGGATATATTAAGAAAATCTGCAATGATAATAGCGCCTCTACAAGTTTAACGTCAATTGAGGTATATCTCATCTCGTCCGATATCTCCAATTGTTCTTAACAGATTTGTTTGCTTGTTTATATGGGTTGAACGCCGCTTTCAACAGTTTTGCTGTTACATTTCAACGGCTGGTGCACTCTCCATGGTTTCCTCTCCTTGCTAACAGTAGCACTAGAATATCTTATCCGAGCCACAAACTGCTCTTTCCACTTGGGTGTATCACTTGCCTATTGGCGGTAGACAAATGATGCGAGTCAAAATGATGTTTGTCACATGCGGAATGAAAGATGGTCGATCCGAGGATCTAACTAACGACCCTAGATTTGAGGACCAGGCGCTTCATCGACTGACTGCGCTAATAAGGCTCAACAGTTTCAAACCGAGTCGTGAAATTGTGAATTGCCTACCCAGAGTAACCAAACTAAAGAAAGGCGTGGTTCTCAGGCATACACGCCCTTAACATACCCACATTTTTATTTCTATCTTTTTTCGATAGCCGTGACATACCTGTTTCAATTAAAATGGGCAATCATTTCTGTTTCTTTCGTGACAGTGATAATGGATAAGTTTGATTGAGTAACAAAAAGCACTGGAAATGAACTATGGGCAGCTCAACACGAGTATGAAACCAAAACCGCGAAATATATAACGCCGTTTGCGAAATGACGTCAGCAAATCCATTATGATGTCATTTTCCCAAAGAAAATATAACGTTCTTATACGTTCTTAGCTAATTTGCATAATATTTCCGCTAGTGCAATGACACCTGTGTAATATAAAAATATTCAACAGGGTTATTTAACTCTTGCGACGTGGTTCATATTATAATGAAATGTATTCATATTTAAATATATAGATCTAATTTTAGTAAAGACTTGCACAGTCTTTACAATTTATGGATCACTGTCTCCGCCACTTGATCTCCGTCAAGACACACCCCCTCAAATATAAAGACATCATTAACATAATATAATCTGCATAATAGAGTTATGGAAATAAAATAAAGAGACAATCGTTACAGCAGACCTAAACGCCGGAACAACAGCTTGATCAAGCCGTAGTTACGACTTTAAGGTCGCCGCCCCATGAAAATGTTTGAATCAAAATTTCTGATAATGACAGAGGTCAACAGTCATCTCATTATAAGCGAGTGTTTTAAATGGTCAGTCTATTCCATGACTGAAAGCAACGTTCTGTACATTGCTAAAGTAACGACAGATAAAGCGTAATTGAATCGTGATGTGGTCATTCTGTAATGAAAGGGGTCATGAACCTCCAACTTCTTTATTTCCAATAGCCATTATCACGGTCTCAGAAAGTGGCCGAGCAATTCACATAATGTGTCATGTTTCCGATTTACCAGGCTTCTGTGACATCCAGGCAATTATCCCCAGTCCTATTAGCGTCATCATCAAGACATCTCGTCATAGAGCTACGCGTGGTTATTCTATTCTGCGTAATTTATCTGACCGACCTTTGATGTTGTACTTACCATTTTATCCTACGATTGAACACCAAAAGTTTTCATGAAATGAAACCTGCATTGACCTGAAATCACCTGGCTTTCATGATCTTTACCAGAACCGCTTTCGAATGAACTTAAGTGATTTTAAAGGTGTCATAAAATTCAAAATAATGCAATATGATTGCACGATTAATAGAATGGAATATGTTTCTATCTAGGTGGTCTCGGCTGAGACAAATTAATATGACTCGACTAAGCCTCGTCATGATTTATAATTTCAACCTCGACCAGATAACATCGATAATTGAAATTACCTATCATGCTTTCTATTTGTCCTATTACACTTCTTTTAAATGCTATTCGACATTAATGTATGTGAAAATCTAATCTAATACTTATTTGTCACGTCAACATCATAATAATGGGTTGGTGAGGAGGGATGATCAAATACGGCTAAGGAACACACTAATATTGTATAATGACTTCTCGTGACATAGTCAGAAAAAAATACAAGATATCAAAATGCTTATATACCTAAACGACAAAGAAGATATTGATCAAGTGACTTTCTAGTCGATAGCAATTTCAACTGTCCATTGTTTTGTTGTCATGCATCTTAAAGCAAGCCTCAATGCCTTCCTGGTAGATTATAACTGGACTGGCATAGAATGAGAAAAGATTCAACTCTGCTTTCTTAAAAATCTACCTCAGCCTAATAAAATCCACCTTCAATCCATCCAATGATTAAAAATCCTGATTTTTTTTCAAATAAATGTTAACACACTAACGTCAATTTCTACATAAGATGACGTCATCAGTATTTATTTATAAAAAAAATTCCGGCTGGTAACGTGACCTAGTGACATGATAAAGATATCACGTGATAAAGTGACCTGATATCAACAAGTTTATCATACCGCCAGGAAATAGGCCCTTTCGAACTGGAGGTTTGCTCTTTCGTCACGGGTTAGGTATAGTTAACAACATCGTGAAATTGACTGTCATTCCAATCAAACCCATTATTAATCACTCACTCAGCGGTCCATTCATTCCTTCCAACCATTCACTCAAACCATTCAAGAACGCTCCAAAATGACATCAAAAGATAAAATCAACATATTCTTTCGAAATTGATATATTATAGAAACTATCACGATTTCACTGATATTATTGAAATTGTAAGCGTCTGTTTTGTTCTCGAATAAATAAGAAGCTATTTATAGAACTTGTATACATTTTTCTTCCGGACCATAATTAGCGGTATTGAATTATCTCCCTTTAATTTCACTCAAAACTCGCTCCAAGCACTGATTCATTCCACACTACTCGTTAAATTCACTGACGTGAAAACCTCGTATCCTTTTATAAATACTTTTAGATTCTTAAATAACGTCTGATAAATCTTAATTTTTGAGAATGATTCGTCATTCTCAAAAACTAAGTTTCTCAGCCGTTATTTACTGTAAAAGATATAAATCTAAAGATAGCGCCAGTTGTTTTCGCGCTAGTTTTTATGCTTCCCGAAGGGGGAGCATATAGCCGCCGCTTTGTCTGTCCGTCCATCCGTCCGTCCGTCCGTCCGTCCGTCCGTCCCCACCTATTTCTCCATAACCCTTGGGCCAAATCGGATGAATCTTCCCATGTGAACTACCTATGATGTAGTGTTGATGCATCTGTGACGGTTTTTGGATTTGAGGCCTCGTCACGGGAAAAGGGGACTTAGGGTAAAAAAACAGTTTGTCCCAAATTTCTCCTAGTCTAACAGTCAGAATTTAGTGAAATTTCATATTTGAGAAGCAAATCAGATTTCCTTCACTACAAACAATTTGAAATAAATGTAAAAAAATATATCATGAGGGAAAGGGGGCTAAATGTTTGTTACCTTTACGTTAGCGTGTAAAATACAGTTATTCTGTTTGTCCGTCTGTCCGTCCAAACCTATTTCTCCATAACCCTTGGACCAAATCAAATGAAACCTACCATGTGAACTTCCTATGATATAGTGTTGATGCATCTGTGACAGTTTTTGGATTTGAGGCCTCGTCACGGGAAAAGGGGACTTAGGGAAAAAAACAACAGTTTTTCCCAAATTTCTCCTAGTCTAACAATCAGAATTTATTGAAATTTCATATTTCAGTAGCAAATCAGATGCCCTCTACTATAAGCAATTTGAAATTAATGTTAAAAAAAATATATCATGGAAAAAGGGGGCTAAATGTTTGTTAGCTTTACGTTAGCGTGTAAAATACAGTTATTCTTTCATTTCTCCTCGTCTTAAGCTCAGAATTTGATGAAATTTCACATCGAGTAGCAAATCAGATGCCATTTACCATAAACTATTTAAAAATTTGTGTCTAAAAATCTGTCATGCAAAAAGGGGGTTTAATGTTTGTTACATTTATGTTACCTGTATAAGATAACACCCTATTTGCAATCTGACCACAGAGCATATCTCCCAAAGTATAATAGCTATCAATTATAAACTTTATGGGTGGATAGATCTCATGGAGGATAAGTGCAGTGCAATTACAACCTTTGCTTGCATAATTTTGGAGTAATTGCCCTTTGTTATTTTTAATACTTAGATTTTAGGTAAATCTCTGACAGTACAAAAGAATCTTTAATCTATTAGGCTTCAGTTTACTATCAAGCTTTCGTGGCAGGGGATTTCCATTTCCAACATGGCTCTTGTCTTACTCTGTTTCCGCCTAACAAAATGCATAATTTTGTTACATACCCAATCGCCCTATATACATCCGAGGTCTGTTGCAGTTTACGGAAATGGCCAAATGATGTTCCAAATGCTCACTTATGAGCAGATAGCAGATTTTGTCGTTTGATAAGGGAACTTTTGTATTGATGAAAAGTTGAAGAATAAGCTCAGATTTGATAATTACTGAATTAAAAGACAATTAAAATCGCCTCCATTACCGTGATAAAGCATAATTTGGTAATTAATCGACCCGTAATTATTGTTAATGGTAACTGTGTGCTTACGATTAGGGATTTTATTTCATGTTTTCATTAACTCTGCAAATTAGCACAGCATAAGTTTTCTAATATGGGATTATGGTTGAAACTGTAGTTAGGCTGCCTGCTCTTAATTAGAAACGAGAGAATATTGTCTTAGCTGAAGAGACCTAGTTGACTGTGATTATATTTCATGGGCATTTTCTTTCTTTAATCCTGTTTTTCTTACTTTATTACCAGAAGAGATACTTTAGATCTATACATTTTAAGCTCATCTGAGCTCAATGTGAGCTTTTATGACCATTGAATGTCCGTCGTTTATTGTCCGTCAAGCGTCGACTGTCGTCAAAAATTTATGTTTTGACACTCTCGAGTCCACAAATGTGGTCAAATCGTCTTGAAACTTGGTCGGAATGCCTGTAAGGTCACAAAAAAGGAACTCCACTGAAAATGGGAAGAATCCGAATGATATCGCGGGAAAAGGGGCCTTAATGACAATTTTCTTGTTTACACTCTAGAGGCCACTTATATGGTCCAATCTTCATGAAAGTTGCTCAGGGTATTTGTCAGGTTACATGGATTCTAAACATACATATATTTCTGTACATATATGTTAGGTCCGTTGAATCTCCTAACCATTTGGTTTGTTTTTCATAATATTAAACATACATGTCCAGATGACAACAAAAGCTGTAAGCTTGATTCCGATTTTAACATTGAAGCATGTCATAGCAATTTACAAATCACTGAAGTTGCAAGATAAAGAATTTAACACATTTCATCTCGCTTTGTACTAAATTTCATTTATAAATCTATATCACCTCAAAATGAACCGTGAAACATAACACCTTTATTTATAGGGTTTCGTTACAATAGCTTGTTTAAAGACATGAAGCCGACAGAGAAGATATCGCATGGGTTTTGCTCTTATTGGCACCAAACGAAAATATCGATATTTAAATAGGGTAGATGACTTAAAACATCTAACAAAATATACGGCGCAGTTTTGTTCTTTGTACCATCCCCGTTAAGGTCCAAAAGATACAAACAGGTCAAAACACACCTGAAACCATTGGTCTTTATTATTCAATCTTAATGCCTGATTGGAAACCATCCATTCTTACCATTTGTTAAGAAACTACAAAGTTCATACTACCTGAAAAAGGTGAAACCTTTAGGGTATTGCACAATTTTCCTTTGTGGTTTTTCTTTTTCTTTCTTTTTTTTTTAATGGGTAGGTCTTAGCTAAGCCCTTAAAAGTACTCAATGAAACATTAAAGAAGTATTTCTTTTACAATGGCAACAAGATAAGTAAAATTGGTGTCTTCAAGGATAAACTGTTTTGCGGGGAAAAAAGCATATGAGTTTTCAGCGTATTCTTCTTCGTATACAATTGTTTCGTGTACTAAATCTCGACCGAAACAAAACATTCAATTAGAAAACTCCTTGTGCTTTAGAAGATAAACTTTTATTTTTCTTCATTCATCTTTCATGACTATTTACATTAACAGTAGGGCCTTACATATATCAATACATCGTTACGATTCCAAAACGTGGTGGAATCACGCAACTTTAAATACATCTTATCAACATGTGACAACTTTTCACGTTTTTGGCATTATCGTCTTCATTTTATTAAAATGAGCAGAACTCGTGCCATGACTATCCCTGCTTTCGGAATGAGAAAACGCTGCAAACTGTTTGCGAATGATACCCCGCTTTTCACGAGCACTTGCGTGCAAAGCGGGGTATAACTTCAAAGCACTTTACACCGTTTTGTCATACTGTACATTATCAAAATATCTTTATTCCAGAAACTATCACTCTTTAGCTCGGCTGAATATGATTACTGGTCACCATCCTCCGTTTGTTTGCCTGTTTGGTTGCCTTGTAGTTAATAATTTCAAACTATTGTCCTTCTTTAAACGGTAGCACACCGATATTATTGACTCACAGTTGCAAATAAATATTTGTTCAAGTTTAATGATAACCTTTTTCACAAACAAAAGTACTAATCGCTGCATTATACATATCTACTTTTATTTTTTTAAAAGAATAGAAAAAAAAGCTTGGCCTCTTTACCTGCCCTTCGTTCAGGATGAAAAAACGATGCAAATTATGTGCAAATTAGGGTACCCTGTTTTGCACGTGATTTTGCATGCTAAGCAAAATATGATATGCTGTATCACAAACCATGAAACGATTCAGACAGGCTTTCTCTCCAAGCTGTATGAAATACTCAATATGATTTCAGAAACACTGCGTACGATTACATGTAACAACACTGTGCGACTGACAAGGCGAGTGGTATTGAGTTGAATTCGTATTGTTATTGATTGAATGTGATGAGCGAGTTTTGAAGATTATCTCACAGTGGTAATGGAATATCGCTCATTTGTTAAATATAAACTAAATAAGAGATTTCCCATTACAACACCCCACTCCACCCCATCCCCCACCCCACCCCCTTCATGAAAAATATAAACTGTTCTATAAGTAGATTGAATTTTGTGCGCCTTCAATGACCATTTAAAGGGATCAAAAATAAAAATAGACAATGAAATCGTGGACTGTTTTAGCAGTCTGAATGAAGTTTTGGATCGTCTTGAATTATTTCAACAACTTGTTTTAGAGGCAAAATGCTCTGAATAAACACTTCAAGCCAACGACTTAAAATATTAACTACTAGTAGTGAGAAGAGCGTCAATTTAACGATACTTTTGCCTTTATCACATGTGTACATGGACATGTATGTACAATGCTGTAGCAAAGTCGTTAAAAATGACTCGTGATCAATTTCTCGGTCCTAAAGGAGACCATTCACGTGACGACTCTAAACGCATTCGTGATTTTTCAATACATCTCGTTAGCTCTGTTCTTCGTTCATAATAGCTGAATGGCGAATGCGTTAAGAAGATGAAATGTAATTACAGAATTCCTTCTAGATATAACGCTGTTTCTGTTTTAGGAAGGCAGATTAAAGAAGGTTGTTGATATCATTTTTTTTCTCAGTGCAAACACTTCTAATGGAACGCTATTGGAACTGCAGTTTAAGTACCTCTTCTTAGTATATAATTTAAACCCTATAGTTTGTGAATTTTGAATCTATATATCATATAATATTCATGTATACGTATACAATGTACATTACATGTAGTGGCATTTATTGCATATTTCGAGACATTGTCTTAATATCATTTTATGTTCGTATGTTTGTCCGTTCGGTTGGCTCAAAATAAATAGAATTTGACTGAAATTCTTCACTGTGGGCTTGCTAAGGATTCTAGCTCCAACAGGTTGCTTCATAAGAAAAATGCTAAGCTAGAACCTTTTACTTTAGGATATGAAGAACTGTGAGTTTTGGGGCCTGTGTATTTCATAGGGGTTAGTGCTAGACAAAATACAATTGCCTGAATATTCTAACCTGCTCAGTGCTTCATAGAAAATTGTTAATCTTTTAGCAAAATTAGTTTAACCTTACATACCTCACCAATCATTCGGAACACCACTCGGCCAATCTCACGATTAACCCCGAATGTACATAGACGGACTGTTTTTAAAAATTACGGGAAAATATTGGAAAAAATCGATGATGGCAGTTAGAATGGCGTTAGCCCTCGAAACTTTGAGTGAAAACATTCGACGTCGCCAACACTACTCGTTTAAGTCACTGACGTGAAACCATCGTATCCTTGTATAAATACTTATAGATTCTTAAAAAAACGGCTGAGAAATCTTAACTTTTGAGAGCGATTCGTCATTCTCAAAAATTAAGATTTTTTCAGCCGTTATTAACTGTAAAAGATGTAAATCTTAACATAGCGCCGATTGTTTCCGTGCTAGTTCTTCTTACATTGTTTCCGCCTAACAAAATGCACAATTTTGTTACATACCCATCTGCATAATATACATTCGAGGTCTATTAGAGATTACGGAAATGGCCGAGTGATGTTCCGATTGCTCACTTATAACCTGATAGCAGATTTTATCGTTTGATAAGGGAACTTCTGAAGTCAAGAAAAGATGCAGAATAAGGTCAGGTGCGATAATTACTGAATCAAAAGACGATTAAACTCTCCTCCACTACCGCGATAAAGCATAATTTTGTAATTAATCGACCCGTAATTTTTGATTATGGTAACTGTGTGCTTACGTTTAAGGATTTTATTTTATGCTTTCATTAACTCTGAAAATTACCAAAGCATAAATTTCCTAACATGTGATTATAGTCGAAACTGTAAGAAGGCTTCCTGCTCTTAATTAGAAATGAGAGAAAGTTGTCTTAGCTGCAGAAACCCAGTTGACTGTGATAATATTTTATAAGCATTTTTTCTTTACTTCTGTTTTGTCTTACTTTATTACCAGAACAAGATACTTTAGATCCATACATTTTAGCTCATCTGGGCACATCTTGCTCAAGGTGAGCTTTTATGATCATTGAATGTCCGTCGTCTGTCGTCCGTCATGCGTCGTCTGTCGTCAGACATCAACAATTTATGTGTTAACACTCTTGAGTCCAAAAAAGCGGTCCAGTCGTCTTGAAATTTGGTCAGAATGTCTGTCAGGTCACGAAGATGAATCCTATTAAAATGGGAAGGATCCGAACGATATCACGCGAAAAGGGACCTTAATCTCAATTTTCTTGTTACACACTAGAGGCCACTAATATGGTCCAATCTTCATGAAAGTTGCTCAGGGTATTTGTCAGGTCACATGGAATCTTAATATACATATATTTCTGTACATATATGTTAGGTCTGTGTTATCTCTTAAGCTTTGGTCTGTTTTTCATAATATTTCACATACATGTCCAGATGACAACAAAAGCGGTAAGCTTGATTCCGACTTTAACATTGAAGCATGTCGTAGCAAGTTACAAATCGTTCCAGTTGCAAGATTAAGAATTTAACACAATTCACTTTGCTTTGTACTAAATTCATTTGAAAATATAAATCGCCGCATAATGAACAGAGAAGCATCAGACCTTTATTTATAAGGTTTCGTAAGAATGGCTTGTTTTATTGACATAAAGCCGACTGAGGAGATATCTCGTCGGATTTGCTTTAATTGGCACCAAACGAAAATATCGCCATTTAAATAGGGTAGATGAACTACAACATGTAACAAAATATACGGTGCATTTTATCTTTTAAATGGTAAAGCAACTGTTTGGAAAAAAAGATAACACTAGTGAGGTTTTTTAAAAAAGAAATCATAAATCGGAATATAATAACACAATTTTTTTCCGAAGGGAATAGAATAAACATTTAATAAAACACTCAGTATTCAATTTTTCGGCAAAAATTGCCTTTTTCAAGAAAACGAAAAATATTTTAACACTACTACATAACAACTCCAACTGACACAGCCACTCTAAATTTATCTCAAAAAGGATATGACGCCAACGCCGCCCCCCCCCCCACGCCCAGGCGACGCCGACGCCCCCGCGCACAATCAGACGCCAACCAACGCCATGTGGAACCGCGCGTCCTTCCACGCCGCAACCCAACGGCCGCACAGCCTGTAGCCCCCTACCCACGCTGACTCATGGACCTGGCGCTCCGTCCGGCCTGCGGAGTACATCTTCTTTAAAACCGTAAATCTCACATCAGAGCTTGAATGCTCGCCCATTTTAAAATGGAGACCTACCAGCCTCCCGCGCCGAAAGCGCACATCCCTCAGATGTTCTTTCATCCCCCCACCCAACCGTCTCCCCGTCTCCCCCACACATACCACCCCACCACACCGCACACAACCCACCGCATACACCACGAAAATATCGCCATATAAATAGGGTAGATGACCTATAACATCTAACAAAATATACGGTGCAATTTATCTTTTTATTGGTAAAGCAACTAATTGGAAAAAAATAACACTAGTGAGGTTTTTAAACAAGAAAACATAAAACTGAATGCATCTAAAAGTGTACATACTTTTAAGCCTGTCTATTTTAGTCTCATATTTAAGCTTAAACGGTTACAGATTATGCTATGGTAACACGTGAGAATACTTGATTTCCTTCCGAACCCGACACGCCTAAATTGGCCAATGTATTTTGGTAGCGCCCTGTTCCAATTTTATGCTAATTTATTCCAATGGCGGAATAAGAGTTTATAATATTATGAAAGAATGCTATCGTGTAATTACTAAATCCCAACCGGCGCCCATGTAATAGCTAATTGCCCCCCCCCCCCCCCCCCCCGTTATGGTTTAAAAGATACAAACAGGTAAAAGCACCCTTCAAAGCATTGGCCTTTATTTACTGTTTTGAATTACAAAATTACAAATGCATAATTTGAAACCATCCATTCAAACCATTTGTAACAAAACTACTTGCACGTTCCTGAACGTAAAGAAGGAACAGTGGGCATAGCCGAAGCCATGAGTAATCACATACCAATACTTCCATGTTTATGAAAGATCTCAAAACAAGAATAATCGTTTTATAAGAAAGCTCGCCTTGTCTTCTATAACGAAAGCCATGAGGGATATCCTTGTCTTTCACGTGTGTAGGATTACATTCTATTTGACGTCATCGCAACGTCATCTTACACACGTTGACACGTTATCGCGGCATTTTTATTATCTTTTTTTTTTTATCTATTTTTTTTTTGTTCATCTGTGCGTTCTGGTGTTAATGTGAGAAAAAGTATCTCGTTATTCTGCTATACTATTTTGTTTAAGACAAGTTGATATTTACCTCGTCTAGAAAAGAAAAGTAACTAAGCTCGCCAATGCTCACTTATTTACATCTCAAATCTAGACTCCGTTAAGATCAGCTTGTCTCAAACAAAAACTCATGATAGATTCTATACATACATATCGTTTGTCATATGACTTATTTTTTTTATAATACTTTTATGTTGTTTGTCGTAGGATGCATCTGAGCAGAGCCAAAACTTTGCTAACTTTTTGTAGAAGCTATTTTGGTAATGCTACATCCGAACTATCAAACCCGAAGGCCTTACAGACTGCTTCAAATGTTGCTATCATTCGAATATTTACTGTCATGTTCTGATTTTGCTTGGTTTTTTTTTTTTTTTTTTTTTTTTTTTCATTTTTTATATATTATTTCTACAATAAATGTTACAAATATTTTATAAATAGATGTTTAAATAGAAAACTAAGGGGATATTTCCAAGAAAGAGCAAAAATAAAATCCAAGATGACTTACCATAAAGTCCAAACCATCTGAAAATTGTGAAACCTTTAGGCACTAGTGTTGTCACAATTTTTATGTTTTCTGTGAATTTATTTATTTTTTTTTTATTTATTTATTAATTTATTTATTTATTCTTAATTAAGCCCCTAAAAGTACCCAATGAAACATTAAAGAAGTTGGTGTCTTCAAGGATAAATTGTTTTGCGGGAAAAAAGAACATTGTGTACTAAATCTCCACCGAAACATCCAATTAGAAAAACTCATTGTGCTTTAGAAGATAAACGTTTATTATTGTTCTATTAACTTTCATGACAATTAACATAAACAGTAGTGTCGTACATATATCAATACATCGTTACGATTCCAAAATGTGGTTGAATCACGCAACTTTAAATACATTTTATTAACATGTGACAACTTTTCACGTTTTTGGCATTATCGTCTTCATTTTACATAGTGATAAAAAATGCAGGATTCGTACCATGACTATCGCTGCTTTCGGAATGACAAAACGCTTCAAACTGTTTGCGAATGATACCCCGCTTTGGACGAGCACTTGCGTGCAAAGCGAGGTATAACTTGCAAACAGTTTGCAACGTTTTGTCATACCGAACGTATGACAGGCAATTATTAATATGTTTTTATTCCTGAACCCATCCCTCTTTGGCTCGGCTTGGTATGATTATCGATCACCACCCTCCGTTTGCCTGTTTGGTTGCCTTGTAGTTAATAATTTTAAAACTCCTGTTCTTCTTTGAACGGTAACACAACGATATTATTGAAACATGGTTGCAAATAGGTATTTGCTTAAGTTTAATGATAACTTTTCCACAAATAAAAGAAAAACAAAAACATCCAATGCCTCTAAACCTGTCATGCATTCAGGATAACAAACAGTGCAAATTGTGCCTACTTATTCTTTAAACGATTAACACCGACGTGACTGGAGCACAATAGCAAATGCCAAATGGGCATTTGTCAAATTTGAATGATAAATTCTTCACAAATAAAAGCAGAAACTGCTAATAATAAAGAATACTTGTACCTCTTAACCTGTCCTAAAATGACAGAATAAGAAAAATGATTTTTTATATGTTTGGAAATTATACCCCTTTTACGTGCACTTGCTTGTAAAGAGGGTATAAATGTCATAAGTTTGCACTGTTTTTCCATTTTGAATGCATGGCTTATGCGGTGACCTTGAAATTCCTTTAGTACACAAGACACAGATATACTTCAATTTGAACTTTTTCCAAGCGAAAACGATCAAGTCACGCGAGCTAAATTAGATTTTTTCACCAAAAGACATCTTGTCACATTAGAGCTCTATAAAAGACACTCGATAGGTTAGACCGTGAGACCCGTAATGAGGACTTCAGAAAAATCAGGAACATTAGCAAGTACATTCGGGGAAAAAAACTTATCCTACTTGAATTATAGACGACTTACTTCTAGAGTAGTTAAAACTAACCCTGTAATAGATATTGAGATATTTCCAACTATTTCACATAAGCAAAAATACTTAGATCGGCATATGATTCACTTTATTAAGAGTCCTTACTATGTGCCCAGTACAATAGAGAACCCTCGGCGGTTTCATGGAATAGATCTAAGAAATAATACAGGCCCAGACATGAAAGCGCGTCGTTTTGCATGTTGGTTGCATGACGCCAAAATCATCAGCAAAATATTGATTTAAACTTAATAAATCAAAATTTGATCACAAAACGCGTTTTACTGCGTTTTTAATCAAATTATAAGATGCAAAAAAGTTCTCCATGGATGGTCAGAAAGCATTTCAGGAATTTGCTTTTCACCAAACGTATTGACCAAATGTAGCGCCAGAAGCCGAATTACCTAGAAAATGACCCGAAATTACTACACACTCGAGACCCTTTCTTGTTTACGTAAAAGTCCGAGCAATGTTCCGAATGTGTCCGGTATATACAGTGATTTAACGTCTTGAATTTGACAAGATGAATTCTTTTCGGTTGATTTCGGAATTAATTGCATTAGTGAAACGAGCGAGGTTTGAATATCAAAGTGAGGTACAAGAATATGGCCTATGTTTATCTAAATTTTCGGAATTAACACAACGTATTATCCAGGATTAATGCCCTGGCAGGGCGGAGCCTAAGTAACGGGTCATTGCATTTAAGGTTAAGGTAAATCAGCTTTTATCTTAATTTGCTTCTACATAGAGTCGACATAAATAACTCGAGACCTTAAATCGTAGATTGGTTACCAAACCCTCGTAACTTCAGCTTAATCAAGCTGAAGTAACTAGGCTTTGGTAACCAGACGATGAATGCGTTCACTCTCTCTAAGCACGTGAATTCTTGAGGTTAAATGCAGTTATTTGCATGCGTTAATAATAAAGAGTCCAGCGTTTTGAAAAGTAAACTCGCCAAATTACGTCACGACTAAGCCCCGCCCTGCCAGTTCATTAATAACGCAGAATACGCAGCTTGTGCAATTAATGCTTTGTAACTCAACTATATTTGTTTTCACTTTTCTTTTTTTCAAATTTGTGACCATGGAAATTATTTTTATTTAAACCCATATATAGGCTAAACATGCTAAATGCTCGTCGAGAATTAAAAGGTTTTCAAAAGGGAACATGCAGAAAATTTATTCTTTAGTTGTTTGATATCGGAACAATGTGTTTTGTCTTTGAAAAGCATTAAGGCATTTTCGATTAATGTATTAAAATGGTTACAAAATAGATTTCAAATGTAAGTCAAGGCCAATGTAGGGGCAGTTGATATAACTTCACTCCGGGAATTTGGTTTTAACTTCGATTTTTCAGCCGGTTTTAGAAACGGATTCAATGAAAGTAAATCACAAAAAGCATGTTTAAGCCTTTGTCATTATCAAGCCTAATGTCTTTAAAGTGGGTCATGTTTCGCACCGGATGTATTTAGAATGGCTTTTGTCTGCGAAGGAAATACACATCGTAATAAAAATTGGAGCCATGTTTTGATCTCAAAAGAATAACATCCACTTTTCATTAAGAATCTCATTTGATTTGACGTAATTTGAAGCATTGAAGTCGTAAGAATTGAGTTTGTTTCTTGTACTTTTAGCAACTCTTTTAATCATTTCTAGCATACTTTGAGTGACCGTCTTTGGTCAACATATTTCAGTTTGACAAATTTTAAATGCCATCATCTGGTAGTTTGTTAAAATATAGGAAAATTAAGTTGGATTCAGCTGTCGATTAGATATGCATTACATGGAAATAAACCATTGAGACTCTATCGACTTCAATAAAATGTTTCACGAACGAAAGGTAGGCGATGCAATGGAGAAGCAATTTCTTAAATGAAATTGAAAAGCTTTAATTTGAAAACTGCCTATATGTTTTATGTATATGCACTAACAAAATTTAAGCACTGCAACAATGGAGTGTTAAAATTCTCGTCACAGTTTTGACTGTTTAGTGAGACCCGTAGGAATAAAGAAATTGGCTTCTGCTCCTGATTAATAAAATCAAGCTACAACCCCTAGCTTGCGAAGATTACTTCCTTCAGCGGAACCCCCAACATGAATCATTTCAAAGTGTATTGTTCGAGGTGTAAATCCCGATTTGCCAATGCAGTTTGTAACATCCTAAAATTGACATTCACATCGATAAATACCATCCAAAAGCGCTCGCTAAGTGCACCATCCGATACATGCAAATTAATCGCCCCAACCAATCTAAAGCGCTCCGAAATTGCCCCAAAAACCTTCCGAAATTTTTCAAACGATAAAAATTATCATTCAAGTGGTTCAAATAATGTATTGGTTCGTATTTATTATAAAACGCCTGACTGATCCGTGAAGACCCATGAACAGAAAAATACGCAGATATTTTAAAGTGAATTACAATATTGATAATTCGTTCAACATATGTTGAAGTTTCTTCATAAATGAATTTCAGTCATAATTCGACTACTGTCCTTCCTTTATACCACGGGAAATATTACTTATTTGACAAAAACCAAGAGACAGTTTAGTACTTCGTTTCAGTATAGACCGATTTAAGTTCTGCAACATTGATTTAAGAAAGAAAATTAAAATATATTTGTCGTAGAAGACAGGAAATTATTCATTCACCCAGTCCGTCAGTAACTTCAGAAAGTCTCTGAAAAAGTATCCTCTAACAGACAGACGGAAACGGGATTTTACCTATTAAAGAAAGAATATCGTACCATTAATGACAGTAATTGGCAGAAGAAATGTTAGCTGTCTGTGAAATACAAGCTCGACTTTCATTCAGACATCGTCTGAAAATTGATGGATGCAATGTACGAATTCCCCTTTTAATTGACTTTCCATAAATTTACACTTTTACAATGTGAAAGCTACATCTATATACATTTGTATCTTTAATTCAGTTGGATTGATTATATTACATATAAGAAGTGTATAAAGCCTAATTGTTGAATATCTAATTTTCAAAGTAGTATATTAAGTCCCTTAAATTAGAAAGATTTGTAAAAATAACCCCTTTAATGCGATCGGTTAATATTGATTTTTAAGTTGGAATGCGAAGCAATTCCAACTTAGATTTAACAAAACCGCAAAATGAACACAAGATAATTTCATTTCGGGTTTTTTGATAACACATATCACGTGACTGCAGGATGTGAATGCACTTCGGCCTATTTTGTATTTCTCAACTTGACATAGCCATACAGTTAATTGCATAAAAAAGAAATAATGTTGTACAATTACACATCTATCACTTCATGTATATTATCAAGACGCTAAATTATGTTTAAAATGATATTTATTAAAAGTTGCGTACGAATTTACTAGTATCACATGTTTGCATTACTATATTTGGAAATCATGTGATAAGTCAAGTCCAATAATGTCAGCTATCGACGATAACACTAGACAATCACGTCATCAGCTCATTTGGTAATGTCGTGATCTGTTTTCTCTGAACATTGGCAATAGTACAGGCCAATCACGTGATCTGCTTATTTGGTAACGTCGCAACCTCTTTTTCGTAGAATTATGTTATAGCTTCTTTTAGGGGTCTAGTTTCTCTTACTAAACGACCTTATTATACGCTGCAGCGAAATGGTACAAATGTTTTGTACCTTATTGTTCCGTAAACCATCATTAGAAAGCGCAACATCTACAGATTATTTATCTGTATTAAAAACCCGATCCAGTAAATATTCTCTTTTCTTACTTCTCTATGCACAGTAAAATCTTTTTCCCGTGTACTCTCCTATGACACGACTTGAACTCACGCATGTGTAAACATAAGCCGTTTTCTGATTGGCCATACCACATGACCTGATGACCTACTACGATTTTATCTGCCCTTTTATGAATGAAATCTGTACTGGTGAGTTACGAAAGGTCAATTTTACAAACAAATGGAATGTTCCTATATATATGAAGTAAAGTTTACGCCAATACCAGACGACTTATGTTCTCAACTGTCCTGGCAATTTACACCTCTCGTTTATATCTAAAACTTTGGTGTTGCATTCTTGTGAAAAATAGATATTTTGTTTCGGTTACGGGTATTTTTTGTATCATATTCCCCAAATCCCATTCCTTGTTTTTTAGTTTCGAACAAAGAGGGAAAACATAGGGGATATAGCCATCTCGGCACGATTTGCTGTAAATATATATATATGAATGTCGTTGTTATTTTGTACTCAATCAAATAAGAAAACAAATAATTATCCCAACACCTGCGAAAAAGTATGGCGCACCCAAAATGAAAATAGACATTGAGGATATTAAAGAGCACCATCCTACCCCTAACTCAGAAGTAGAGGAGCATATATTGATTTCATCATGTCTGTCTGTCCATTGACCATTTGCTTTCTGCTAGCTTAACGGAGGGGCAATTGACCTGCAACAACGAAACTTTATAATGTTCCCCACGACCCAAAGAAATGCCCTATTGTTTCGAGGTCATACATGTCAAGGCCATAAGTTTGCTTTAACTGTTAACAATTTCCACTCTAACTGAACAACAGATTGACCCAAATCATAAAACTTGACACAAATGTTGTCAATGACCCAAGAAAGTGCCCAATTTTGGAGTCACGGAGGTCGAAGTCAAAATTTAACCTCGTCCAAAAATTTTCATGAGATTCCAATTCATGAAGTAAAAGGATTCCCTGCGAAAATAGCTTTTCATCAGGAACGAAGCGCTTTTTAAGGTACACTTTGCGACAATTCTAATTAAAAAAGTAATTCATAACTCGAATTGAGCAGAAGCCATTTGAAAAATAGCATAGTATCTGTTTGGGGTGTATAAGTGTCCGCCTGAGCGTCCATTAGTCGGCTGTATGGTCCGTATCATTTTCTTCCTCATTTTCATTTTTCTTTCATCAGATTCAGGCCTGTATATCGATTCAGGGGTTTCAGCGTATCTCGTTGTTGAAATACATTGATTTATATACGCCCGTAACAAGGCGCGACGTATTATATACCTGTGGAGGGCGGGAGGCGTCAGCTTTGTTAGTGGCTTGAGGTCATCGTTTCTTGAACGCATTCCAACTTATCAGTACTTTCAGTACTTTGATTTATATATATATATTATTCTTAAACTTGTTGAAATTTGAGAATGTGCGTGACATTTAAACCAATTTCCTCTGTGCGTTATTGACAGACATCGACCTGACTGGACGGGAATACAGTTCATTTAAATATTCCCTGATTATGGACAGAGAGAATAGGTCTGTGGCTATTTATAAAGAGTTGAAGACTCTGGTCAGACTGTGCGGCTGCACAGGCTGACTTGAGTATTCATGTTGCGCACATGTGAAATTGTTGGAAATCACACGCGTACTTATTTCGTGCTCAAATAGTTGTATTCTATATACAAGAGACGTCTAAAATTGCTAAGCTTTGATAAACCATATCTACCAGAACATTAGAAATTAACAAAGGAAATCTTTTATTTTTCCCGTTTTATTTTCAGGCTGGCGTTTTGGTGCGTTCATGTGTAAAGCAGTTCCATATTTACAGGGTGTGTCCGTCTGTGCTTCTGTGAATACACTAGCCGCAATCGCAGCAGACAGGTGAGTAAAATGGTCTACCTTTTATCTTAACCTTTCTTCGATTTTTTGGACCAGTCCAAACTCTAAGAAGTTGCTAGCGGGAATGAAGAGTGGATGCAATAAAAAAAAGTAGCCCTCCTATGTAACATCATAACATAACATAAGTATATTCCTACGGAAAATCTCTTTTTTGTTAATATTTTCTCAATTGTAAAATCTCAGTGACGGAAGATCTGGGAATTGAATAGGAAATGATTAGATTTATTTAACACAATTACGACAAATACAAGAAGATGCATAGTGCAGTTTAACAAGGGTTATACTTAAAAATGTTTCCGTTTCTTATGATTGGTCTCAGATATTAAGTTATTATGCACCTGGCACAGTCTAGATCTTGATTTGAGTATTTCGGCACACTTAGGGAATTGTGGCGTCCGGGCGTCCGACGGTTAGGTAGTTTCCACTTCTCTGCCCGACATTACTCTGTTATCTGTCTATCCGATTCACTAGAAACTTCATTCGGAACATCACACGGCCAATCTCACGATCAACCTCGGATGTACATAGACGGACTATTTTCAAAAATTACGGGAAAACCTTGATGACGTCAGTTAAATTGGCGTTCGCCCTCGAAACTGTGAGTGAAAACATTCGACGTCGCCAATGTTACTCGTTAAAATCACGGACGTGAAACCATCGTATCCTAATATAAATATCTTTAGATTCTTAAATAACGGCTGAAAAAAATCTTAATTTTTGAGAATGATTTGTCATTCTCAAAAATTAAGATTTTTCAGCCGTTATTTACTGTAATAGATATAAATCTACAGAGCTAGTTTTTCTTACACCGTTTCCGCTAAACAAAATGCACGATTTTGTTACATACCCATCCGCCTTACATACATCCGAGGTCAGTTGCAGTTTACGGAAATGGCCGAGGGATGTTCCGAATGTAGAAACTTTAGAGCAGATCAAGAACTGTTACTCTACCGAGTTTATTTTTGACTATTGCCTTTATTTGTTTTTCACTTAGCTATGTGACAAGTGCATTTTGTGACACGAAAATAATTCACATCTTTTTTAAAATATGGTTGTTTTTGATAAAAATGTCCATCTGGATGTTCAACAATTAAAAGCTGCTATGAAAAAGCTAATTTTTGTACATGAATTTCTAATACTTACGGTAAGTGTGTTTCATTAACGATCTAATATTCATACATATTTTGTATTGTGACATTTCAGATACCTGGCTATATGTTTCACTCTCGAACACAAGATGACCTGGAGAATAGCCAAGTTTATAGTCTTCATCATCTGGATGCTTGGTTTTGCGATCATGATGCCTTGGCTGATCTATTATAAACAGGAAGTACAAGTCAACCATAACCAAGTGCTCTATTTTTGTGTACAAAAGTGGCCAAACGAAAACGGGGAAGCGAACTTTCTTCTCGTTATATTCATCGTGTGTTATGTTGTGCCTTTATTCCTGATAATCGTTTGCTATTGCTTGATAGGAGTGAGGGTCTGGACTCGCCGAGCTCCAGGAATATTTCGTTATAACAATGTCATTCAAAAATCAAAAGTTCGTGTTATTAAAATGCTCGCGCTGGTAGTGTTTTTGTTTGGAATATCATGGCTGCCACTCTATATCATCAATTTTGTTTGGCATTCATTTACAATGGAAGACCTTGCGAATCAAAAAGCAGAAATATTGATAAACATATGTTTCCCAATTGCCCAATGGCTAGGCATGTCCAATAGTGGAATAAACCCTATAATTTACTGTTTCTTCAGTAAAGCTATACGTAAACGTGTTGTGACCATGCTTATTTGTTCCAAAATACCACCTGACTTTCCTCGGCGCCAGAGCCGTTTTTCCAGCACTAGATTTATGTCTGTGGACTACACCAATGGACAAATAACTCTTCGATTAAACAAGCGACAATCAAACCGGTGTCTTAAACAATGTAATGGTAATCTCTTATGTGAAAGTATGTTTTATGATTAAAGTATTATAATTTATTCCTTAACTAAATCATCAATTTACTTCACGATGATAAATTTTGAAAAGAAATAATGTGTGGACTCTGGCTGTTTTGCAGTTCACTTTTTTCTGTCCCAATAATATTTTTTACAGCTACAATGAATTTGAAATGGTTTTTTTGCAATTTATTGGTTTCCCAATTTTGTCATAGTCTGAAAAGTTTTAAGATATATCTGTGATTTGTATGATAACGTCAAAGAAATAAACAATTACACAAAAATATTGTCTATTAATTGTTATTTGAATATTCGAACGCTTTGAAACTTACTACAGAAGAAAACCAAAACCGGATTGCAACGTTCAGGCGTACGGGTTGCGCAGGCTGTCTAGAGCCTAAACCTTTCGCAGTGTGTTTATTTTCTGAATCTAGAGGGATCAATCTACCTTCCAGTGAAAGAATTTTTGAAATGCGATCCCTGGTTAACCTATGCTGGACCCAATATCTTTTTTCAAATATTCATTTTCAAGAGTTCCGAGATGGTACCTTTTCGCGTGACGGGTCACATTTTTAAACTTAATTACAAATGAGCCTGTGCGTGACATTTCCAATAATTTCACGTGTGTGTGGTGGAGAGGCATTTTGCAGCCTCCACAACCACACAATGCAATAAGAATATTCATTTACTGCCCGAAGAGAGTTTAAGACCATATCTACTTGTATAGTGCACAGTAGAGAATCTGGATAGACTGTGCGGCTGCACAGGCTGACCAGAAGCTTTGCTTTGCGCACATGTGAATTTGTTGGAAATGTCACGTACTGGCTCAAATATCTTAAGTAATACTGGGTGAACATGTGTCAAATATTGTTAGATCTTTCAATTCGAATTAATTTAAAAGGAGCAACATGAATTCTATCCTACAAAGACAGTCGAGGTGAAAAAACTCGTCATTGCTGGTCTAAATGAACAGTTGGTAAAGCTAGCCCGTAAATGGAATAATGAAGTATGTCATTCGAACGAATCGCTTAACTTAATTAAGAATTGACAAGCGTGCAATTTTGTTAAAGATTTATGAGTTCTAGATACTGAGTTATTTTTAAGGATATACTCTTATGGACAATACAAGCCATCGATTGTAAATTGTATAATCTCAAAAATTGAATAAAGCAATTTATCAGTTTCTGAGAAAGAAAATTTAAAGTTATAGTTTTTTATTTAACTGATAGGGACATGGACTATAAATGAGTGCGTATTAGTCGTTGGACAGTTCGTCCATAAATTTCTCTAATCATATCTCCTCCTAAAGTGTTGGGTAATTTCAACCAAAAATGACAGATGCTAGTTTTAAAAGGACGTTCTAAAACTTGGTTTTTAGCTCACCTGAGCACAACGTGCTCAAGGGGGAGCTTTTAGGATCATCCTTAGTCCGTCGTGCGTCGTACGTCGTCCGCCGTAAACAATCTTAAAAACTTGGGCCGATTTCAATGAAACTTTACTAGAATGTTCCTTAGTGATCCGTTTCATAAAATGTTCGCGAAATTTTGATTGGCCTATAAATATAAGCGTTGCAGGGCGTGGCAATTTTTCACTTAGAAATCTTTGAACGACATATCCTCCTGATCCACTGGGCCGATTGCAATGAAACTTTACCAGAATGTTCCTTGGGTTACCCTTTTAAAAAATTGTTCGCGAAATTTTGATTTGCCCATAGATAGGTGCGTGGCAGGGAAGGGTTATTTTTTTTAGCCCGAAATCTTTGTACGACATCTCCTTCTGAACCACTGGGCCGATTTTAATGACACTTTACCCATCCTTGGGTGACCCTCGTAGAAAAAATGTTCGTGAATTTTTTATTAGCCCATAAATATAGGCGTGGCAGAGCGGGGCTTATTTTGAGCCCGAAATCTTTGAATGACATCTTCTCCATAACCACTGGGCTGATTTCAATGGAACTTTACCAGATTATTCCTTGTGTGACCCTTTTCAAAAATTGATCGCGAAATTTTATTAAACAAATGTGAATAAAACTTTGCCAGAAAGTTACTTGGATGAGATCAACTGTAACAATAAAGTTCAGGTGAGCGCTTTAGGGCAATTCTGGCCCCCTTGTCAGCTCACCTGAGCACGAAGTGCTCAAGTTGAGCTTTTGTGGTCGATTGATGTCCGTCGTCCGTCGACCGTCGTGCATCGTGTGTCGTGTGTCGTCAACATTTACCTTGTAGACACTCTAGAGGCCACATTTTTTGCCCGATCAATCTGAAATTTTGTCAGAATGATTGTCTTCATAAAATCTCGGACAAGTTCGAAATTGGGTCAAGTGGGGTCAAATCTTAGAAAAACCTTGTAGACTCTCTAGAAGTCATAATTTATGTCCAATCAATCTGAAATTTGGTCCGAATGAATGTTTTGATAAAATCTCGGACAATTTCGAAATTGGGTCAAGTGGGGTCAAAAATGTGGTCACGGGGTCAATTCTTAGAAAAACCTTGTAGACACTCTAGAGGCCACATTTTTTGCCCAAACAACCTGAAATTTGGTCAGAATGATTTTCTTGATGAAATCTCGGACAAGTTCGAAATTGGGTCAAGTGGGGTCAAAAATGAGGTCACGGGGTCAAATCTTAGAAAAACCTTGTAGACACTCTAGAAGTCATATTTTTTGCCCGATCAACCTAAAATTTGATCAGAATGATTGTCTTGATAAAATCTCGGACGAGTTCGAAATTGGGTCAAGTGGGGTCAAAAATGAGGTCATGGGGTCAAATCTTAGAAAAACCTTGTAGACACTCTAGAAGCCATATTATGTGCCCAATCAACCTGAAATTTGGTCAAAATGATTTTCTTGATGAAATCTTGGACAAGTTTGATATTGGGTCAAGTGGGGCCAAAAATGAGGTCACAGGGTCAAATATTAGAAAAACCTTGTAGACACTTTAGAAGCCATATATTTTGCCTGATCAACCTGAAAATTGGTTTGAATAATCATCTTGATGAAATCAAGGTCAAGTTTGAAATTGGGTCAAGTGGGGTCAAAAATGAGGTCGCAGGGTCAAATCTTAGAAAAACCTTGTAAGCAGTGTATAGGCATCATCTTTGCCCTATCGACCTGAAATTTGGTAAGAATTTTTCATCCTTTCTAAATCTACTTTAAACTATTTTTGACAGTTCATTCAGGTGAGCGATTTAGGGCCACTATGGCCCTCTTGTTTTATATTTGCTTAGTCTACAGATATCGCCGTTTTAGGGCAAAGCTTATTTTCACTTTGAAATTTGTAAACATCGACCACTCTCAAATTCTTGTAAGAATAACATTAAAGAAAGGCTAGTAACGGTCGATCTCGGAATATACCGGCAACTGCTAAATGGCTGTTTACCGTGAAATGTGACTGTCGCTAATGAAAAATACTTTATTTAACTTCTACTCAATGGTCAGTACTATGAACTTAATCCTGCATTCTATCAATTTTAAATCAAAGCGCTAAAGCGCTGAAGGCCTGGTTTTAAAAAAAGCCAATGAGACATTTGAAGGCATGCACTCCATTTTTTTTTAATCTTTTTAGCAAAGCTTTTTTTAGGCGAGGGAAACCAAAGGTTCCAATAACTTATAGGGATCGTAAGCCACGTTCCGAACTCACTTCAAAGGAAAAATGTCGACCGGTATGCTCACTATAAAGCGCTGAGTCCGCCGAAAAACAACTCATTCCCTAGGTATAGATTACTACGCCCGATACCGCTTTGCAGACTGGCGCAACACGTGTTTTCATAATTTTAGTTGAGTTGACCGGTTTACTACTAGTCATTCAATTTATCCATTCGATCATTCCGTCTAACAATCGTAGTAATGCTGTTTTTCTAGGGGCATAAGCTCGTCGGCTCTTTCTTTTACATTGAATTGAATTCCATAAAGAAGTTGTATTTTACTCTGGGAACACAAGAAATTGATAGGGTCATTTTCTCCCTTTCCCACAATATGGTCCACCCTATACTCATACCCCATTGTTTTTTATTTCTACCCTAGATATATATCAAATTACACTCATGTTGATTTATTGTCTGCAACCTGTACCAAGTTTGCCCAGTCTAAAATTTTGTCGTCTGTATAAGGGTTTAAGGATAAGACAAGGCTTTAGATTTTTATAATTTAGATTAATCCATAACAAGACAACAAATGTTTAGACAGGGCCAAATTGTAAAGGGTTGCAGATTACAATATGTGGGCAAATTAGTGAAATTTGTAGCAGAAATGATAGATAATACTAGGGAGAAAGAAGAACGTGTTAGTTAGCAGCATTTTGTTCTTTTCCCTATTAGCAAGGTCATCCGTCAATATCAATATAAAAGCAATGTATCTTTAACACTGCTGTGAGTATGACAGTGATAAGTAAGAAAATATCTGGTATACATGATAAGGACAAGGTGAATTGACCTCGAGC
Source organism: Fragum whitleyi (assembly GCA_948146395.1). Lineage (NCBI taxonomy): Eukaryota > Metazoa > Mollusca > Bivalvia > Cardiida > Cardiidae > Fragum > Fragum whitleyi. The sequence continues at coordinate 55,707,710 of OX411545.1, read as the reverse complement.
GTTGTTTCGTCTATTCAGTTCCCTCGCCTTCAGTACTATCAATACTTTGATTTTAGCAATGCGTAGTGATATGCAAGAACTGTGACACAAAGCACTTCGTTTCGTACAGAAGTTGATGACGTATACTAGATCTGTTTTTTGCGCGCGTGAGCACAAAAAAGGCTCGTAGTACACACGTTCGGTTTTTGACTCGATTATCTTTTTCCTAGGCAATTTCCAGGATATGGGGGTTTTCCTGTGGCATGCTAAACCAGGCCACAAAACGAAATCTATTTTATATAATGTATTCGAAAATACATTCATGTCTAGGTCATGGAATCATGGAAGACATAAGTTAACATTTCCGTAGTGGTTCGTGGCTTTAAGAACATCCTTCGTACTTGTCTGTAAACTTAAAAGTACCTCGTACGTAAGTTTAGTAGTTTTTGGTCAATTTTGTTAATTCGGCTTCTGGCAGTTATTTGGTCGATAGGCCAAGAATAACTAATTTCTTTAACGTCGTCCGATCATCAGTGGAGATATTTTATCAGTGGAGATATTTTGGACATATCATAATTTGAAGACAAAAGACATCAACTGTTTTATTATTACATTACAATAAGCCCAATTTTAATCTTTTGATGATTTTGTTTTGCTCAGGGTATTTTTTGACGCTTAATGCTTTTGACGTCATGAAATTCATGAGCAAAATAACACTCTTTCATGGCTGCGCCCGTATTTTTTCCGCGCTCTATCTGCAGAATCATTCGGTACATTGGTTTGACTTTTCCTTAACCTCTGTCTTTAATGGGTGTGGGTCATTTTAAGGTAAATCGACTTCTAGTGACACAGTGGTCAATACGCTCTTACGTTGGTAGTTTTGACGTCATAAAACACCCGTGCGAAACGACGCATTTTTGCGTCAGCATCATGATTGTTCACGCTGTATATTCCGTACAATCGCAGAGGAGTCCCGAATGCCGAAAATTTACCGACGACTACCGATTTGGTCCGCGGCTGAAAAAGAGTCCGAGGCTTCCATTTGTGTAATATTTGATGTTACTTCGGTTAACCTATATTTCACATTGACCTACGTTTTATATCAGCCTTAGGTTCGGTAAATGTCAAAAAGAGAATTGAGTCGGTTTTATTTCTCATAATATCACAGCTCAATCACGTTTTATTTCCATAACTTCCGATATAGCTTTTCTATATTAATTTGCTATTAATATACTCGCTACCTACGCTTTTTATTGTTATACTGTATTGTCTACAAGTACTTTATTGTTCTGAACATCGAATATACTATGCGAGTTTTAAGACAAGTATATGACATGGACTGAACGGCATATTTGGTGGCAATATCTCTAACAAATAATATCCGGTTTTATAGAACGTTAAATGGGTGATTTTCAAGTAAACTACGAAAAAGCAACGAAAAGGGTTTATAATCCGTCACTCATTTGTAAAATGTATACTGATGAAAAAAAATTAAACTTCAAAAATCTCGAACAAAATATCATTCCGAATACAGAATTATTTATTTAATTGATTTAAGGCCACAGACTACCATGGCGTAGGTTGAAACCAGAAAAGTTCTCACTGGTAATCTTATTGACAAATAACTTTAATAGAGTCTAGGTTCCATCAAAAACCGTTTTCACAAAATTCACAAAAGGATGCAGTTTATGTTACTCAGAGGTAAATTGGCGGCCCCAATAAGCGATTTTCACAACTGATAAGGTCTAAATATAACAAGACATCTCTACTTTAAAATGTTAATGTAAACACTTTTCTCAAAAGTTGCCATACTCTTTGACCGTTTAAACGTGACCTCACTGTAGTCGCATCAAAGCTTGTTTTCCAAAAACCTCTACAATTTTTGCTGTGAATCGCAGCAATACCTGCAAATGACTTTCTTTCAAATCGTTATTCATCGAAAAACCAATTATAGTCCTACAAATCGAAATCTTCTCCAAACGTGTTCTAATTTTCATTTGAAAGTGACGACAATTTCACAATAATTTCCAGTTTGAAATTTGCAGTTGTTTTCCTTGTTTTCAGGAAATTTATACCAAGCTTTTGTGGGATAAAAGCACCGTTTAAAGTGTACATTGGACGTCAATGATTTCCGTTTTCAGGAGCTACAGATTGGCGTAAAGCACGTGGCCCTCGAATTAAACAGAATTCATTTAACGGGCGTAACATGTCTGCGCAGTCTGACTATGGCTGAAACATTTCGCACTACCCAGATGGTTCCATTTGGCGAGACGGGTCACGTTTATAAGTTTGAAGGAATGGGAGAATTTACCATTGATGCATATACAAACGAGGGGTATTTAAGTGGTCCTTTTTGTATACCGTGATTACTAATGTTTTAATTCGACCCTCTTTCCAGTTCCTGAAAGCCAATAGACACAAAAGATCACAAGTTGACATCAGAAATATGTCATTTTTAAACGCCAGTAAATGTACTTTTTCAAGAGTATGTATATATTTAAAATGTAGTTAATGTCTAGCCTGCGTGCGATGAGTGAGTCATAGTTGTCGCAATAACGCTTAGTGTGGGTGCATTTGTCCTTCCTCAAGTCCGTCCTTTTCATCAGGCCTTTTAATAATATGTTTTCTTAAGTAACTGTATTTGTCATGGAAAATATGATGGAAATGGATAATTGATTTATAAAAGCATATTTACTCATTACACATGCTGCAGTGATTGCGACATTTGTCTATCTTACAATCAGAAGCCGAAAAAAACACCAGAAATTTAGGTCCCGGACACTTTCCAGAGCACGGAAAAGTCAGGCGATGTTCCGAATGGGTGCAACAGTATGTGGTTAACCATAGCTTTATTACCCTTTATGAATCGTCCCGATCCCAAAGAATTTCAACTTTTTTTTGTTTTGTTTTTGTTTCTTTTTTTTTCGTTTTTCGTTCTGTGCTTGAAACAAAATACAAATGTAGTTGAAACCATACGTATCGCAATTAGGCTCTGTTTTGCCTCAATTTAGCTTGATCACCCTATCTTCTGTTCCTGTTACTACTTGTATGATAAAACTTGTTAAATGGATGGCTTTTTTGATGCTATGAACCCAAGTACTCTTACCTATCTCTTTAGATGGTGGACCTTCTGTAAGTAATCCTTCATTTTTCATCTCAACCGGTCCCGTTTTACTAAACTTCAAAATAAGTCAAAATCACAAATCGTAAATATGATTTCATACATTGTTAGATTCTGCATTGTGATCTTATTTCAATGAGATGATGTATGTTAGAATTCCATATTTAGTTACTACTATAGAAATAACTTTAATTATTCAATTACGCAAAAAAAAAATGATCGTAAGATGTTTAAGACCCCTGGTGTATTTCGATACTTGAAAAACAAGTTTCTTAAAAGTTGTTGTTTTTTTCGGCTTTTGAGAAAGTTGCTCATTTGGGAAAGTCTTCATACACTTTAACGGGTGCTGGGTGGGGTTCCTACTTTAGTCTCAGAATAAATGAACAAACATGTAAACATTTTGTGTACACCGAATTACCAAACAATAGAATTTCAGATTCCGTGGTTCTGATTTTAGTTTAGGGAAATATATATTCTAGCCTATAGGAGATATGTAAACTGTTTTGACTGAAACACCATCTTCAATTTTCTTTTTTCTAAGTATCCCCCAAATTGTTAACTGAAAGAATCAGACAATAAGAGAACGTGGGTATCAATTTTCAAATAATCCGAGTTTTTTTTACCGATTTGACAGCCTTTAATTTAGAAACTATCTCAAGGTTGCACTTTAAAATTTTTCGAATTCGAAAAAAAAATATATTAAGATTTTCTCGAACTAGATTGATGACTTGAATAAAAATCTTTAAAAAAAACTTCCTCAAATCACAGGTTTTGGCTCCTAATGAAATCTGTCCCATCAAATTCATGATTGACTATAACATAAGGAGTAGAATACTACCAAAAATCAACATATAGCTGTTGCCGCCGACACAACTATATTTTCTTCGGGTAGCATTGGAAATCAGCCTCCGGATTCTATCAATCGGAACCGATTATTTTCTCCTTTTTTTTTTATTTTACGGCATTCCTGCGCGTTGTTCAAATAGTAATCTGCTTAAGGAAATAACGTACCATAATGATGCTTAGATTTGATAAACTAGCTCTTGTTCAAATTAGTAATTAATCAAATGACTTGATCATTGATTTATCAGTATAACTACGTTAGAAATACTATTTACTTAGAAGGGGGTCATTACAACCAAAAGGGCCAGGATGGCCCTTAACCGCTCAACCGACTTTTATTGTTTCAGCGGAATGTTCCGTCTGCCACACCAACATTTGGGGCCCAATTAAATATTACAAACAATTCTTTTAAAGGAATTTTAAAACCAAAAGTAATTGTCTTCCAAGTATGCTTGAAATGTGCCTATTGGTTACTGAAAAGAAGACACTCTTATCAAAATTGAAAGTCCTTCCCATTCACGCCTGAACTTGGATGTCACTACAGATTCTGAGCAGGGTCTCCAAAGCAACAGTTTTGCAAAGTTTGGTTGTAAAGAGATGTTTAAATATTTAGGGTCAAAGCAAGCCCGGCCCTGTCACGTCCGTTTCTTTTGGTCAATTAAAAGTGCACGAACATTTTTTTGAAAATGTACACACAAAAAACAGGTCTGCCAAGTTTGGTTGATTCTACCAATTAGTTACTGAGGAGAAGATATTTTAAGATTTCAGGACCTAAATATACTCAGCTCTATCTCGCCTGTATTTCATGGTCAATTAAAACTTCTCGAAAAAGACTTGAAAATTTTCACCAAAGTAACATTTCTGCCAAATTTTGGTTGAACTCTGCCTATTGGTTACAGAAGAGAAAATGTTTTTCAGGGTCAAAATAAACCCACCCTGCCTTACCTATATTAAGGGGTAAATGAAATTTTCACGAACATTTTTTTCAAAGGATCACCAAAGAAACGTTTCTGCCAAGTTTGGTTGAAACCTGCCCACTAGTTAATGAGAAGATGTTTAAAGATACCCGGGTCAAAATGACCCCAATCCTGCCAAGCCCTTATTGGGGATGGGGGGGGGGATCAATCAAATTTTTACGAACAGTTTTTAAGAGGGTCACATAAGAAACTATTTTTTTTTAAATGTCATTCAAATTGGCTGAGCGATTCAGGAATAAAAAAGATTTAAGAAAGTTGAGCGGCGGACGACGGTCTCAGGATGATACTAAAAACTTCCCATAAGCACGCTATGTTCAGGTGAGCTAATTACCAAAAAATTTTCTTTTTTGCATGGAAAAGTATGCTGAGTTTTTTACCAAATGAAGAAAAGAAATTTTCAAATGTTTTGGCGTGGCTTATTTCCATTTATGGTAATATGTTACTTTTTACAAAATCAAACCGAAGGATATGAACCAAATTTCCCTGGAATGATCCTCCGGAGACCCTTTATCAGTCTACCAATAATATTGTGATTGGATGAAAAAAATTTCTTTTTTCTATGGCGGAGGTCATGTCTTTATTATGTTATATAGTGGAAACTTTGAAAACCATTCTCTAAAAACCAAACTGATAGGTATCAACCAAATTTCATCGGAATGTTCCTTTGGTGACCCATTATCAAACTGCACAAAATTATTGTGATCAGAAGAAAAATATGTATTAAAAAGACGGAGGTCAATTTTCTTTATGCTAATTATCGGTCTTGCATTCTACTTTGCAGAAATTGCACATGATTAAACACTGACTTACTTAAAATAAACATTCATGCATTCTACACGTAAATTCTTATATAATCAAATCAGTAGACTAAGGCCTGTGAAGAAAATCAGCTGCTCGAGCAGCTTTAGTCTTTGCTACGCAAAATCTCCTAAAAGGGTCAAAAGTTTTTTCTTCTTTCATTTCTTCGGGAAAGTTCGCATTTTACATTAACGCCATTTTTTCATTGGGGTTGTCATTATTACATTCAGTTGTTTGTTAAGGAAATTGAGACCATTTCTACATCAGGCTGTTCGAAATGACAATATTGACCTAATTGTTCGCTAATGTGATTGTGTTGTGAATAGAGTCCATAAACAACTACATAACAATAGGGAAACTATAACCAAAGAAGATGTGTCTATTGCCCAACAAGTGATTAGGAATACAGCTTCTTTTTCAGATGGTAATGCTTGTACACATTTACATAAAGTAGCAGTTATGTTCCAGATCTTGATAATATCTATATTAGCCGAGTAACATTAAGAAACAAATCTTTTCAACATCAAAGAAGATAGATAAAAAAAGATTTTCTGACGCAAATATAAAGATGAAAAAGATTTTCTGATGCGAATATAATTTTCCTTTTATCCGGTATCCAGGAAAAAATCTTATTCATAATAAGAAAAAATATATAAAAAAAAAAGGCCAAAAGTCTTTTCCGGTTTCACAAATGTGTAAATAAGGCAAATTATATTTTATTACGAAAAGAACACGAATGAAAGTATCCTTATTGTAAAGAAGACGGTTTAACCTTTCAATCTACGGTGGTTTTGTAAAACTATGATCTGCGATCTAAGAACAAAACGTCGGATCAACAAGGACGTAAGATTGTCTAATTGCGACTCGGTCGAATCCAAGCTAGGGCAAAATTTGATAAACAAAAATATTGTCCACAGCATCAACCTTAATGCCATCGCGCATAGATTTAATGAAAGGGGTCAACAAAGCGTTGTTTCAACTTTTCTGACTATCGTCATTAAAAACGCAGTTTGATAAACCGTTTAATTCAGAAATACTTTGTCATGCTTCATAAACAACGCCCTATTAGTTTCGTTTATCCAAAAATGACGGAAGCGTCTTTTTTCCTGATCCAACAACAAAACCGAAAAAAAACACAAAACGTTTGTTAAATTGAAAGTGACAGAGCCTCAGATGGCTTGCACACTGATTAACTGTATCAATTTAACCGTTTAAATGCCGGGTTCAGCCAAACCTACTGCATAGGTGGTTTGATTGAGCTCGACCAATAAATTTACATTATGAATAATTCGTAAATGATGTATTGGCAATATAAAGTCGTTTTAATATTGAAAATCATTTTATACTGATATAAATAAAGTGTCGGCAAAATATTGCTGTCTTAGAAAAGGAAAAAAAGTACAAGTATATACTCGGACCAGACTGCTTAAACTATATACACCTGCATAAATAATTGAATCGCGATGATGAAAGTCATGCAACTTAGCTATACATTGAAAGACATGAAATATTTGACTTATTTCTTGGATGGTACTACTCACAGGGATGCTTCGTTATTTTTTGTAAAATTATTAAATTATATACATGTATAAGATATGTGATAGATGATTTTTAAACAATTACATGCAATGTAATGTAAAAATTGGCGGAAAGATTAGAAACGTATAAAAAGGTTGTTGGCAACTTAAAAATTGAAACTATAGATAAGCGTAATAGTTTGAATTTCCTTGGTACAAAATTGTAACCACTTTTTTTCTTACTGTAAAATTAACTCAGTTTAGCCACACAGTAGCCTGCAAGCGGGCATTGGTCGAACAAGAGTAGCGTTGTCACAATATACGCCACAACAAAATAGATTTCTACAAAAGGTAACTGTAGAGTTGTAAGAGTTAGAATTTAATTACCTGTATTGGTAAATCAGTTAATGTATCTTGAAACTATAGTGAGGAATGGTAGCTAATTGTTACATACACTTAAAACTTAACGGCTATCACTCACATCTTAAAACAACAAATAATTGGAATCAAACTCGAAATTGTTCAGAAGCTGATTGGTGCGGGCTCACACACCAAAAATTAGCCCAATATTGCCAAGGGTATAGACAATAAGTCCGGAAAACTGAAATTTTCTGGTAATTTTCTTAGTCCAGCATCAGTATCTTCCTGATAAATTATTGGGCCGGAACCAAACTCAAACTTACATGTATTCTGTAACTTATTAATGCGGGACAAGCTCAATAGGTCAAAATGTAGAGAAAAAAGTCCGAATAACTGAAATTTCTTTGTAAATTCCCAAGTCCAGCAACCGTATCTTCCTGGAAAATCATTGGACCGGAACCAAATTCAGACTTGTAATGTAACTCACTGATGCGGACTCACACACAAAAAATGAGCTCAATATCTGAAAGGGTATTGAAAAAAAGTCTGGAAAACTGAATTTCCTGGTAATTTTCTAAGTCTAGTATTCGAAGCTTCCTGAAAAATCAATGACCAAAAACCAAACTCGACTTTGTTCTGTAACTTATTAATACAGACCCACACATAAGAATAACCCAAATATCTTAAAGGGTATAGAAAAAAGTTCGGAAAACTAAAATTTCCTAGTAATTTTCTAAGTCTATTATTCGTATTTTCTTGAAAAATCAATGAACCGGAACCAAACTCGAACTTGTTTTGTAACTCATTGATACAGACTCACAAACAAAAATTACCTCAAAAGCTTAATGGGTATAGAGAAAAAGTCCGAACAAACTCTCACACAAAAATAATCGCAATATCTTAAAGAGTATATAAAAAGATCCGAAAAACTGAAATAAGCTAGTTTTTTTTCTAAGTCTAGTATTCGTAGCGTCCATAAAAATCAATAGACCGGAACCAAACTCGAACTTGTTATGTAACTCATTGACACAGAATCACTCACACAAATTACCTCAATATCTGAAAGGGTATAGAAAAAAAGTTCGGAAAACTGAAATTAGCTAGTAATTTTTTAAGTCTGAAAAATAAGTTGACCGGGACAAAACTCGGACTCGTTCTGTAACTTATTAATACCGACTCACACATCAAAAACTACCTCAATATCTCTAAGGATATAGATAAAAATTCCGGAAAACTGAAATTTCCTAGTAATTCTTTTTTATTGTCTAGCATTCGTTATTCCTGAAAAATCAATGGACCGCAACCAAACTCTATCTTTTTCTGTAACTTATTGATACGGACTCAAACTGCAAAAATTAGCTCAATGTCTCCAAGGGAATAGAAAAAAGTCCGGAAGACTGAAATTTCTTAGTAAAATTTTCTATGTCCAGCATCCGTATCTCCCTGAATTCCCGTCATCAAAATACTACAATGACCCGGAATAACGTACGATCATTGAACTCGCCAAAAAGACCCAATGCATGCGGGAACTAAAAAAATCCTCCGAAAACAGCCTAGGTAAAGGGGCTTCTAAAGATTCGAGAAATACCTCAAGTTCTAGTATATCATAAAGAAAGAACTCTCCCACAAATAAGAATAATAAAATAATGACAGGAAATTGGGAAGCGCCACAAACGAGGGTAATTTGCCAACCACCATTGACCTAATGCTCTTATCATTAAAAAATAAAGCATGACTTTAGATTACGTCCAGAAAAAAGGATTCTGTTACGCGAAACTACTTTTTATTAAAAAAAAACCTGGGAACTTTACGAATTATGGACAAGTTTTTTATTCTCTACCCATTTTAGGTTGCAAAATACATGTATCTATTTGATAGATGTCCTCCGCTTTTTCTCTTTTAATTAGAGGTTATAGTCTGGTCAAAATGTTATAATAATTATTGTTTAGAGGAAATTAACCTCAATTGGAGAAAAAGACTTTTATAATTCTCATAATTTAGCAACATTCAATAAATTGTTGGTTTTTTTGCGAAATTTGTAGAAAGGCCAAACATTAGAAAGAATGTTCTTGTCAGAGAAAATATGGAAAGAAAACTGTCTCCTCACGGTTGATGTACAAGTAAAGTCTGTGTTAAGCTGTTATTATGTCAGTGAAATCCCAGTTTTTATGCTCCCCGAAGGGAGAGCATATAGCCGCCGCTTCGTCCGTCCGTCCGTTCGTCCGTAATTCCGTCCGTCCGTCCGTCCACACCTATTTCTCCATAACCCTTGGGCCAAATCAAATGAAACTTACCATGTGAACTCCCTATGATATAGTGATGATGCATCTGTGACGGTTTTTGGATTTGAGGCTTCGTCAAGGGAAAAGGGGACTTAGGGAAAAAAGTTTTTCCCAAATTTCTCATAGTCTAACTGTCACAATTAAGTGAAATTTCATAACAAGTAGAAAATACGATGCCCTTTACTATAATTAATTTGAAATTAACGAGAAAAAAAATAAATATATATCATGGAAAAAGGGGGCTAAATGTTTGTTACCTTACGTTAGCATGTAAAATAGTAATTCCGTCCGTCCCTCCGTCCCTCCGTCCCCACCTATTTCCTCCATAACCCTTGGGCCAAATCAAATGAAACTTACTATGTGAACTTCCTATGATATAGTGTTGATGCATCTGTGACGGTTTTTGGATTTGAGGTCTCGTCACAGGGAAAGGGGACTTAGGGTAAAAAACAGTTTTTCCCAAATTTCTCCTAGTCTAACAGTAAGAATTTAGTGAAATTTCATATTTGAGTAGCAAATCAGATGCCCCTTACTATAAACAACGTATATAACGTAAAAAAATGTATCATAAAAAAGGGGGCTAAATGTTTGTTACCTTTACGCTAGCGCGTAAAATACAGTTATTCTTTCATTTCTCCTAGTCCCATGCTCAGAATTTGATGAAATTTCACATTTCAGTAGCAAATCAGATGCCCTTTACCAGATAGTATTTGAAATTTGTGTCTAAAAATATTTGATGCAAAAATGGGGTTTAATGTTTGATACCTTTATGTTTGCTGTATAAGATAACACCTTATTTGAGTCTTTGCAATCTGACCACAGAGCATATCTCCTAAAGTATAATAGCTATCAACTTGAAACCTTATGGGTGGATAGATCTTATGGAGGAGAAGTGCGAGCATAAGAACTACAACTCTTGCTTGCATAATTTTGGATTTATTGCCCTTTGTTATTTTTGATACTTAGATTATGTCTGGAGCATATCTCCTAAAGTATAATAGCTATCAACTTGAAAATTTATGGGTGGATAGATCTCATAGAGAAGTGCAGTGTACAAGAACTGCAACTCTAGCTTGCATAATTTTGGAGTTATTGCCCTTTGTTATTTTTGATACTTAGATTTTGTCTGGAGCATGTCTCCTAAAGAATAATAGCCATCAACTTGAATCTTTATGGGTGGATAGATCTCATAGAGGAGAAGTGCAGTGTACAAGAACTGCAACTCTTGCTTGCATAATTTTGGAGTTATTGCCCTTTGTTATTTTTGATACTTAGATTTTGTCTGGAGCATATCTCCTAAAGAATAATAGCCATCAACTTGAATCTTTATGGGTGGATAGATCTCATGGAGGAGAAGTGCAATACACCTGAACTACAACTCTTGCTTGCATAATTTTGGAGTTATTGCCCTTTGTTATTTTTATTACTTAGATTTTGTAGGAGGCAAATCTTTGGCAGTACATAGAATCTTTTATCTATTAGGCTTCAGTTTACTATCAAGCTTTCTTGGCGGGGGATGTCCATGTCCAACATGGCTCTTGTTTTTGTGACAATGCCTTATTCGGGGAGCATAATCCGTCTCTGAGGGCTCTTGTTTCTATTTATATTTATTTTGAATGTAGCCTTTGATTGTATATCTTTTAGTTATTTTGGAGCGTTTAGAACTGTGTGGTTTGATTGAGTGTTTGAAATGAATAAATGGAGCGTTGGGTGAGTGATATCGAATGGTTTTAATCGCAGTTAGTGTCAATTTCATGATGTTTTTAACTGTAACTCCCCTTGTTAAAGTCCGCGGCAGTCGATTTCAAATAAATATACCTTTGGAGTACATTTTTTTTTTCATTTTTAACCTATTGCTTTTTCATAGTTTGTTTGTTTTGTTTTGTGTTTTGTTCTAAAGATCTTATGTGTTTGAAATGGGTCCAAGATCAAGTTGGTGATTTAGAATTTTTAGGTTGTATGGGTAGCCAGTTTTACAACAAGTATTTCAGATGCCAAAATAGGTTGAAAAGAAAACCTCTGGCCAAACTCTCGGTGAAGGCCAATTGTAATTTGGTCACAGTTCATTGCAGTATAATCGTAGTGATAATGTCCTTAGTTTTTTATAGTCACTACACTATTTTGATATTTGTCAGTTAAAAAAAAATGTAAATTAAATACTATCAATCATAAGCACATTGTCTCCTTTATAATAAACTATTTATTACTTTTTTATATGTTTATTTCAAACCCTATCATTCATTCCTCAGTATCGGTGTCTTGAGGACGTATATAGGGATCATTTGGTCACAAGGATATCATGTGACCAAGTACTTCAAACAAATTAGGCGAAAGAACTTTAACACCCTATAAACTATGTAGAGATTCAGGAGTACTAACAATCCTCCTAATTAGGTCAGAATGAACCGGGCTTATTTAATGAGCGTCTTCAAAGGTAAACACTCCCTGAAATCATGGATATAATATAATATGATAACCGTCGCGAGAGTATAATAACCCTGTTGAATAATTTGACAAGACAAGGATGTTATTTTATAATATTACCTACGTCGAGGGTGTGAAATAATCCAGTTGAATACTTTTGATATAATACGGGTGTTATTACACTAGATCTAGCGGAATAACTATGCAAATGAGCTAAAAACGGACATCAACGCTATATTTTCGTTGTGACTATGACGTCATAACGTATTTGATAACGTCATTTCGCAAACGTCGTTGTATATTTCGTGGAAAAACTTGAATGGATAAATTTGAGGAATTTCCTCGTATATCAGCTTAAGTTCATGTCATATTATAAGTGGTATATCAAATTTGTGCTCATTAAATGCCAAATTTATCTAACTAGTCATCTTAATCAGATAAAAACTCGGCGCAGTCTCGTTTTTACCTGTTTTAGATGACTCGTTTATTACATTCGGTATTCAATGACCACTCATTCAATATCCTCTATACATTTGTGTAATAACTATGCATTTTTGGGAATAGATCGCTGTTTTGTAAAAATGGCAACAATGTATAGGTGATTACACCATTTAACAAACTGCGTTTTGAGAGGAAAAAAATTGATTAATGAATTGTAAGAAAAATTGTCGACTTTTGGAAAAAAAAAGAATCGTGTCATATCATAAACAGAATATCAATTTTGTGTTAAAATACCAAGTTCATTGAACTCAACTTCTAAAACAGGTAAAAAACTAGGAAAATCCTCTTAATTTATCTGTTTATAGGTGAATCGGTTATAAAATCGTGAAAAAATAATAAAACGGGTAAACTTTTAGAAGCTTATTTAGAGTGAGCGCTTGTTTTGCCTCCACATTACTACAAAATACGACTAATTGAGCATTTAAAGAGTCAAAAGAATAGAACAACTATGGGTAATGACTGAGAAAACATGACCCGGTATCTACGTAGCAATGAATGGTAAAGCGACAGGGACTACCTTTATTATTAGGAAGCTGTTCCAGACAAAGTCCTGTAGAGAAAACGAATTGATTTTGTGAAATTCATTTTACTTTTCGATAATAGCAGGTGACGTTCACAAAAGAAATAATTTATATCACGCGAATATTAAACATTCTTTGGGTTCATATATGTCCATGAAAAATCATGTTAAGAAAGATTTAATGTAAAATTGTCTCTGAGCTTGAAGTTTTTCCCAAAAGTATCAAAACTTTTTTTGCATTTATTTCCCCAAAAACACCTAGTCGAATATAGTTAAAGACTTTAATGACCTATAATGGAAAAATGTCCTTTAGATGAAAAAATTTTAACAATTCATAATCGACAATGCTCGAGCTTCCGTTGAAATAAACGGAATTAGTAACCATGCACAGTTAAGAACATTCATTCATTCCAAAAACTCACTCAAATCCATTCAAAAACGCTCCAAAATACGTAAAAATGATACGATAACAACTACATTCAAAATAAGAATAAAATTCACGATTTCACAGATATAATTGAATTTTTGTAAGCGTTTTATACGTTCGTGAAAACATAGAAAGCTATCTAAAGAATCTATATGCACATTTTATTAAAAGGGGATAATACATATCGCTAATTTTGTTCATCAAGACAAAAAATAGCTCCATTCGAATACCTCCCTTGAATTTCACTCAAAACTCGCTCCACATACTCAATCCAATTTCGTTCCAAAATCATTTCAAAATCATTCACCGTGTCAATTCACATTGTTATTAACTGTAAATACTGGAAACTGTATAAGTTGGACAAACCACCACCAAAGAACAAAGTATTAGTTTTAAATTTAAAAGGGGAACACTACAAGAGAGACCAAAACCTGCAAAATGAAAAAAAAAAGAACTCCGAAAGAATGGTTATTGAACTTTGTCATGGTAACTGCTTCCGAAGAGCAATGAGTGGTGCGTTAAACGGTAATCAGAACTACCATTAAGGTATGCCTTGCGTTCATGATGACAAGACGGTGCAAAATGGTTGCCAATTATGTCCCGCTTTGCACGTGAACCTAGCGAAGTCATAAGATACTAATTTGTATCGTGGGTCCTGCTTTACTAAGAACTTTTAAAAGCCGATAAGAATATCTTTTTCAAATAACATAAGTTAGTATTTCATATGTTTGCCAGTAATTTCGAAATAATCGATCAAACGAGAATCCCGTAAAGTAAAACGTCATTAAAATGAGAAAGCGTGACATTTTTTCTACAATGTTTTTAGCTTTCTCGTAAATATCGCTTTATTCACAAAATATAGCTGGCTATATATTTTGAAAAGAATGGTCGATTTTTTTATTTAATTCAATTGTTATTCAATTGGAATTTAGATACTCCTCGCGAAAATGGTGCGAGAAAGATTACGTTATTTCTAAAAGCGTGACACTTTTTCAGATTTTCCACGGGAAAATTGTGTATTGAATGATACTTTAATTTTTGCAGCGTTACAATTTCCGCTATTTTAAATCTTATTTGAAACTTTCAAAGTTTTCACTGCACAGAGTCTGGTATGGGTATTTATGTGCCAAATTTCCCGCTGAAATAGAGCATATCAGCGAGTTCATGATATTTTGAACAGGTCTTGACAGAGTAGTATGTTGCATGCGCTTTTTGGCGATTTTTTTACTGGGTTATATCTATTATAACAAGCCATAGGTGACACAAATTATTATCTATCAGATAAAGCTATTCAAAAGCTTTCAAATGGTATACGGTTTTGCGCTTTTTGAGGCCATACAGCGATTTTATTTATAATTTGAACAAAAGATTACTGATTATCAAAAGATATCCCGACGTCACTTCGACTTCTCAACATGGTCCTTCATGCTGGTTACTACTGGAGTCCCATTTCGTTAAGCAAGAGACGAAACAGTTTACAGAAATATTTAAAACAAGCGGACTAGAATGGTCCTGTATATGACCCGCCCTGCTACGACCATATTTTGGGATTATCCAAAATTTAATTAGGTCACTCCTGGAATATTAATGTCTAGTTTTGTTAAGCTAGCAATGGACACATGGCGTCATTTTTTTCCGCCCAATGAATTTTTTTCTTGTTCACATTTATTGTAGATTAACATCGTCTAGTCATTATATCAAAATTTGAAGGTACCTTTCCATGCTAGTTTTCATGCTAGAGTTATCTGCCCTTGAGTGGTATTGGTCATTTTTCAGTAAAACGTTTATATTCGTCTTAGGTCTAGTATAAACTAAGTGCTAGCTTATAACTATAAAACACATACATTTTGATAGACCTTATACATGTACACAATGGCTTTTGCCAAGAAAATTTCTCTTTGATCAATTGCATTTGCACAATTTGCCCTCAGAAGTTAAAAATGCAAAAATGTTAAAAAATTTTTGTAATTTTACTGGGTAAAAATGCCACAAAAACCTATTTTTTTAAGAAATTACCCAATTAATTTTTCTTATTTTCCGATATGTTTAAACCCCACATTTTTCCTTTATTTGGTAAAAAATTCAGCATATCTTTCCATGCAAATAATAAAGTTTTTCGTTATTTTACAGTGATCTCTCCTAATTGAATGACGTTTTTAACGCATTTTTATTATTAAATTTATGATCCAGTCATTCAATTGATATCAAATGTTGAAAAGAAGCTAACTTATGAAATTTTACCATCATTATTCTACGTTATTTCCATAAGCAGAATCTTACGAAAACCAGTCTTTTGAAACAACACGCAAAAAGAGCCGTAAAATAAACGAAAACCCACTTCCGGTTTAAAGAGTCGGGAGGCGTCTGTCCATTGCCACCTTAAAATTTGCACGCTTGTTATGGCGGAAACACATTAAAACATTTCAAAGTCTAAAAAGCACTGCCCGGTCAAGCCCTTATTTTGGAGTCGATTAAAAAGATCACTAATGGGAACACTCTTGCCAAGTTTGATCTAAATTGGATGTATATCATTTCGAAGTTAAAAAATTTCCCCATCCTGTCACACTAATAGTTTGGAGCCAATCAAAACGCGAATGATATACATATTCAAGTTTTTAAATTACCCTACGAAGCATTTTTCCTTTACACAGAGGGCAACCTACCGCGTAGATGACGACATCGGAAACATAATTTTGGTCAAGACATTTGTATTGATAAAATAACCTTTTTATAATACAATATTGCATAAAACAGATGTCAAATCAAATTGATTGGAAAGAAAGCAAAGCTTATAAAGTTATTTTCCGTAAATATTTCCAAAGATACGCTGGCATGTATTCGACCATCTTGTCGAACCAAGGGTTACGAACGTTTTACTTTCTTTCTTGGTATTCGAGAAGAAGCTATCGATTGGATACCCCTTGACTCGTGAAGATGGTATTCGACGTAATAAAAAAAACATCATCATCATTGTGATGTTATGCAACCAATGCATCGCCATTAATTCTCACATATTTGATAGATGGAATAACCACGCCGTTGGTCACAGCAACTTGGATGAAAATTTAGAATCATTCAAGACAAGGTTTAATGGAATGTGTTGTAGATTTCTTTTAGCGTTTTCGTTGAAAGATACTCAGAGTAGACAATGAGCAAGAGCAGTAGTAGCAAAAAATAAATTTATCGGAGTGAATTGTGACACATTATTCATTCACACATTTTCGCTGGCTTTTATTCATTTTTGAAATAATTCTTTTTAAGCTCTTACTTGTAACTTTCTTTATAAATAAAGTACATTCGAAAATTCAATGAACATTCATGTATCCCGACCCTGTCTTCGTAGTATTTAGTTAAATTGTCACAATCCATTTTCAAAATTTCGAATCTCCAACTGCTATATGACGTACAGGTTGTCATCGCGGGAATTTTTATTTTACTCTTAGCATCTGAAACAATGAATAGAGGATATTGAATGAGTGGTCATTGAATACTGAACTTATTAAACGAGTCGTCTTCAAACAGATAAAAAACGAGGCTACGCCGATAAATTCTGTATTTTATGAGCACAAATTTGATATCTTATTTATAATATGATACGAATTTTCGCGAAAAATCGTCAAAATTCTTGAAAATCGTCATTCCGTTTTTCCGCGAAACTTATAACGCCGTTTAAATCTGACGTCACAATATATACATTATGACGTCATTTTGGCGGTTACAAAATAGCGTTGTTGTTCGCTCTGAGCTCATTTGCAAAGTTATTCCACTAGTGTAATAACACCCATGTAAAATCAAAAATATTCAACGCGACGTCGGTCATATTATAAATTCGGTCTCTTAAACGGAGAAAAGAATAGCGTCATTATCATTTTGAAATACTTACCAGGCAGAAAAATAAGTCTAATAGATATTCATAGAAACGACGTTTTCTAGAGTATAATTTCAGGGGTAATGATTTGGAGCCAACGTAATGCTTTGCGCCTGTGCTATTAGGCTTATTTCAGCAAAGTTTGGTTGGATCGGTTCGGTTGACACATAGGAGAAGATGTTTATGGATTTGTTGACGACTTCCGACGGACGACCCAAAGACGGACAAAATCTGAATACAAAAGGTCACATTGAGCTGTTCTTAGGTGAGCTAATAAATAGCAAAGATATAAGTAAATTGTCAAATCTAAGTAGTATTCTTGATTGATATAAGTATTCTCACAAATGAATTGTATACTTTTCGTCCGGAAGAAAATCTGGTTTTCATTACATCTAATATTTCGCAGTGTCCATCTTATAGCGCAAAGAATAACCTAGATGCTTTGAATACAACCGAAGAATTGATTTTGTCTACAAGTCTTTATTAGTGTAAGGATGCTTACAATATGACACGTGTAAGGTTTATACGGGATCAAATGAACTATCTGTTTTCACCAATGGTAATATTTGTAATATTCCCGATTTAGTTATGAGAATGGAGTAAAAAGTTTCGATCGTGCAAATTTAAAGGCGAAGGAATGCCATTTTAGAAATGACTCTTTTAAGGATCTAATCCTCGCAAAAGTAGATCAGATGGTCTAGTGATTAAGCGACACCATAAAATCGCCATTGATGAAATTTAAATTCTTTCTGTATAGGTCGATTTCGGGTCTATTCGGAACACCGAAAAGTACCTCGGACGTAAATGTAGTATCCTTGAAGAAATTTCTCAAATGCTCTTCCATCGTCTATGGATAACATTAGGACAGATCATAATTTGATGAACGAAGTTACATGAAACCACTGCGTTTCGTTATTTGATTATAATATGCTCGGTTTCTATATTTTAGTTATACACCTACTATTATTTTAAGGGAAGTTGCTGATTTTGACATAAAAAACCAAGTGCGAAAGGATGTACATTGTACCTCATTCCTGCGCCCTTATTTTCCGAGGTATATTCCGACGAATCGACGAGGGTTCCCGATTGTCTCTGGTCAAATACTCTAGCTTAAACCCTTTCGTACACTTTTTCAAAATCTTCAAAATCTTCCCGAAATATTGGATAATCTTATACCAAGATATGTTAAATCATCAATTATCATCAATTGATTCTGTATCACTAATGTATCGATACCATAACTACTATCAAGGACTTCTGCCACGTAATTGCTCGTCTTTGTTTTGTTTGCGTGAGTCCAATGTGAAAAAATCACCGTTTGTGTGATCTTATTTCGTAGAATATGCAAAAATACTAGAACAGTATGCCGAAAAACTAGATTGGAGAACTGAAAATTGATACAGAAAGTACGTGACAGGATATTACATAAAACGAGTATAACATCATAAAACTATCAATCATTTATTCAAGACAGTTCTGTTCTGAGATGATCTGTTGTAATGCAATTTCTACTATTTATTGACGTCTGGTTTACCCTTTTAAAGGTTTTTAATACATTTTTCATATGAAATGCAAAGTTCATGCTGACTTTAACCTTGATTTTTTTCCTTATTTTCCTAAATACAAAATAATGTTAATTTGTAGTTTAAGGAGTTCAATATTGTAAAAAATGATAATAAGAAGAAGCTTTAGGTGGTGGTCAAATGCACCATAAAATATCGGAACCTCTCTTTATTTTTTTCGAAGTCAACCATGTATTTAAAAAATAATTTTAGAATAAGTGGGGTTTTTTTTCTATTTTTGTTAAAAAGTCTATTATACCTGTTGCTTTGGTGAAAGTTACCGATGTTTGTCACAAAACAATAGGTTGACGATCGTTTACCTATTTGCCATTAGCAGCTGGCGACCTTGAGAATGATGCCGTGATAGTTCAAGTACTGGTGTCACTTGGTTCCATAGGAAGGCGAGTTTTTGTCGAAATATTGTTAAAAGAGACTTTTACATCTTATTCGGTAAATTAATCATAGAGACTTTTTTCCTTGATTTTTTTTACGACCAACTGTAATCTTTTGACGATATCAACAAATAATCTCATTTATTTACTTAGAAAAGGGTATATAAGGAAGGTAATCTTCTATATGACATGTTCTATTTAACCATATTTTCAAGTCATACTTAAAATACTTGAATATATGTTTTCTCCTTAAAATTCAGTTGCTTTTTAATCGATCGATATAATTTTGAAATTTGAAAAAAAAAAAAATCATGGAGCAATCCTATATAACTAGTCGAGCATTATGACTAGTGCCTTTTTAGAAGATATTTTTGAAAGGACAAAACGCCATGAAATCCCTTTATTAAACGGCTATTATGATACATTCAGGACAGTGCTGGATTATGTCCCTTCCTGGGCTTGATTGGATTTTTATATATATATTTCTTTTCTCAAAAAAAAATGATCAAACAACAATGGACAGTTGCTAGTAATTGGTATGAACTATTTTGGTAGATAATGGATAAATATTACTGAAATTTCGAAAAATCGAGGACTAAAAGAATACTCGAAATGAGAGCATTTTTGAAGACCTTAACTTACATTTATTGTCGCTATGTGAAATAAAAAAAATGAAAGAAATGAAGGAAAGCAAGCAAGACATCCTGTCGGTAGGTTTCCTTGTCAGAGGTATACGTACGAGAAAGAAATCTGCTTCCTTTATTATTATTCAAATATCGCTCATTTAACTCATTCATTTCCTTTCCATCGCATTTGCTCTAAATAACCTAGTTATCGTGATTGAGTCAACAGTTTTCATCGTATTGTCTTCACAATTGCTCAACCCTATAATAGGAACATAATAATGAATCCTTTTGAAAATGGACCAGGGCCCATTTTATTAGACTTCTTACGATAAAATTAATCGTAAGTCTAAATCGCAAATTGTACCTGTTGTTTTCATTCGTGGTTTGAATCTGTCTTGCAATATCTCATGAAGCATTGCAGAATTTCATATTTAGTTACTGCTGTAGAAGCAACTTTTAATTTTGAGGTACGCAAAAAATGAGCGAAAGATGTTTAGCCCCTTGTTCTTAAAAAGTCACGGGAAAAGGGCCTTGTGAAAGTTTGCTTTGACTATCCATGTTATCGCGTGGGAGACGATAATTTCCACATGGTTTACATGAAACTAGAAATCACAGTAGGGACCTATATTGCGAAAGAGTCCCCAGTTTTGATCAGACTTGATCCAAACTTTCTCAAACTGAATGTACCTCTATAGGGATGGTATCCATATGAAAAGTTTGAGTGTGATTAAAGGAAATCTCAAACAGGCTCTGAATGATTATCTTATTATAGTGGTGGGGCATTTCGGAAAGGGGTCCGGTCTATTGAGTGTAATGAGAAAAGGGGCTTCGTGAATATTTGATTAAATTATCCCATGGCTAGTCCTTTGGTTACATTTCAAGAGATGGTTCCTTCTTAAATACTTTTAGTATCATATTATTATCACATGTATATGATTATTAAAGCAGATATTTTGTCTTTTAAAGAAATTATTTTAGGACTTTACAATGAACTTAAGTTACCTTTAGCACCGTTTAACATTGTAGATGTGTGCAGCCTTAGTCGTTGGATTTTTATTTCTGTAGAAATAGAGCTGTATTTTTACTACGCTCTTAAGCCCTTACATGATCGTGCATATAAAGGCTGCATGCATATGTATGAGAGTTATGTAAATAATTAATCCTTGTCATATACAGACAATGTTTTTATAGAATAATATTTCCATCAGTTAACAATGCACTTTAAGGATGCTTTTTCAATAATATTTCTTTTCATGTCGAATGCATATTCAAAACGTGTAGATCTATATTTCTCCTGTTCTCTTCGAAATCTTGTAACCGTATTCTTTTAAGTTGTAGAAACGATGCTTTTTGGAAGAAAATCGACGATTTATACTTTAAGATGATATTTGGTTAGTCACTTAAGGCAGTTTTTCAAGGGATCGTGATCATTGCCTGGAAATTTTCATTCTTATTACTAGACTTTATATATTATTGATCTAGCGTAAAACACCATTATACTTGGATAAATACCGTGGTTACATCAAAGATCGCTGATACACCATTCACAAAGGCACGTTCTTGCTGATTACTATAATAAAATCTCACAGGATATTGGGAACCCATATAACTAGGTTAATTTGCTAAACCTCACTGACCCAAATGCTACTGTGGTTCTGGTATATCCGTGTATATGTATTAAGGGCACTGTGTGAATATTATCATCAGTATCGTAGAAATCTTAAAAGAATTGGCATGACCTGTGTATGTTTTCTTTCATAATGTGATTTTTTGTTTCGTCTGTCAATAAAATATCATTCTAAATGCTCGAAAAGAAAATTCAAACATCGATTAATATAATTTGGATTACCTGTCTATTTTAAAGCTAGGAGAAAACCCGAGGTATTGTGATCACCTTGGCGTCGTTCGCGTTTTCTTTTTTTTTTTTTTTTTTTTTTTTATTTCGTTTTTTTTGGTGTGTGCTTTCTTTGGCGTTAGTGTAACAAACGTTAACTTTCATCATTTCTCTGGTGTTATTGTAGGTATCTTCATAAAACTCTGCATGTGTGCTCACCATCACTAGAGCTATCCAGAATACCAGGGGGGGTTTAGAGTTATAACCCTTTTTCGACTTATTTTTTCCTTTATCCAGCGCCTGCAGCCGAGCGGTGACATACTTACGATTTTGGCACTTGTACCGCTATGAAAATGTCCAAAAATAGAAAAACTTCCACACAAGGTTTTTCTGCAAAATAAGACTTTTAGACTTAATAACTCTAGACGAAGTGAGAACTTCTTTAATGATCCATAAACAATTGTTTCATAAGAGTGTGAAATGTTGGCTATGTATGTAAATTTAGATATTATGCATTCGATATTTATAGGTTATGATTTAACGAAGCATCTTAGGGCTTATTCAAAATGCAATTTTAAAAGAAGCAACTGTAAGTGATTGGTGCAACGCCTTTTAACAAAAAGTCTAAATTGAGCCTGGGCGTGACGTTTCCAACACTTTCTCATAAGCGTATCTTGAGGACTCGGATCAGCCTGTGCAGCCGCACAGTCTGATCAGAGTCTTCACTACGCATTAAATCGGTAGCTAGGGACCCATTCTCACTGTTCACAACTACGGAATATTTTCATTATACTGTGTAGCTGTTCAGGAAGCCCAATGTCTGTCGATCACGAACACATAAAATTGTTGGAAATGTCACGCACAAGCTAAATTATTTTCCATATGGTATTATATATACCTTGGATTGCATAATCATCAGATTTCACAGTGGTCATACATTTAAAACCATTCAGTTTAATGTAAATGAGAATAGCACATGATTGTTTTCATAAAATGGATGGTTTCTGGCGTAGCCATTATCATGGGTCGTTGCATTTCGATAAGACAGCTGTTTTTGGATATTACTTTTTTATAGAAAATCAGAATATCAACTTGAAACGATAAAATGTCGATTGGATATCGAATCTTCGTTGAAGTTTCAATGCTTTGATTAATCAAGTTTATCGTTTTGAGCATAACTCTAAGCACTAACGTTAACAATAATCGACTGAGTCCAAAAATTTAAACTCGCCGAATTACATCACGGCTAAGCCGCGCCTTGCAAGGTAAAAAATAACCAGAGTACAATCAAGGAAAACATGCTACCCTCGCAATCATAGATCAGCAATAAAGTTATCTTTACAAGAGAAGTTCGTTAGGTTTTTATAGTGTTCCAGCTCAGTCAATCTGAAGACAGATATAAGAATCGTTGTGTTTACTCATATTTCGTTGGGGTAAAAATCTTTCGATTTGTCTCTATTATCTAGGACACGTAGTCGTGCCTATGTAACATTACTAGTAATTACACTATTCCATATTCATTCAAACGTTATCATTGACGTTAACCCAAAAGCACCAAAATCAAATTAGGAACACCAGCGTCACATTACTTCGGAGAAGTACACAGTAATGTTGATTCTTTTTTCCTTAATCCATTCATCACAATGAAATATTTGTTACGTAAGACCTGACCTAATTGACGATGCCGTCTTCCGTTAGAGGAATTAATTTGTCCAAAATAATAAGTCCCCGGAGATATTAATAGTAAATCCCTTTCGTGCGTCCTAGAATCTACTCATAAAATATTGGATTTCGTCTTAAGGCTAAAAAGCTTTGTCCTTACAAAAATACAAAGAACTCAAAGTCATGCTATATAGAAAGAATCTATTGTAAATGTATTTACAATAAAGGAATGTGTAAAGTGTTAACTACAAATGCAATGAAAAAAGCAATTCAAGAGATTCAAGATTCGAGATTCTTTTATTGGCATATAAAAATCTTTACAGTTAATCCCCATAAGCAATTATGTCGTACTTGATCAAAAGCACCATTTTTTATATATTTACCCAGATAGGTATTGTTGGTTTTCGACAAAAACATCTAAAACACAGCTTTATAATATGACCACCGGAGTTAAATAACCCCATAGAATATTTTTTATTTTTACACGGTTGATATAACAAGAGTGGAATAACAATGCAAATGAGCTCAGGACGTTAATTTACATTATATTTTTTTTTATTTAAAAATGAGGTCATAGTAGATGTAGTGACGCCATTTACAAACAGCGTTACGCCGCAAATTGTAATCGATTAGTTGATTCGATTTTGTAGATTTATCACAAAACATGGGGCATATTATAAATCGAATATTTTATTAAACCCGTCATCTGAAACAGATAAAAAAACACGGCACGTAGATTAGTCGTTTAATAAATGTTGTATTTCCATGACCATTTGTTCAATATCCTCTATATATTCAACATTCTATGCACTAAACGACGATATACTGAGTTTATGAAAAATAACACGTCATATATACTTAGCACAAAAAGAAACTTTGCATGACTTAATTGGGGTTGCTGTGTAGTAGTTAAACAATATGGAACGCACGTGTATTTATTACGTGAAACTTTGAGAAAATACCCGTCGGTTTGTACAAGGATCAATCACGGAAGTCTGTAAAATTAAGGTTTTATTGAGGGTCAAAGGACAAAGGGGTTGATTTCAAAAATCTACAAGACGAAAGAAAGATGTTTTGGTGGTGTTTTGAGTGTCAGATCTGGAGGTTAATGCCCATAAAGTTGTTTCACTATCGTTTGTGATCAACGTCTAATATAAGCCGAAGACCCCATTTTTTACCGTTCCTTGGATGAATTAAGCAAATCAGAAACGGTATTTTTTCGATAGCCATGGCATACCTGTTTCAAATTAAAATTGACAAAGAGTTTTTTTGTGACAGTGATAATCGATATTTTTGATTTAGTAACAAAAAGTGCTCGAAATGAACTATGGGCAGATCAATACTAGTATGTACCCAAAACCGGAAGTGACAAACGCACAAGCCTAGCCGTGGTGCAATCGTGCAAAATCTTGCGTCTGTTCAGTCTCTGTAGCTAGCCCGATCAGTATATATGCCAATATAGTCCATGAAAGCCACCCAAAATAGTCTCAGAAGTGTTTTAGGTTGTTTTTTTTTTTTTTTTTTTTTTTTTTTTTTTGCTAAGCATATTTCGAAGTTTTGTTTAAACATATTCAGTTCTCTGACCAGAAGTTTATGTAATTAAAAAGCCATAACTACGTTTAATATTGAAATGTATTCGCATTAAAATATTTGACCCGTCACGCGTAAAGAGGTCATATAGGAACTCCTTAAATAGAAATTTGGAAAAAAGAGATTTACCCTAGTACTGGCCAAACAGAGGTCGTATTTAAAAAATTCTTTCATAGGAAGAAAGATCGATTATTCTAGATTCAGACAATTAGTTAGGTGCGAAAAGTGTCGACCATAGTCAGTAGGTCGACACTTATCACACTACCAAGGTGGTCCCACGCGACCTTTTTGTTTTTCGCACGAATGCTATTTATAGACAAGGCGGTGATTCGCCTATCGGGTTTTCCCGTGGTGTAAGGGGGATAAAAACTAGGTGGCTGAACTGGTAGCCCGCATTTACAAACTCGGATTTTAGGAAGATCTCTCACTAATGCAGAACTTCTTGGGTCTAGATCACCTCAGTGAACATACCCCAACATTTCCAGGAATCTCGCTGTGTTAGGATTTGTGATAAGAAGGTCGTAAATCGCTTGTATTACTTTAGCGAGTTAGCACACTCTGATCACGAGCACATAAAAGTCAATTTTGACTCTCTCCGTGGTTTTAACACTTTTACTACGAATGGAGCCTAAAATATAAGTCATTTGCTCTCAGTTTAGGGGTCTTCCAATAACAAATGGACATTTTAATATCTTTCTAGAATTAATTAAACTAGGTCGTCTGCTACGGCAATGTACATGTATTCTAAACATAGCCGGTGGCCTACTCCGCCTAACTCGAATTACCGTAATACCTGTGTTTACGCAGAAGGGGGACATTGGCTCTATCAAAGTTTATTTATTTATTTATTTTTCTTTCTTTTTTTTTTTTGGGGGGGGGGGGGGGGAGAAAAACGCTCAACGGAGGCACAAGTGCAATGACGAATCTCTCTTCGATGATCAATCCTGTACACTTTTCAGAAATTTTGCGTTTTTTCGGACTGTGGCTGGAATGTCCTTACTCAAATAAAGCTTCATAGGGAGTTAGGACATTTAAATCACAAACATCTAAAACCGATTATTAACTCAGTCCGCGGTGATTTTTGTTAAAAAAAACTAACTGAAGGAAAGCTAAAGTTAAAGCTTCCAGGTCCACTTTCAGGGGTTCTCCGCTTATATTTCGGGTAGAAAATATGTCTTTTATGCTAATTTATATATCTATACGTCGTCTAATACAGACAATCGTCTTATCGTATATTTAGGCAACTCACATTCTACTGAGTTAAGGCATACTTCCGCCGAATTAAATGCCGTTGCGGGGGCTGTGAGGAATATTAATTTGTACGACGTGCGGTCTACGTTTTGCATCTTTTTGTTATTTACACTTTGGTTTGTTTTCTTCTTTCTTTTATTGCATGGGTAACGGAAAACGATCGCATTCGCAAAGAAGTCTCCTGCCGTGGATATTAAAGAGCAATACCTTCCGAGATGGTACACCCCAAGGGGAAATACTCGGTGTCTTTCTCAGGAGGTTTTGCGCTTTACCGGACCCTGAGACCAAATGACGTCAGATACCATACGTGATGTAAGGAGTTATAACATTGATTCTCCGGACGACTTCAAACAATAAAGAGCTATTTTTGGACGTGCATACATTGTCTACATCTAAAAACTTGATGTATTTTCCATAGCATAGACCTGCCTAAAGCGGTCCCGCAGATAGCAAATTTCTTATCAACCGTTCAACCCAATCTTAAAATATTTAGAACACGGCCGCTATGCCTATTAACCCTATATATTTTTTTGATAATCTCTAGGTCTTTCATTCATTTTTTTCTCTCCCAAATGCTGACAGGCATACCAAAAATATTCGTTTTCCAATTAATGATTTATGGTGTTTTTAACCAAGCTTCGTGAAAAAATATGAGAAGAATCAACACAAGCAAAACAGTGTCTTGCAATTCATATTTTATCGAATACACTACAGTTAGATAAAAAAAAAATTGTAGGCCTTTGTTTTAAGACAAGGAATTTCAATGATATCCCTTAACCTTGAAGCCGCAGCTGAGATTTCATTTATTCCTTATCAATATAGTTGTTTGGTGTTATTTGTGGATATGTACATTAAATTTACAATTCTATCACGAATTCTCATAAGCACACTCGTAGTTACTTTTCAATTCTATCACGAATTCTCATAAGCACACTCGTAGTTACTTTTAAATTTAGAGTCATTTTAATTTTATATTAAATGTGAAGTAAACAGCTCATGCGGATTAAAGAGGGTTGGACGCCCCTTATAAATATGTGACCCGCCATTCAAAAAGGAACGATCTGGGTATTGCGTATTATATTTTTGAAAATGCCACCTCTGTTTGACCGGTACTGGAACCGATCTCTTTTTTCAAATTCTTTTTCGGGTGCTCCTTTTCAAGTTTTGCGTGACGGGTCGCGCATATTTCATTAACAAAATAAACCAAAGGTGTTAATGTCATATTCGATTCGTATTTTGAACCGTAAACATAGGCTTAACAAAAAGAAGTAAAAAAAGCATTGTAATTCCTATAGAGTTTGCATTAACATTGAAACTTGCCGATCTTGGGTCGAAACATTTTACATTCATCATATGTTTTTATGGATAATTTCTTTTCGTCTCGTTTTATTTTGACCACAATGCCATCAGAAACATCCACCTCCAGTGCTTTCAGCGCTTTGATTATGGACATGAAACAAACAGACAATCGTTACATCACGACCTAAACGTCGAAATTATAGCTTGTTCAAGCTGTTGTTACACCTTTTAGGTCGCCGCCCAACGAAACTGTTTGAATCAAAATTTCTGAAAATGATAGAGGTCAGCAGTCCTCTCATTATAAACGAGTGTTTAATTGGTCAGTCTATTCATAGATTGACAACAACGGTCTGTATATTGCCATGATAACAACAGATATAACGTAATAGAATTCTCACGAGATCATTCTGTAATGAAAGGGGTCATGAACCTCCAACTTCTTTATTTCCGATAGCCATTATCATGGTCTCAGAAAGTGGCCGAGCAATTCACATAATGTGTCATGTTTCCGATTTACCAGGCTTCTGTGACATCCAGGCAATTATCCCCATTCTTATTAGCGTCATCATCAAGACATCTCATCGTATAAATTGCACGCGATAAGGTTAACATTTAGACGGTTGTATCGATATTTTCTATAGGTAGTGCAGGTTACTTATCGAATATGTTAACTTCCTGAAAAGAACCTGCTATAATATAATTAAAATACCGTGACGTATGTAAATGACTGCGATGGCTCAGTGGATACGCATGCTAGACTATCGACTGATTGTTACCAAAACGCTCCCGGTTCGTATCCTGTCATCGGCACATTTTGTTATTGTTGGTTTTATTCGACAAAATTAAACTTTTTACATCATCAAATACACGCAGATAAATTTCTTTTCTATGTGTTTCTTTATATTTTAGATATGTATCATAGGATTAAACATACAGGATTATACCGTTCGGAGAAGCCTTTGTCGATTCTATGCGATGAAATATCGGATCATGAAACAATCGCCTTTGGTCTACAATTGTTTTGGCTATTGCATTCGGTTTATCAGCGTGAACTCTTTTTAATTTGGAATCTTCGAATAGTCAAATTGCAGTTTCAAGCTCTATCTAAAGTGGCCTTTATATCCATCCCCACGGTGAAGTAAATATAGTATATATCTATTCAATCCAAAGAATACAAAAAGCCTTTGAAGAATTTTCAAAACTAGCACAACATTTAACAATTTTTTAAAAAAAAAAAAATTATGCCATTAAATGTATAAATTGAAAAAGTTAATTTTAATGTCGCAATGCAGAATTGAACTCGGTCCGCTTGGTCAAAATTCTGTCGTCCTTATCCACTCGACTACGCCACTCCGATAAACTACTGCATGTTTTTTCAGTATAATAAACACAGCCAATCGACATGAACACTGTTTTCAATAACATGGATTGATCCAGTGTTTATATACAATATCGCGCTTATCGCGTGAGCATAATAGAGCTACGCGTGTTTATTCTATTCCACGTAATTTATCTGACCGACCTTCGATGTTGTACTTACCATTTTAACCTACGATTATACACCAAATCTTTTCATGAAATGAAACCTGCATTGACCTGAAATCACTTGTCTGCCATGATCTTAATCAGAACCGCTTTCATATGAACTTTAATGATTTTAAAGATGTCATGAAATTCAAAACATTGCAACATGATTGCACGATCAATAAATGGAATACGTTTCTTTCTTAATTAAATATCAATGTTATGTGGTCTCGGCTGAGACGAATTAGTATGACTCGACAAAGTCTCGTCATTATTCCAACCTCGACCAGATAACATCGATAATTGAAGACACTAAAAAATGGCTCTCTCGAATAACCCCGGTTATAAGCGCAAATTGACGACAAGAAAGCAAAAACGCCTCGGTGAAAAAAAAATCGTATTTCTTTTCTGGTAGACATGGAATGTTAAGAAAAATATCAGCTAGCTTTTATAAACCAGATGAGCAGGTTGCTACTTTCACCTATCATATTTCTATTTATCCTGTTACATTTCTTTTAAAGGCCTTTCGACATTAATGTATGTGGAAATCTAATCTAATCCTTATTTGTCACGCCGACATCGTCAGTAAGGGTGGGTGAGGTTACAGCTAAGGAACACACTCATATTGTATAATGACTTCTCATGACCTAGTAAGTAAAAAAAAAGAAGAAATCAAAATACCTACATACCTAAATGGCAAAGAATAAGTTGATCAGGTGATTTTCTAGTCGATAGCAATTTCAACTGCCCAGTGGTCTCTTTTCCTGCATCTAAAAGCAACCCTCAATTCAATGCATTCCTGGTAGATAATATTAAGACTGGCATAGAATGAGAAAAGATTTATATCAGCTTTCTAAAAATCTACCTCAGCTTAATAGAATCCACGTTTAATCCACCCAAATGATTAAAATTCCTGATTTTGTTCAAATGAATGTTAACACACAAACGTCAATTTCAACATAAGATAACGTCATCAGTATTTACTACGTCATAGCTGTAATCATGATTTGTCCGGTTTAAGTACGAGAGTGGACAGAATTATTTTTCATATGAATAGATACGCAGCAAAAAAATCGGGAGGAACTCTTTAAAAGTGCTTTACACAGAAAAAAAGAATCCGGCTAGTAACGTGACAAAGTGACATGATAAAGATACCACGTGATCAAGTGACCTGATATCAACAAGTTTATCATACCGCCTTTTATCAGGCAATAAACATAGCTAGTGACAGGACAAATACATGTTAGTTGCGAAAATAATGCTTTCATATGTAAACGTATCGCCTAATTCCTTTGGCCCTTTTGAACTTGAGGTTTGCCCTTTCGTCAACGTATAAGTACTAACGATATTAATGGAATTCAATGTTGAAATCATTGACGAAATTACCACACCATTTCCATACGCTAGCAATTTAAAAGAAAATAACATCATCCGAGAAAGTACGAGTGATGCCGATTTCAAATTTTACAATAAGGTTCGGACAACCTTAATGAGCGTTTTATAAATTGTGTAATGATACCGAGTCATGAATCAAAAGTAGAAGTTACACGGCCCTTACAAATTTGTTTTATGACAAAGACTCACAACTTCACAATAGTTTTAATGTCTCTCAGAAATTCTTTCATCCTTTTCACATCCCTTTTACATAAATTTGTTATCAGAGAAATTGATTGTGTAATTCAAATGATCAAACAGAGACCTAGAGGGTGTCATTAAACAGGCCGACACTAAAATAACCACAAATATCTTTGTCGAGTTTGACTTGTAATTCATATCACTCCTGATTATAAGTCTTGTACTAGAAAAAGACGGGTTATCAATCATACAAGTTCGAGATGCTGACTCGTCATTTGAAAAAGCTCCAGTCTTCATAAGATAATTTGTTTTAAAAACGACAATCTGGCAGAGGACACACTGTCGACTCGCCTCCTAGATAACAAAGAAAACTAGACCAGATAACATAAAGGAATACGTCTCGTTGCACGTGCACAGCAACTCCAAGGACGTTTAGCTTATAACTTTTATCATCCTTGCTTAAACGATTTTTCAGAAGCAGTTCTTTGGAATCGTGACTTTTTTGATGCAGTAATAACGGAATAGTGAATAGAGTGTCGCATCAATTTCTTCGATTTGTATCATATTGTCAAAATATGCAAAAATATGTCGTTAAAACATAACCCTCATATATCATCAACGCAATGTTTGTGTCCCCTTACATAATACTACATCCGGATATGCTTAATCACGATCGAATGTTGGTCAAGGAGGTTGGCGGTCGTGAATGGTCTGTGAAGTACAGTTAAAAACACAATGAATTGAACAATGTAAAGTAATTTTGAGTGAAATTGTTTGGTTGGGATGAGCAAGTTTTGATTGATTTTCTGAGTGGCCTATAAATTTGGGCATGGCAGAACGGGTCGACTTTAAACTGTTAAATCTTTGGATAACATCTCTTCTTCAACCACTAAGCTATTTGCAACGATACTTTGTCAGAATGTTGATAAGGTGACATCAACTGGACAAGTAAAATTCAGGTGAGTGGCTTAGGGCCATTTTGTCACTCCTGATCATTTCTTGGAGTATTTTGCACTTTGGAATGAGCTTTGAATGTAGCACCGATCTAGTAATTTAGAATACTTTCGATCGGGTGAGAATCGACTCTGCGTTCAGAATGCGAAAGCGCTTGCCCGAACGGTTTTAACACCGAGCAGACTATCTTGAGCGCTCTCCAAAATTTAGCCGGTTGCTAGGAAACAAAAGTGACTCGAATCAAAGCTAAAACCTTCCAAAATCGCAAAACCATTTTTTTTCAGTTTTATAGAATGAGGTAAAGGAGTATTTGTTGATCATAGATCCCACCCTCCACAAACTATTAAATTTTCGAACAAATTCAATTCGAGAATTTCGTGAAAATTGACAATTCTTAGTCAAGCTTTGTCTGCCATTTTTTGTTCTTTGCTAGTCACCTTGTGGCATTGCTCACCGATTTTCAAGCGCCCCAAGAAAACACATCGGATAGGACTGCAGGAAAGCGCTGGTTGACATTTCGCTGGCTCACCACGAAACAATTGAAACTCCCCATATGTTTATAGGGAGTTACAACTGTTTCGCGCTGAGCTATCGATTTGCTTGCGCTTTGCGTTCCTGAGCGCGGGGTAGTTTTACGATATTCATAACTGTAGAACATAAATTTCATCTTGTAGTCTATCAGTTAATGTGATAGTAACGAATCTTTCATTGTTTCTAGACTATCTAAGTGTAGCCTTTCAAACAATACAATTCCTTCAAGCTGACAGAATGTCAATTAGATGAGCATGTTGCCTCGATGTAAAAGCAGGTCCTCTTCAATTTATCTCCTCCCAATGAGGATGTTATGAGGTCTATAGACCGGTATCAGTTCTTTCAATTGACTCGAAAATTACATTGTAAAAAACAACTGACGGTTGATAGTGGGCATGGTATCGCTTTGAAACTCAACAATCTTCATTTTGCGATTAAAATGTCATTCAGCTACATGGTTAGTTACATCGTGAAATTAACATTCATCACAATCAAAACCATTTTAAATCACTCACTCGGTGAGTGTTTGGAATGAGTTAATGGAGCACCGAGCGAGCCATTTAGAATGCTTTTGATCGAAGTAAATGTTAACTGACTAACGATGTCATTATGTAGTCCGTTTGACTTCTATATGGACCAACCTTTTCATAAATTACATAATTGTGTTTGAATGAAGGATCTCTATATGATTAAATATTAATTTCATCTTGATACCATTCCAAAATATATTTTTTGGCAACAAAATGATTTTAAAATAATGATTTGGTTAATGATAATATTTTCGCCTTTTCTGCTCTTAAACACGAGGGGTGGTAAAGGCTATTTAGTTGTAAATGAATTTAAACAAATAGTAAAAACACGTTGTTTTACACTAAACATTTGACAGAAGAAATGTCCATTATTCCATATTTGGAGAAGCTAATTAGCATATCGACGGCCAGGACATCTTAAACTTAAATATCCCGTGATTTATACTGTTATTACTCGTCTGCTTATCTAGTTTTCCTCGTGAAAATCCCAACGGCTTCGTAAAATAACCATTTTTGATTGGTCTAAATAAGGGAATGTGGGGTCCATCTTAGAATGGATAAAAACTATCATCAATTATCTGGTCAAACAGTTTTTTAACAAATATAGAATACACTAAGATTTGTTATCCAAAGGAAGTAAATCAAAGGACTGAAGGTCCTGAAAGTCGCCATGAGGATGATGATATTTTGGAACTTTGGTTATTTGTGATCAATAACTCGGATTTTGAGACAAGAACAACCCAACAGTATTGTTTACGGGCAAACAGATGATATAAGATCACAATAGCTCACCCATAGTAGTTTTACAGCACTTTTAACAGTATGTCATACATTGATGGATGCGACACCTACACATCGATTTCCCACCACTATTACCACATCCTCTCTGAGCATCCAGTGTTTTATTGCACTTAGGTCTATGGTTATCAACAAATGACCAAACGGCGAAATTTTGGGGTGATACAATTTGAAAAGACTTGGAGACGCCAAAATATATTATATTAACCCTTTCCCAAACAACAACACTTTTTCACTTTCAATTTCAAACTCCTGAGAATCAAAATCCAAAGTCAATTTCCAGTTCAAGATTTATCAATTGTCAAATGTTATTCATAGAGAAAATCAAGTTAAAACAAAAACGGCTGAATCAAATTCCTGATATTGTTCATTAGTGCATGTAGATCTAGTTTTTGCTTCAAACTTCAATGATCAAGACGATTCATATTAATATAAGCGGTTAGTGGTCAAAGCAATTGGACAGATATGCAAAGTATAAACACTACAAAAAACCAAACCTCTGAATAATCGTATTTTTTGAGAAAAAAAAACAACAAAAAAACGAGCTTATCACTTCAGTTCAAAACGAAAGTAAAACCTAGCTGACTGATTTGACATCGATGTTCAGAGTTTAATTCCGTTCGCAAATAGCACTCTTGAATTCTTATCAACAATATCTTTACATGACCGGTTCAATGTAAACCGATATCGTGTAGAATTGAAAAGTTGTGTACTGGATTATCAAAATCGCAGTATCATAAAAGCGGTTACAAAATAAAATTAGGTCAATACAATGGAAGCCCTCGGCTCAAGCACTATCCGAATATTTTTGTTTTATATAAATTGCCCACGCACTAATTAATTCATCAAATACATTGAACGCATATTTGTGTCGAAGTGGAATACAAAGCGGTACCTTTTTTGTTTACATGTATAAATCTGGGACGTCAATCTTTCCAATATGGCGGCCTACGGCTACGGCTTGAGAATCGCTAGAACGATGGTTTTGAAAGGCTAAATCAATGATGTGGATGGAAGTTTTCCGTTAAATTCAACGTTGATTGATGAATAAATAAAAACAGACGGACAAGCCAAAACAATTTGTCTACTCACCTAGAGATTAAACGTGCAATACAAAGATCGATGATTTTCCTGACAATAAAATTTGTAGAATCCTCGGCGTACTAATTTTGCAACTCAAATTTACTTTTGACATCAAGATATCCATTATGAAGTTTTCATAAGATTGTGTTTATCTTCAAAAGGGAAAATATAAGTCAAAGTATTACATTAAACAAACAAAATAGCTGCTTTTTTAAACTTTCGCACTACTTTTTGGTGTCATTGGGTCCGGTGCAAAGAGATAGAGTAAATTCCAGAAAAAAAGTAGTTCTTTGCCTAAACCAGTATACAGACACCCTGAACACTATCACCATATACACCCTTTCAGCTAATCGCAATAAGCTTCCATTTTGACAAATGGCGACTTAAAAACCTCCAAAACTATAT
Source organism: Fragum whitleyi (assembly GCA_948146395.1). Classification (NCBI taxonomy): domain Eukaryota; kingdom Metazoa; phylum Mollusca; class Bivalvia; order Cardiida; family Cardiidae; genus Fragum; species Fragum whitleyi. The sequence continues at coordinate 55,672,477 of OX411545.1, read as the reverse complement.
TCACCAAAATATTCGATTTTATTCTAAAACGACTTGCCAAAATTCATACACTTTAGACTCTGTCCTTATGCAAATCAGAGCTATCTTTGGATAGAGAATTCGCTGTTCCGTTTATTACAGATACGAGTAGGAATGAAAGGCAGAAAGTTAACATGTAGACGGGCGGACAAAATCACTATTACACCTTCAAAAATTCTGAAAAACAAAATTCTTCATGGAAATATGATATGACAAGAAAAAAATACGCTTCATTAATTCGATTCTGAGATTTTCGGCGAAATGTTGGTCCATATAGAAGTCAAACGGACTATACTATATGAATAACACATAAGAAGACTTCATGATGAGCAGCTGGGCCTAGGACGTAATGTTGTTATTATGCTGGTGTGTGAAAATCGTTTATGGGTAGGTTCACCAGCAACTGAGATAAAGGCACAAAATTTAAAAGTAACATTTAAAAAGTCATCAAAATTATAACAGCTTTTAAACCATTTTATTGCACTCGAGTTCCTGGTTGCGATGCTTCGACATTGAATATGAACACCACTAGTTGTAGAATTCACGCTTTGTATCAAATTCTTGACTAGAAACGAACAATCAAATGAAACTGATTCCATACCTTTTTAGGCTTTATCCAGAGAATATTGAAATATTTACTCAAAAAACACATGAGGATAGTTAAAAAAAACTCCGTTAATATTATGAAAGATCATGTTTTCCGAAATGTTGCAAAACTAGTATGGTTCCACTAATTTACGGAACAGGCTCTTACAATGAACTTAACAATTGGGTCATTTGAACCCGACTTTGTCGATGCTTCCCGAGGAAAAGAAAGTAACATCTTGAAATTGTCATTCGTCTCAATCAAAACCATTCTTAATCGCTCAATAAGCGCTACATTCATTCATTCAAAACACTCACTGAAACCATTCAAAAACGATCAAATGACCTAAAAAGATAAGCTCCACAACTACATCAAAATGAATTTAGCTTGAAATAAATCTCCATTTCAAAAATATAATTGAAATTGTAAGCGTCTGATTGGTTCTGTGAGAAATAGGAATCTTTTTATAGACCTTATATGCATATTTTATTAAAGGGAGGTAATGAATATCGCTATTTTTGTTCATCCACAACAAAATTAGCGATATCGAATTACCTCCCTTAAATTTCACTCAAAACTCGCTCCTCTAACTAATTCAATATCATTCAAAAATCATTACTAAATAATTCAACTTGTCAATTTCACGATGTTACGAACTGTACAACATATTAACAATTACAATAACACCAACTTTGATACCATGTATTTAAGACATGAGCATTATTGGCGAATATATCCACAGAATGAGGATTATAACTTTAGCAAAGAAAGATTATGAATTATCCCTCATTACCTTAAAAACACGCTCTCAAATCGTTCAAACACACCGAAGTCGTTCAAATCGCTCCAACAATTGCGTTGAACTTAATCAAACCATTCTATGAATTGCCTTGCATGGATTTGAATATTACATTGACATACACTTTTTTAATCCATTTATAGAACATAACGTAGATTTCATTAAAGGAATTAAATCGAATATCACTTCATCTCCCTAATTTCGAACAAATTCAGAATTATTCTATTGTTTCAATGAAATCAACCAATCGATTACTTATCGAATCCGGAATCGTCGTAAAATTATTTCCCTAATCAAATTCACGATTTTCTAAACTATAAGGTTAATTGACAGGAACACGAGGTTATGTCGTATTTTTTTATATACATCACACGCACCAAGCGTCATAACTTGGCCCTAGAATTTCCATGTTCTCTTCGTATAGTTACATTGTATCTCTTCCTCTTATACTTGCAATATCGAGCTTAATGACTCCATTTTGTAACTTCACAAAAACACTTTACCTTTCGTATTTCATTTATTGGACATGTGAAAGGGAGAGAATTATAGCTAAGCTCAATATTGTGGTGTTGTAATGGTTATCTTTCTTGAAATATTGTCTTCATTTCTCCGAAGTACATGTTTCTCTGATGAACTTATATCTGGCCTGTTGTTTATATCGCGCCGCTCAATGAACTTACCAATGATTTAATGTTGTTTATCAAATCAACAAACAAACCATTTTCCAGACGCCGTTCTGTGTCCTAGCGTGCCATTTTTGTATAATATTTGATATTGCACAATGTTATCATTTGCCTGGCGTAAGTGTTCACAGAAGCCGGAAGTCTGCCGGAAGTCTACCGAAGTGCCTGCATGATTTCTTTTTTAAAAACCAATCACAAAAGTATTGCGGTAATAAACGATACACAAATTTAAGTGAGACATCAAAGGTCAATTTTGTCTATACATGTATAAACAAACTAGTCCTTTGATTAGTCACTTTAATTTGTGTATCTATTATGCTCTACTCGCACTATCCCCGTACAATTTAGTGTGTGTACGATTAAACCGCCGTACTTTCAGATTATTGAAGATGTGTCCGCAGCTTGTGGTTGCTAACCATTTAGTAGTTTTCGCTTAAGGTAGTGGACCCGTAATAGTTCCGCAACGTTTTGGGAGTCATGAACTTAAGCAGTGTTAACCGATGTTTCCTAATGCTCTTCATTAGGAAACATCGGTTAACATTGTGAAAGCACATGTGGTCCGAACTGTTGTGAAACTATTACTACCTACTACCTTAATGTCCACGCACTTTTATTTTCAACGCAAGTTAAAATGCTTTGAATGTGTTTGAGGCTAGGGTTCAAGGATAGCTACAGTTAACAACATCGTGAAATTGACAGGGTGAATGATAATTGAATGATTAAGGAATTAAATTGAATGAAGGTGTGGAGCGAGTTTTGAGTGAATATAACGGGAGGTTATCCAATATTGCAATTTTGTTCATGTTGTACAAAATTAGTAATATTGATTTCCTCCCTTTAAAAAAATATGCATACAAGTTCTATAGATAACTCCCTATTTCTTCAAGATCCTTTCAGACGCTTACAATTTCAATTATGTCAGTGAAAACTCGATTTTTCTCAAAATTCAAAATTTATTTTGAATGACGTTGTTGATTCTATATTTATCAATGGGTTTTAGCGTCTTTGAATGGTTTGAGTGAGTTTTTGGAATGAGTGCATAGAGCGCTGAATGAGCGATTTAGAATGGCTTTGATTGAGGTGAATGTCAATTTCACGATGTAACTAACTGTATATATCAAAAGACCGCCCCTTATAAATCTTTATATTCGGCACTAGTTCAGTTATATCTTTCGAGAAGATCTTAAGGTAAACGTCGAGAAAATTATAGAGATGAAATATGTCATAACTCCTATAAAATTTGTGTTCTGAAAACGCGTATTTGCTATTCGGTCTATGCATACCCCTTTTCGCTAGATTAGCGCATGCTCTCTTTTCTAAATCATTTAAAATGTCAAAGTCCTTGCAATACCAGTAAAAATGAGCATATGCATGCGAGTCTATATTATCAGAAAAGTATTGAGTGTTCGGAATGTAGACGGCGTCATGGTGGTCTTCGTGAAACTTGCCTTTGTAAAGAAAGGGGGAGTTACTTGTTCGTTCTGGTGTTTCTTGGGTCGCGTCCTCGCCTCCTAATTGGTTATAAATCATGAACTGGGTCGTGACGAAGGCGGGGCCTGTAGCATCTAGTACTTGAAGCATATGTGCGAAACGAGGTAAATTTTCGAGGATCTGTTTAAGAAAAGGATGCTTCGGTTTGCATATCATAATTGCGTTGCTGATCAGAAAGTAAGTATGTGCCCTTAACACAGCGTGTTCGAATGGCTCAGGGGGAAAGATGCATGTGTATTTATGTGTAAGCCTGTCTAGTGATCTAAAGTTCTTGACGTCCATGTCAAGATAAAACCCACCGATCTCATACAAGACAACATACCGAAGGAAATCAATTCTACAAAGGGATTGTTTGTAAGATTTAAAAGGTTCAATAAGTTCTGGGTGAGTATCCTCAATGAACTTCAGAGAACTTTCGTCTGTCCACAAATAGAAGGTCCAACCCGGGTTACGTTTCACTAAGGCCTCTATATTCGTATGAAACACCGGTGGAATCGAAGTGTCCTTAAACGTCCAATGGATGATTCTTGGTATTTTTGTTTTATTTGAATAATCTTTTGGAAAATCCGACGCAACATCGGGTTCGAAAGATTGGAACTCATAAGGATCAACGTCATATGGTAGAACCACTTCATAACTCGGCCAAATGACGTAGAATATGACTATGTAAAGGGAGGCAATCCCTACAAGTAAAGAAAGATATCTAGCTCTTCTTATCTTCCAGTAGTAAAGGCAAGAACGGTCACATTTTGAGTTTCTGTAATGGTCTATTAAACCTGCTATAATATTCCTGGTCAAGTTGATGCAAGAAAGAATGCTGGTCATAGTTTGTGTACAGTATAGACTTCGTGTCATCTCATCTTTGGTCGTCTGAAAAAAATGAAAGGAGAAATTAGTCTATGTCGGATTTTTCTACAATATCATATAAGCCTCAGAGTTACATATCCAACAATTTCTAAATTGCGTGATGAACAGACATTGAACAGTCTGGACAATCATGCAATGCAAGATAATTTATCGTGGGTTGAGAACAGCGACTTTAGGTCCGTAACCATCTATTTAGTGCGTACTGCATGGGCGTAGACACGGGTGCGGCAGGTGCGGCATTCGCCGCACCAATAATTGCCGTAGATGCGGCATGCCGCTACAATAAAACTGGATTATGTTGACCGCTAAATGACTGAAAATGTATGTGAGCATATAACGGATGAATAAAACGTTTATAAAACATGATGTCTTTTAGTTCTTTTAATCCACCATACACAACGAAATGCCAGCATCCTGGGATGACTCATCAATAATCTAAACTTCCAAGCGTCTGTAGAATGGTAATTCTGTTTACTTCCGTTTTCTGTTGATGTCAAACATGCGATTCCCTGTGAGTACATGGTGAGTTCTTAATGTCATTATCGATTAGTCCTCGTACTAGGGTTAACCCTTTCCTGTTTAATCCCTGCTTTTTACGTGCCTGGAAATTGCTCTAAAATGTCTCAAAAATTGTGATCAAGTATAGTCTAGAATGCACCAAATCGCACCATTTTTTCAAAAATTTTCCGGCGGGGCATGCCCCCGGACCCCCCTAGAAGGGCTTCGCGCCTTCGGCGCTCGCATTCGCTCCTTCGGAGCTCAGTTTTGCCGCACCAATGTAAATAACATGGCTACGCCACTGCGTAGTGAAAACTCTGATCAGACTGTGCAACTGCACAGACTGATCTGAGTCTTAACGTTGCGCACAAATAAAATTGTTGGAAATGTCACGCACTGGCTCATATAAGCATTTAACCTTGAGCTACTTAATAAGCATACAGTTTATACAGTTACAATTAAGGACATCATGAAATTGTCATGCTAAATAATGTGGAAATGAAATTGAATGAGTGAGAGGAGGTGATTTTGAATGAAAACAAAGGGAGGTTTTTTAATAACGCTTATTTTGTTCAAGATTACATCCCTGTAATAAAATATGCATTCAAGTTGTATAAATAGCTTTTTTATGATTTTGCACACCAATTACATGCTTATAATTTAAATCATATATATACGAAATCGACAATTTTTCTAGCTATACTCGTTTTTATTTGAATCTAATTGTTGAACGTTTAGGAATGGTTTTAATGAGTGTTGGGAATGAATGATTGAGCGGTTTAGAGTGGTCTTGATTGAGACAAATGACAATTTTTCGATATTACTAACTGTAACATTGTGACATTGGCATTCACTACGATGAAAACCATTCTTAATCGCTCACACAGCGTTTCATTCATTCGTTAAAAACACTCACTCAATCCATTCAAAAACGCTCCAAAAGTACTCTTAAAAGCTCAACAACTGCATTAAAAAGATAGTAAACATCGAATATCTCACTGAATTTCTTTGACTTATTTAACGTGCAGGGTGCCATTACAACGTCGAGACGTCCACGAACAACCACTTATACACAGGTGAAACGTTCACGCTTCGTTTATAATTCTACCATAAGTGTGACAGTTAAAAGACTACAAAATACGTCTTTGATTTGCAAGATTGTCTCAAAAATCCATTCAAATCAATCAAATATTCTCAATATTTTGTTATCGGTTGTAGATTACAAAACGCCTGGTTAGGCGGAAAAGGCTACACAAACCTAGGGATATACGTTTTAATTTCTTTAAAGGGAGGTAATAAATTTTGATACTGTATATATACATACCCTTGATTTCATTAAAAACACACACTCATTCAATACCATTCCGAAATCATTAAAAAATCATCCACTTTGTCATTTCACGAAGTTACTTTATGTTTACGTAGATTACATAGAACATCTTTAACAACATGTAAAAGGATGGGCAGGTAATTGATTTTAAAGAACGGATCTTCCTATAAGGACATTGATTCTGTATCTATTCTTTGAACATTTACTTAGACGGAAACCAGTGTCCTTGTTTGATATCCGTGTCCCTATACATAACACATGCGTATCCTTGTTTATTTATGATTTACATATATATATATATTTACTGTCAAGTCTATATATTTTACATGCGATTTTTGAAAAAATCAAGGACACTTACAATGACTTTGGAAAGGTTAAGTGATAATGGAAAGGATGTAATGGTAGTATTGGTGTGAGAAATACAAGGAATCCATTGTTAGGTGCTCCAGTCGCCGCGATATAACTGGAAGGTTGTTGAAAGCGGCGTTAATCCCCATTCAAACAAACAAAGCCTTCTTTTTTAATAGTGTTTATTGTAAAAAGATTGTTAAGCTGATATTTGAACCAAGGCTAATGTCCGACAACTATATCCAAGGTTACCTGCCCTGCGTTCAGGATGAAAACGTTAGCGAAGCGCTTTCGAAATGATACCTCGCTTTGCACTTTTGTGCACGTGCAAAGCGGGGTATCATCTCAAAGCGCCCGCGAAGCGCTTTTACATCCTGAACACAGGGCAGATTTCGATCAACGCATTAACATTGGCCACAATTTTTAATTGTGTGACAAGATTTAACTGTTGGTACCAGCTTCAAGATCATCATTCAAGTTCTAAGTTATTTGTCAAGGTCAAATTCGTCCAAATTAAAACTTTAAGAATATATCAATCCTTATACACAGGCAATATAATTTTCCAAGTAACGATATATGTATAGGATAGAAAACGAGTGCCGTGTTATATGTGAAATAGACACGAGCGTTAGCGAGTGTCTATTTCCCATATACCGCGGCCCGAGAATTTCTATCTGACTTCTAACATTATCTGTATTTTTTACTCGAACCTCTAAATAATGAAAAAGAGTAAATCTCGCTGTGATATTACTCTCATCAAGTGTGAATATGCTGAAATTACCTATGAATCTATTTCCGTTAGCATTTTCAGATGTTTTGCCCTTTTGCGACTGTCGAAAGTCTTTTGGAAAGAAAAAACTGGATAAATTGCTCGTCATGTTTTTGGAATGACTCGGCCTAGAAACCTGTCGAGATTCACGTACAAGACACACTTCCACCGTATATCTGTAAATACAACGCTCGGAGTTGTATCTTTGATATATATTTTTGAAATACTGTTCTCTGATTGGCTAATTCGCTTCAAGCGTGGTCTAAGATGGATTATGCGGAAAGGGACCCTCTTAGAACTGAGTGAAATAAATATTTAGAATAGGAGTTTGGTACCTGCAGAGGGTAACCGGGGGTCGTATTTAAGATGAAGAATGATAAATTAATCATTCCAGGTTCAGAAAATATGCAGATACAGTTATGAACATCGTGAAATTGACTATCCTTCCATTCAAAACAATACTTATTCGCTAACTCAGGGCTCCATTCATTCATTCCAAACACTCACTCAAACCATTCAAAAGCCCTCCAAAATGACTTAAAAAGATAAAATCAACAGCTTCATTCAAAACTCATATGAATAGAAAAAAAATCGCGATTTCACCGTTATTATTGAAAATATAAGTGTATGATTGGTTTATGAAGAAATATGAAGCTATTTATAGGTTTTGTATACATACTTTATGAAAGCGAGGTAATAAATATTGCTAATTTTGTTCACCCTGAGCAATACTGTCACTTAAAATTCGCTCCTCACACTCATTTAATTTCATTCCAAAAACATTCAAAATTCATTCATCTTGTCAATTTCACAATGTTGTTTAACTGCACCATATGCAGGCCCATCAGTCTCACTAGGTTCGACACGTTTTGCGCTTCCAAGATTGTCCCTTTTGTATGGTATAAATGTAAAAAAAAAAGGCTAACACAATTTAGATTCAATAAGATAAGGACTGACATTACAGTTTAAGTCTCCTAAACAAATCGATAAGAATCCTGGCTTTTCTTTCAAAATCGTGTTTTCCTACAATTACGCGTTATACTATGAATAATTTACGTAGTTTGAATTTTAGAATATTAGGTAATGATTTGGTCCGTCCGTCTAAGGCTATTACAATGCGATCGTCTTATCATCATTTGCATGCGTGCCAATTAAGTTAAACTATATATAATTCAGAGGGTGAGTCTTCTATAGTTATTCTCAATCAGTTGTTACCATTTCTTTATTATTCAGCTTTTCTAATGATTTCAGCTTTTTTTAATGATTTCAGTATATATAGACCCATCACGCAAAAAAGGGACCATCTGGGAAGTGTGCAAGTGTTGACTCTTGTCAGACTGTGCGGATTGTGTAGACTGACTAGGGTCGAAACTTATCGTACTTTGCTATTTTTCTGAATCTAGAATGATTGATCTACCTTCCTGTGAAAGAATTATTGAAATGTGATCTCTAGTTTACCTATGCTGTACCAAATCTCTTTCTCAATTATTCATTTCAAAAATTTCCTATGTGGTCCCTTTTTGTGTGACGGATCACATATATATTTGAATTCAAACTACACATATATTGAATCTTGAGTAAGTAAGTTCATGCATATAGTATGCCAGTGCCAACGTTGTTCCTCGGTAATAAACTTTTGTTTGACGATATCAAATGAGCATGTACGTTAGATTACCAAAGATTCAAATATGCGCAAAGCAAATACTCTGACCAGCCTGTGCGTCCGCACAGTCTTACCAGAGTCTTCAGTATGCGTTTAGTAGATAGATAAGGTCTGAAAGTATCTGTAGGCCGTCATGTAACTTTATATTTACAGTATTTGGCTGTCAATGCTACTCAATGTTTTTTTCAACAATTATTTCAAATTGTAGGAAAAGTCCCGCACAGACTAAAATCATAAGAAGTTAAGATACATTATGCTTAATCACACATGTACATTGGGAGAATTAATAATTGCCGAGGCTCTGCAGAGACAATTATCAAATCCCACAACCGAGTTGGATACTGTTTTCATACAATACACTAAGTACGTATTATATTTATCTTATAACCTTTATTTGCCTCGTTATCGTCGATGTCTCTAATAGAAATGCAGGTTTCTCAAAATAACTGCATTATGTCTTTGTTCTAAAAATATCCATGCGATTCTAAAAAATATAAATATATCATATGGGATGTTATGACACGGATATTTGAATAGTTATAAGATGAAACGTGAACTTTCACCATTATTTAGATTTGTGTTCTCGTCACGGAATAAGATCACTTAATGCAATTACTCAATCATCTATTATTATTTTTTTTTGTTTATCTCCTCTATTAATTATCAAAAAAATCTTGACTCTTAGCATATGTTTTGTTCATCAAAAAGCCGCGTTAATTCTATATTTCGACAATGCCAATAATTTCCTAAATATTCTAATCTCTTTTTGGTACATCTTGCTTCTTGCGGGCTATTTGATCACTAAATGGCCCATGTCCGTCTTTCGCCATCGACCTTTTGTGATATGTTTGTGTCTTAATATTACGGGACGACAGCTGCATCTTAAATGAAAAGAAAGGCGAGATATTAAATAACATTTCTGTTCACACTCGCGGATGTAGATATATATATATATATATATATATCAAAGCACTGAAAGTACTGATGGTGGACGTTTATGTTGGCATACTAGAGTGATTCCTCCATTTGTGTAGATAAGAGAAATTTTACATGTAAAATTACGATAAAAGGAAAATGACCTGAACCAAATTCGCATCTTGCTTCTACGAAAGACCGGTGGTGACTTTTTTATTCACACTTCTGGCTTCAAACTTCAAACATATGATATTGAAATGTGAAGTGTGAACTATGAAATTTGAAGTGTGAAGTTTGAAGAGTGAACTGTGAACTGGGAAGTGTGAAGTACGAAGTGTGAAGTGTGAGGTGTGAAATGTGAACTTTAAGTGTGAAGTATGAAGTGTGAACTGTGAAGTGTGAAGTATGAAGTGTGAAGTATTAACTTTGAAGTGGTAAGTATGAAGTGTGAACCGTGAAGTCGGAAGTGTGAAGTGGGAAGTATGAACTGTGAAGTGTGAACTTTGAAGTATGAAGTGTGAACTGTGAAGTGTGAAGTATGAAGTGTGAACTTTGAAGTATGAACTTTGAAGTGTGAACTTTGAGGTGTGAACTTTGAAGTAAAAACTGTGAAGTGTGAACTTTGAAGTGTGAAATGTGAACTGTAAACTTGGAAGTTTATATATGGCATCTTTGAAAAATTTCAACTTCAAGGTTCACACTTCAAAGTTCACACTTCACAGTTCACACTTCAAAGTTCACACTTTACACTTCATACTTCACACTTCAAAGTTCACACTTCATACTTCACACTTCACAGTTCACACTTCATACTTCACACTTCACAGTTCACACTTTTAAGTTCACACTTCACAGTTCACACTTCATACTTTACACTTCACAGTTACACTTCAAACTTCAATGTTCACACTTCACAGTTCACACTTCACAGTTCACACTTCACCCTTCACAGTTCACACTTTACACTTCAAAGTGCATACTTCACACTTCATACTTCACAGTTCACACTTCATACTTCACAGTTTACACTTCATACTTCATACTTCACACTTCACACTTCAAACTTCACACTTGAAAGTTCACAGTTCACACTTCGCACTTCAAAGTTCACACTTCATACTTCACACTTCAAAGTTTACACTTCACACTTCAAAGTTCACACTGCACACTTCAAAGTTCACAGTTCACACTTTTAAGATATTATGTTTGAAGTGTGAAGTGTGAAGTTTGAATTTAAGAAATGTCACCTCCAGTTAACGCTTCAGAGTTCACATTTCAAAGAAAATATGTTTGAAGTGTGAAGCGTGAAGTGTGAATAAAAGAAGTCACCACGGGTCTTTCGTATGCTTCAGATATACGTTTCTCAACATATATCGTCGATCGTCAACAAAGTCCTGTAATGACAAGGTTTCGATAACTTTCGGATGATCTAGGTTATAATTCTTATTTTGTAATGCTAATCAGTTCTCCGTAATCTCATTATTAAAATTATGGTGGTATCTGCTTAAACTAGAAAGCTATGAATGGCTTGGGTCGCTCCACAGGCTTAAAATTCTTGTAAAAGAAAAGTTTTGATTACATTTTTAGATATTTTGGATTCTTCTGATGTTGAAAATGATTTTCAGCGTTTCCACTATATAAAATAAAGAGAAAAGACCTCCGCTATTAAAAATAACAACATATATTTCATCCAGTGACAATAATTTTGGCTACATGATAAAGGGGTCGCCCAAGGATCATACCATTGAAGTTTGATTGATATCCACCCATAACATTCCGAGAAAATGATTTTCAAAGATTACACAAAATAACATATTGAGAAATTACCTCTGCCCATAAAATACATATTTTTCATCCGATCACAGTAATTTTTGGTAGACTCATAAAGGGTTACTCAAAAAGATTATTCCAGTGAAATTTGGTTAAAAACCATTAGTTACATTCTGAGAAAATGATTTTCAAAGTTTCGACTAAATAACATATAGAAAAATGACCTCCGCCCATAAAATACATATTTTTCAACCGGTCACAATATTTTTTCATAGACTGATAAAAGGCCACTCAATGATCATTCATGTAAAATTTAATTGGTATCCATCAATTAGAATCTGAGAAAACCTATAACCATATTTGGAAATAAACCAGGCCCATTAAATCCATGTTTGTCATTGGATCTGAATTTCTTGAACAACTTTCAAAGAGGATCACCCTAGGATCATTCGTGTGAAGTTTGGTTGAAATTCATCCAGTAGTTTCTGAGGAGAAGATTTTTAAAGAAAAAGTTTACGACCGGACGCACGAACGGACGACGGACACAACGCCATGACAATAGCCCCAGTGGCCTTCGGTCAGTGGAGATAAAAATTCTATAAAAGGATATTAATTGATTGTTCCGCGATTTTCATTCTCAAAGAAAAGAAATGGTAGGTGTTCATATAAACGCGTAAAAAATTGCAGACACTCGTCTCGAGTTTGGCTTTTGTGTTTTGAAATGTAAAGTAAAACCCCTTTGCATAAACCTTTATCGCATGGCCTGAATTTGCCTTTGTTTTTCTATACATTAGTAGTGTCAGGGGAGGTTGCCATTCTAGTAATTTCATTTCATGAGTGACCTCCCATTGACCATTGGGCAATAAGGGGCAAATTACTCACTCTGTCAGAAAAGTAGTTCTACGCACACAAAACGTTCACCCGATCTCAGAATTGAATATGATTTCACACTTAAAAGATGTCTTTGAGGTTGCAACAAGTTATGTAGACTCCTTGTTTCACTCCATTTTTGAAATGCATAGTTGTCAGACGGTTACAATTCTTGAAAAAGACTTAATTGAATCTTAATGAGTACTACTGTTTTGAAAACCTATTAACATCTGGCAGGATTGTTCAAACGTGGTATTAACACTGGTGAACGTAAACGTCCACCAATAATACGTACTAAGTGTTTTGTATGAGAAATAATATCTAACAAGGTTGGGAGAATTGATTATTGTCGAGGCTCTGCCGAAGGAATGATCAATTCTCACAACCAAGTTAGATATTTTTTCATACACTACACTAAGTACGTATTATATTTATCTTATAACCTCTACTTGTCTTGTTTTCGTCGATGTTTCTAACTGAAATGCATGTTTCTAAAAATAACCGCACTATTTCACTGTTCTAAAAAATAACTATGTGATATCTTAAAAAATATCATATGGGATGTTATCACACAGATATCTGTATAGTTATAAGATAAACATTTACACCAAATTGTAATGAAACTTTGTTCGCATGCTTATCAGTAAGAATGAATTCTGTAGAAGTTTGTATGAAAACACAAAACGGAACTAAATGATACTTTCTTTGCTTACTGCTTAGAAGCCTCTATCAGAGCTCAATCTTGACGAAACTCTGTCAAAAAGATTATTTTGTCCCGAGGTTATATAACTTTTCTCATTCTCAATTCAAAATTTTATCAAATTTCAATTTGAGGTTTAAGCCGTAATTTTGTTTTAATACTCATTTTTATAACAACTTATTAATATCGTCTTTTATTTTCATACATTTATTTAAATTTAAAATTCGAGAAAATTCTCGATTGAGTCTGTAAAAAGTTTTATAACCTCGGGCTACGGTATGCGACCATCATGGTACTTTTATATATGAGCCTGTATGTGACATTTCCAACAATTTTACATGTACATGAACAGACAACATTAGGTAGCCTAGACAGCCGTACATTGTAATTAGAAGATTTCCTGTCAGTCTAAAGACACTTTGAGACCTTAACTGTATACAGAGCGCAAATTAAAATTGCTGGTCAGACTGTGCAGATGCAGAGCCTTTCCCTTGCACACTTTTGAAATTATTGTTAATGTCACGCACTGGCTCATATATATTATTATATATATAATTTCGAGTCCGTTCTTTTACCATTATAAACTTTAATAACATATCTAAAAAAATCGAAAAAGTCTGCTTTTCAAGCTAACAGTAATTTCACTTCTTTGATTTAACTCGGTTTTGTCTCAACATTAAGTTATAAAGAATGAAGAGAATGTCCAAAACATTAGTCCACTGTATGAATAAGTGAGTTTCATAATTAAATGGAAAAAACTAGTCAAGTAGTCCCTCCATCTTCTAAATGAATTTTGAAAGCGTGATGCGGATCAGATGACCGACCTGCCTCTCGGTTACTATCAAATTTCGACACTCACCTCTGATAGACCAAATCTCTCCTGACCTTCTGATCCGAACCAAAACTCTTCTCAGTTAGACCTCCTTTGGCGTCCGAGTAGCCTTGTAGTGACTATCACTTCTAAAACCATCCAACTTATTTTACCGACAGTTTAGAATCGAAACGCAAAAGAAATGACAGAACACAGTGTTGCATGTGCCAATTAAATTACATGTAACAAGGTGTTTTATTATTCATGAAATACAGTTGGTATTGTTCTTTTATATCCTGTTTGAGTCTTGCATACATGGATCCAGAATTTCTTCTCCTGTGAAAGGGAGATTGGGTCCATCCGAAAATGTATTTTTCATTTTCTTGAAATATATGCCAGTGGCCGAGTAGAATGTCGAAACTACATATTTTGTCAAAATTGTGGTCGAAACATTGTGCGTGTCCTGTCAGACTTAGCAAAATGATAACTTTTATTTTTGCTTAATACTAAATGCTAAAAATATTTATCACTACTTCAAGGTCCTGTATGCAAAAGAATGCAAATGATGATAGTAGTAAAATGTTATAATCATACATTTAAAAAAAAAGTTATAAAAGTCATCAGATTATCGTTGATGCAAAATGTAAAATAAAACAAATATTTGATACTAATAATACTTGTAATCAAATGCAACAGAATAAAAATAATAATAATGATAATAACAGTAGTAGTAATAATAATACAAAATAATAATAATATTAATATATTTATTTTAATACTATAATCATTAATAATATCATCATCATAAGTAGTAGTAGTAGTAATATAAGGTGTAGTAGTAGTAGAAGTAGTAGAAGTATTAGTAGTAGTAGTAGTAGTAGTAGTAGTAGTAGTAGTAGTAGTAGTAGTAGTAGTAGTAGTAGTAGTAGTAGTAGTAGTAGTAGTAGTAGTAGAAGTAGTAGTAGAAGTAGTAGTAGTAGTAGTAGTAGTAGTAGTAGTAGTAGTAGAAGAAGTAGTAGTAGTAGTAGTGGTAGTAGTAGTAGTAGTAGAAGTAGTAGTAGTAGTAGGAGTAGTAGTAGAAGTAGCTGTTCTTGTCGCAGTATTAGTAGAAGTTGTTGTAGTAGTAGTATTAAAATTAGAAGTAGCGGTAGTTGTAATGGTAGTTGCTGTTGTTATAGAAGTATAAGTAGTAGTAGTTGTAGTAGTAGTAGTAGTAGTAGTTGTTGTAGTAATTGTACTTGTAACAGTAGTAGAAGAAGTAGTATATGCAGTAGTAGTAGAATTAGTGTTATAATGTTGAAGCAAACGTATCTTGAAGATTCAGACCGATTTCTGAAAAAAAAATGTTTCTTCTGTGCAAGTGCTTAACGTGCAAATGGGGAAACTTGTTTTTAAAAAAGTTTGCAAATGGTCTTACATCCTATACAAAAGGTAGGGTCGAAATGCATTTAACAAACTTTTTTGGTCAAAACATAGAAAGAATCAAACATCTGAGTGGTTTGAAATCCATCTGATGGATTGTTGGCCTCGCCCATTGACCTCCGTCATGACACGCCTTAAACTATTTATATATATATATGAAATTGATAGCAAATATCTGAAGAGCGGCTTAAACATCGTAACTGCAGCTTTTTCAAGCTGTAGTTTCGACGTTTAAATCCCCAATCTACGGAAATTAATGAAACTACATGACGGTGTCCAAAAAGTTTCTCATAATAGTATAGTGTTTTGATTGGTTAATTGTAAGTTTGTTGTTTTGGGGTTATTTTACATCAGCAACCTGCGAATTCTCTGACTAAGATGATTTTTTTATTAATTATTCATTTTTTTCAACCTGGAAGCAGTGCTCCTTTTTACATCAATTTGGAATCTTTAAATTGTCGTTTCAATTTCCGCTCGCGCACAAGAGGTCCTAACAATATCTGTCAGGCAGATACATTCTAACGCCGCTGTAGCACAATTACACGCTTTCGCATC
Organism: Fragum whitleyi; assembly: GCA_948146395.1. Taxonomy (NCBI): domain Eukaryota; kingdom Metazoa; phylum Mollusca; class Bivalvia; order Cardiida; family Cardiidae; genus Fragum; species Fragum whitleyi. Next base: position 55,656,382 of record OX411545.1, on the reverse strand, counting down.
CTATAAAAGTGTTCGAGAATGTTAAAAGTACTCGAAGACCTGCATAAACACCAAATTTGGTTATTCAACATGTTTCATCCAAATCGGACAAAACGACAAATTCAAATAATAACAAACGTAATTTTAATGTTCAATGAAATTCAAAAGAGATCGCAAAGTATTGAAGAGAGCATTGAGAATGGGAGAGGAATTGCTTGACATAAGCAATTTCTCTATTTTCCTCAATGTTTTCTTTTTATTTCATTAAATGCATAGAAACCCGGTTTGTGGGAAAACGATAAGACAAACCAGTACAGAGGACCCTTGTTTCTTGTTTCATGAATAATAAATTTACGAGGGTGGATCAAAAAATACGTGGACTTTTGCTATAACTTTGGAATTTCCCGACGGAAATTAATGAAACTTTGTACACGTCTCAAACCATTTAATATTGGCATAATACTAGAAATTGCTATGACTATGACGTAAAAAATCCAACATTTCATATACCTGGGTAGGTGCCACCGGCGCAACCCATTTTGTAACGTTACTTCCTAGTGTTACTACCCGTAATTATCCCCTCAATTTGGATCAAACACTTCAAAACTTCGCCTATTTACGTGTTGACGTTATGCGTTAGGATATTCAAAATTTAAGCATAATCCATTTGCTCCATACGAAGTCAAAGGCAGTAAGCTAAGGGCTCGCGTCAATTTTTGAACTTCGAAATGACGGCACCGGCGCAGCCCGAGACAACCGGACAATAATGAAGTTCTACTGGACCTATGAAAAATCTAAACGAGAGGTTAAAATGATAAAATATGCTAAAAGGTCTTCATATGTAAGCATATACCTTCTTTTTAAATGATTTAAAAGGTTGGTTTAAGAATGGAGAGCGTTTCTGAAGGATGCCACTCGGAGAATGGAAAACGTTTTCTAGACGTTTGATCTGTAATTGTCACAGAACAACATCAGTTCAGTATCGTTTAGACACATTACACATTTAAGTACGTCATTTTGGATCAGATGGATATGAAAATAGTACTTTTCCAATTGATAGGCAATGCAGAAATGTGTTTATTGTTGAGTTGAGTATTTTGAAAAGTGCTGACTTTCGACGGAACTCATCAATACCATAGCGTCATATTGACGTCGATACCGTGCGCCGGTACCAAATGACTACATATTTTAGAATGGTTGCCAATGGTGACCAACTTGTTTGATTTCACCCAAATTTTCACGACAAAAAGAAAAATACCGCAATTTAATAACAATGTAGTTTTCTCTTCAAAGTCTGTGAAATAAAAAATTCTGCAACGCTAGTCTACGCAATTTTTTATTCACCCTCGTATATTGAATATTCATGAATAATAAATTTATATTGCAATATTTAAGAATTGGACCTAAAGACTATATCCAATTTTATTTCACACCTAAACAATTTAGACCAATGACATCGCTTATTTTGCGTCACGTGAGAGTGAAATATGTAGATCCATATTGTACAACCAGAACGAGGCTACTGTGCAATACGGATTTTATTCCAAAACGAGACAACCTATATTGTACGATGAAAGTGAGGCAAGCTATATTGTACGATGAAAGCGAGGCTGCAGTCCCGAATATAGATATCACCACTTTTCGCAGCCTTTTCAATGTATCAAACCCTCTGTTCGGAGATATTGAAATAAGTTTGATCTTGAGAAGATTCTTGATTTCTTCATTTGTTACATTGTTTAGCAAGTAAAAGAAGAATTCAGTGACATAGAGGGACACAAAATTATTGTTGTTACTTGGTTTTAGAATATCATTTGTTCACATGAAAATGTACGTTTCAAGCGACGACGGGAAGTCAACCTGTTTTATGTTAATTACATATTATAATCAGTAGGAACTGATCGACTTGACACATGAAATGAACATTTCACGTGGAATTCTATTTTTCAATTTCAACATGTAAATAGTGACTTGCATTTGACGCTCTTATCGGAATTATTTTGGGTCTATCCCCTTTGTCTCTCTCAAATGCCGCAAATCGTAAATTGTGGAACTTTCAGTGTATGGTGTGAAATAAAGATGTCATTTAACATGATCGAGTACAATACTGAATTCATTGGATTCGTACCCTGCAGAATAAGTCTATATTTTGACTCGGCTATCGCCTCGTCAAATATAGACTGGTTCTGCAGGGTACTCATCCAATAGTTACAGTATTGTACACGATCATGTTAAATAACCTCTTATGATAGTCATTTGGGCACTTTTTACTGGATATATGATCATACACATTTGTATAAAGCGTTTTTTCATTATGTCTAAGAACTACCGTAGAACCACTTAAATTTTGAATAAAGCCGTAGATATAAAGTTTAGTCGTCTACAAACTCCTTTAAGGTGGGACGATGCAGTTTCAGGGGGTATCCAAATGACCGCGAAAAAGATGTATGTTTTAGACCATACATATGCAAACATATGGTGAAAAATTCAACATAGCTTTCCACGCATATTTTAAAATATGAACATATTTCCGAAGGTGGTCATGTTTTCGAAAATATCAAAGATTAAGAGGTTATTTAACATGATCGTGTACAATACTTAACTTTCCTTAGTGGTTATATGCTGATTCTTACTGGTCCACAGATTAAAAGAAAAAGAGAGACATTTTTCTGTTTTTAAAACTGGCTGTCATCTCGAAATTTTGATTGACCATGATTTATTATGATGCCTTAAAGAATTCAAAAACAGATTTTTGAGTCATAAAATTTAGAAACGAATTTGGAAGGATATCTACAAAAGTGTTTCTTACACATACGTTATTTGGCCGCCTTCTTGAAATTTACCCTAAAATACCAAGCCGACCAGAGAAAAACACATATTAACATATTGAATCTGCTTAACAGAGGTCAAATGAATAATTCCATACCTTAATTCGCCATATCGCTTCGAGGAGTGTATGATGCCCCCCTCTTATGACTGGCTGAAAACTGGCATTGAGAATGTTGTGATCTTAGAATTAACACTCAATAGGTGAAATGAATATTGAAATCCTAAAAAAAGATGCATGGGCCACTATAATTAGACAAAAGATAATGAGAAGCGTAGACAGTGTTTTTCAGCCATTTCTTAAATTCGTTAGTGGATATCTTGAGACCGCTCAGAACGACAAGTATAACCAAAAATATCCAATGTTGACATCTTGAGTCTTGAGGAAGGTCAAATGGTCGTTTCAATCGATTGCCTTTTTGGCTGTCATTTCATATTTACAATTATTATTAACATTTGTTTATTGCCAATTAAAATTTAATGTTTGTCTGAGTTTGGCAGAAAGCTTAATGACCAAAGAAATGTAAGGTAAGGAACAGCTGCAAAATCAGTTGACTTCTTTTTTAATTGGGTTTACTACCACTTTTATCAGTATTTCAGTAAAACTGCGTGGCTTTGAGCAATGGTTGACACACGTTCACACGATATTTGCGTTGGCCGGTGATCCAACCATGGTGCCTATAGTTGAGTTAGACACTGTGGAATGGTCTAGGTCAAAAAAGTTTACTGTGATAAACATTCTAAACTTTTCCTCTGTTCAGATGTGTTTTTATACTTTAAATAGCTTGTACTGTAATCGACATCATAACAATATTCCGATTAATAGTCTGCATCTTTAAAAGGGAAATTCTATAGCAAAATCTAGAACAAATACAATGTAAAAGGCTTGAAATAAACTGATACAAAAACCTTTTTTTTACATTCGTGGCTGCTATCTTGAATATCAAAAGGCAAAAGGCATTTTTTTTTAATATTTTGTTTCATTTGGAGAAATACATTATTGTTCACATTTCCAACTTTTATTTATGGTTTCACGACAAAAACCACACGATAAAGGCTTTCATCCATCCAAGTTTTAAATAAGCATGATCTCAGATTTAAAATCAGCTAGGAACAATATATTTTAATTTCTAAATGGCATTTGCATATTATAAGAATTTATTTATAGATATTGCCTTTAACTTTATGAAGAGCTTAACTTGCTAAACACTATCCTTATAACTAAAATCAATTTAATTTTATTTATGGCAGTCGTTTTCTCACCTATTTCGACAGGGTATGTTAACAGCAAAACTGGCTTCTGAAAGGTTTATTTGTTTTTGGTGGAAATACACATTTCATTTTTCCTTGCTGAATTCAAATTTTAGAAAAAATTTCAAATTTGAGGTTGGTTTTATTAGCCTATTTTCAAAATTGGTTTCCAGATCAAATTACTTGCGGACTAAATGTTTAAAGTTATTCAAAGGCTTTAGTTGGATTCAACTTGACTTTCAGAATCGAACTTGGCTACCATCTTTATTACAATTCTAAATGTATATAAAAATGTGAGCATGTTTTGTTTTTTTTCCAGTTCTTTTAGCTCAGAAGAGAAGAAATGATATGCTAAGAAATATGTAGAAATCATGTTTATGCCGAGGTTGTACATTGTATGAAAGTCCTGGCTGCCATCTTAATTTTAAAAAAAATCTCAATTGTTACAATGTGTAATCAATATATTATTAACATGTTATGCCTGGTTGGAGGAATCAATCAAGAAATTAGCTTAACTGACCTTAAAAATCTTTCAGATTGACAATTAATTTTGAACACAAATTTGCATCTATGCATTCCTGGCTGCCAAGTTCAATTTCCGATAAAGAGCAAATCAGATGACTAGATTTATCTACTCTTTTTTAAAAACAAAACGGTTTCAGCCTTTGAACAAAATGGTTGAAATCATTCTGAGGTTGAAGTCTGTAAATACTATGGCTTTTTACACTGTTAACTAATCCGGAATTCCATTTGGCTGCCATCTTGATTACAAATCAAAATTCAAATTTCAATTCAAATATTTATTTATTTTGTGAGTTCTAACAAGCATCTTAGTGACCAGAACAAGTGGAAAAATAGTTTCAGAAAAATGAATATAGCTAGTTAATGATCAGTTTGTATGTTTAACGATAACCCTGGCTGCCATCTCCATTTTCTCAAAATGCTCAATGATGACAAGATGTCATCAGTTTGATTCTTGATGTACAATGTCTAAGCTACCAGAATCAACCAAGAAAAAAAAAATTATACCACTCTACTAGGTCCAGCTTAATTTCTGCCGGACTATACCCATTTATTTCGCAACGGCATATTAAGTTAGTGAGTGACGTCATATAAATACACGTGCTTCATGACGCAATTTCATGGCCGCGCTCTTATTATCCCCGAGGTCTTTTCCGTATAATCGCCCAGGGTTCCCTATTTAGCTTGACTAATAGCAATCGGAAAACCTAGGCGATTTTTCGAAATAAACCTCGGTAACAGTTAGGGCACGGTCATGAAAGCGCTTCGTTTTGCATATGGGTTTATTTGACGTCACAATTATCAACCATCCCGGTGATAACGTTGCTAAAACAAAATCAATGAGAGAATAGAAATGGGCATATTATAATTCTTTAAAGAAACGCAAATCAAATTATAATATGCCCAAAATATCTCCACAGACGATCGGATAGATGTAACAAAATGTGTTTTTCGTCGAGCGTACTAAATAATCGAAGTACAACCAGATGCCGAATTACCTAAAATTGGCCGAAAATTGTCATACTTTCCTCTGAGGTACTTTCCAGTTTAGGGAAAAGTCTGAGCGATGTTCCGAATGAACCAACAGTACACGGTTTTTTCTCTTTGTTCTAAACATAATTAGAAACGTTGTCTTCGTTTTTACATCTCTTTTTTTTGTAATTACAGATATTCCACAAATTCAAAAAAATGTTACTCTACTTCACCGGATAATTATTCACGTTATTGTTCATTTCTGTTAAAATCATAAGAAAAAAGGATTAAGGATGCATCGAATGGTACACGTTTGTTTGCTCTCCGTGTTTCATTGTGTTTTAGCTTTTAGTTCCATTACACGGCGGCGTCTTCGTTGGACTATTTTCTCAAGTATCATAGGAAAGGGGGTCAAATCTAATTGCTAGTCTGTGATAATTACATTTGATGTGCCACAGGAAAAAGGGCAACATAAAACGTTATTAAGATATTTCTGGGCATATACGAGGGTGGATCAAAAAATACGTGGACTTATACTATAACTTTGGTATATCCCAACGGAAATCAATGAAATTTTGTACACGTCTCATATCATTTAATGTTGACAAAATACCAAATTTACAAGAGTCTGCTATGACTCTTACTTAAAAAATCAAACATTTGATATACCTGGGTAGGTGCTACCGGCGCAACCCATTTTGTAACGTTACTTCCTAGTGTTACTACCCGTAATTGTACCCTCAATTTGGACCAAACACTTCCAAACTTCGCCCAATTACGTGTTGACGTTATGGGTTAGGATATTTAAAATTTAAGCATAATCCATTCGCTTTTTTCGAATTTGAAATCAGTAAACTATGGGCACGCGTCGATTTTTGAACTTCGAAACGACGGCACCGGCGCAGCCAGAGACAACCAGACAATATTAAAGTTCTATTGGACCTATGGAAAACCTAGTCGAGGGGTTTAAATGATTTAATATGCTAAAAGGTCTTCAAATGTAAGCAGATACCTTCTTTTTAAATGATTTAAAAAGTTTGTTTAAGAATGGAGAGTGTTTCTGAAGGATGACACTCGGAGAATGGAAAACGTCTCCTCGGCGTTTAATCTGTAATTGTCACAGAACAACATCAGTGCAGAATCGTTTAGACACATTACACATTTAAGTTAATCGTTTTTGGATCAGATGGATATGAAAATAGTACTTATCGGATGGATAAGCGACGCAGAAATCGTGTTTATTGTTGAGTTGAGTATTTTGAAAAGTGCTGACTTTCGAGTCGGAACTTATCAATACCGCAGCGTCATTTTGACGCCGTTACCGTGCGCCGGTACCAAACGACTACATGTTTTAGAATGGTTGCTACAGATGACCAATTATTTGGATTTCATCCAAATTTACACCACAAAAAGAAAAAAGCCTAAATTTAATAACAATGTAGTTTTCTCTTCAAAGTCTGTGAAATCAAAATTTCTGCAACGCTAGTTTACGTATTTTTTATTCACCCTCGTATGTGTAACCTTATCAAGTGACTGGCTTTCTTTTGCATTGTATTTATTTGGCATCAATCTCATTGGCCGGGTGACATTGTGTGTGAAATATGACATACTTTTGAAAATCAGAAACTTTTCATTAATTTCTCATGCTGACTAAATGTAATGATATTTCCTACACCAATTCAACATTAGAGTTTGCTTACATTCCACAACAAATCTTTTTTAGTTTGTAAACGTAGAATATCATGGCATCGCTCTCCACCTTTAAATGATTTGAAATAGATGATTTTCTTTCTAGCCCAACCTTTTAACCTTCGTCGGGACACATGCAACAGAGTTGTCAAATGCCATTTGTCTATAAAATGTTTGGTATCGGACAAAATTTAACCGAGATTCCCTAATGATTTCATGAGGAAACCTCGGTCAACATTGTGAAAGAGCACGAATTTGGAGATATATCGGAACTATAACGAGTCCACTACCTCAACCCTTTGCTGTTTAATCCCAGCTTTTTATGTGTCTGTGATTTTATGATTGAGAAAACATTGTGAAAAAAGAAGAAATTGCTTTTGACAAGCAATTTCTTCTTTTTCCACACTATTTTCTACCCTACGAATGGTTATTTTTTAATTAAATCCATGTTAAATTTTCGTCTGCAAAACCTTTGAATTTGGACAGGTCCAATACAGGAAAGTGTTAAGTACAGTAGGATAAGGGTTATCAGACTGAATACAATGCTGCATCACTAAGCATACGTTATCAATATTAAAATGCGACTTTGCATCTTTGTTATCCTTATCAAATTAAATTTTGATGTTTAGTTTTGCCTCAAATATTTACAATTATTTCATATTCCAAAAAATGGGATCATGAAACAATCATCCGTGTTTTGTAAAAATTGAGCATTCTTATAATCCGAATAAATCATAAACACAATTTTGAGCTCGCAGCTTTTTTACGATTGCGCGAAATTATTTCCACCACAACATATTGTGAATAGTGAACTAAAATAGGGGTTTCCTTTTTTGCTCACCTAAGCTCGAAACGCTCAATGTCAATTATTGCGATTGTCCGATCTGCTAATCTTATCCACATGATCGGGGAGAATGGAGGTGCGCGATATAGGACAATGATGGTCCTCTCGATTGTTAATGTCATCAAAGAAGGAGAAGTGAATTTGATATATATTATTTTTTATGAAAGTATGAAACAAAAGTATAATCATACTAATGAATGAATCTGCATCGCAAAACGTGGGAATATTTCTTTCTTTTCATAGCTACACGAAATTAAGATAAACTTTCTTCACGTCCCATTTATTATTCCTGATTCAATAATGGAATATCCCAAGTGTATTCCGATAAGTCTACACGCAAAGTGGCGGAGATAGAAATTCTTCGCTTTTTTACTTTTTCTGAATTTATAATGGTCATTCTACTTTACAATATAACCATTTCAATACAGCTCTCTGTCTGCAATTCCTGGATCTCGTCTGATTTAAATTATGTGACACATCAGGCGAAAAGGGACCACCTTGGTAGTCCGTAATGTGGCGACCCTAATAAAACCTCGCGCGCTTCGCTGGCTGACTAGATTCGAAATTTTTCGCATTTTGACTGATTTTTTAAAGCTAGAACACTCTTTCTACCTTTTACATATGTGACCCGTCACGCAAGAAGGGGGACATCTGGGTAGTGCGTAAAGTGTCAACCCTAGTCAGACTGCGCGGATTGCGCAGACTGACTAGGGTCGAAACTTTTCGCTCTTTGCTTATTTTCGGGATCTAGAATGATCAATCAACCTTTTTGTAAAAGAAATTTTGAAATGCGACTTCTGGTTGTCCTATGCTGCACCCAAGCTCTTTTTCAAATATTTATTTCACAGTTCCATGATAGTCCTTTTTGCCTTACGGGGCCCATATACGAAGGAAGTCTTTTTTTATTAAGTTATATCTGGTTGACTCTGCTGGGCTCGTTCTCTTTCTCAAATATATTTCGGGGGTTCCAGATTGTCCTTATTTACGTGAAGGGACATTTTGTCTTTTGAGGAATTCCATTGGGTCTTGTTCCGAATGAATTTCCACGCCCCTTACATGACAATGCATCTCAAATATTCATGTATACATATGTTTTCGTCACTGGCTTTTATACGAAATTTAGGTCCAATTTAAATTTCAATCTTAAATAAAACCATGAGTTGACAAAATGATATCACACGAAGTCATTTATCATTTAAACATAATACATAACAAGATATATGATATGCTTATACTCTACAAGTTGTTGGTTCTGTGGTTAAACATATGTTGTCAAATACATATAGAGCACAACTCTTTCTTGGGATTGAAATAATTTTCAAGAGAATTTACTTCTAACAAAACAGTTCAACTTTTTTATTTTTTCAATGCACATAATATCATCTTAACAAATAGATGCTGTACAGAAACAAAAGGAGACATACTTTAAGTCTTTTCGATGGTTCATCGAGGAATAACGGTAGATTAAAATTTTCACAAACTCACCGTCTTACTAGTGAAATTATCAAAAACGTACACACTGTTTTCGATCATTTCACCCTATCTGACGTCACCTGAGCGAACCCAAAAAGTGACGTCATCGTGAACGTTACATAACAACAACGTGCAAATGACAGGACGTCGCGCACAGTAATGCGGCACTAAAATGTAACGTCAATATAGCGAACGTCGATTAAGTAGCGTCTATTTTTTTCTTCAGCTATAGCAAAGTCAGAATATGAAGTTATCATTACAAAATTAAAACTCGCCCCTTATCCCTCGCAGAGAATGCAAAATGTCTAATAATTTTTCAACTTCGCTTTAATGTGTAGACATGCCAATACTGGATTAAGCCTTCTGTAGAGTTAGGCTTATTTCCACTCTACATATGAAGATGAATTGGGTTCTAGTTATTCTCTTCCCCTACTCGGATCAACACTTCCACAAAAATATATTCGCATGATGTTACACTTTCTTTTGCCTTTTCCCCCCTTGATATTGCGGATTTTAACTACTCTGTAGTCGTCTGAGGGCGCGTCGGTTTTATAATTCAACGAATCAAACATAACGTCGTTGTAAGAAAATGCGCGTTTTTTTAGAAAACGTTCCACACGAATTAATATCAACATCTCTTTTATTTGTAAATATTTTTCCCTGAAATTTTAATATGATTATCAAAAGATAAGTAATATTTCTAAGCCTTATTTAAATTATCGTACGAAAAAAGGAAGTGCCTTTTCTTAGCTAATTAAAAATGGAAAAGGCAGTTAAATTACAGCCTATAAAGATTTCGCTCCACAAGAATATCAGCTTTTCAATCTTCCGAATAAAAATCAAATTAATATTCGTTTATATATTTTAGAAATACAGAAAAATAATATTTATAATATCAAGTTTGGTTGCAATTAATCCATTTCTTATGAAAATATAAAAGAAAACCGTCATTTTTTCGGCGTGTTAAAGTTTGATGTTACGCTTTTCTTTTTCTTAAGCATAAAACGGTATTTTTTCTTGTTGTGGTTAAAATTCGATCTCCATTGGTAAAATTGTTCATGTCATACCAGTTCAAATTTGATGTATAATCAATTAGTTTAAACATTATTAAACCGTATAAAATATAGGATGTATATCTTTCTGTGATGCTTTTATGTTACATGTTACACGCGTTTTTTCCCTTAAATTATAAATTGAAATTCCTTTGTACGAAATTATACCACAATAAATTGCAATAAAAGTGTGATGTATAAATTTGCCGTGGTTAAAGCGTTATTTTGATATAAGATATAAGAATGGTGAGAGAAAGGAGTCTTGTATTGATAAGTTTAAAAACACAGAGGGTGGCGTGTTTTCAAAAGTACCGCATTACCGTGCGCGACGTCCAGGCTTTGCGAAAATTTTTCTTAAAATCACATTTTATCCAATTTCTACGTTTCAAAAATAAAATAATTATTTGTGTTTCGTGATAGACAAAATCTATATTTTCAGGCCTGTGAGCCAAGAGTGAAAATAAAGCTTTCGATATTCACCCAAAGAAATATAAATCGATTTTACACTGAAACAAACAATTATCCTCTATTTATTTCTACAAAAAGGGCATCAAGAGTTATCCCTAAGTTTTCTGGAAAGGTCATATGGTTTTGAATACATATATCAAGTTTCAATAATATATCTTCTATAACAACGGAGACATAGTGAAGAAAAAAGGGAACAACTTCACCCCCAACGAACGTACCAACGCCAACGAACACGCTAAGGACGCGAGAATGTAACGATAGCTCCAAAATAGTTGAAATAAATTAAAAAGAAAGAAGATAGAATTGAATGAAATAATTCTTTGCAAAGACAATATGTTCTTTCGGTTTTGATCTTTACCAAATATGTATTACATGCACCCGTCACAAAAGAACCATACAAGAGCCCAGTAAAATAATTATTTGTAAAAAAGTTTGACCCAACAAATGTCAACCGGCAAAATTCCTATACAGAAAGGTAAGATAACCTTTCTGGATACATAAAAATAACCAAGTGTGTAAAGTATCGATCCAAGTCACTCTGCGCAAATCCCAGATGGAAGCCTTTTCGCTTGACAGGTCACAAAGTTGTTCTTTTCTCGCTTTATTCCCTTTTAATAACTATTTTTCTTGTCTTGGTAAATGCACATAGATATGTCGATCATTTTCTCTCAGAAAGCGGGCTATCAGTTTCACCTTTTCCTCATCTGTTATTGCCCAAATAAGATTGTCGCGGAAAGGTTCCCCAAATAGTTTTGATACTTAGTATTTTTGGTAAGGGTCAAATAAACACACACGATGCAGTGTCGTGAACCAGCCCAGCTTATTTGAAAATATGGCTTCCTCTTTAGGGTATAATAATGACACAATTTTACATCGCTATATCGTTGGTGCGTCAGCGGCAATTACTGCGGAAACAGGTACGCCTTTTATTCCATTTAAAGCGCTGATTCAAGAGAGGGGCAGGAACACGCCCCCATTTGACATGTTGGCAAAAACGTGCCCTACGTTAAGGGATAAAAAAGCAAAAGCGAACGTCTTAAGAGCATTCGGAACATCTCTCGGCCATTTCCGTACACTGCAACAGACCTCGGATGTATGTAAGGCGGATGGGTATGTAATAAAATTGTGATGTTTGTTAGGCAGAAAACTAGCACTTTAGATTTAAAATTTTCTACAGTAAATAACGGCTGAAAAATCTTATTTTTTGAGAATGGTGAATCATTCTCAAAAAGTAAGATTTTTCAGCCGTTATTTAAGAATCTAAAGACATTTATCTAAGGACACGATGGTTTCACGTCAGTGACTTAAACGAGTAGCGTTGGCGACGTCGAATGCTTTCACCTACAGTTTCGAGGGCTAACGCCATTTTAACTGACGTCTTTGAGTTGTCCAAGGTTTATCAGTAGTTTTTAAAAATAGACCGTCTATATACATCCGAGGTTGATCGTGAGATTGGCCGAGTGGTGTTCCGAATGGTCACAAGATTTAATCACTCATAAGATATGCCATTCGGAATATCGCTCGAACTTTTCCGTTCCTGGAAAGTAGCTCGGGCGTGAGTGTAGTAGTTTTTTTTGTCATTTTATAGCTAATTCAGCTCCCGGTGGTTCTTTGGACAATACGCTTAAAAAAAATAAAATGAGCCTGTGCGTGACATTTCCAACAATTGCACATGTGCGCAACGTTGAGACTCAGATCAGTCTATGCTGCTGCACAGGTCAGAGTCTAAACTATGCGCCCAATAGATGGCTACGGACCGAATATTGAAATTCACTGCCCAAAATTTATTCTAACGCACTGCGTGAGTGTCCAGGCTACTTAACGTTTTCTTTCACGCACATATGTTATTGTTTGAAATGTCACGCACAAGCTCAAATGTATTTTTCTCCGTCCGGTTGTTTTGCAATATAAAATTTGAGTGCTAAATGTCGTAGGTAGACACTGCTTTTTGTAATCATAGGATTATTTTCCTAGTTTAAATCTTGTGTTATGTTTTTCAAAACGCCATATCCTTTAATGTTTGTGACATCATATAAACCCACGTACAAAATTAAGCGCTTTCGTTGCTTCGCCCGTTCATGTATTAATTCCGGGATCTATTCCGTATTCAGCTTGTCTAAGCTGAAGTTACGAGGCTTTGGTAATCCAACGATGAAACGTGTTCATTTTCTCAAAGCACGTGAATCCTTTTGGTTTTTGGATGCAGTTATTTTCTCGCGTTAACGATAATTGCGGACTCAATTTTGAAATAACCCAAAATATTGAAAAATCAACTCGTAAAATTACGTCACGGGTAAGTCTCGCCCTGCTAGTTCATTAATAACGCAGAATAAGAGGTTGAAAATTGAAGATTTACCGTATGGACATTCAAAACAACAATGATATCCTAACAAACTAGTTCATTTCAGTTACGTATCCTCTAGACATAACCAAAACGAGATTGCAAATTCAGGGGGAAACAAATGTGTCAGGATCAGCACAGCCTGCGGCTCAGTCGAAGAGAGGAATGCTCCGCATGGCCTTTGGAATCGGTAGGTTGAATCATATGTCAAATAAAAAGTCAAACTTAAAAGTGAATGTGTCTAATATAATTCACTTTTTGAAAACCATTGAATATTACCATAATGCCATTTTCGGTGAACTTAGATCAGTTCGAATATTATCGATCTACTACGAATGGTCCATTCCGTACGATTAGCTTTGTTCCTAGTTTCTATTAGGTCTGACAAGCATTTTTTCCTAGAATGTTTCGCGTTTTTAGAAAGAACCTGTTCTGTCTGCACAATCATTAGTTGTTTTCTTGACATAATTAATCTAATATACACTTTCTTTACAATTTACTAACGTCACTTATTCCTGTAAAAATTAGTGTTCAAATTTATTTCGGTGCTTACATTCAAATTGGCACAAGTGTTTTATTAACACCAAGAAAATTGCTTGGTATGAAACTTTCTCTTTTTTCTGAATTTCAGCGACAGAAGAAGGTATACTAAAGTTATGGCAAGGTCTTTCACCAGCAATATACAGACAAGCAGGTATTACAACTAGATCACGATTCTGCAATGAAATTTGTTTTACTTTAATTATTAGTATTTACACTATAAAGTTATGAACTATTTTTCAATATTTGGATGAATGTGTTTTTTTTTTTCAAGAATTAATACATAGACATGGTTCAACTACATAATTAAAAGTCTTACTATGAAGTCAATTTGAAATATACCTAGAATGTCGCCGCTGGAAACATAACGTCATTTTAGCGTTTTGGCGTTTCCCCTTTAACTCTAAGTTTACTGCTGACATGTTACAAAGACCTGTTTTTACGAGAATATTCATTCAATGTTTTTACATTTTAATTTTCATTGTAAACATGCACATGTATTTGTTTCAGTTTATTCCGGAATCCGAATGCCGCTTTATGAGTGGATGAAAACCGATGTGTTTTCTAGAAGTCCAGACGGCAGTTTATCCCTATGGTAACTTTTTCTATGTGCAAAGTTTTATTTCGAATCCTCGCGAGCATAAATCGAGTTCAACCATTATGCTAAATAAGTAATAAATTGTCAAGGATTTATGATCACCCTATCGTCGTCGATGTAACTGTAGTTCTTGAGTGAAGTAGCAGTCGTTTTTGAACACATTTTCATGGAAATTGTTTGAACGGACGTGACTACAAAAAGCTACATTATATTGTCATTATTAGAGGTCATCTTGAAAAAAAATTTTAGAAAAAAAATTATCTCTTCTTTGATTGTTGAAGAATATTTGATCCCTTGGGGGTACTATGATTGTATCAAATTCGAAAACAAAACATAAGTAGCAAAACCAACTACCTTTGATTACACTCATTATTTAATGTATACTAATGGGCAAAAGTCTTGTTTAGATTCGCGATTATGAAAATGAGGTAAATCTCTATTATGGGAATATTAGACTATGAGCCAGTATACACCCCCCTTCCCCCCCCCCCCCCCGGGGAATTTTCGGGACTATGTTTTTTTGAAAGCCCAATGTCTAACGAGTATATTCTGAAAGTCTGCAACTTGGCTAATGGGGCTTTTAGGAGTTATTGAGGTCAACGGTCAACAAGTGCACTTTTTCTATGAAATATGAATGAGCTGGATTTGAAATGTTATATTCAACTATCTTTTCATGAAATTGAGCAGGAAAAGGTTCTAGATGAATCACTAAATATTTTTCTCCTGGGAAATTTCATTTTAGGGTAATTTAATGATAATTTTTATGAAATCAAAGTACTGAAAGTACTGAAATCGGTTCATATGTAAGAGATTAAACCATAGACAATAGGCCATTTCAGACCAAAGGAGGATTTTTTCCTTATATTTTCCCATCAACTTAAACAATAATTTGCCTGAAGGTAATTTGTATCATTTGTCATTTGATTTCTATTGTATTTGTTGGTTTTAAAGCTTAAGTCAGCCAGTGCATTTAAATGAATATCATATATTTACGTAGATAAATTGAAAGGAAAACTTGTTTTTTTAAGTTTCTGCGAATAAAATACATTTTGAGGCAACTTTAACAACTCAAATTATTGAAAGTATCAACTGTGGCAGCTTTGAGAGTAAACTGTATCTTCATAGATTTAATCAAAGAACTGAAATGACTGTATATCTTTGCTTATATACATTTTCAAACATAGGGAATACGCTTTTTCATTCTTAAAAGTGGAACATCCCTTTTGCTTTCTTTTATTATTGTGTTCCTTGTAAAAGTTCATGTTGGTGTCAGATTGTGTCCACTGTAGTTGTGCTTTATATTAGTCTAGGTATAGATATAAAAGCATTATAGATTTACTTGTATGTATAATGAAAGTATAGATAAAATGGGACAAAAGCTAGATTTTGCGGTTTTTTGTTTGCATAGGCACTTAATCACAGTTTCTAATAATTAAAACAGTTACTCACTGTTATTTAAATATTGAATGGTTTAAGCTTAAAAGCACATAACTATTACTTTTTTATCGATCAAAGTACTGAAAGCACTGAATGTCAAAGATAAAAAAAGAGACCAAATTTGTATCTCCCAAGAGTCAATTCCATTTTTCTTTAGTCTAACAACAGTTATCACAATTGTGTGAGTCTAGAAGGGAGCCATGGGCCCTTGGGCTTTCTTTAATGTAAAATGGAATTCTTTCTAACCAACTCTTCGCCCATTAAGTGAACTTGATTACTTACAATATTCAAACCTTAATGGAAAAACTTATGTTTCCAATGGATATTCACATTGTTACATTTTCCAAAC
Source organism: Fragum whitleyi (assembly GCA_948146395.1). NCBI lineage: Eukaryota > Metazoa > Mollusca > Bivalvia > Cardiida > Cardiidae > Fragum > Fragum whitleyi. The sequence continues at coordinate 55,640,044 of OX411545.1, read as the reverse complement.
TTGTTTCTGATGTACTGAATGCTATTTTTTTTTTCTCAAAATTTGTTTTTGTAAAAACATTTCATCAGAAAATTCATATTTTGTTTCTGTGTCTTAAGGCATATAGCCAATATTTTGGGAAGATGATCACCCTTTCCAGCAGATAAAAAGCAATGGGCCTGGTAGGTCCAGTAAATTGCATAGCTAGACTGAATATCAGTATTCAAATTTAAGTTTATATGAATCCTTTTGTGAAACTTTTTCATGAAAAATTATCATTTATATAGAAGCTGATAAAAATGATAACTACATCAGCTATAAATTAATACTATTGATACTTATTATAGAGCTCACAAACATTTTTTTTAAAAAGTCACATTTTTTCTTAAAATGTATGTGCAGAAATCATTTTTTATCAATGGCTCTTTGATGATTTTTTAGTTTACAATTTTTTTAATATGCTTTGTGTGTGGACATAAGCACCGTTAGCATAATTTTTTTTTGCTGACATTGCACACTAATCACCCCAATTTACTCTTCAATCTAACAAAGATATGTTTATTTAATTTCTGAAATATATTATCTTGTAAGATGAACATAAACATTTTCAGTTTGGAAAGTGTGAAAGAGATATATATTTGAGGCTTTTTGTTCATTTAAAAATTCTATAGCGAAATCTAAAACTCCAAATATAAATTTTGTGGCCTCCCCACACTCTCTTCTTGCCAGATTTTGAATGCAAAATACTGTAAAAAGGTCTATTAAAATACGATAAAGCTCTCTTCCAGGATGTCCACCATGACTTGAATTTAATATAAGTGTTTGTTTCTCTGTTTCTTACCAATTTTGATAATATCATTAATGTATATATAAATATGGATCTTACTGGGTGCAAATTAGTAATCACTTAAATTTTGATGAAGTTCTCTAAGGTTATGTTGCAATACTGTTGATATTTTGAAACTGATGAAACGAAATACTTGATAAAATAGAATTCTTGTTTTTTTACCTGCTTGACTCATTGCTCTCACACAAGAAGTTTGTTTTTCATTTTCAAATCCCCTGTCCTTTTCCATCAAAATGTTAATGCTCATGACTTAATATTAGATTTAACTTAAATTTCATTTCATTTGAAATTCTAATGCAATTTTTACGATGTTGCAGGCTTAAGACAAAACGTGAAGTTTTATGGAAACAAAGAGAAGCTTTGGAAAAGAGATGTTTACAGAAACTCTAGATGTATCTTTTCTCTAAGACGAAGGAAAATTCATTGACCATATTCCAATATCATTTTACAAACCACTCTTATAAAAGAGTTTGTGATGACATCAGTTTTAATTAGCATAAAGCTATGTCAACTGGTATCGTTATAATGTTAACAGATTGAATGGTTTACTATTAAGAACCCATTTCTATATCAATTTAAATATTATGCCCATTTTGTGTATGAAAACCAGTCATAAAATGCTAATTGTATTATGTCAATCCTCTTTGATCTGTTTCACTAATTGATGTAGGATATTTTCATAGTGGAAAAAAATTCCTTGGTAGAAGACTTTTTTGCCAGATGTCAAAGCTTCCGGTATATTGCTTTGTAAAAAATGAATCTAACAAATATACACAAATCAGTTCAAATCTGAAAAACTCTCATGATGTTCAGAATATTGAACAAACCACAGAACTGACATTACTGACAAAGGGATGAGATGTGTAAAAAGGGTATTTATATAAGGAAATAAAAGTAAATTGAAAAAGAAATTCAAGATAATAATATGCACATCGTGTTTCAGTACTTTCGGTGCTTTGAATTTCAACAAATAAGCCTGTTCTCTTCAAAAATGTCTTGAAACTTTTATGAATTTGAATCACCTGTTCATTGAATTGAATCATGACGTTCAGAATATTGTACAAACCAAATAACAAATATAACTGGCAAAAGAGTGAGACATTACTTGACAAATGGAGTGAATTTGTCACAATAGCTCCCCTTTACCAGATTTTTTTTTATCAATTATGGAGAAAAGCTAGGTAAGCAAAACTAAAAATTTCACATATGATAGTTTCAAATCATTTAATTGTATAACAATTCGATGGCTCAGCGCGAAACAGGTGTAACTCCTTATATGTTTATAAGAAGTTACAACTGTTTCGCGCTGAGCCATCGAATTGTAAGTAAATTTGAATGGACTGGAAAATAAATTCCTGTTTATATTGTGTTAAAACTATATAATAAAAAAGGTCATATTTTGGTACTTTCAGTGCTTTAATTAGCTAAAATTAACCAATATGTTCACAGTTGGCTTGAACCTTTTTTGTAACTGTGTATTTAATTGAATGATTAACTGCTGAACATGATCATTCCAAATTATAAGCATCTAATGACAATAAGTTTTACTTAAATTTTAGTACAGTTATGACACTGGCATACTCAGGCCATTATAGTAATCACATATTGGGCACATTTAAGCAAGCAATGTTAAAAAACTTTGTTCATATGCTTAAAAGGTATCCTCCAGCATGTCTAGACTAATATTATTATTGGAAAAGGAAGCAGAAAAACTTTTAAAATCATGTAAAATCTATATAAGCAAAAAACGTCGGTTTTCAGTACTTTCAGTGCTTTGATTTGCTAAGAATAAACCTGATATGTGCTCAAATGCCCTGAAACTTTTCTTTCTATTTACCTTTAAGAATTATGTAATTAAAAATATAATTAACATCAAATAAAAACATATATTGACAAAAGGTGAAATATGAATAATAGATTAGTTATAGCTTTGGCTTGATCATGCCATGGCTTAAATCAGTTTTTAAACAAAATTCAAAAAGGAAATGTCTAATAAACTTTGCTTGTAGGCTTCAAGGTATCCTCTAGCATGCTTAGAATAAAAGAAAATGTTATTAAAGACAGAAATAAATCTTTTTAAATCTTGTTAAAATCTTAATTAGCAAAGAAAATTGTTGATTTTCGGTATTATCAGTGCTTTGATTTGCCCAAAGCCTCTCTGAAAATCACACAAATGTGTTTAATCTTTGTAATAATGTTTTGGGTATTGAATTATGTTGAAAAAGGTCCAAAGAAATTATCAAATCAACAAAATAAATATAAATTTCTGACTAAAGGTTAAGATTTAAATTAGTGTGCACTGGGTGACCTTTGACCTCAATAATTCCTGAAAGCCCCAACCGCCAACTTGCAGACTTTCAGAATATACTCGGTAGACATTGGGCTTTCAAAAATTTAAAGTCCCGAAAATTCCCCCTGAGGGGGGAGGAATCACCCTACTGGCCCATAGCCTATATGGAACGTTAATGGATGTTGCATTGTTGTAAATAAGACGTTTAAACCTTCAAATCTACGGTAATTTGTAAAACTTTGAGCTACGGACTAAGAATAAGACGACGTAATAACAAGCTTGTTAGATTATCTAACTACGATCCAGTGTTATTCAAGGAATGGCAAAATTTAATGAACAAAAAGCATGAATATTTGTACACAGTATCCATCTTAGTGACATAGCTCATAGATTTTTCTAAAAAAATTAAAAGGAATAAAAAGAACGTTGTTTCAACTGTTCTGACTCACATCGTTAAAAACACGGCGCGGTGAACCTTAAAATTCATACGAAAAGATACCATGCTTCATAAACAACACCTTATCAATTGAATGCGTGTTTCTTTTATCCTTAAATGGTTGAAAATATTTTCATTTCATAATCCAACACCAAACCCGCCAAAAAAATGAAACGTATGCTAACATGAAAATAACACCTCTGAAAAGCATACGAATTTCTACTAACTTTTTTAATATTCTCCTATTGGATTATCAATACAGAAAGGCCCTCGGGCAAAACTTTACTATGTTGTGTCGTATGCAGCGTGAAGCCAACGTCATTCTCGATCCAATGCGAATGAAAACAGTCACTATGTATGATATGTTTTTTTTATTCAAATAAAACGCTTTATTGAAGAAAACAAAAACGGACAGAGTTTTGTCCTTAAGAATATATTCAGCCCTGTGTTCTGAATGACAAAACATTGCGAACTGTTTGCAAATTTTATTCCGCCTTACACGCAAGTTGCATGTCGGCTTGCGTGTAAAGCGGGGTATACTAGTAATCTGCATACAGTCCGCGGGGCTGGCGATTTGCTTATGTGTACCACATACAATTCAGGAAGCTAGCAGTGTGCAGTGGTTTAGCTGGATCTATTGGCCAATTTTGTGCAAATCCAACAGATCTGATTAAAGTCAGGATGCAGATGGAAGGACGGCGGCTGTTAGAAGGGAAACCAGTTAGGTGTAATGATCTTTCTACGAAAATTTAATAGACATGAGTGTCCGAGTTTATAAACCTATTATCATGTTCAACCGAGAATTTTCTCAAATTCAATTGAAATTAAAACTTAAATTCTGTTGTCATACTCAAATAAATGGATTAAATAAATAAAAATAGATAACTTAATAATTTCATCTTTTCTGTCCATGCATTAATATAAATTCTTAATTTACGAAAATTCTTAGTTGAGCATGCAAAGCATAATGTCGTACGCAGCATATCTTTACAAAGGCAAGACATGGAAATGGTTGAAAACTCGTATATGTAACGAAATACTCAGTTTCAACTTTTCAGCAAATATTATTGGAATGGTTTTCAAGAGGTCAGATTCGTACATTCGCTATATCTTTTGGTCCATATGAGAGGTAGGTTCCATTCTCTAAGGCTACACATTGGGTTAATTGTTACTTCGTCTTATCATAGTTGACGAATTAATGTCATTTCGATAGAACGGGAATTGATTCGAATAAGATTTTAGACGAATATGGATTTAGACCAAAGAGGATTATACGAAGTGGGAAAAATCCATATATTGCATTATTATTTTTTTAATTTAAATGTACAAAATTTACGTTTGTTTACAGAGTGAAGAATTTTAGTCAAGCATTCCGTGCCATTCTAGCTGAGGAAGGTATAAGAGGATTATGGCGAGGATGGGTCTTAAACGTACAAAGAGCAGCTCTCATTAATATAGGAGGTAGTTATAAAATAGGACGCTGTCACTGGCGTAATTTAGTAGGATAAGGGCCCGCCTATTCATACATTTTTCTGTCGAATTGATCACGAAAATAGACCTATTTCACACGAGTCTGCGCATGTATGGAAATATTTCGACTCCACTCCTTATACAAGCGAGGCGGCATGTCATTTTTAGTAAAATAGTATATTTTAAACCATAAAATACTCGTCGTTATAAACGATATCAAAGTGGTTTTTTTTTTGCACATAATTAAAATGCTTAAATTCGTCATGCCAATGGTGCACCGTCTTCATTACCTTTGAATTTTGGGAATGTTTAAAAATGCACTCTCTAGAAAAAGTTTGGCACTTATTTCCTTACACGTAGCTTTCGAAATTACCGTAAAGCGTAGCAAACTGTACGCAAAAACGCAGGTGCGTATATGTATAAAAAACATGACTTAAAATGAGTTAGCTAGTGAGGATGATTTATTCTAGTATTTCGAGTATAAAAAATAAGAATCATTCTGTGATACAATTGCAGCCGGGTCCTACATGAAGTATGGGGCTAGTTTTAATAAAATACATCTAATAACCTGATGGAGATTCTCTTCATCAGCTGATAAGAGATAAAGGAGTAAAAATACTCCCTCTCGCACCCCTCCCCATCTACACTTTGATACTCCGATTATGCATTTGACATCTCATCGCTTTCAATTAAATTTTAGTAAGATACGCCCCTGACTCAAATAAAGGTGTGATAAAAACAATAATTATGATATCGATTGGCTTACGATTAACTTCGGACATTTTAAACCATTTTATTTTCAGAAATAGTGACATACGATTTCGTTAAACGCCAAATTTTGAAAAGAACCAGCCTCAAGGACAACTATATCGTTCATATTTCATCAAGGTATTTACCGCATTTTATATTGACAAATTTGTTACTTTAAGTTCGTAGGAAATCATAATTTTGAATTGTGCTCCTCAGATTATCGAAATCCCCTACAACCATGTGTTTCGATCTTATGTTTGTTTCTCTAAATTTATACTTAAAAACAAAACTCTACAATAAAAAAACTAATAAATAAAAATGCATAAATCTAAAAATTGGAAGTAATGGCTCATAAGAGGACATAATTACACCTTTTTTTGTAACTAAATCTATAAATGAATCTACGAAATTCAGATAAAATGGATTAAGAGCTCGTTCTCGTTGGTTCTTATTTCACTCTTTTTTTTTCTTTTTTTTTATTCAAATAAGAATTCGTGCAAAGGTTGATTTGGTACTCTTATTGTTTATACTCGTTACTTCAGCGTTATTTAATTCTGCACCTTTAGTCAAGCATCAGTATTTGTAAACGCCCATGTTATGCTATTTTAATTTCAGTGCATTTGCTGGTTTCATGGCCTCAGTTTTGTGTACGCCCGCAGATGTCCTTAAATCGAGGGTAATGAACCAGCCAGTAGAAAACGGCAGGTATTTTCAAGTAATGGCATACTTTACATTCAGGATGTCAAAACGTGGCGAACTATTTGCAAATTATGTCCCGCTTTACATATAATTATACAAGCAAAGCGGGGTATAACAGTTTGGAATGTTCTGTCATCCTGAGCGAAGGGCAAGACCAGAGATAGAAGTGATAGAAAAGAGTTTAGATCATGTGGCATAAACGTTTATGAAACCGACGAACCTTTTGATACGGGTACTGATCAAGACAAATTGAATGAGTATCAACAACATAAAATTTTGTTGAGAAATAACGATTTCAGACCTTTGCTCCTTCCTTTTAAATTCTTAAACTTGTGGGGTTTTTTTTTTTGAAAATAAAATGGATGAGTGCGAATTATTCATATAATTCAAATAAACAAGTTACAAACGTTTTAAAGCCAAAGCGAATGGCAAGCAAAGTCTACACAATTCAGGGCTCGAGGTTATAAAACTTTTCTCATCCACGATTCAATTTCTCAAATTTCAATTCGAGATTAAAGCCGTAATTCAACTTTAATACTCATTTTAACGTATTAACATAAAAGATAATATTCATAAGTTGTTATTGATATTATCTTTTATTTTCATACATTTATTTATAAATTTAAAATCGTAGACAATCTCGGTTGAGCATGAGACAATTTTTTACAAGCTCCGGCCCAGATGCACTTAGCCTATCTATTTACAGGGGAGTATTCTATAGAGGCACTGCAGATTGTTTCTCGAAAACTATTCGAAATGAAGGACCGCTGGCTTTGTACAAGGGTTTTCTTCCTGGATACTGCAGAATGGTAAGGTGGCTTATTTTAAGCAAGTAAAGAAAAATATTCATATACATAGAGGCATGAAACGAAAAATCTGATCTCACTGTAAGAATATACAAAGTAGACTCAAAGAAAAGTGATATAAGCTATCAACATTCAAAACATTTTATTCATACCTATCCATTCTTACATTATCATTTTTTTACGCAACGAAAGTGTTAAATTGTTCAAGTATGTCTTACCCGCTTTTCAAAATCGTTACTTTAGATTGCATTTAATTAAAGCTGTAGGTATGACGTATTGGCAGCCCGGTCCACAAATTATCTCATTTCCATACTGTGTATTATATACAGTTGAGAACATCATGAAATTGACAAGATGAATGACTTTCTGTGTCTTAAGGCATATAGCCAATATTTTGGGAAGATGATCACCCTTTCCAGCAGATAAAAAGCAATGGGCCTGGTAGGTCCAGTAAATTGCATAGCTAGACTGAATATCAGTATTCAAATTTAAGTTTATATGAATCCTTTTGTGAAACTTTTTCATGAAAAATTATCATTTATATAGAAGCTGATAAAAATGATAACTACATCAGCTATAAATTAATACTATTGATACTTATTATAGAGCTCACAAACATTTTTTTTAAAAAGTCACATTTTTTCTTAAAATGTATGTGCAGAAATCATTTTTTATCAATGGCTCTTTGATGATTTTTTAGTTTACAATTTTTTTAATATGCTTTGTGTGTGGACATAAGCACCGTTAGCATAATTTTTTTTTGCTGACATTGCACACTAATCACCCCAATTTACTCTTCAATCTAACAAAGATATGTTTATTTAATTTCTGAAATATATTATCTTGTAAGATGAACATAAACATTTTCAGTTTGGAAAGTGTGAAAGAGATATATATTTGAGGCTTTTTGTTCATTTAAAAATTCTATAGCGAAATCTAAAACTCCAAATATAAATTTTGTGGCCTCCCCACACTCTCTTCTTGCCAGATTTTGAATGCAAAATACTGTAAAAAGGTCTATTAAAATACGATAAAGCTCTCTTCCAGGATGTCCACCATGACTTGAATTTAATATAAGTGTTTGTTTCTCTGTTTCTTACCAATTTTGATAATATCATTAATGTATATATAAATATGGATCTTACTGGGTGCAAATTAGTAATCACTTAAATTTTGATGAAGTTCTCTAAGGTTATGTTGCAATACTGTTGATATTTTGAAACTGATGAAACGAAATACTTGATAAAATAGAATTCTTGTTTTTTTACCTGCTTGACTCATTGCTCTCACACAAGAAGTTTGTTTTTCATTTTCAAATCCCCTGTCCTTTTCCATCAAAATGTTAATGCTCATGACTTAATATTAGATTTAACTTAAATTTCATTTCATTTGAAATTCTAATGCAATTTTTACGATGTTGCAGGCTTAAGACAAAACGTGAAGTTTTATGGAAACAAAGAGAAGCTTTGGAAAAGAGATGTTTACAGAAACTCTAGATGTATCTTTTCTCTAAGACGAAGGAAAATTCATTGACCATATTCCAATATCATTTTACAAACCACTCTTATAAAAGAGTTTGTGATGACATCAGTTTTAATTAGCATAAAGCTATGTCAACTGGTATCGTTATAATGTTAACAGATTGAATGGTTTACTATTAAGAACCCATTTCTATATCAATTTAAATATTATGCCCATTTTGTGTATGAAAACCAGTCATAAAATGCTAATTGTATTATGTCAATCCTCTTTGATCTGTTTCACTAATTGATGTAGGATATTTTCATAGTGGAAAAAAATTCCTTGGTAGAAGACTTTTTTGCCAGATGTCAAAGCTTCCGGTATATTGCTTTGTAAAAAATGAATCTAACAAATATACACAAATCAGTTCAAATCTGAAAAACTCTCATGATGTTCAGAATATTGAACAAACCACAGAACTGACATTACTGACAAAGGGATGAGATGTGTAAAAAGGGTATTTATATAAGGAAATAAAAGTAAATTGAAAAAGAAATTCAAGATAATAATATGCACATCGTGTTTCAGTACTTTCGGTGCTTTGAATTTCAACAAATAAGCCTGTTCTCTTCAAAAATGTCTTGAAACTTTTATGAATTTGAATCACCTGTTCATTGAATTGAATCATGACGTTCAGAATATTGTACAAACCAAATAACAAATATAACTGGCAAAAGAGTGAGACATTACTTGACAAATGGAGTGAATTTGTCACAATAGCTCCCCTTTACCAGATTTTTTTTTATCAATTATGGAGAAAAGCTAGGTAAGCAAAACTAAAAATTTCACATATGATAGTTTCAAATCATTTAATTGTATAACAATTCGATGGCTCAGCGCGAAACAGGTGTAACTCCTTATATGTTTATAAGAAGTTACAACTGTTTCGCGCTGAGCCATCGAATTGTAAGTAAATTTGAATGGACTGGAAAATAAATTCCTGTTTATATTGTGTTAAAACTATATAATAAAAAAGGTCATATTTTGGTACTTTCAGTGCTTTAATTAGCTAAAATTAACCAATATGTTCACAGTTGGCTTGAACCTTTTTTGTAACTGTGTATTTAATTGAATGATTAACTGCTGAACATGATCATTCCAAATTATAAGCATCTAATGACAATAAGTTTTACTTAAATTTTAGTACAGTTATGACACTGGCATACTCAGGCCATTATAGTAATCACATATTGGGCACATTTAAGCAAGCAATGTTAAAAAACTTTGTTCATATGCTTAAAAGGTATCCTCCAGCATGTCTAGACTAATATTATTATTGGAAAAGGAAGCAGAAAAACTTTTAAAATCATGTAAAATCTATATAAGCAAAAAACGTCGGTTTTCAGTACTTTCAGTGCTTTGATTTGCTAAGAATAAACCTGATATGTGCTCAAATGCCCTGAAACTTTTCTTTCTATTTACCTTTAAGAATTATGTAATTAAAAATATAATTAACATCAAATAAAAACATATATTGACAAAAGGTGAAATATGAATAATAGATTAGTTATAGCTTTGGCTTGATCATGCCATGGCTTAAATCAGTTTTTAAACAAAATTCAAAAAGGAAATGTCTAATAAACTTTGCTTGTAGGCTTCAAGGTATCCTCTAGCATGCTTAGAATAAAAGAAAATGTTATTAAAGACAGAAATAAATCTTTTTAAATCTTGTTAAAATCTTAATTAGCAAAGAAAATTGTTGATTTTCGGTATTATCAGTGCTTTGATTTGCCCAAAGCCTCTCTGAAAATCACACAAATGTGTTTAATCTTTGTAATAATGTTTTGGGTATTGAATTATGTTGAAAAAGGTCCAAAGAAATTATCAAATCAACAAAATAAATATAAATTTCTGACTAAAGGTTAAGATTTAAATTAGTGTGCACTGGGTGACCTTTGACCTCAATAATTCCTGAAAGCCCCAACCGCCAACTTGCAGACTTTCAGAATATACTCGGTAGACATTGGGCTTTCAAAAATTTAAAGTCCCGAAAATTCCCCCTGAGGGGGGAGGAATCACCCTACTGGCCCATAGCCTATATGGAACGTTAATGGATGTTGCATTGTTGTAAATAAGACGTTTAAACCTTCAAATCTACGGTAATTTGTAAAACTTTGAGCTACGGACTAAGAATAAGACGACGTAATAACAAGCTTGTTAGATTATCTAACTACGATCCAGTGTTATTCAAGGAATGGCAAAATTTAATGAACAAAAAGCATGAATATTTGTACACAGTATCCATCTTAGTGACATAGCTCATAGATTTTTCTAAAAAAATTAAAAGGAATAAAAAGAACGTTGTTTCAACTGTTCTGACTCACATCGTTAAAAACACGGCGCGGTGAACCTTAAAATTCATACGAAAAGATACCATGCTTCATAAACAACACCTTATCAATTGAATGCGTGTTTCTTTTATCCTTAAATGGTTGAAAATATTTTCATTTCATAATCCAACACCAAACCCGCCAAAAAAATGAAACGTATGCTAACATGAAAATAACACCTCTGAAAAGCATACGAATTTCTACTAACTTTTTTAATATTCTCCTATTGGATTATCAATACAGAAAGGCCCTCGGGCAAAACTTTACTATGTTGTGTCGTATGCAGCGTGAAGCCAACGTCATTCTCGATCCAATGCGAATGAAAACAGTCACTATGTATGATATGTTTTTTTTATTCAAATAAAACGCTTTATTGAAGAAAACAAAAACGGACAGAGTTTTGTCCTTAAGAATATATTCAGCCCTGTGTTCTGAATGACAAAACATTGCGAACTGTTTGCAAATTTTATTCCGCCTTACACGCAAGTTGCATGTCGGCTTGCGTGTAAAGCGGGGTATACTAGTAATCTGCATACAGTCCGCGGGGCTGGCGATTTGCTTATGTGTACCACATACAATTCAGGAAGCTAGCAGTGTGCAGTGGTTTAGCTGGATCTATTGGCCAATTTTGTGCAAATCCAACAGATCTGATTAAAGTCAGGATGCAGATGGAAGGACGGCGGCTGTTAGAAGGGAAACCAGTTAGGTGTAATGATCTTTCTACGAAAATTTAATAGACATGAGTGTCCGAGTTTATAAACCTATTATCATGTTCAACCGAGAATTTTCTCAAATTCAATTGAAATTAAAACTTAAATTCTGTTGTCATACTCAAATAAATGGATTAAATAAATAAAAATAGATAACTTAATAATTTCATCTTTTCTGTCCATGCATTAATATAAATTCTTAATTTACGAAAATTCTTAGTTGAGCATGCAAAGCATAATGTCGTACGCAGCATATCTTTACAAAGGCAAGACATGGAAATGGTTGAAAACTCGTATATGTAACGAAATACTCAGTTTCAACTTTTCAGCAAATATTATTGGAATGGTTTTCAAGAGGTCAGATTCGTACATTCGCTATATCTTTTGGTCCATATGAGAGGTAGGTTCCATTCTCTAAGGCTACACATTGGGTTAATTGTTACTTCGTCTTATCATAGTTGACGAATTAATGTCATTTCGATAGAACGGGAATTGATTCGAATAAGATTTTAGACGAATATGGATTTAGACCAAAGAGGATTATACGAAGTGGGAAAAATCCATATATTGCATTATTATTTTTTTAATTTAAATGTACAAAATTTACGTTTGTTTACAGAGTGAAGAATTTTAGTCAAGCATTCCGTGCCATTCTAGCTGAGGAAGGTATAAGAGGATTATGGCGAGGATGGGTCTTAAACGTACAAAGAGCAGCTCTCATTAATATAGGAGGTAGTTATAAAATAGGACGCTGTCACTGGCGTAATTTAGTAGGATAAGGGCCCGCCTATTCATACATTTTTCTGTCGAATTGATCACGAAAATAGACCTATTTCACACGAGTCTGCGCATGTATGGAAATATTTCGACTCCACTCCTTATACAAGCGAGGCGGCATGTCATTTTTAGTAAAATAGTATATTTTAAACCATAAAATACTCGTCGTTATAAACGATATCAAAGTGGTTTTTTTTTTGCACATAATTAAAATGCTTAAATTCGTCATGCCAATGGTGCACCGTCTTCATTACCTTTGAATTTTGGGAATGTTTAAAAATGCACTCTCTAGAAAAAGTTTGGCACTTATTTCCTTACACGTAGCTTTCGAAATTACCGTAAAGCGTAGCAAACTGTACGCAAAAACGCAGGTGCGTATATGTATAAAAAACATGACTTAAAATGAGTTAGCTAGTGAGGATGATTTATTCTAGTATTTCGAGTATAAAAAATAAGAATCATTCTGTGATACAATTGCAGCCGGGTCCTACATGAAGTATGGGGCTAGTTTTAATAAAATACATCTAATAACCTGATGGAGATTCTCTTCATCAGCTGATAAGAGATAAAGGAGTAAAAATACTCCCTCTCGCACCCCTCCCCATCTACACTTTGATACTCCGATTATGCATTTGACATCTCATCGCTTTCAATTAAATTTTAGTAAGATACGCCCCTGACTCAAATAAAGGTGTGATAAAAACAATAATTATGATATCGATTGGCTTACGATTAACTTCGGACATTTTAAACCATTTTATTTTCAGAAATAGTGACATACGATTTCGTTAAACGCCAAATTTTGAAAAGAACCAGCCTCAAGGACAACTATATCGTTCATATTTCATCAAGGTATTTACCGCATTTTATATTGACAAATTTGTTACTTTAAGTTCGTAGGAAATCATAATTTTGAATTGTGCTCCTCAGATTATCGAAATCCCCTACAACCATGTGTTTCGATCTTATGTTTGTTTCTCTAAATTTATACTTAAAAACAAAACTCTACAATAAAAAAACTAATAAATAAAAATGCATAAATCTAAAAATTGGAAGTAATGGCTCATAAGAGGACATAATTACACCTTTTTTTGTAACTAAATCTATAAATGAATCTACGAAATTCAGATAAAATGGATTAAGAGCTCGTTCTCGTTGGTTCTTATTTCACTCTTTTTTTTTCTTTTTTTTTATTCAAATAAGAATTCGTGCAAAGGTTGATTTGGTACTCTTATTGTTTATACTCGTTACTTCAGCGTTATTTAATTCTGCACCTTTAGTCAAGCATCAGTATTTGTAAACGCCCATGTTATGCTATTTTAATTTCAGTGCATTTGCTGGTTTCATGGCCTCAGTTTTGTGTACGCCCGCAGATGTCCTTAAATCGAGGGTAATGAACCAGCCAGTAGAAAACGGCAGGTATTTTCAAGTAATGGCATACTTTACATTCAGGATGTCAAAACGTGGCGAACTATTTGCAAATTATGTCCCGCTTTACATATAATTATACAAGCAAAGCGGGGTATAACAGTTTGGAATGTTCTGTCATCCTGAGCGAAGGGCAAGACCAGAGATAGAAGTGATAGAAAAGAGTTTAGATCATGTGGCATAAACGTTTATGAAACCGACGAACCTTTTGATACGGGTACTGATCAAGACAAATTGAATGAGTATCAACAACATAAAATTTTGTTGAGAAATAACGATTTCAGACCTTTGCTCCTTCCTTTTAAATTCTTAAACTTGTGGGGTTTTTTTTTTTGAAAATAAAATGGATGAGTGCGAATTATTCATATAATTCAAATAAACAAGTTACAAACGTTTTAAAGCCAAAGCGAATGGCAAGCAAAGTCTACACAATTCAGGGCTCGAGGTTATAAAACTTTTCTCATCCACGATTCAATTTCTCAAATTTCAATTCGAGATTAAAGCCGTAATTCAACTTTAATACTCATTTTAACGTATTAACATAAAAGATAATATTCATAAGTTGTTATTGATATTATCTTTTATTTTCATACATTTATTTATAAATTTAAAATCGTAGACAATCTCGGTTGAGCATGAGACAATTTTTTACAAGCTCCGGCCCAGATGCACTTAGCCTATCTATTTACAGGGGAGTATTCTATAGAGGCACTGCAGATTGTTTCTCGAAAACTATTCGAAATGAAGGACCGCTGGCTTTGTACAAGGGTTTTCTTCCTGGATACTGCAGAATGGTAAGGTGGCTTATTTTAAGCAAGTAAAGAAAAATATTCATATACATAGAGGCATGAAACGAAAAATCTGATCTCACTGTAAGAATATACAAAGTAGACTCAAAGAAAAGTGATATAAGCTATCAACATTCAAAACATTTTATTCATACCTATCCATTCTTACATTATCATTTTTTTACGCAACGAAAGTGTTAAATTGTTCAAGTATGTCTTACCCGCTTTTCAAAATCGTTACTTTAGATTGCATTTAATTAAAGCTGTAGGTATGACGTATTGGCAGCCCGGTCCACAAATTATCTCATTTCCATACTGTGTATTATATACAGTTGAGAACATCATGAAATTGACAAGATGAATGACTTTGGAACAAATATGAATGAGTGAGTGGAGCGAGTTTTGAGTAAAATTAAATGGATGAACAAAATTAAGAACTGGTTATCTCTCTTTAATGAAACATGCGTACTTTTCTGTTTGTGAATCTTCGTCGACAGAACAGATCCTTCAAAATCCACACCAGTCAAAAAAAATCGTAGGATAATTTTATCGATTTGAATAAGATATAGATCGGCTTGAACGATTTTGAAATGTTTTCAAATGATTTGGAGCGTTTTGGACAGATTTGAGTGAGTGTTTGGAATGAATGAATGAATGAATGAATGAATGAATGAATGAATGAATGAATGAATGAATGAATGAATGAATGAATGAATGAATGGAGCGCTGAGTGAATGATTAAGAATGATTTTGATCGGAATGAGAGTCAATTTCAGGGTGTCTTTAACTGTATCTATGTGAATGAACAAAAACACCACTAAAGATGCACTGTACAGAAAAAATGACCTTTGACTTCTCGTTTTTAGCTTGCGCACCGTAGAATGTTTTTATGCCCCCGCATCGATAGAAGGGGCAAATTGTTTTTGAACCATCTGCCGTTTTATTTGTCTGTTTGTCCATAAAAAATATTTTTTGCCATAACTTTTGATGGTCAAAGGATAGAGCTTTATATATAGTATTTCTCGTGACAAGCCCTTACATTGCTACCAAGGTACAGGTCAAGTGTCACGGCCATTTTTCAATATCGATTTATGAAATTTTGAAAATGGCAGTTGCGAGGGCATAAGTGTTTAACAAACATCTTGCTTTAAATACTTAAATAATGCCAAATTTTATAATGGACTACTATTGCTACTATTAAACATTAACGAATTGAACTGCATCAAGTTTCATACATTTCAGGGTCCTTGGTCCTTGACATTCTGGGTGACGTACGAGAAGCTGCGGGTCTTGTTTGGTCATGCACCGTTCTGACGTATCTACATGATGTCATAACAACCCTTACTCAAACGACATTTTTATTGAACAGTTTGCTTAAATATGGAAATAAGCGTCACATCATGGGATCAGCTCGAAACACTTGTAACTGTCTATGTTTACTGACAGTTTCGATTGTTGTACGCTGACGATATATGTATATTTCAGATAAAGTAGATACTAATATGGCAAATGGAATATTGACCTACAATTTTCGAATCGAATATTTCCTTAGAAGCTACTTCAACGTCTTTAGTACCGCTCTTTAGTTGGGACGAACTATATTTTATCTTTCAGATTTTTATATCTCATAGTTATATACTTTGACGTGAAAAAAATTGTTTTAATCTTAAAACAAACTGCTTTTGCATTTAGACGAGTTGACTAATGCCGAGCGAAGTTGGCTTAATCGGTAACGCGGAGGAATTTAACCATGAGTTCGAATTATCGGTAGGCAAACTTTCATAAGTAAACTCTCGGTAGTTCGTATTTCAAGGGATCTCAATTTATACGAACTAAATGTAGAACGAACCAACCAATGTCAAGCGGTCGGTAGTTTGTTGGCTCAGATCGGTAGTCGTAAGGTAGGCTATATTTGTGGCTTGATTCAATTCAGAGTACAGTTAGTTACATCGTGAAATCGGCATTCATCTCAATTAAAGCCATTTTAAATCACTCACTCAGCGCTCGATGCATTCATTAAAAACACTCACTCAAACCACTCATAAACGCTCCAAAATGGTTAAAAATAAAATCAACAGCTACATTCAACATAAATATATAATTTTAAAAATAACCGCGATATCTCCGACATAATTAAAATTGTAAAGGTCTGTTTGGTTCTTGAAGAAACAGGAAGCTTGTGTACATATCTTATAAAAGGGAGGTAATAAATATAGGTAATTTTGTTCAGGGTGAACAAAATTAGCAGTATTAGATTACCTCCCTTAAATTTCACTCAAAGCTCGCTCCACACACTCATTCAATTTCATTCCAAAATCATTCACCTTGTAAATTCCACGATATTATGACTGTAAGAAGTGTAAATTGTCTCAAACTAATTATGATCGAATAGATGCTTGAGATCAGCACCTGGTGGATAGGATAAAATGTCGTTGAAATGCAGTGGTTATATATATAATCAGGGTTGGAGATCGGCAGTTCGTGTGGTATCAGTGGTCATTAGGTCGAGCGTCGGCCTCTTGACCCAAAGGTCCTGAGTCCGGTTTCCGGTAGCGGCTATCGAACTTGGTTCCACTTTGGCAAACACATTCGGCGCGAGTACTGGTGAATTTCCAGGAAGCAGAATCAAGAGAGATAAATCTAAATTATAAAGACTTGTTTCCAAATCGATGTAAAATACATATGTTTAAACCGGCCCATCCTTCGTGATACAATTAACGCCACTTGCGAAACAGTAACAAAGATATTCATTATCGATTCAAGTTGTTACAATAAAATGAAAAGACACCTTTTTGTTGTTACTGTTATTATTATCACTCAAACAAAACATGTTTTTTTGAATTGTTATCCAATTTTCTCAAACTTAACATACATTCACATGTTTAACTAAACTGCCGCAAAGTGAAGTAATACTCCCCTACAATTGCTTGTCCATAATGAAAAGCCATTTTCAACGTAAGGACCATAACTCTGTTAAAAGTCAATGGATTGTATTCAAAATATCATCTGCACATCTCTGTTTGATACTGATCACATGTATTAAGTTTGAATGTAATTCGCCCATTAGTTGCTTAGAAATTGAGCGGACACGAAAAGGCTATAGACAGACTGACCAACCGACCAACCAACAAAATGACACCTATATACCCCCCCAAAAAAGTAATGGGAGTATAAGTACCAACTTTATCTTTGATTAATACATTTTATTTCCATAATAAACCAAATGTGTACAGCCTTCATGACCCGCATTAAGTGGCTGAATCATTGAAACCTACATTTCACATAAACGTTCATATCGAGGAGAAATCATATGTGGTTTATCCACCATTGCTGGCTACCTTCAAGACATTTTCGTGGTTAGTGACCAACCAATAGAAACTGCCAATTGACAGATCCTTGATGCCAATCAAAATATGTATCTGGCTTTGTGTCTTCGTGTTCAAACAGGCTTAAAAACCAACATCAGCCAATAAATTCATGCAATTATTTGATCGATTTGAATGATTTATTGATCATTTTGAACAATTTCGAAGCGGTTATTTAGGTACTTAACCCTAGATGTGTATATGTGTATTTGTTGGAAATATCTAAATGATGCTCAATTGTCAAATAATGTAGAACCACCAGTCGATATTGAGAAGACCAAACAGTTTAGACCCTTGTCACCTTGCACAGACCGTTAAGTTTGACCAAAGATATTAGTTTGCACCTTTTTAGGGGCTCAGTTTGCATATTCAGTTTCTCCTCTCGATAGTACAGTTTCCAACGGATTCTGCCCGTAAAATGAACTAGAAAGCCATGAATGGCTTGAGTCGCTCCACAGGCTTGAAATTCTTGTAAAGCAAATAAATGTTTTTACTAGATTTTTTGAGTTCTACTATTGTTGAAAATGATTTTCAAAGTTTCAACTATACGAATATAACATAGAGAAATGACCTCTATCCATAAAAGACACATTTTTCATCCAATGACAATAATTTTTGCTTGCATGAAAATGGGTCTCCCAAGGATATTACAAATGAAATTTGATTGATATCCATCAATTACATTCTGAGAAAATGATTTTCAAAGTTTCCACTATATAACATTTTGAGAAATGACCTCCGCCCATAAAATGCACATTTTTCATCCGATCACAATAAATTTTGGTAGACTAATAAAGGGTCTCTCAAGGATCATTCCGGTGAATTTTGGTTGATATCCATGGATTACGTTCTGAGAAAATGATTTTCAAAGTTTCCACTATATACCATATAGATAAATGACCTCCGCCCATAAAATACATATTTTTCATCCAATCAAAATAATTTTTGGTAGCATGATAAAGCGTCACTCAAGGATCACTCAAGTGAAATTTGGATGATATCTGTCAATTAGATTCTGAGAAAATGATTTTCAAAGTTTCCACAATATGACAAATAGAGAATTGACCTCCGCACATAAAATACATATTTTTCATCGAATCACAATAATTTTTTGTAGACTGATAAAGGGTCACCCAAGGATTATTAATGTAAAATTTCATTGGTATCCATCTATTAGAATCTGACAAAACTAACTTTTTACCATATTTGGAAATTAGCCACGCCCATTTAATCCATGTTTTTCATTGGATCAAAATTTCTTGAACAACTTTGAAAAAGGGTCACCCAAGGATCATTCCTGTGAAGTTTGGTTGAAATCCATCCAGTAGTTTCTGAGGAGAAGATTTTTAAAGAAAAAGTTTACGACCGGACGCACAGACGCACGGACGCACGGACGGACGGACGCACGACGGACACAACGCCATGACAATAGCCCCAGTGGCTTTCAGCCAGTGGAGCTAAAAAAAATCATATCGAATGATACTGCCAAATTATAATTAACCAAAGCAAATATTCTTTAATGAGCTAAAGCTACGAAACCATTCGTCACTGTACTAAAACCATTTATCCCATTCATGTGCCGATTTAGGTGTATCATAACGAAATTTCAGTTTTCATATCACTTTCATCATTGGGCGAGAAAAAGTTATGGGCAAAGCTATAATTGCTACATTTAGATATTCTGTTTGCCCACTGATTGTCTTAAACATGTACATTGATTTTCCAGATCTTCGAGCTTGATAACTATATCTTTGCCGAAATTCCGGGTAGGAACGAATCCCGATCCCCATGCATGCCATTGAAAAACATAACATGGTGATATCAATTAGTCTAGTTCCAAAATTTTCCACCGTATGAATGGCTTGTTTTTCAACAACATATAATATAAAGTAGTGCCTATTAAGAGACGTGTTTTTGTTTGGCTGAAAAATGGCTTTATTTCTCAATTAAACAATTACGAGTAGCAATACTTTGAAAACTTACGCATGATACAGTCTTACAAGTAATCACGTTATGAAGAAGTCCACATTTTCCCTTCAATACATAAAATTATAAGATACAAAGAGGGTTTTTTTTCAGCCCACGGAGGTATGAAGCATAAAGCCTTGTCACACTGTATACGCTAAGCAGAATCACACAAAAGTATGGGGAGGTTTTTCGTACCATTCCCCCGTGGATTTAAAAATTCTCTCTTCATCCTTTTATCAAATTGATTTCCTGAGGAAGTCTAAAACCATGTCCGTTGAATTATACCCCGTCCTCTAGTTGCATGGCAAGATCATTTCGTTCCACAGTCTTTCGTCTCAGAGCGTCTATGAGTTGTTGTTTATTGGCACCTTGTTGTTCCTGTAGTTGCCATAACCACAGACACTGCCGTATTTTCTCCTTCACGCTTGGATAGTCCTGAGCTACACTGTCTATATCATCCTCGCTGATCCCCAGGGCTCGAACCAGGAACCTCCAATCACGGCCCAGACGTATGCATAGAAAATCTATCTCAGGGCTTAAATCTGGAAAGAATCGAGATGTTTTTTATCAGTTAAACAATGCTTTTAAGCAGCCCTATCTTCTCAAATGTAGGAATCACTGACCCCATGATCATCAAATGCTAGGGATCAAAGTGGCTTAAAAATGGGACGTAATGACAAATAACATTGAATGGCAGAATACAATCTATGTATATATGTTACAATTTTAAATAGAAGATGTGAAGAAAACGATGACATAATTTTTGAGGACCAAAATAGATTTTTTGAGGGTCTAAATCCAGCCCTTTATCAAATGTGAAAAAGTTTTCTAAATGTTCAAGAAACTATAGCTTGCTTTAAACATTTTGTATGTGCAAAGCCGGGTAAATATTTCAAACACTAAAACAAGTTTTAATGGCATATTTAAGGGACAAATATGAGCCCAGCTTTCAATAATTATTCATAAGAATTATAATTATAAAATTACAGTGGAATCCTCTTAATTGCAACCCTGATAATAGCAACTCGCGACTTATTTGCAACTGACTCTGTGTACAAATAATATATTTAAAGAACAAAAATTAAGCTCCTGTTAATAGCAACTTCTGGTAAATAGCACAAAAAATGATGACAAATTAAAGTTGCTTTGAACAGTATTTCACTATATATTATTTTGATATTCATGATCATTTATGATATTTGAAAGGACTTGAGGGTAAAATTATCCACTCTTGACAAATTGTCATAATGATTCTTATGACTCATAACTTGTCCAGCATTACCCACTTTTCACATTTGCGCTTAAGCAAGAATTTGGATCAGCATGTGACGATGCATATTCTGATCAATCTTTGTAATAGGTAACTGCTGACTTTCTGTTATATTCTACATATCGATGGCTCAGTGTGAAACAGTTGTAACTGCATATAAAAATATAGGCAGTAACAACTGGTTTGCACTTAGCCATCGAACTATGTTCAGTTTCAGGAAGAAATTAAGACTCAATTTTGCAAGACAGGTCACAAAAATTTCATTTGCAAAACACCCAAAGTTCAAACAAAATATCATGATCAAAATTTTGCTAGTTTATCAGGTTTTCCAAATCCGATGCTGAAATAAGGGAGGTAACAACTCTGAAAACTTAAACTTTCGTAAACTTTAAGGTTCATGTAAAGAGTTTGAGACCCAATATTTAGGGCACTTCATTAGCCAAGAAAAAGCACTATGTCCAGGTATATTATATATCAAAATGAAGCTATTCATGAGCACTAGCAGTTGAGCAACATTAGACCGCCATAGCTATAGCGGTATAGCCAAAACATTGTGGAAAAGGGTCATTTTGTACAGAACAAGCAACTGCATGACGGTTGGATAAAATTGCCCCGTATTTTAACAAAGTACAGTCTGAAGTACCATCCAGGTAGTGCTACAACCTTAGATATAAAACTCAGTCTCAAAGGGTTATTTTGAAACAATCAATTTCAATTTATTTTGTCAACATGCATGTCAAACCGGTTTGGTCTGTTTTCAAAATAGATGTAAGGTATGGTGCAACATCACACCATAATATTGTGAAATATTTTCTGCGATTTATCTCAAATTATAGTTTTATTTAATTCAATGATCTACAATATTACTATATATTTATCATTCTGTCAAATAGAAATTGATATATTGCTTAACAACCGTACAGGTATATAAACAATAAATGTCTATTTGTGTTGTGATAACACACCATACCCTAAAAAGATCTACACGTTTACAAAATTAGAATGACATATATGACATATGTGTTTATAAAATAAGTCAAAATAAATTGCTTGCATAACTACGTTTTGGGGCTGAGTTTTATACCAACGGTTGTAGCACTACCTGGATGGTACTTTAGGCTAGACTTTGTTAAAATATGAGCCAATTTTATCCAACAGTCATGCAGTTGCTTGTTCTGTACAAAATGACCCTTTTCCACAATGTTTTGGCTATACCGCTAAAGTTATAACAGTCTTATGTTTTTCAAGTGCTTGTGCTCATAAATAGCTTCATTTTGATATATAATATTCCTGGACATACTGCTTTTTCTTGGCAAATGAATGCCCTTAAAATTGGGTCTCAAACACTTTACATGAACCTTAATTGGAAAGTCCTGGCCCCTTTGAGGCATCGGACAAAAAAGTACATTATAAACAATTATAAACAACAACAAGTTAACAACATAATCAAAAGAAAGAAAAAAATTACATACAACAAAATATGACTAGGAGATGGAAAACGGAAACGTGTATTTAGGTAGAGTAAGAAAACGCTAAGTAATAGCATTCTCTCCCTCAATCCAAACACCCATACCAAATCTTCCCATTGTTTTGAATGGTTTACTACATGCACATATCTTGGCAGTTTTAAAGTTTGTTGAATCACTACATGCATGTCAGAGATTATATTTATTTTAAACTGTAAGCGTTGTCTCCCTTTCATCTAAGAAGGCATTTTTGGTTTGTTTGCTTGTTTTGTGTTTTTTTCAGCAAGGCTATTTACATCAGCAATCAATGTGTAGCAAAACAGGACAAAGCATGCATTTTAGTTCATATGGCTGGCTCAGTGCAAAACAGTTGTAACTGCCTATAAACATTTAGGCAGTTACAACTGTTTTGCACTTAGCCATCAATGTAGAGCCTTGTTTGCAATGGA
Source organism: Fragum whitleyi (assembly GCA_948146395.1). Lineage (NCBI taxonomy): Eukaryota > Metazoa > Mollusca > Bivalvia > Cardiida > Cardiidae > Fragum > Fragum whitleyi. The sequence goes on along the minus strand of OX411545.1, from coordinate 55,616,695 downwards.
AAGACAAAATAAGTGGCAGGACTGGTAAGTGAAAAGGAACTTGGTAATCTACTAGCAGACACTCACCTGGTCCAAGATATCTCTGTCCTGCAAAACAAAAAAAGAAAAAAAGAGAATCAATCAACCGTATATTTGAATCTTGTTTCAAACAATTTGCCAACTCTGGGAACATTTCCACCATTCATCCTACTATAAAAATTAGGGTTTAATACTAACAGCTTTTTGCTACCAGCCTAAAGGACCTGTTAGTCAAAAATATTACCGGTCCTCCATGATAACAACAGGTCCTACATGAAAAACGTGTTTGAATTTTAGCAATTTTAGACAATAAATTGCCAGGAAAAACATTGTTGGAAAAGAAGAAATTGCTTATAACAAGCAATTCTTCTTTTTCTACAATGCTTTCCACTTGGTAATGCAAATTTTTGTTTTGGAAAGGAAATTCTATCCAAAACACATCAGATTTGAAATACTATGTACCACCATTAACTACAGGCATGAGGGACATGCAGCATGGTAACATCTACCAGCCCTCCCTAAAGTCCACAGGCATCAGGACTGAGGACTCGTGTTAGTGTAGATCCCTGAAACTGATAAGATAGTATGGGCTAAGATCAGATTGCATGACAATGCAGGCTAGCCTTAGTCTATACTGTCTGCTTAAGATTTGTCAACAGCAGAAATATGTCATGAATAGCAAAGCAGGAGTGTGGAAATACGAGTTTTCTCCACTTGTCCCTGGACAAGTAAAAGCGAATTTTCTACTCATCCAGAATCAAAATGAACTTGTCCGCTAAAGAGTAAATAGAAAAAATTGAAAAAAAAAAACATTGCCTTTTGATGAAGAAAATGCTGGTATGCAGCATTTTCATCATTAAAAACAATGTTTTCTACCCTATGATATGAACATTAGGATGATTTCTTTCTTAATTCTTTTAAGTAACATTCCAAGATTTGCCCTGGTATTTACTTGTCCTTGGACAAGTGGCTTAGAAAAATTAACTTGTCCTCAAGTACAAAAGCCCGAGTAGGACAAGTCGGGCATGGGAATTCCACACCCCTGAGCAAAGGATGAATTCATTCAAGGACTAAAATTGTGTCCAAGACAAGGATCATAGATGGCCCTGCAAATACATGATATTTACCCGAGAACCATTTAAACTTCAACCTTGACCTTTTACATTGTGGGTATGTGGACCAACTCTTCACATGCCACTAGTACTAACCCAAGGTTAACACTTGTGCTTTTTTTATTTTCATTCAAACATAAATGTAGAAGTTATGCTCAAAACAAGAATCGGACACACACACACACATATGCACACTCACACTAGAACAGACGTAACTCTATATACCATTTCATGTCACATGTAATAAACATACAGTCAAACCTGTCTTAAGCAAGCATTCAAGGGACATTCAAAAAGTGCTTGCTTAAGACAGGTTGCTTGCTGAATACAGGTGGCCACTAACATAGGTTTGACTATAATTATATGTATTTGTAGTTCAAAGTTTATATATTTAGAAAATCTACTACAAGCAAATTGTTTATCTGCTAGCACCCTGACTAGGATCAGCACTTTTGGCATTTTTCAGATCAGGGACCCTTCTGGTCACATAGTTAACATCCAGAACTCCAGGTAGAGAGAGTGATTCCATTTTCAAATCCAAAATTTAAAAAATCCAGCATTGTTCGATAAAATCCTATGTTGCAGGTATTCATTGGATATATATAATACATACTTAGTGGTTTGTATGAAAAAAATATCTAACAAGGTTGGGAGAATTGATTATTATTCATTGGATATATATAATACATACTTAGTGTTTTGTATGAAAAAAAAATATCTAACGAGGTTGGGAGAATTTATTATTGTCGAGGCTCTGCCGAGACAATTATCAATTCTCCCAACCTCGTTAGATATTTTTTTTCATAGAATACACTAAGTTAAAGTAAGTATAATATTTATCTTATAACCTCTATTTGTCTTGTTTTCGTCGATGTTTCTATCTGATATGCAAGATTATAAAAATAACAGCATTATATCATTGTTCTAAAAATAACTGTGATATCGTAAAAAATATCATATGTGATGTTATTTCATGGATACTTGTATAGTTATAATATGAACATCCGATCAAGACGATTCCAATGAGTACCCACAACACAGTGTTAGGATGATTACAGATTTAGATTGTAAACACTCCCTCTTATCTGGGCTAGAGGTTATAATACTTTATTTGTTCTCAAGTCAGAATTTTCTAAAACTCTAAAATTCAATAAAATGTATGAAAATAAAAGATAATATTAATAAGTTGTTATTCATAACAACTTATTATAATTATCTTTTAATTTCATATATTGGTATGAATATTAAAACAGAATAACTTCTTTAATCTCAAGTTTAAGAAAAGTTTGAGTTGAGAATGAGAATACATTTATGACTCAGGCCCTGATGTCATAGACTCACATCTATTATACATACTATTATTTTCTCTGAGTACGCCAGGAGGGATATTTTGCCTAGTTTCCCCTTGTACAACATATACAACTTGAGGTTGGTTTACTGGAATGCCATTTGTTGATCCTGGAATCTGGTTGACCAGTGGTGGATTTGTCACGCCTCCGTCATACAAGTTCTGTTCATACTGTTCAATCAGTCGAACACCATCAACTTTTCCACGACAGCAGGACCGCAATAATTCTTTCAAGAATTCCAAGTTCTCAGGGCCAAGGTGCTCTCGCTGTTCTAATGCAGTGAAGAGATGTGTTGGATCTTTGATTTTCTGGCTCTCAGCCTGTGAAAACAAGTGAAGAATAGCTTGAAGTACAATTTTGCAATAACACAGCTTTAGGAAATCATAGGGCCTAAAATGATATGATGTATCTAAGGTATCAATATCCTACCTGAAAAGTTTTTGCTAAACCTAATTTTGTTCAATAATTAAAAACAATCAATGGGTGATATCAAATGCAGGGGAAGGTTTCATGAAGATATACTTGCAATTAAAGTTTATCTGCCATGTACCTAAAGAGACAAAAAAAAATTATTTTTAAACCATTTAATCAGTTTTACTAGCCAATTTAACATATAAACTCTTTTTTTATTATCTGTTTGATTGATAGGTAATTTAGTTGTTGACATAACCCTTCTCATACTAAAAGTAGAATCCTTGGTGAAATTGCAAAAAACAAAATATTCATTATGAAATTAATTTTCCTAACTACTCTCTATGGTTTAAAGGTAAGCTAAGTATGTCCGTGGTCTAGAGTGTTGGCCTCTTCACCCAAAGGTCCTGAGTTTGATTTCAAGGAGCGGCTATGGATCTTGGTTCTTTCATTGGTCCATATATTTTGTTAACTGTCTATTGTGAAATGTATTTTTTGTCACTGGTTGTGCAAAGACTTTGTATATGTGTTTATGTAATTGAAAAGGCTGGAGGCTGATTTTCAATAAAACATTTGAATTTGGTAGGAGAACTGGTGAATTTTTCAGGAAGCAGTTGTAAGTTGTAAGAACTTGTTACCCGACCAATATAAGATACATAGGTTCAAACCAAAGATTTAGGTCAGACTGCACAAATGTCCTGCAGAAGCAGAAACACTTGGGTTTCATTTTGACAAGGATAAACATTAAAAATAAATGGAATTAATGTCAGAATATTGCCACAAAGAAGCCAAGCTACCTAGTACCTACCCTACTAGATAATTTTACTCTGAAACCCTAAACACATGTTTTTTTCTAGGCATTAACTAACGTTTGGTTTTTAATAGACACAAATCTGTATCTGTATCTGTCGAAGTATGTTGCAGTACCCAATTTCTGGTTTTTATGCAACTGTTGGTTGGCAGTGTCTGGTGTTAGTGACAAGTCTCATCGGCGGCAGTCTTGAAGGCCTCGACAGTCTTAGTGCAGATTATGTCTTCATATTAACTTTATTAATCGGGGTTATTATATGATTTAAAGTTGTTTCAATTAAAAATTATTTGATAATGATATTTAACTCAAATATTTACATTAAAATAAAACTTTTGTCTAACTTCCTTGTTCAAATGTACACATTTTACAGTCTTATAACACATGAGGACAATAACCAAATAATGGTGAAAATCAATATTTTACACAATTGCTTATTAATTTGGTATACTAGATTATTCATTGTGAGAAAACATAGACTGCAGTAGCACAGTGAGCCAATTACCAAATTATTGTGAAAATCAACAAATTCCAAGATTTCCCATTAATTTGGTATACCGAACTATCCATTATGAGAAACCACTCTGCATTAGCTAAGTGAGACAATTAGATCCATCAAACAATTGTTAAATCATATTCAAACATTTCTCACTAATTTAGTAAACTGGATTAACCATTATGAGAAACTGTGAGCTACATTAGCTACGTGAGGCAATTACCAAATTATTGTAAAAACTAACCCATTACCGGATTACTCTTTAATTTGGTATACTTGAAATTAACAAATTTGTAGTCAACAACCAACAACAATAGACAAAAAAATGTGTTTATTTGATAATTTGGCATACTTAATTCAAATAAAATCTAAATAAAATAAGTTAATCCCAATAATTATTATGAGTTTAGGATTAATTTGGTAATAGTTTGGTTTAATTTGGTAATCATCGAATAATTTGGTAATTCCATGGACCGTTTATTTCATTGTCACTGCATACCACACTCAAACATCTGCAAGGATTGGCTAAAATACATAGACAATCGATTTCCGGAAATCAGTGTTGTGCTCCTAATTTGCTCTTTTCTATTATGATATCAAGCGATCAAATTTCAGATTTACGACCCAAATACCTTCTTAATAATGTTGTCACATCTAAACTTTATTCTGGTCAAATCTTCGTCGTCTATCATTGAAGACAAGTCTAGTAACATGTTTCTGTATTGTCCGTGATCCATTCCTGTTTTCGATTTGTTTATTTTCTCTGGGGTTTTCCCAATTCGGGGGGAAATACCAAACTCGGCTGGTTCTCTCTGACGTCATTTCCTATAGTCGGTTAGTGTATTGATTCGCCCCATCTTCTTTCGTTTTAAAACGAGATATGATTTATCAAAATTGCAGAACTTTGTTCCGATTCTGCTTGATAGTTTACACTTTATTTCCGGTTTTATCTCAGAAGTTATTGTTTACCCCCCTGTTAAAAAGGAAGAGAAACAGTAAAAAATGACGTTTAATGTCTCTTGATTGAAAAATAGCGGAAGGGCAAATCTCTTTCATTTTTCCATTATTCTAATTCGTTAAATTTTATTTTCGAATTGCTAAATCGCAAACAACTTTCACAAATTGGCTTTTCATCTCAAGTAGTTTAAGAAAATCAATTATTGGAACACTAATTTTTGTTATGAAAAATAAATAAATAAATAAATAAATAAAATAAACAAAAAAGACTGATACATAATTGTTCACATAGTTTTGGTTTGTTTGTTTCTTCCTTTCTTTCTTTTTTCTTTTTCTTTCTTTTTTTTCTAATGTTTTGCTTTGGGTTTTTTTTTAAATAAAAATACTGTGCGCTCCTTTTTCAACACCGTGTCTACTTCTCTGAATGCAATGTTGATTTAAACATTTATTTGAAGTTTTAGTTTTAGTTTATTTTTTTAGGGGGGGGGGGGGTGTTTTTTTTTTTTGTTTTTTTTTTTTATTATTATCATTTTTTCTGTGTTGGGTTTTTTTGATACAAAAATACTATGCGTTCCTATATTCAACACTGCGTTTACTTCTCTGATTTCAATGCTGATTTATTAGAACGTTTGCGCTCAATTTTCTGACCAGTCAAATCGAAAGCTTACCTTGGATGTCACGCTGAAAAAAAATGCTAGTTCTAGAAATTAATGAATGAACAGGCTTTACAAGTACTTAGTTCAAAATACAACAGGGTTTGCTAAAGTTTAAGCATAAAAGGTCGCCTAAAATATTTTACTATCATCATGGTGTATAAAACGCTTAGTGGTCTAGCACCCCTTACGTGCCTAATGCTTTTTGATTTATTGCAAGAACCAACATTACTAACTTATTTCTGAGTTAAATGATCATATAATGAGTGAAAGCACAGTATCTAGAACAGAATTTAAAAAGCTCACATTTTCCTATATTGGGATGCAAAACTAGAATTCCCACAGATATACGATCTGTTGACAGTTAGAGTTATTTTAAACGCAAATTAAGGAGCGTTCTATTGTAAGTTGATTTCTAGTTAAGCATCTACACTCTTCCACTGTTATATTTCATATACTTACGAAGCACGAATACTGTTTATCAAGAGGGCCATGTTGAAAATAAGATTGTATATGTATCTTAACATGTAACCTTCAATAAATAAAACTTGCAAAACAGCGTACAATTTCCTTAGGGACATTTCACTAAGGTTTGACCACAGACTAAAGGCATGTTCAATCCATAAGCACTATCTCACTCAGCAGACCGTTAACAGTTAAGGGAGGCTAAAGAGGCACAATTCTATAACACTTTTTATACAAGAAAAAATGTAACTAATTTACCTTTGCTGAAGAGAATATTTAGTGTCAAACACAAAACCTTTCTTTTTTTAATACTGTATTTGCCCTATGTTGTCAATACTCATTAAAAATCGTCTCACAAATACAATTTCAATGAGTATCAGGGATATATAGTTCACCGAAAAATTACGATCACCCCTCTTACATGCACCGGGGTGACATAAGCAGTAATCCGCCAATCGAAACAGGACAATCCGGGTAGTGCGAAAAAATGTCGAACTAAAAAGGATCAAAACTTTACGCATTTTGTCCATTTTCATAATCTCGTATTACAATTCGAACGTATTGTATAAGAATAAATAAATTGATACCTCGTTTTTTGCCTCTATACAATAAACCTTTCGTCATGATGGGTTTTATACTTAAAATTTACGAAGAATCCCTTTTGATGCGATTAGCTCCATTTTTTGGCGAACGAAAATTCGTTCACAAGTGTTACTATATATACTATGTATGGAAAACCCTGTAGGATCTTAATAGCTTCGAAATAAAGTAGCGCTCCTTTAGTTTCAATTTAGTATATCTCAAGACTTCTCTACGCAAACTCACTGTTTATTTCGTTAAATGCGTGATACTAGAATTCATCATCAAGTGAAGATAATGAAAATTACCCTTTAAAAACACAAAATAAGCTTGAAATGTTTAGCCGAGCGAATTGATGATCGGCGTAAGATTGTCGAGACTTTAGAGCAAAAACAAAGTTTGTGTCTGTACATTGTATAGACAGATATAATGTTTTTGATCTAAGCCTACTCTAAAGCAACTTATAGTAATTTACCGCAAATGTGTGTCTATTTAGGTCGTGAACTCTTGAACTTCTACACACCTCTAATTGGCCATAACACACTTGATGACCTACTACGATTTTATCTGCCTTCTTATGAATGAAATCTGTACTAATGAGTAACGAAAGGTCAAGTTTACAAACGAATGGAATGTCCCTATATTTAGTCCAAATTCTTATTAAAACATAAACTCGCACCACTTGACCATGACCAACCTTGATATGAAGTAAAATTTAACCCATTACCAGACAATTTATGTTCTCAACTGACCAATTTACACCTCTTGCTTAAATCTCGTTTATATCTCAAACCTTGTTGTATTCTTGTGTAATGTAAATATCTTCGGTTACGGGTATTTTTGTATCATATTCCCCAGATCGTTTTCCTTGTTTTTTCGTTTCGAACAAGGACGGAAATCAGGGGATATAGCCATCCCGATACGATTTACTGTAAATATATGAATGTCGTTGTTATTTTGAATTGAAAATAAATAAATAGATAGATAAATAAATAAATAAATAAAAGAATAAACAATTATCCCAGAACAAAAGATTTTATCTTAAATTTTGACATCGAACGGATACTGAAACGTCTTAACTATAGAATACTTAACATGTAACTGCGATGTTTAAGTCCCCACTGGCATTTCTTTTGTCCCTAGTTTTACACCGATAACAAAATATCCTTCTTAAATATAAAACCTTTCTTGTACCTTTTGTTTGAACAGGGATGAACACCGCTATTAACATTTTTTTTTCTGTAAAAACGCGGTTGCTGAAGTACATGCGATCTTTACATAATCTGAGTTTTACCATATAATAACCTATAAGACGAAATTTGGATTGTGAATCAATCGCCTGTGGACTGGAGCACCTAAACATGGAATCTGGCATTTCTCGCACCAGAACTTTTTTTAGCATACACCCTTACATAAATGCAATTTTCTACTTTCTTAGGTTTACGATTTTCACCGATTTGTAGTCCTGAGCAATAGAATTTAAACTAAGACTATATTTTGACAATCCGTTAGCTGTACAAAATACTTACCTACATAAATCGTATTGTTTTTCTTTAATTCTTTTTTGCGCAATGGCATCAGATAATCATTCCTTCACTTAACCGCGTAATACCGAAAGAGACCAAAACCCCGTAATTACAGCGTTTTGGTTGTAGACGAAACCATGGTCTTTTTTTTCGGAGGATGGATGACCCAATTCAGGTGGTCAAAGTTCCAGAGCCATAGCGGATTACGTTTAATAGTTAAAATGCAGAAAAACTACTGTTTGATCTGGTAAAATATGGGTTCCGCATGTGGAAAATGAATAACTTTTCTGACTGCTTTTTTGAGTTAAGAAAAGAATTATCAGTCTAGACACTATAGTTGCCTGTACTCTTTTCTCTATCGCTCTCTGTCTCTCTGTCTTACAGTGAAATTGCAGAATTGCCGAAATTTTGTCGAGACACTTTCCCTTAATTTCCCCTTTACATTTATAATTTCTCTTTTCTCAACAAATTCAGTATATCACTCAAGAATGGCATCATATTCGTTCACCAGCAGTACTTTCAGTGCTTTGATTTCCCATTAGAATCACGTTCAAGAAAGAATGTAAGAATATGTTAGCATGACCTTCAGACTTATTGATAATCCAATAATTGACTTTCCAATCAATTTTCTGGGGTGAAAGCCAATGTTTTTGAGCGGTAAGGCCGAGGAAACAATTTATCGCCAGAATACATTCTAAAACCGCGTTATTAAAGCTGGAGCAACGAGATTTTACAATTTAACTGAAGATAGGCTTTTCACTTTATCTATTATTTTTTTTTCAATTTCTCTCCGAGTATGCAGTACAATGTTTGTTTGTTAACTTGCCCTGCGTTAAGGATCACCAAACGGTGCAAACAGTGTTCACGTATTGTTCGCGTGTTCACGTGAAAAGTGGGATACAATTGGAAAGCTGTTTGCACCGTTTTATGATCCTGAACGCAGGGCTGAACCCGTCCTGTGTTTGGGATAACGAAGCGCTTACAGACGAAACAGGAATGGTTTCCTTCCATCACACAGTTCGCTTATCAAGATGTTAACAAGAGCTTCGTAATTCTGAAAACGTGTGATGTTCTTAAGAAGCACAACAGCGTTATTTATTTATTTATTTATTTATTCATTTATTTATTTATTACTTTATTGATTGATTTACTTTATTCATTCATTTTATTTATTTGTGTTTTTGGACTTTTTTAATTTCTTTATTTATTTTATTTTATTTCATTTCATTTTTATTTATTTATTTATTTGTTCATTTATTCCTATTTATTTTTTTTATAATTTAAGTTTAGTTTATCTCATTTTGCCAGTTAGTCTTGAAAACATTGGCGAATGACAAAAATTGATATGTGATAAATCATATGAATTTCATATTCTAAGTTATTATTTAATACTTTTAATTAGGAATTGAATACATTTCAATGTTTTCAATAGAATACGGAGGCATCAAAGCTTAACAGGTTCTGACCTGGATAAGGCTAATAGATTTATATTGATTTTCAGCGTTTGTGATGATAATTTGATGCTTTCCCTTCCCCTCACTGATAAGGAACTTTTATTAGATTTTGGGAAAGTTTTTTCGTTTCTACAAAATACTTGTGATCTTGACTGTGAATGCGTTTATGTATACAAGAGAATAAATGCTTTGTTTGAAAAGGGCTTGACGCCACTTTTAACACTAATTTCAGTCATATCGCGGCGTCTGGAGTACCTAACAATGGATTCCTGGCATTTCTCACAACAGTACTACCACCACGTTCTTTCCAAGCCTTCAGCTTTTAACCCACATAGATCTTCGATTATCAATCCATTGGTGATAGACAAATAGTCGTAAAGGATGATTGCCTCCGTCGGTGATTGAACCCGGGACCTCTAAATTGACAGTCCGACGCGCTACCAACTGCTCAATGACGGCAGCGAGAAGAAAAGGTAAACATTTCATTACAATTTCTCTATTAAAGCATAAATTTGGAAAGTTACCATATTTAACATTATGCATCTAGGGTATCGCGCACATTTAAATGAAAGAACAAACATAATAGATAAATGAATGGATGGATGATGGTGATTATGATGATGATGATGATGATGATGATGATGATGATGATGATGATGATGATGATGATAGATCGCATTTCACGTATTCTTTTACGAGAAGGTAGAATGGTAAATCTAGAGTCAAAAAATCGGCCAAGTTGAACACAGCCGATGATAGTCGTTTTGCATGCACAGTCCGCGTAGTCCAACTATTAAGATGGTCCATTTTCGCATGACAGATCACAAATAAAGTAATAAATATGTGAAAGATGAAAACAGGTCTGTTGATATAAATTTGATTTGGGTACTTTATGATGGTAATTTTTATGGCATGTCGTCCGAAAAAGAGATTATATTACAAATTCTTAAATTATAAACATGTATTGAAATGCGAAACATAGGTCGGATTCATAGGCTACGCAAAAGTGCAGTTGCAAATAGATCCACGGATAACGAAAATCGAATCGAACGCTTCTTCTCGATAAGAAAAAAAGAAAGATACGTTCGCCAAACACCCCCATTCCTCTTTTCAAGATCTGTCTATGGATTATCAGTTTATAAAAGCAGAATGTCTCCCCAACGATATTCTTTTTTTATAAAAGAAGGTGACTTCAATCGATTCAAGATGTAAACAGTCGCGTCGCTTGAAAAGATGGATAAAAGTGTACCAAGGTCACTTTAACTTTTTAGTTTAAGGCTTGCTAATGAAATTCTTTTTTTATCAGCAAAATAAATATATGGCTCAGTTCGAAACAGTTGTAACTTCCTATAATCTTATAGGAAGTTACAATCGTTTCGCGCTGAGCCACCGAGTTGCGGTCCATTATGTTAAAAGAAAATATATTTGTAGTGCTTAAAGAGTCGTCCTAGTCGGCCCGTGCTATCTGTCCTAAGGGTCGGGCAATTTCGCCCTTATTGGCTGTTTTTCTTCCTTCCTGTATAAGATTTTTTTGTAAATGATACCTCCGACTGACCTCTTCTGGAACTAATCTCTTATTCTCAAAATTATTTTAAGGATTACCCAGATGACCCATTTACGCGTGACATGTCACTGCAATGCAATTGCGCGTAACATTTTTTATTTCTTATATTTTGTAAATCCACCCAAAGAAAAAAATCATTATTATTCTTGATATAGATCTCTCGAATCTATACATTTGCCACATCTAAAGGTACATTTTTCGTAAAATGTTCATAGACAAAGGCTTCATCATAAGCTAGACGAATACGACATCTGCATGCCAAAATAAGCAAAAGCCTCAGAGATAAGAACGAATATACATCCATTCTTGATTTACAAATTCGAAGTAAAATGATTTATTGCCTTTTGAATAGTTTTAGTTACAAGGTATCGAAAGAAATACGGGTAAATAAATCACAGACGGACAGATACGGAGCTAGAAAAATGCACCGAGATAAAGTGAAAGGGGGAGGGGTGACACACTATACCTTCCGTTAACATTGAGAAGATTTAAAATACATTCAAACTTTTTTTATGCAACCAAAAGGCGGTCGTTAAAGAAAATGACCGCTCAATACATGTAATGTTTACTTATAAGAAACATAATTTCGATTGGATATGTATATCATTGCGAAATTCTCAATAAAACTCATTATAATCGTCTCATTGAGATGTTTGTTGTGAGTTTTAACAATATAGTATTCATTTTCAATAATTTTTTGGATTAACAATGCCTACTTTTTGAGATATTTTGCTGTAAAGAAGGGAATTTGAAATCGGTCACTAGACAAAAATGTTCGTTTAATAGACGTGGTCGCTCGCGCAAGATTGACTGTATTGTTAATGGGCCCATCTCGGAGTAAATATATAATGGTAAATCGAAATAGTAGGAATGCTGAAAATATCGGCACGTTGGGCGTCCTCTTACGATACATCCAATAAGCATTTACAATAGTGTTTTTACCTACCACTAGATATACTTTCATTATTATTATCATTATAACTATTATCATCATCATTATAATTATTCCCTTCACCATTGTTTTCATTTTTCTGCCAAAAAGAAATCTTGAAACCTCAAATCTTGGCGTATTTTCGACCAAACAACTTAATAAAGGTAGTTTAGATACATTAATTGCCCCGTTTATCCCTGTTCGCGTCCTATGGAAAAATTATGCTAATATCGTTTCGACGTTGCTAACAACATAAAATGAAAGCAAAAGCAATAAACTTTTAATGGACCATATACATAACGGTATCATCCCTTACAGTAGTGACAGGCTGAAAAGATACATGTATGTCTAAACCAGCCCTGTGTTCAGGATGTAAAAACGTTTCGCGAGCGCTTTGAGATGATACCCCGCTTTGCACGTGCACATACGTGCAAAGCGAGGTATCATTTCGAAAGCGCTTCGCTAACGGTTTCATCCTGAACACAGGGCTAGATTGGTTGTAACACGTTTGAATTTCTTTGTATATGCATAAAATTTCCACTGTGTCCGTTTTTTGTATGTTTTGAGTCCGTTTTGGGGTGGAACTTGGCATTCATGTAGATCCGATAGAAAGCAGAAATTTTAAAACTTTTGGAAAATAAAACATTTGAATTAATCGCTTTACAAGCAGATTACATGGCTAATGTCCGACGCGCGTATACGGATTCTGATAATAATAATAAAAATATCTTTATTTTATGAAGGTGAAACATTAACGCAAATCTTTCTTGCCTTCGCTCGATTAGATATCCTTTTTTTTTTCTTCAAAAAATGTTTAGAGGAAGAGATTCCAGAATGGACTATTTGCGAAATATACGTCTCACAAGAAAAAATTGAATTGTTAAAGAAATCTCATTCTTTCGATATTAGCAATACCTCAGATATGAAATGAATTTGGTGGATTAAATACTCATGATAGTCTCTGATCATGCGTTTGTCCTACTAAAGTGGCACAACCACTTTCAATATAATTGTCAGTTTGAAAAAAATGACCATATTATTAACCTTTATGGGAAATTTTGATGATTGATCAATGCTTAAACAATGTTATTGTCAATAAATAACATTGATCGGGTATTGATCGTGTAAGGAATCAGAAAGATTGAGAACGCACCCGATAGATTTGAGGGACGCATTACTGTATTATTACCCAATACGCGGTATATAAGCTGGTTGCTAGGTCCATCAAACACATATTGCTTCTCACAATTAAGACCTCGTTAAAGTCAGCCGTGAGTTGAAAACCAATCTTCAAATATGGTGAGTTGACATTTCTTACTTCTTACTTCTTACATTGCATTTTTATTCATTCCGGTTAAATAATTTTGATCGCGTTATTTTCCTAAAACACCTTCTGAGAGAATAGATGTGCATTCTTGAACATGAAGGCGAAGTTAAGACTCGGATCAGTGTATGAATCCAAAGAGTCTGGTCAGAGTATTCAGCAAGGCCAAGTATTTTGTATCTATCGGCGTTTTAGCAATAATTAAATCTAGAAATGGAATTGTACTATTTTGACTCATGCCGTCGGCTTTATTATTGGATGAGGCTTATTTATTGGTTTGTATAAAACATGGAGAGAATACCTTTAAATTTTTAAACCCATTTATATAACACTAGACATTTAGTTTGGTTACCAAATATATGCACGGATACGGCGAGGGTGGGAACACGGACTCTAAAACCCAATTGTTTGGGCAAAATCGTGTTTATCTGATTCCATAAAATCCTGGTTGATAGTGCCCCATGAACCTGTGAATAAAATTTCCTACAGATTTGAGCGCATCCCTAAGTCTCAGGTCAGCACCTGCATTTACGCAGTCTGATCAGATTTTTCTCTACATGCTCAATACTCATTCGATTCGAACATTGAGTCTTTGTCGGCGGTCACATAACACTATATAACCACAAAGTGTTATGTGACCGACAACAAAGACTTAATGTTGTTCAATGTCTGTCAATCACGCGCACATGTAGATGGACATGTCACGCATTGTCTCATATCGCATCTAGAGCTTAAAAAGTTTAGTATATATGTGACCCGTCACGCGAAAAGGGACCATTTTGGTTGTGCGTAAAGTGTCGATCCTAGTCAGACTGCGCGGACTGCACAGACTGACTAGGGTCGTAACTTTTGCATCAACTAGTTTTCTGAACTTAGAATAATCATTCTACCTTTCTGTGAAAGAATTTTGGAAATGCCACCCCTGGTTTTTAAATTTTTTTTCTACGGAGTTCCCAGATGGTCCCTTTTCGCGTGACAGGTTACATATATAAACATAAATTTAAATAAATCTCTCTCTGCACACTTAAAGAGCCAATTCTCCCTTTATAGGCGTCAAGCAAATCACGTGTGATTGCATCTTTTCTATCAAAACAGTGAAAAATCTATAAATTATAAAAGAATATTTATACAAAATTGAAACTTTCGCTAAAAAGTCTGAATATAATTTGTGTTTTATTTTACCTTTTCTTCCACAGCGAGAGTGTATTTCCGTCCATATTGGTCAAGCCGGAGTCCAGATCGGTAATGCATGCTGGGAGTTGTACTGTCTCGAACACGGGATCCAGCCCGATGGTCAGATGCCCAGTGACAAGACGATTGGGGGAGGTGATGATTCCTTCAACACTTTCTTCAGCGAGACTGGAGCCGGAAAACATGTACCACGTGCTGTCATGATCGACCTGGAACCAACTGTCGTTGGTGTGTATATTTGCTTTCCCCCTTAATTTTATGTAAATAACGAAAAAGACCCTGAAAACATTAAATGAATGGAAAAAACTCAATTTCAAAGTTTTTCTTCGTATACAAGACTTTATGGCCTACCTTTCTCCTTCTCATTTCCTCATATTATCATTATATATTTCAGCATGTTTTGTTTAGCTTGTCTAAAAGTGCAATTAATCTATTGCAGATGAGGTCCGTACTGGGACCTACCGACAACTCTTCCACCCAGAACAGCTGATTACCGGCAAGGAAGATGCCGCCAATAACTACGCCCGCGGTCACTACACTATTGGTAAGGAGATCGTTGACCTCGTCCTTGACAGGATTAGGAAGCTGGCCGACCAATGTACCGGTCTCCAAGGTTTCCTCATATTCCACTCTTTTGGCGGAGGCAGTGGTTCCGGTTTCGCATCTCTTCTGATGGAACGCCTCAGTGTCGACTATGGTAAGAAGTCCAAGCTAGAGTTTGCCATCTACCCAGCTCCTCAGGTATCTACAGCTGTGGTCGAGCCCTACAACTCTATTCTCACCACTCATACTACCCTGGAGCACTCTGACTGTGCCTTTATGGTGGACAATGAGGCCATCTACGATATCTGTCGTCGTAACCTTGATATTGAGAGACCGACCTACACTAATTTAAACCGGCTGATTGCTCAAATTGTTTCCTCCATCACCGCCTCTCTCCGATTTGATGGTGCTCTTAACGTAGATTTGACTGAGTTCCAGACCAACTTGGTGCCTTATCCACGTATTCACTTCCCTCTGGCTACGTATGCTCCAGTTATCTCTGCCGAGAAAGCCTACCATGAACAGCTCTCCGTTGCTGAGGTTACAAACGCCTGTTTCGAGCCAGCCAATCAGATGGTTAAATGTGATCCACGTCACGGTAAATATATGGCTTGTTGTATGTTATACAGAGGTGATGTGGTACCCAAAGATGTCAACGCCGCCATTGCTACCATCAAGACAAAGAGAACCATCCAGTTTGTAGACTGGTGTCCTACTGGTTTCAAGGTCGGTATCAACTATCAGCCACCAACTGTGGTACCAGGTGGGGATCTAGCCAAGGTCCAGAGAGCTGTTTGTATGTTGAGTAACACCACAGCCATTGCTGAAGCCTGGGCTCGTCTTGACCACAAGTTTGATCTGATGTACGCAAAGAGAGCTTTTGTCCACTGGTATGTAGGAGAGGGTATGGAAGAGGGAGAATTCTCCGAGGCCCGTGAAGATCTTGCAGCTTTGGAGAAAGATTACGAAGAGGTCGGTGTTGATTCTGTTGAAGGTGAGGGAGAAGACGAAGGTGAAGACGAGTATTAGACTGGAACTCACACCATTCAGTTATCTCTATCAATTTTAACTCGTACAAGTTTTAAAATTGAGGACATTGAATGAGTTGTCATTGAATACTGAATTTATTGACTGAGATATCTATAAACAGATAAAAACTGCCTGCGACAAGTTTAATAAATTCGGTATTTGGTGAGCACGAATTTGATATTCTATTTATAATATGACCTAATTTTAGATATAAAACGAGAACATTTTTATTTGTATCGATCCATATTATAACGCAAAACTGATAACGCCGTTTGCGAAATGACGTCAGCAGATCCATTATGACGACATTTTCATAACAAAAAACAACAACTTGTCCTTCGTTCTTAATTCATTGGCACGGTTAACCCTCTAGCGTAATAACACCTGTGTAATATCAAACATATTCAACGGGGTTATGTCACTCCAGCGATGTAGATTATATTATAATTACAGTTACCGAATTTACAGTTATTTTTTCGGATTCACTAAGAAAATCTGTCAAATCTTAATTTTGGAAATACATTAAAGAGTATTTATCTAAAAATAAATAATGAAAGAAACATATGAAACGGATGACAATATGGTAATTCATATAACTGTGATTACTGTGATTTTGTTTCTAGATGAGAGAAAAAAAGCTTTTTATTTTCGATTTGTTCTATATAAAGTTAATCCATTAAACTATAAATGTATCAGCTTTTTCTCTTTATTTCGTTCTATTTCCTTTTTATTTTGAATAGTGTCTCAGGGTCAGCGAACTGTTCAAAATGCTGTTTACGGGGAATCGTAACATCATGAAAGTGACACCAAATTATACCAAATCTCTTACTCAACGACCGATTTCTTTCATTCCAAAGCACTCACTCAAACCAACCAGAAACGCCCCGAAATCACTTGAAAATACCTCAAAATTCATTATCTCACAAATTCATTCATATCTTACATATCATTCATTGTTTTGCGCTGGTTAAGCAGGCCAAAGGGAAACAGCCATGTATCCTTGAAATTGCCTAGGAAAAAGATAATCGAGTCAAAAACCAAACAATGTGTGTACTACGTAGCTTTTTCGTGCTCATGCACGCGCAAAAATAGGTCTAGGATACGTCTAGACTAGTTAGCTTGTCCCATCTACACTACTCTGTATCGATAGATTGAGTCAGGCTCGCCAGTCAAGAATACGTCATCAACTTTTGTGCGACACGAAGTGCTTTGTGTGTTCATCGCAGTGCTTGCATATCTCTACGCTGTTCTTAAATCAAAGGACTGATAGAACTGAAGCTGAGGGAACTAAATAGACGAAACAACACACGAGATAAATTTTCTGGAATGTAACCTTGATTATTCACCTTGTCTTTATCATGTATATCAGATATTTTCTCACTTATCACTGCCAAAATAACTGCTGTGTTCAAGATACATGGCTTTTATATTTGATCTTGACGGATGACATTGTTAATAGGGAAAAGAAGAAAATACTGCTACCTAACACTTTCTCCCTTCTCCCTAATATTACCTACCATTGCTGCTACAAATTTTACTAATTTGCCCACATATTGTATGTAATCTGCGACCCTTTACAATTTCGACCTATCTAAACATTTGTTATTTGGAAATGGATTAATCTAAATTAGAAAAAATTAAAAGTCTTGTCCCATCCTTAAACCCTTATACAGACGACAAAATTTTAGACTGGGCCTACTTGGAACAGGTTGCAGACGATACATCAACATGGGTGTAATTTGATATATATCTAGGGTAAAAAAATGGGGTATTAGTATAGGGTGGACAATGTTGTGGGAAAGGGAGAAATTGGCCCTATCAATATCTTGTGTTCCCACAGTAAAATACGACTTCTTTATAGAATTCAGTTCAATGTAAAAGAAAGAGCCGACAAACTTGTGCCCCTAGAAAAACAGTATTACTACGTTTGTTAGACGGAATGATCGAATGGATAACTTGACTGACTAGTAGCAAACCAATCAATTATAAAACCTAACTCGAGTTGCGCCTGTCTACAAAGCAGTATCGGGCGTAGTAATCTATACCTTGAGAATGAGTTGTTTGTTGGCGGACTCAGCGCTATCTAGTGAGCATACCGTTCGATATTTTTTCTATGAAGTGAGTTCGGAATGTGGCTTACGATCCCTATATGTAAATGAAACCCTTGGTTTCCTCGCCTAAAAAAAGCCTTGCTAAAAAGATTAAAAAATTGGAGTGCATGCCTTCAAATGTCACATTGCCTCTTTATAAACCGGGCCTTCAGCGCTTTTAGCGCTTTGATTATTAGCTGAGGTTTATTTAGAATCGTTTTCGAAGACCCAAAAAATCTTTTAAGTAAAAGGGAGGCAATAAAATATCATTATTTTCGTCCAAATTGGACGAAAATAGCGATATTCTATTTCCTCCCTTAATATTCATTCAAAACTCATCCTCGTTCTCTTTCACTTTCATTCCAAACACGTTCAAAGTGTCGATTTCACGTTGTAATCAACTGTAGATAAAAAAACGAAGAAGCCCCCCCCCCTCCCCCCCCCCCCCCCCCCCCCCCCACACACACAAATACACTCACACAACCTATACTACCCTCCTCTCTAGACAATAAGAATATTACCCGTAACGTTAAAATAGGAAATTAAAGTCTATCTTACAGAATGGTGTGGCTGGTGTCCGAACAAATTGACGTATATACAGCTTATTCAGCCGATAGATATATTTTGGTCGCCAAACGACGGTATATATTCAGTTTTCTTTGTCAATAAATCATAAGCATTTCAGGCGACGCCTAAGACAGACTGTTTCTTTTTTGTTTATTAAGCCTAGTGCAAACTGTTCATGTCTGTACAGAAAAAGCGTCTCTTACAGTTTTTCCGTTAATTTACTTTATACTTATTTATTTTAGTTAGTTACGACGAAAGCTTAAGCTTATAGAATCGCTCTCGAACACTCAATCCTCATGTTATCGCGTCCTTGAGAGGGAGGCAGTAGTTTAAACCACTGCTACCCATTTTACAGCTGGGTAAACTGGGGCTGGCTATTAAGTTTTTCCGTTCTAATGGATCCCTCACCAAATATAGTATCCAATGAGTCGTAGTCATATTCAATTCAATTGTTTAATATGAAGTTATAGGCCTCTGACCCATTATACAAACAATTATAAACATATAAAGACATTCAAGTGGTGTCATGGACATCTGCTTATGTAACATGATATACCAGAAGATGTGGGTAAATAGGGTCGTCATATTAATATCTTATTCTGCTTGTATAAAAAAAATAATTATGTGATACGTGTTTTACTGCTAAGGACACGTAACAGACACAATACAGACGTTTAACTAAAAATCATAAATACATTCCGTCATAGTCGATCCCAATTCAAAGTATGCCTAGGTCTTGTCTAAACCCCAACAAGACTACACAAATTTGAGATTTCTACGTGACGTTTCAAAGTTGACCAGCGATAAATACATTTGAACAATTTAGTCAGATCTTAATATTAGAGCACTACTGTGGTTGAATTTAATTTTTAAGACTTGTCTTGTCAAACAACTGTGCATTTTGAAAATGGCAATACACAGGGATTCTACACAACTTGTAGATAATTTAAAGACTCCTTTTAAATAGGAAATGGTTATCAATTTTAATTTACGCGCATTCAATTTCCTCTCAAAACATAATAACGTTAAGAGAAGAATCGCCTAATGTGTTTTACCGTGGTCAAGAGGAGACAAGAACTAACTGGCTTAACTGGGTGCCCGCTGTCTGAGAGAGTAATAGGATATCTGCATAGGGTAGTGTATAAACTTAATGGAATTCAGCCCTGCGTTCAGGATGACAAAACGGTGCTAACAGTTTTCCAATTATTCCCCACTTTGCACGCAAGTACACGTGCAAAGCAGGGAATATTTGGAAAACTGTTTGTACTGTTTTTGTCATCTCGAACGAAAGGCAGGTCACCTGTGAGATAGGAGGAGGTCAAATAGAAGGAGAAAAGAAGTAGACGTACTTTCGTTAAAGGAAGATGAACAATACCGCTAAATAAGATTTTTTAGACGTCAAAAGGAACGATTTCGATATTTTGAGTGAAAGTATTGCCAACGTTAAGCTTACACCTTTTAGCCATTATAAACAATGATTACATTATAACATGTTCAACTATTTTTAAAAGTAGTTTTCTTTGAAATATATTTTATCAAAACAATAAAACAACGTGCTGAAGGTTTGTCTTCGAGATTTCGTCGACTAATCAGGGATACGCCGGCGATTCATCACCGACTAGTCACCGATTTCAAATGGAAGTGTAGGGTGAGAAAAGACAAATCATTATGTCTACGATGTGTACACAAAGTCGGCTGCGCGCCCGGTCAATGATCGGCCGTTGTCCGTTCATTCGCTTGCAATGTAGAGTATTGTCTTCCACAAATCTAAAAGAGGACAACGACTAGTCGACGGGTTTTAAATGGAATCTAAAACTCACCAAGGCCTCGACAATCTAAAAGAATACACTGTTATATCGCGGACGGTATTCGGTTGTTCGGTTTTGATTTGTGGAAGACGCTATTTAATGTGTCGACAACTTCTCGCCGCCGAACGGCTGGGCTCCAGCCGGCGATCGGCCACGCTCCGATCGGTTTTGTACACATCGCAGACGTATCATTTTGTCCTTTGCCGATTTAGAAAAAAATTAACAAAAAAAAAAAAAAAAAAAAAAAAGAAACGAATCCCAACCGTGTCAGCGACGAATTTTTTATATAGATTATTGCATAAAAATAATGTCATAAAAGCGGTTCGACAGTTCGGCGGTCATCAGTAATAGTTTATGTGTAATCGATGATGAAATAGGCGAGAAGTTTCGCTTTTAGGTTGATAAGGCATCGACCGGGCTTAGTCCGATTTTTATTCTTCGTAGATATATTTTTGTCTAATCAGACCTTTTTACTTTCGTTAGAAACCTGCATCTAGTCGCCGACGCCTGGACGACGTATTGGAGTAATAATCTAGCAGGCGTAACGATGTGTTCAGTTAAATTGATCATGAAATTTGTGCTTCGACGCTGGCAAACAGATAGGACATTTCATGTCGTCTGCTTATATGGCTGCAAAAATATTCGATCCTGAAATCGGTGATAAAATAGCGACCCAAATCTTTCGGCGACTGAACTGTTCATAGGCGGATTCAAAAACAGATTTTTCTGAGATTGGCATGGCGTCGGTGAGAATAAGCTCTTGAAAATACGGATAAATCGGAGCGACTTCTTTTTATTTATAGAAGGAGATTATCGACGACTTATCGCCGGTGATAGGCCCGACTCGACAGGTTTTGACACATCACAGACGTCATTTTTGTAATTTTCTGACCTTTTCACTATCATTAGCAATCGGCAAAAAGTCGGCGACGTATCGTTAGCGTAGTAGTCGCTGACCGTTCATTTAATCGGCTGATTTTAATTACGACTTTTTTCTAAATGGTACAAAAAGGATTGATTTACTTATTTGACGGCATTGATATTTGTAGAGAGCATACTGTGATTGATCGACGTTTTTTTTTTTTTTTTTTCTATCGAAATGGTGCAAAAAGAATTGCTTTGCGTGTTTGATGGCATTGACATTTGAAGAAAGCATGCTGCGATTGATCGGCGATCGTTCGATCATACAAAAGCTTCGTCAACACCAGCAAAGTTATTATTCGAAAATTCGCTCGGTCTTCTCCGTAAACTGGAATGTTACTCGGACGTAAGGGTAGTAATTTTGAGTATTTTTCAAGGTTTTTTTTCAATTCTTGTTGGTACTTTGGTCAATAGTCTTTAACAAAAATCTTTCGTGCTTTCCAATCGGCTGTAGAGATCTCTTTTTGAATGCTCTAATTTGAAAACAAAATGCAGTAAAACACTGCTTTTTTGTTTGCAAATTATGAAATGCCCATCTTTTACTGTTCGTTGACTTAGTATTTCATAAGGTCATCTTCAGCTTTGTTTGTGACGTCATATTAATCCTTATTATACTGCAAAGAAAATTCTAGCAATTTCATTGGTTAATGCTGACCTGACAAACATTGATATCTACAGCCGCTCCGGTATAACACGACCCTAATATACCCACTAAGATACAGTTGAAAAGTATGTCAGTTGATAATGTGCAAATAAAAATTGCTATAGATGTCAATAAATACCTTAAATTTTTTAATCTAATCTGTCCATTTAAAGTGCCAAGTTTCTCGAAGGTTCAGCCAACAAACGCTTTCATATCATAACAGAGCAGAGTGTAGTAGCGTGACGTCACAACTATATATGACGTCACTTTGTACATGTTTACCTTTCATAGGGGCGCATTAAGGGATATTGGTGGTTTAAAAGAAATCGGTTGATACCAACGCCTTAAATAGGCAAAAGACAGATATTTAGCCATAAAACTTTGAAGTATAATAAATTCATAATACGGTTTCTTGCCTGGGTATATGACGATTTATTCCCGGTAGTAAAATTGATATCAACCCTCGCCTACGGCTCGGGTGCCATCATTTTTTCCAGCCGTGAAAAAATTGCCATTTACCCCGGCAAGAAACCGCATAGACGTAACGCAAGATACTGGTGACACGTAACAAAAACGTCGACATTGTTAGCATGATTTTTCGATTAACTCCTTATTTTTCGTCGGAAATTATTGAAATATACACCAAACTTTGCACAAAATACCATTCTACGTGATTATTTGGTAAGATGCGTATTATGTTTAATGTGCATGGGTTATGTATACAAATTATGTAAAAACGACGTGTCCCGCGTAACACTTTCCTCCGGTCGAGGTCTTTCATTTTGCCGTTTTAATTACTTAGCCGTAAACATATTAATAATTTTATATCTGGACGAAGTAATAATGTTTCTGGTTTCGTCAGGGTTAATTTTTAAAATGTAGTTGGAAAAATGAAGATCGCACGAATGATAGATTGAAATGGTAAGAGCTGTCCCACTTTTACGACGATGTAAGTGAAGTCGCATTCTTGTTTATACCACTCAGTGCGAAGTTCGCTGATCAAACTGATCTTTACATTAAAAAATACATTTTCTCTATAGATTAGAAAAATGTAAATAAAAATATTTTTGAGGCGCCGTTAAGACGCATAGCAAAAAAACAAAAGTCACCAAAAATGTCCCAATGTCATTTTATGACGTCGATAATTAAGAACTGCTATTTTCCATCTAAATAATCTATATCTTTAACTTGCTGCATTGAATTAAAATTTCTATAGAAAAATACATTTTCATTTTTGTTTTCAACGATAGGTTTCTTTCAATTTTCCGTCTAATTATACTGATTTTATTGATAAATACAAAAGTCACCCAAAAATGTCCCACCTGCGTTTTTTTTTTCAGAACGCGCTGTTGATTTTTCCCCGTTACCTAGCAAAAGCAGAACAAATATTATTAAACGCATTCGCACTTCGCATGCTTGATTTGATTTGTTTTTGTATTTAATTTTTTATGTCACTCGATAATAATAATCATAATAATAATATGTGAATAAATTAAAATGCATCAAAATTTACGCATAATATATAGGAAAGAAGATGGAGATTCAAACTTCAATCAATATGAAATATAATAAAAGCAAAATGAATATATATATATAGAACATAATTAATAGATAAATAAAAAATGACATTGTCATAAACAGATCTGTTTGAGAACACCCTTAACTATTTTTTTATCAAACTGAATAAAAAAGAACTGAAATGTCAAATTCTATTCAAAGTAAGATTTCTTCAGTGGTAAGATCGATTGGTTCAGATAAACGCGATTTCTTCGGAATCATCTTATAAATCTTAATTGAAAGTGCTTGATTTGAATAAAAAGTTCTAGCCAAAAATTTGAAAATAAATATTACTTGTAAATTTGAACCACCAGAAATATTTGATATCGCCCGTATATCTTTACTCTAAATGAGTATTTAAAAAATCACACCGAATCAATCCTATTCTGCATTATATCATTGGATCTGCGCCGGAATCTTCGGAAATCCGTGTACATATTGTGTCATATAAAATTACAAACTCTTTGTGTTTGAATCTTCGCAAACATTAAAAGAAATATATCGTATGAAGATGTTGGCGTGGAAATAGTTTAGTAAAAACGAAACGTTATATTTACGCCGGCGTCGAAAATTTTTGTAACGCAAAGGGTCACCAGTATCTTGTGTAACGTCATAACTGATAATGTGCGACATGACACGCTTTCTTGGCTGCGTCCTTATTATTCTCGAGTTCTATCACCGACGGCGTCGGTTTAACAGCTAAGTATCTGTTGGCTAACCATCACCTTCTTTAGAGAATAATCAAATCTGAAAAGACGCAGGCTCATTGGTATGTCCATGATAGATGTCGTGGTAGTACTTATGAGAGAAAACCATGGTAGTTACAACCAGTCGGGGATGTGACAAAAATGTAAAGGCGGTGCTCATGTTCTAGGTTGCATTCTAGTATATTTTCACTAATAAGAAAGGAATATTGAAATTGCGGACGATTGTAAATTTATCCTAAGTTAAAATTGGTGCACGGTAACAAGTCTTTTTCCCAAAGATTTACAGGTACGAACATCGAGACATTGACTAGGTTAATGATTATGAAATCATTTGAGAACGAAATTGAAGAGTACGAAGAGCGATTTTAAGTGAAATTAATGGGAGGTAATGTAATATTGCTAATATCGCCAGATTTGATAAAATTAACGATATCTTATTATCTCTTAACAAAAAAAACTACTCTCTTTTCTGTTTGTGTGTCTTTACGAAACGAATGAAATGTAAGTCGTTTTGGACTATTTCTAAGTTGTATTTTATAGATAATTTCGTAGCGTTTTTTAATGATTGGAGTGGGTGTTTTGTATTCATTCAATTGAGAGGAGAGCGATTTACCTTAAAAAATACCATTATAATTATTTTCATTATTATTATTATTAGCATTATTATTATTATTATGTAACCAAATGTATTTTACCGCATTTTTTCATCAAATTTTTCTTCAAATGTATTGACCAAAGAAGGCCTGTCACCGGAATTCAAGGCACCGAAAAAATGATCCAAATTACTACACTTTCGCCCGAAGTACATAATAGTGCACGGGAAAGTCCGAGCGATGTTCCGAATGTATCGCCTGGACTTCTCCGTAAATTGGAAAGTACCTCGAATGTGAGTGTAGAGATCTAGTAATTTTGGGTCATATTTAGATATTTCGGCTACTGAACAAAAATGAAGAAAAGTGTTTCTTTGTCCCTTTCCGAAAGTCAATGTAGATCTTTGGGGGGTTTTTTTTATAGTTTGATAGAAACCCATTTTGTTATCAAGTTTTGATATGCCCAGTTTTTAAACGTCAACTTTTGCGAGAACGTTAAATGCTTTTGACGACGCAAAACCTACGTGTGAAACGACTGTGCCCTTCTCATTCGAGAGGTATTTTCCATTGTATCGCCAAGGGTCCAGAAATACCCCCGACTTAAGTTTAGCAATTTTTGGTCATTTTGTATATTATGATTTGTAAGTTATTTGGCATCTTACGGTACCTCTGTCATTCTTTGCAATGCTTTCTGATATTCTATCGAAACATTTTGCACTTATAGTGATTAGGTGACTTAACGCAGTAAATCACGACTTTTGGTTCCAAACCTAAATGATTTCATTAGTTTCTTGAAATTAAAAAACATGATCAAAATTTTATATAAAGAATTCCTTTAATTTATGAAATATATTAACATCGTTTGTATATTTTCAATATTCCTGGCCCTCTTCTTCCTCTTCGCCCTCGACGGAATCCACACCAACTTCTTCATAATCTTTTTCCAAAGCTGCCAGATCTTCACGGGCCTCGGAGAATTCTCCCTCTTCCATACCTTCTCCTACATACCAGTGGACAAAAGCTCTCTTGGCGTACATCAGATCAAATTTGTGGTCAAGACGAGCCCAGGCTTCAGCAATGGCTGTGGTGTTACTCAACATACAAACAGCTCTCTGGACCTTGGCTAGATCCCCACCTGGTACCACAGTTGGTGGCTGATAGTTGATACCGACCTTGAAACCAGTAGGACACCAGTCTACAAACTGGATGGTTCTCTTCGTCTTGATGGTAGCAATGGCGGCGTTGACATCTTTGGGTACCACATCACCTCTGTACAACATACAACAAGCCATATATTTACCGTGACGTGGATCACATTTAACCATCTGGTTGGCTGGCTCGAAACAAGCATTGGTAATTTCTGCGACGGATAGTTGCTCGTGATAGGCCTTTTCAGCAGAGATAACTGGTGCATAAGTAGCCAGAGGGAAGTGGATACGTGGATAAGGTACCAAGTTGGTTTGGAACTCGGTCAAGTCAACATTAAGGGCACCATCAAATCGGAGAGAGGCAGTAATAGAGGAGACGATCTGACCGATCAGTCGGTTCAAGTTGGTGTAGGTCGGTCTCTCAATATCAAGGTTACGACGACAGATATCGTAGATGGCCTCATTGTCCACCATAAAGGCACAGTCAGAGTGCTCGAGGGTAGTATGAGTGGTAAGGATAGAGTTGTATGGCTCGACCACAGCAGTAGATACCTGAGGAGCTGGGTAGATGGCAAACTCGAGTTTGGACTTCTTACCATAGTCGACACTGAGGCGTTCCATAAGGAGAGAAGTGAAGCCAGATCCAGTACCGCCACCGAAAGAGTGGAAGATGAGGAAACCTTGTAGACCGGTACACTGGTCAGCCAGTTTACGGATTCGATCCAATACAAGATCGACCATTTCCTTACCGATGGTGTAATGACCACGAGCGTAGTTGTTGGCGGCATCTTCCTTGCCGGTGATCAGTTGTTCTGGGTGGAAGAGTTGCCGGTAGGTTCCAGTACGGACCTCATCTACAATTAGATAAAAAATCATTTTATTTGTTATTCATAATCCATGGTTTACTATAAATCGACATACACAATGGCATTGAAAATGCAATATAACGTTTCATAATAGGACCAGTGGTCTTTTCATTATTTGAGATCCGACAAGTACCTTTGGTAAGGAATATTTAATGGTAATTTCGCAATGACCTATCGGTATATTAACAAAACTAAGTAGACTAATTCAACAAATCTTACCGACAACGGTTGGTTCCAGGTCGACCATGACAGCACGTGGCACATGTTTCCCGGCTCCAGTCTCACTGAAGAAGGTGTTGAAGGAATCATCACCTCCCCCAATCGTCTTGTCACTGGGCATCTGACCATCAGGCTGGATCCCGTGTTCGAGACAGTACAACTCCCAGCATGCATTACCGATCTGGGTACCGGCTTGACCAACGTGGATAGAGATACATTCACGCTGCGGAAAGATAGTATGATCCGTTTGATTTCTATAAAGACCAACGATTTCATCAATAACACAAAAATACGTTGGCAAAAATGCATTGTATTTGGTAACATCTTCATTTAGCTAAATACCATTCCAAATAAATCATTTTTTGAGAATAAAATGGTTTTAGAATAATGATATTTTCTATCAAGTTAATATGAATAATTTCGTATTTTCCTCTCTTAAACACGAGGGTGGAGAAGGCTGTTTAGAAGTAAAAAAAGTAAACATATAGTTAAAACATGTGGTTTAAACTGACTATTATTTCTTATTTTGGAATGCTTATTAGCATATCCACGTGATTTAATTCAAATCTCACGTGATTTGAACTGTTATAACTCGCCTGTTTGTTGGGTTTTTCCTTGTGAAAATCGCAACGATTTCGTTCAAATATCAATTTTGATTGGTCTAAATAACGGAGTATGGGGTTCATCTCAATTTTATACAAAGACGGCTCACTTAAAACTCTACCCCTATGCAAATCAGACCTGTTTTGGAGAGACAATTCGCTGTCCGTTTATTATAGAAACAAGTAGGTATCAAAGACCGGAAGTTAACATGTTGACGGGGGGGGGAACAATTTTTTAATTTCAAAAATTCTGAAAAACACAAGTATTCTTGGAATTAGATGGAAAAATTGATATGACTTGCAAAAATTAGTTTTCATCAATTCATATTTGAGAATTTTGGCTTAATGTTGATCCATATGGAAATCAAGCGGACTATACAATGATGTGATGCTATTATAGATTTTGGGTAGGCAATAACGAATTTATCAATATATTGACGCATACAAATGTCAATTTTATTGTCAAAAAATGATCTTAAAATGAGCGATACACGCGGAAAGGAATTGTCGACCTTAAGGAGAAAGGAGACAATACAATTCTCAGTTCAAGAATCACTTCAAAAACGAATTTATCAAGCAGAAGTTAACACGACATTGCATACCGGAAAGCATGAAACAGAAAGGCGATTACCTTTTCAAACATATAGGATGTTACTGCTGTTTCGCACTGAGCAATCGAAATATTTCATGTCCAGAAAAATTTAAACGCAGTATGTCTGTACAGTTTTAGGAATATGTACACGGTCCCTATTTCGCACTTTTTAGGCGACCAAAATGTCATAATTGCAGCCATGTTCAAGCTGTATTTATGACATTAAGGTCGCTGAACGACAATAATTTTCTTTCTCAAAAAGGGGGCAATTTAATTGATGTGGCTATAAAAAGGCCAGAAAAAGCATCTCCAATGCTGAATCAATCAATAAATCAGCACCGATATGTTTTATCAATGTTCAGCGACTCGCGTCGGAACGTCAAATTGATCTTTTGTGTATCTTTATAAGGCATCTGAGGACTGATATGAATAATGAATAATAAATGTATACGTGTTTCTGCAAGTTATGTTTCTGAATAGAAACCTCATTACTTATTGGAAATCTAATTGGTTCCCCACGCATTTTATTTTAATATATTTTCCATTTGTACCATACAACTTTTATTTTGAAGGAGAATTTTATCTTTTATTTATTTTGGAAGGGTTTTTTTACGCCACTTTCATCAATCTTTCAGCTTTAAAGTTGCTACTGGAGCACCTAACAATGGATTTATGGTATTTCCCACACAAGTATGACCATTACATCCTTTCCAAGCCTCTAGCTGCTTTCCCCTTAGTTCTACCATTTTCGACTTATTGGTGGGAGACAAATAGTCGGAAAGAACGAGTGCCACCGACGGTGATCGAACCCGGGACCTCTAGATTGACAGTCTGACGCTTTAACTTTGTCGCTCTGACGCCGACTGGAAGGAGAAAGCAGTATTTTCTGATAGAATACTCCAATGTATATGTTATATTGGACGCGAGCGTAATTAATATAAAAGCAACATTTTAAAATTGTACATGCGATATTTCGAAAGTCAGACGAAAATGCCCCTTAGACTATCTCAGACAACGACTGTTCTACCATTTTTATCACTTTTTAAGCAAAATTGTTCAGAAAAGAAAATTACTTTCAGATTAAAGATCTAGATAAATGCTGGTAATAATGAAGTTTGATAGGTTTCATTATAAGAAATAAGCAAACTTGATTTGAACTAAAATCATCTAATTTTTCAAAAGAAATATTTATGACTCTCATTTATTTTAAGGAAATCTTTTGTAGGCGACATTTATGTATACGTAGTAAGATTGATTGATTGATTGAATGGAGTTTAACGCCGCTTTCAACATTATTTCAGTTATATCGCGGCGGCTGGAGCACCTAACAATGGATCCCTGGTATTTCTCTCACCAATACAACCATCACATTCTTTCCTAGCCTCCAGCTGCTATCTCACATGAGTCTACGATTATCAACTCATTGGTGAGAGACAAATAGTCGGAAAGAATGAGTGCCGCCGTCGGGGATCGAACCCGGGACCCCTAGAATGACAGTCCGACGCGCTACCAACTGCGCTATGACGGCTGCTCTATACGTAGTAAGAAAAATCAGAAAAGCTACAGTTGACAAAATCATTAAATTTTCAAGGTGTATGATTTTGGAATTAAATTGAATGAGTGCGATAAGTTGGTTTTGATTAAAAATGAAGGGGGAGGGGGTAATCAAATTTTGCTAATTTTGTTCAGGATGAACAAAATTAGCAATATTTATTACCTCCCTTTAATAAAATGTACACAGAAGGTCTATAAATAGCTTCCTATTCCTACAAGAACCAATCAAACGCTTATAATTTCAATTATTTCAGTGAAATCGTTATTTCTTTCTAGCTACATTTATTTTGAATGTAATAATTGATCTTAATTTTTTCAGTGATTTTTGAGCGTTTTTTATTGATTTCAGTGTCCGTGGTCTAGAGGTAGAGAGTCGGTCTCTTGACCTAAAGGTCCTGAGTTCGATTCCCGGGAGCGGCTATCGATCTTGGTTCTTTCATAGGTCCACATTTCGGCGCGAGTACTGGTGAATTTTCCAGGAAGCAGAATCGAGAGGGATCAATCTAAGTTGTAAGAACTTGTTTCCAAATCGATGTAAAAGTTAAGTTTAAACCACAGTGTTTGGAATAAATGAATAGGCCGCTTAGTGAACGATTTAGAATGGTTTTGATAGAGATAAATGTCAATTTCAAGATGTAGCTAACTGTAATATTCCACCCTGCATTCAGGATGAAAACGTTCGAATTGATATCCCTCTTAAAACGTGAAAAGGCGGGTTGCACTAGTTTAAGTGTTCTAAACGTTTGCAAACGTGAACTCATCCTGAACGCAGGGCTTGTTTTCTGTTGAAGATAAAAATGGAAACAATATTTTTTTCATATATTTTACTGCAATCTTTCGTGGATCCTATGAAGACGATAATTGAAAATGCGTATAAAATCATTTGTGCATGAAAAAAAATCAGGCATGAGATTGACTTTTATCTTGATATAATTTTAGTATGTACCGCTGGCCGTATATTACATCATGAAAAACGCAACAAAATATTTTTCTTCGGAAATTCCTGTTACCTTTTTGTTTGATGTTTCGCTGGCTTCATTATTCTTTGCAAAGGGCAGGTCTACTCTTTTTCACGAGAAAAAAAAATCGAAAATCCATTTTATAATGATATTTTCTAATTTCAGATTTATTTATTCATTTTATTTTACTCTGAATTGGTTCTTTTATATATAACTTTAATCATATTCTCACTTTTAGAGTAAAAGAATAATGAAAGATTTTATAGCCTTTAAGAGACCATGTTGGTAGAGCAAAAACGAAAGTGCACTGGTTGCATAGCGTCTACGAAAGATCACAGTCACGTTACTACAGCTTCAATAAAGTTGTAAATACGAGGTTTTTGTCTCCCATATACGTCTCATGTATCAAACTATCCTAGAAAATATTCTCAGACGTTTATCGCATTATTTCAACAAGCAAAAGCAGTTAAGATTTTGCCAGTTTTATCCAATTGATTTGAAACTACACTATGTCCTAGTAAAATAGTTGGATATTAACCCTTTCCTGTTTTACAAAATTTTGGACCTGTCCAAATTCAAAGGTTTTGCAGACGAAAATTTAAAGTGGATTTTATTTAAAAAATAACCATTCAGTAGGGTAGAAAATAGTGTGGAAAAAGAAGAAATTGCTTGTCAGAAGCAATTTATTCTTTTTTCACAATGTTTTCTCAATCATAGAATCACAGGCACGTAAAAAGCAGGGATTAAACAGCAAAGGGTTAAAAAACTGATTCTTGGGGAAATGAACAATGTTTTTCAGCCCTCAAAACGCTTCATATTGTTATACAAAACTGTGCAGAAGATAAGTCTATTTTTTTATCCATCATTCTTTTTTGGAGAAATTACCGAGGATTCTTTTTAAGATTTAATCTGATGTTTCACTGTACTTTTTTAAAATATATAGAAAAATTCTTCAAAATTTGACGATAAAATTTAGTCTTATAAAACTAAATATTAAAGAATGATGATATAAGTTCAAACTTACCATGTTTGTAGAAAGTTAATTCTTCTAGCTCACGACTAACTTGACGAGTTCAAATTTGTGAGTAGCAATTTGTGTTCATAGCAACTCGCTTTTTATACGGACAAATTAGTGTTTTATGACCAGTATACAATAATGGATCGTCAGAAATGTTCTACCCGGGTGATGGCTTTTTGTCCTCTGGAGATTTATTGAAGCATATGAATAGGACGTAATTTGTACGATGATATATACTTGTTTTCGATTCTATATATAACGGAAGAATATTTATTTAGTGTTAAGGTTCTTTAAAGTATCATATTGGAACAAGGGTCATACACTGGAAAAGAGAAATGGAATAAGCGATATAGAAAGAGAGAGGTGATTTCTCTAAAAGTCTGTCAAAGTTATAAAAGAAGGGGTCTTAAATCTATTTCAAGCATGATTTAATTTAGTTAATAATACAGTTATTTATATCGTTATCTTTTCATAATTACTTGAAAAAAAATATTAACTTTATTCTTTGAAGTTTTTGACAAGAAATTTCATTCGATAATTTTTAAGATCAGATCATTCAAAAGTCAGCAAAATCCACGTGTCAAACTATACAATAGATGATGAGATATGCAGTGCTTAATGTAGAATGAACGGCATGTTTAATCCTTTACCTAAAGGTAATGGACCCATAATATATCCGCAACGTTTCTGAAGTAATGAACTTTAACAGTGTATACCGAGGTTTCCTAATGATTTTCATTAGGAAACCTCGGTATACACTGTGAAAGATCATGAGTTCAGAAATGTTACGTAGCTATTAAGGGTCCATTACCTTAAACAAAACCATTGCAAATGGTGTGAAGAAAAATTGTGCGACCAATCATCGAAATAAAACATTCTAATTTCTAGAAAACGATATTTTCTATTTCATTTTTTCATGTCAACCGATTCTCAGTTCATTTCCAGCATTGTATCAATTAACGGTATCCGCGGACCGGTCAATCGCTTGTATTTTCATTCATCATAAGTTGGTAGCAACCGAATCAAAAGGGTCATTGTATCGAAAATAATATGCTTCGAGAAAAGTGAAAAGCATCTAATATAAGCGCCGCACGCCTCTGTGAATTTCAAATTAACAATTTTGAGTAAATTTAAAATTAATACCTATCTGAACAAATATTGGATTTCCTCAATCTCTTATCCAAAACGTCGTAACTGCAGCTGTAAGCAAATTAAAGTTACAAGATTTAAGAAGAAATTCGAAGGTGTCTTGATATATTTGCGATTCTAATTTTGCCAAATTAGTGACAATATGACTGAGTCACGATTATAAAATATGTAAGGCAAATCAAAACTTTATATGGAGATTGTGGTACATTTAGTAGCATTGGGAAATTGACATTCATCTCGATCAAAAACATCTCCCTCGGAGCTTCATTCATTTATTTCAAACACTCACTCCAATCGCTCTAAAACGCTCCTAAATGGTTTACAAACGCTTCGAGATCATTCAAAACGATTAACATGACACTCAAACTGATTAAATTATTTC